>OX336388.2:2078769654-2079369654 GCA_946902985.2 Meconema thalassinum
ATGTTATAGTTACTGAGGAATGTGCTCACAGTATTTGAGAGTACTGTCGACGTTGTGTGTCATTTTGTTATTATGAATTATTAATGTAAAAGAAGGAAGCTTGTAGTTTTGCGTGTCCGTTAATCTCACGATCATGATCCACGGTACCTCCCTTTTACGTGGAATGCGAACCACAGGACATGGCATTTCAATTCGAAAATCTCACATGTATTGACCGGGAATCAAACCCGGTCTACCTAGGTGAGAGACTAACAGCTTGACCGCTGCGCCGCAAATGTGACAGTAGCATATCTCCAATTCAATCTATCATAGTACCAGTATGAAAATGGAGTGTAAATTAACATTTTAAGAATGTCCAAGCTGTGTAGTATACGAGTTGGATAACATGTCAGATGTTACACATCATATGCGACTACTGTAAGGCTCGTATGTTTTTTATATCCTCTTTGCTTCGTCCATCACAGGTTACTTTGCTTCATATGTAACAGAAGTCTCCTTCCGTTCTACTAGTCTGGACTACTTGTGTTAACCAAATCCTCGGTGCTGGAACACCACCTTTTGTTGTCTCCGGGTACGTATTGCTATGCATGTCCCATAGGTCCTGGTCTCATCTGATGGTCTGATGTTTGGCACGGAGTATGCTCAAACTCGTGAGGTAAAACAGAGAAGAAGAGGGTTCGATGGAAGTTGTTTTCCGTGGTTTCCCACTTCTACTCCAGGCAAATGCAGGGATGGATCCTAACTTAAGGCCACAACCGTCTCCTTGCCTATCCTATCCTCAATTTGCAAACACACACACTAGTACATTCATCACAATAACACAGGTTATACCACACACACCCAAATACACGGAGCTATACGACAACGATAGTTAGTTATTGTTGTTTTAAGGGGCGGACTACGAGATCATCTGCCCCTATACGACAACGATGTAGCAACCCCTAAAATAAGCAACAACAACAAGCTACTCCGTGCAATTATCATTTGTTGTTGTTGTTGTTGTTGTTTCTCTTTGGGGATTGTTACATCGTGGTCATCAGCATCAGCTACTTGAATGGATTATAGTTTCAAGTAGGGCTTGTCAAAATAGAATGAGTACTCTTCTGTGTTCTATGTATTATTGGTTATTGTTGTTTAAAGGGTTGTAACAGCCAGGTCATCTACCCCCAAACGTCTGTGTTCTAGAGGTATGTATGAGACTTGTGTCTTAAAGTTCCTGAATTTGATCCCCGGTCCTGTCAGAGAAATTAATTCTTGCTTAAGGGTTGAAATAGGCTTGCGAAAAGAAATGAGAGATTGATGATGATGATGATGATGATAATTGTTGTTTTAAGGGGCCTAACATCTAGGTTATCGGCCCCTAATGGTTTGGGTGATAGTGAAGGATGAGTATGTAATGAAAAATATAACTAATACTAACTACAGACTTACATACTAGAAGAAGAAATGGTAAACAAGTAAAGAATAAGGCAAATGATGTACAGGAAGAAAAGAAATATGCTCTCAACCCGCGAAGAATGAGGATTGAAGGACTTGGAAGGAAGGAGAGCCATGAAAGGCAGATAGGGAAGGGGAAAGTGGAGAGGGTCTGTCCCAGAGGCAATGGAAAAAAGGGGGAATACCGGACCCAGCACAGGAATCCCTCGGGGTTGCCAACTCACGAGTCGTGATCTCTTGATGGTGTAGCACTATCGAGGGTGCACCAGACGTGGTGGGGCTACACATACCCTGCTTCCTTAAGGGCCTTATGCAGAAGGCAGGAGACATCATGAAAAGAAAACGAAGGCTAACCCCTCGAAGAATGAGGGTATCAGGAAAGATCAGACAAGGGCCTAATAAGGCGGGAAAGTGAAAGACTCCCTAGGCCTCAGATACCCTAATACCGTCGTGGTCGGAAGAGAACAAGTGTTGACCAAGTAAGGTCGACAGGAAAAATAACAGAAAGGAGCCCGGCAGAAGTAAGTGGAAGCAATGCCGGACTCAGCTGGGATCCCATGGTCGCCAACCACGTCTCACAAGTTGTGAGCCCCTGGAGAGAAATGAGGAGATTATTGTGGCTTCTGTGCTAGGTTTTGCCTTATAATGGGCTGGAATTTTGAATTGTCATTTTTCTTAAGTTATGTGCCATCTAAGCATTTGCCTAGAGAGGAAGAGGTAAGCCATAGAAAGACATTTCTAGCATAGATTAATATGTATTTAACTCATATATCCTCGTTTCTTTTTCAACCCTTCCTGGAAAGGCCGGAAATCAATTGTAGGATCTTTGGGACTGACGTCTCAATATACTGTACACCCTTAGACATACAAAGCTACCAGTTCTATTGTAACAAGCCCTATTTTAAACCATAACATATCATCCATTCCGGTATATATTCACTAGAATTTCACGCCAGACAGAATTCAATTCTTCTCACTGTTGAAGACCGAGTGGACGGTCTTCTGCACTGATAAATGGTTCTCATATTCGTTAAGCCACATAGCTTATTGTATCTCATTTCCTCGTAAATAAATGTGAAGTTGGAATTCAAATATCATTGGAATGAATTATTAGTGAGTGCGCATTATGTTCAGTCAATGCAATCCATCTCGCCAGCTCATCCATCATCGTAACAAGGCGAATGCCATGGCCAACAAAGGGAACTACAGAGGAATGCATGACGTGCGCTATGCCATTGCTGTCAGAAATACGTCACACCAACCCATTCTTATTAGCCAAACGAACAAGCAAGAATAATGATGGTGTATCCAGGGATCATGAAATCAAACAATCGAAACGAGTGATTCGCCTAAAATGAGGAAAACGTTTTGCGTTAGAACGTGGTATGTAGTATTAAAATTCCAGACAAGACAACATTTGGACCTCTAATACAGAATGAACCTTAGCATTCGTTTTCACTCTGATCACGAGTTCAAACCCGGCAAAAGTCGTCGGATATTTTAAGGGCGTTAAAAATCCCTCCGTATGCCTTCCTTAGAGGGGAAGTAAAGCCGGCGGGCCCATGTCATACTGTAGATATATGGCATGAAAAGGTACCTTCCACTAACTAAACTTGTGTGAAGCAAAATGTGTAGGTTAGGTTTGATTAATGCTCTGAAGTTCCAACGTTCGTCAGCAGGCGCTGGTTGCGATGACATCTAGTAGTAGCCAAGTTTACAGCTAGGTGTCGTGGACGGTACCATTTGCTGAAAGTTGGAACTACTTGAAATTATTGTCTGCAGTCCTTACTTGAATTGAAAACAGATAACACACACTAATACAGTCAACACAATTAACACCGGTTATCAGACAGATTCTACGCACACCCAAAGTACACACGGGGCTACATGACCACGTTGTCGCCGCCCCTAAACTAAGGAACCTACCAACCGTTTTCACTCTATATGAGTATTTTAACGCCCTAATCCGAAAGAAATAGTACATGATGGTGGGGGGAGAGGGGGGAAGGGGGAGGGGGGGAGGTATACAAACAAACTGTTATTTTCTGATAAATATCTCATTTCTTTCATATTGCCTGTTGACCATCTCTTAATGAATGCAGTACATTTGCATTTTTTTGGTTGCACAGGCTAGAGTAAAATGTGACTTTTCACCGATGTCTCAGTCTCACTCATGGCTGTGATTATATGGAAGCTACTGAGGTGTGTGTGGTGCTTAGTAATGACATTAAGGTCACAGTCAGTGTTTGTGAATGTTGTGAAAGGCAGTGGCGGATCCAGGCTTTGCGGGGCCCTGGGCGATACGATAAGGTGGGGCCCACAACAATAGGAAAATAAGAATAATATCAAATCAAATGGAAAATAGTTTGGTATAATAAAATAAAGAATAGTTACAATATTCTGAATACACTACAGTACATGTTTTTAATAATATGAAAGAAACCTTGTGGCCGGCCCCGTGGTGTTGGGGTAGCGCGCCTGCCTCTCACCCGGACGCCCCGGGTTCGATCCCCAGCTCCGTCAGGGATTTTAAAACTGACGTGAGAGTTGGAACGGGGTGCACTCAGCCTCGTGAGGACAATTGAGTAGCTGTCTGACAGTGAGACAGCGCCCCGATCACGAATACCAAGATTAACGGCCGAGGGACCCGACGTGCTGATCACGTGTCACCCCAATATATGCAGGCCAAATCGCTGGGCAGCGGTCGCATGGTCGGCCTTAGCCCGTCATGGGCAGTATAGTGCCAGGGGTTGACTTTTTTTGAAAAAAAAACTTTAAGTCCCCTTGAAGAAGATTATGTAAACTATGATATATTAGAATATTACTTTGCGACTTATTTCACGGCTGAAGTGTTCTATTATTTCACTGAAATCAAAACTTGCTAAACGGTCACGGGAGGTCATATCTGCACTGAAAAAAGGAATATGAATTATAAATTAGTTTGA
Organism: Meconema thalassinum; assembly: GCA_946902985.2. Taxonomy (NCBI): domain Eukaryota; kingdom Metazoa; phylum Arthropoda; class Insecta; order Orthoptera; family Tettigoniidae; genus Meconema; species Meconema thalassinum. Next base: position 2,078,774,037 of record OX336388.2, read on the forward strand.
AAATTATAATTAACTAGCTGAAGTACCCGTGCTTCGCTACGCGTCATAAATAAATTAAAATGTGAAGGTGACAGTGAAAACAGGGGATAGGCGAGGTGCTGCGCAGAGGGAGATTAAGGATGGAACATTTTGTCCAACTACACCGCTCGGCGTTGGCCGTGTTTTATAGCACAAATTTAGGTTTTACTCACTAACCGTTGGAGATACCTTTCGGATAGAAAATGTAATTTTAAACCTCGTACATGCCATCAAGAGTTTGCTATATCTTAGCGTTCTCTTTTTATTTGAAATGGAAATATGAAAGTTTGAAACCACAGGGTGTAGTGACGTCACTAAAATGGTCGCCATCTTTAAATAGTACAAAGTATTGAAATCAAAAGTAGCATATATGTTAACCAGGTAAATCAGCTACTTACATGTAAAATTCATGTAAATGGTGATTGAGTAATACACAGACACACACCATCTAATTTTTAGTCTCGCTTCGCTCGCGTCATAGTCGTGTCATACTGTTATTCAATGAATTGCAGGTTTAACCCCGTTAACCCCCCTTTAGAACCTGAATATCCAAAAATCCCTCCTTAGTAGACGTTTTCGACATACAACAAACATATCCCCAAAATATCATTCTTCTAACTTTAATAGTTATGGCTGGTCGATGAGAGTGAACATCCAAAAATTCTTCCTTAGTGGACGTTTTTCTTCCAGAATTTCACCCCTCCCCATAGGCCCCTTAAATTGGATTTATGAAAAAACGGTCGAACACCTATTTTATTTATTTATTTATTTATTTATTTATTTATTTATTTATTTATTTATTTATTTATTTATTTATTTATTTATTTATTTATTTATTTATTTATTTATTTATTTATTTATTTATTTATTTATTTATTTATTTATTTATTTATTTATTTATTTATTTATTTATTTATTTATTTATTTATTTTTAAGCTGATTGATTTCCTCCATGTTTCAAACTCCTCGCCTATGTCGTTTAAGAGATACACGCTCCGTTAGGAATCTTTCAACCCACACTTTTCACCCCTTTCACCTCATAATGTACACCATATCGATAGACCCTTAGACATATGTCTGCTTATTCTTAATGATGAGTCTATATGCCGACTATCCCATCCCCAAGGAAACCAATCGGGAGATATTGTTATTCAATTAAATGCAAGTCTACCCCCCTTAATACCCTTTTAGAATCTGTATATCCTAAAATCCTTCCTTAGTGGACGTTTTCGACATACAACGAACATAGCCCCAAAATGTCATGTTTCTAACTTCAATAATTTTGGATGGGCGATGATGAGTGAGTTAGTAAGTCTGCACATTTTCTTTCATTTATTTTTCAGAATTTCACCCCTCTCATGAACCCCTTAAATTGGATTTATGAAAAAAAACGGTCGAACACCTATTTACTTATTTTTGAGCAGTTCTTCCCCCCTGAGTTTGATGAGTGAGTGAGTTAGGACACTTTCTTTCCTGTTTCCCCCCCCCCCCCAGATTTTCACCCCTCTCCAAGGGCCCCTTAAATTGGATTTATGAAAAAAACGGTCGAACACCTATTTACTTATATTTTAAACCGTTTTTACCGCCAAATTTCAAACTTCTCGCCTATGTCGTTTAAGATATACACGCTCCGTTAAGAATCCCTCAACCCCCAATTTTCACCCCTTTCACCTCATAATATACACCACATCGATAACCCCTTAGCCATGTCTGATTATTTTTAATGATTAGTTTATATACCGAATATCACATCCCCAAAGAAACAACTCAAGAGATATCGTTATTCAATGAAATGCCCCTTCACCCCCTTAACACCTCTTTAAAACCCGAATAAACAAAAATCATTCCTTAGTTGACGTTTTCGACATACAGCGAACATATTACCAAAATTTCATATTTCCGACTTTAATAGTTTTCGCTGGGCTTGATGAGTGAGTGAGTCAGACAGGACATTTTCTTTCAATTATTTTTACCAGAATTTCACCCCTCCCCTTGGGCCCCTTAAATTGGATTGATGAAAAAACGCTTGAACACCTATTAATTTTATTTATTAAGCTGCCTTTTCCCCCTGAGTTTGATGAGTGAGTGAGTTAGTCAGTCAGTTAGGACACTTTCTCTCCTTTTTTCCCCCAGAATTTCACCACGTCCCAGTGGCCCCTTAAATTAATTTAGGAAAAAACCGTTGAACACCGATTTACTTATTTTTGCGCTGATTTGTTTTCGCTGAGTTTCAAATTTTTGGCCTATGTCGTTTAAGAGATAGGCCTACACGCTCCGTTAGGAATCCTTCAACCCCCCACTTTTCACCCCTTTCACGTCATAATAATACACCACATCGAAAAACCCTTAGACACATGTCTGCTTATTTCAAATGATTAGTTTATATGCCGAGTATCACATCCACAAATGAAACCATTCGTGAGATATTGTTATTCAATGAAATGCAGGTTTAACCCCCTTAAGACCCCTTTAGAACCTGAATATCCAAAAATCCTCCCTTAGTGTACGGTTTTGACATACAACGAACATATACCCAAAATGCCATGTTTCCAACTTCAATATTTTTGGCTGGGCGATGATGAGTGAGTGAGTGAGTCAGGACATATTCTTTCTTTTTTTTTTCTTCAGGTTTTCATACCTCTCGATGAACCCCTTAAATTTGATTTATCAAAAAAAACTGTCGAACACCTATTTACGTATATTTAAGCTGATTTTTTTCCCCGCTGAGTTTCAAACTTCTCGCCTATGTCGTTAAAGAGATACACGCTCCGTTAGGAATCCTTTAAACCCCCACCTTTCACCCCTTTCACCTCATAATATACACCACATCGAAAAACCCTCAGACACGTATCTTCGTATTTTTAATGATGAGTTTATATGCCGTGTATCACATTCCCTAATGAAACCAATGGGGTGATATTGTTATTCAATGAAATGCAGGATTAACCCCCTTAAGACCCCTTTAGAACCTGAATATCCGAAAAACCTCCTTTAGTAGTCGGTTTTGATATACAATGAACATTTCTCAAAACTGTCATGTTTCTAACTTCAATAATTTTGGCTGGGCGATGATGAGTGAGTGAGTGAGTGAGTCAAGATATTTTCTTTCAATTTTCTTTTTTCAGAATTTCACCCCTCCCCATGAACCCCTTAAATTTGATTTATGAAAAAAACTGTCGAACAGCTATTTACTTACTTTAAAGCAGTTTTTCCCCCTTGAGGTTGATGAGTGAGTCAGTCACTCAATCAGTTAGGACACTTTCTTTCCTGTTTCTTCCCCCCAGAATTTCACCCCTCCCCATGGGCCCCTTAAATTGGATTTATGAAAAAACAGTCAAACACCTATTTACTTATTTTTATGCTGTTTTTTTTTTTTTTTTTGCCGAGTTTCAAACTCCTCGTCTCTGTCGTTTAAGAGATACACGCTCCGTTAGGAATCTTTCAACCCCCAATTTTCACCCCTTTCATCTCATAATATACACCACATCGAAAAAACCTCAGACACGCGTCTTCTTATTTTTAATGATCAGTTTATATGCCGAGTATCACATCCCCAATGTAACCAATCGGGAGATATTGTTATTCAATGAAATGCAGGTCTACCCCCTTAACACCCCTTTAGAACCTGAATATCCAACAAGTAGTTCCGTGAAGAACTATACAGCCTATTTTCATATATCCTACTTATGTTAATTGCCACTATCAACATACACAATTTCTGTTTGATTGCTGTAATAGATTCGTAGATATTAAGAACCGACTAAATATTTCGGATGGTCACCATGTTGGATTTTATATATGTAGGTCCTAGAGTTATGTACTGTTACATGCAGATTATTGTGAACGTGTAGTATTCAAATTTCAATCGCATAATTAGGACACAAGAAAAAACAAGGAGATTTTAAAATTTTTCACAGCTGCCATCTTGAGGTTATGGAAACAATTGAAATAAATTAGATGCCAGTGGATTAACATTCGTATAAGGATTTACTGTACCAAGTTTCACTGCACTAGGATGGTTAAATTGCGAGAAACGTCCATGTGAATATTTATAATTCGCGTCACCGCCATGTTGGATTTGTGATCACCAGGTTATTTAAAGTTCTATAGGTGAACTTAAGTTCATAGTCCCTATGAACATTAAAAAATGCAGTTTGATTCCTAAAATAGATTCGTAGATATTCAGTATCTTCTAAATATTTCGGATGGTCGCCATGTTGGATTGTTAAATGTATAGGCCATAGAGTCATGTACCATTAAAGGAAAATTATCGCGTAGGTTCATTATTCAAACTTTCACTTCGATCGCATGACTACATCACAAGAAATAAAAACTTAATTTTAAAATTCGCACTGCCGCCATCTTGAGGTTATGTAAACAATTGAACTAAATTAGATACCAGAGGATTACAATGTGTATAAATATTTCCTGTACCTGGTTTCAGTGCGCTTGGAACATTAAATCGCGAGAAAGGTCTATTTAAAATTTTCAAATTCCTTTGGCCGCCATGTTCGTTTTGTAGTCAACCGGTTTTTGAAAGTCTTATAAATGGACTTCCAGTAGTGCCCTTTATCTCCGTACAAAATTTTAGGGAGATACCGCTAATAGTTTCAGAGATATAGAATGCCGGTGAATTATTTCGCACAGCCGCCATCTTGTGATTATGTAAACAATTGAACGAAGTTAGATGTCGGTGCATTACAATGTATATAAACATATACTGTACCAAGTTTCATTGTGTTTGGTTGGTCAAATCACGAGAAACGTCTATTTAAAAGTCGCAAATTCGCTTGGCCTCCATGTTGGTTTTGTAGTTACCAGGTTTTCAAAGGTCACATAAGTGAACTTATAGTAGTTCCCTCTATCACCATAGAAAATGTCAGGGTAATATCGGTAATAGTTTCGAAGATATTGAATGCTGGTGAAATATTTTGCACAGCCGCCATGTTGGATTGTTGAGTCGTAACAAAATTTGAAGGGCACGGTCGAGGTCGTCGGGAATAGTGCTATGAACTTTCCGAGTTTCATGGAAATCGCTCCTGCCGTTTAGATTTTATTAGGGGGGGACACACACACGAATCACACACACACACACACACGCACACACACACGGACAAAAGGTGATCTCATAAGCCTATTTTTTCAAAATTGAAAATAGGCTAAAAATCCTTTCTTAGTGGGCGTTTGCGGCCCCTGAGGAAGCTGCATACCAAATTTCATTCCAATCCGTTCTGTGGTTTCTGAGATTTCGTGATGAATGAATGAGTGAGTGAGTGGTATTTGACAAATATATAGTAGATAGTGTCAAATCTTTGTTATGCTATACTCGGTTGACAGTGCTGTGTGAGCAGTTGAGTAACTAACGGGATTTCATGTAAAGATCCTCATTTTCTATACCGGTAGTGCAGAGCGCAACTTGCATCCAGTCGGCTGTGTCTCGACTTGAGCTATGTTGCCATGGAAATGATCTGCCTTGCCATTCCTTCATGAGTATATTAGCCTACTTTCGATTTTTGCAAAAATTTAAAGTAGACTTATGAGATCACTACAGGGCGAAAAAAAAGTGTGTCTGGCTGTGTGTGTGTATGTGTGTGTGTGAGTCTGTGTGTGTGTGTACTCTGAATGTCTGTTCCCCCCCCCCCCCCCCCCCCTATCAATTCGAACACGGTGAGCGCAAATTGAACGAAATTTGCTACAAAGGTAGCACTAGCAAAGGACACCTCAGTGTCATCTTTTATATCGCCGCCATCTTGACGGAAACGTAATGGCGGCCACACAAATGTTCAAAGCTTAAATCAAATTACGACTAACCTAATCATCCGATCTCTACCAAATTTTGCAACAACATACCTTTATGGAGGGAGCATCCTTTGACAAATCTAATAGGTCATTAGCCTAATAGTTTGCGGATGGCGGCCATCTTTGTGTCAAAATCGATTACCCCTATTAATTCGAACGCGGTGAAACCGAATGGAATGAAATTTGGTACAGAGGTAGCACTAGCAAAGGGCACCCCAGTGTCATGCTTTATATCGCCGCCATCTTGACGGAAACGTAATGGCGGCGACCCAAATGTTCAAAGCTTAAATCAAATTACGACTAACCTAATCATCCGATCTCTACCAAATTTTGCAACAACATACCTTTATGAAGGGAGCATCCTTTGACAAATCTAATAGGTCATTAGCCTAATAGTTTGCGGATGGCGGCCATCTTTGTGTCAAAATCGATTACCCCTATTAATTCGAACACGGTGAAACCGAATGCAATGAAATATGGTACAGAGGTAGCACTAGCAAAGGGCACCTCAGTGTCATGTTTTATATCACCGCCATCTTGACGGAAACGTAATGGCGGCCACACAAATGTTCAAAGCTTAAATCAAATTACGACTAACCTAATCATCCGATCTCTACCAAATTTTGCAACTACATACCTTTATGGAGGGAGCATCCTTTGACAAATCTAATAGGTCATTAGCCTAATAGTTTGCGGATGGCGGCCATCTTTGTGTCAAAATCGATTACCCCTATTAATTCGAACGCGGTGAAACCGAATGGAATGAAATTTGGTACAGAGGTAGCACTAGCAAAGGGCACCCCAGTGTCATGCTTTATATCGCCGCAATCTTGACGGAAACGTAATGGCGGCCACCCAAATGTTCAAAGCTTAAATCAAATTACGACTAACCTAATCATTCGATCTCTACCAAATTTTGCAACAACATACCTTTATGAAGGGAGCATCCTTTGACAAATCTAATAGGTCATTAGCCTAATAGTTTGCGGATGGCGGCCATCTTTGTGTCAAAATCGATTACCCCTATTAATTCGAACACGGTGAAACCGAATGCAATGAAATATGGTACAGAGGTAGCACTAGCAAAGGGCACCTCAGTGTCATGTTTTATATCACCGCCATCTTGACGGAAACGTAATGGCGGCCACACAAATGTTCAAAGCTTAAATCAAATTACGACTAACCTAATCATCCGATCTCTACCAAATTTTGCAACTACATACCTTTATGGAGGAAGCATCTTTTGACAAATCTAATAGGTCATTAGCCTAATAGTTTGCGGATGGCGGCCGTCTTTGTGTCAAAATTGATTACCCCTATTAATTCGAACACGGTGAAACCGAATGGAATGAAATTTGGTACAGAGGTAGCACTAGCAAAGGGCACCTCAGTGTCATGTTTTATATCGCCGCCATCTTGACGGAAACGTAATGGCGGCCACACAAATATTCAAAGCTTAAATCAAATTACGATTAACCTAATCATCCGATCTCTACTAAATTTTGCATCAACATACCATTATGGAGGGAGCATCCTTTGACCAAACTAATAGGTCGTTAGCCTAATATTTTGTTGATGGCGGCCATCTTTGTGTGAAAATCGATTTCCCCTATTAATTCGAACACGGTTAAACCGAATGGAACGAAATTTGGTACAGAGGTAGCACTAGAAAAGGCCACCTCAGTGTCATGTTTTATATCACCGCCATCTTGACGGAAACGTAATCGCGGCCACCCAAATGTTAAAGGCTAAAATGTAATTACGACCAACCTAATAATCTAGTCTCTACCAAATTTTGCAACAACAAATCTTTATGTGGGAAGCATATTCTGACCAAACTGCTAGATCATCAGCCCAATAGTTTGCAGATGGTGGCCAAGTATGTGTGCAAATCGATTCCCTCTATCAATTCAAACACGGTGAAACCGAATTGAACGAAATTTGGTACAGAGGTAGCACTAGCAAAAGGCACCTCAGTGTCATGTTTTATATCGCCGCCATCTTGACGGAAACGGAATGACGGCCACCCAAATGTTAAAAGCTTAAATCAAATTTCGACCATCCTAATAATTTGATCTCTACCGGATTTTGCAACAACATGCCTTTTTGTGGAAAGCATCTTATGACTGACTACAAGGTCATCAGCCCAATAGTTTGCAAATAGCGGCCATGTATGTGTGCAAATCCATTCCCCGGATCAATTCAAACACGGTGAAACCGAATTGAATGAATTTTTTTACAGAGGTAGCACTAGCAAAGGGCACCTCATATTCGTGTTTAATATCCCTATAGCACGTTGTATTTCAACAAGCTACTACAACCAACATTCAATGATACTCCTTGAAAAGGACAAAGAGTTATAACAATACCCTTGCATTTAGGAGAAAGTAGGCTATATGTTATTTACTGAACATCTTGTTTTATGACTTGATATTAGCCTTTGCTCGAGTACAAAAGGACCAAAATCAAAAGAATGAGAAAGACTACCGAAAATTCATGTAGCCAGCGGTTCCTTCTGGGTCCTAAACTATGTGTATGCAAAATATGGTTCAAATTGGTGGAACGGTGTAGATTTGTATACGGAACCAACCCACATACATACATACAGACTTTCACTTCTATATATTAGATTAAATAATCCATGGCGTGGGGCCCCCAAGACTGCGGGGCCCTTGGCGGTTGCCCTACTCGCCTTCCCCTAGATCCGCCGCTGGTGAAAGGCTCTGCTAATAGGGTTAGTGCCGCAGTACTGACTCAGTGAGGAAAGCAATGGCAGACTACCTCATTTCTCACCTTGCCTAGTACGTCTCATTATATTGCTGCCTTGATTTTGTGGGTTTCTACCACATGACCTACGGTGGTGCCTTTTTGGATCCAACTAGCCTCCAGGCTGACTACCTAACAGACAGATTTCTTACATGTTAGCGTAGGCCTATGTAAATACTTATTTTCCCACCTTATGTAATTGAGCTTAATTTGTGTTGACCGACTGCAAATCTTCCTTCGATAGAATTAGGCAACACTGGCTTCTATCACTTCAACGTATTGCTGCAAGGTTGAAAAGTGTTTCCTAAAATCGGTTATCCCCAACAACCCGGCACAATAAATACAAGCAATGAAACCATCGTGGTCTTTTTTCATGTCTGCAAACATTGAAAAGTGGCTACTTAACTCTGGAACCCTAGACTTGTTTATTACAGAATCTAATCCTACACTGGGAACTCACTGCCCCAAGAATAATAAGCCTGTTTTAACTATTACAAACCAATATTTATTGAATTTAGTACAACAACTGGTTAGTTTGGTTTGATTAGACTTACCGAAAATGTTATTTTATATTACACTTTAACATTCTATACCATAAACAAGTAGTTCCGTAAAGAACTATACAGCCTATTTTCATATATCCAACTTATGTTAATTGCCTCCATCAGCATACAAAATTTCAGTTTGATTGCTGTAATAGATTCGTAGATATCGAGAACCGACTAAATATTGCGGATGGTCGCCTTGTTGGACTTTTATATATTGAACCCATGTGCCATTGGGTCAAGGGGTCGAATCCATGTATTTTTGGTGAAAAGAAGGAAAGAAATATACAGTCTTCAAAGGAACATAGAAAGATTTTACACAAGGGAGCAGGCATAACATTATGAAAGAGACTGAGGCCAGATGGCTGGGAGATGAGATCACGCCTGACGCATCGCTCGTAGCCTATCATAGCTATATTTAGAACGAGTGGAAGTTTCCGTCGGTTAGACAGAGACCTTGTTTCGGAAATTAAGCTTACGATTGCATGAAAATGGCAACCGCGCAGCGGTATTAGAAGAAGAATAATTAGATTTAACCCCTTTGCAAGAATAATATTAACTAAAGAAATACATCATTGTGATTCATTTCGCATTAGAGATTTTTGTGTGGAGAAAGATGTTATAATAATTGACCAGGAGAGAACTGCAAACGTAGCCACACGTCATCGGGGAGGTCCCGAGACCCGAGGAGTGGGGAATTAAAAATCAACTGTAACACCCAAACAGCTGAAGACTAAATTTTATTTAATATCTCAGAACTGCACGATCGATTTTCAGGTGCAGAGAGGTCATTTTACGTTTAGAAAACAAACTTTCCAGAGATATAAATTTTATATGTGTGCGACCATTATTTCAGAAGTTGGTTCTGGAAAACACGTGGATTTTATCTTTTTGTAGCCAAATAGTATAAAAGTCCTGGCAGAACCAAGCCATTCATGCAGTATCAGTCAGCCCAGGGGGGCGTGACGTTGGAGCATCACCATATTCAGTCTTGAACGACCGCTGAGGCGGGTCGTACTGTTTCACATCACCGAATGCAGTTTATAACAGACTCCTTGAGGGGAAATGCTGCATCGCGCAGTATTTAGACGTATGAACCTCAGTGGAGGTCATACAGTGCAACAAGTATTATTCCGTCCAGGGGACGTGAAGTTACAGTATATCATCGTTAATGCAGTTTACTAAGACTCCTTGAGGGGAGACGCTACATCACCGAAAGCAGTCTACAAGCATTCCTTGAGGGGAAACGCTGTATCACATTGTATAGACAGTATCCGACAGCCAGAGGGCGTCGCTATATCGACCACCAACGTGCACCCGTAAGGAGTAGCCGAGAAGTATTATTATAGTATCGCCGTGTGAAGAATTAGGAAAATCCTAATACAGGATCTAGTTTCACTAATATCAGTTTTACAGTGAATAGTTCAGTAATTACAGTCAAAGCAGGCTGCGAACTTAGAAGACAGGCGATAGATATTCAAAATATAGTCCGATTAAAACGACCGAAAATATCGTAGCGTTTTGAAGTACCATAACAGCGAGATAAACATTCTATCAACGTATAAGAACCCGATCAGAATCGGACAACATAAGGTTCGCATAGGGTTCTGAGAAAAATAGGAATTCGAGAACTGAATAAGCAGGAAAGAGAAGTAAATTCTAGACATTGTTTCAAAGTAACAAACGAACTATAGAAAGCACTAAGTTACGAGTAGTATTAGTTGCTAGAAATTAATAGGTCACCGATAGAGCATCTGGGAGACCGTGGACAAGACAGGCTTTCGTTAGACCAATCAATAGGGTCTAGGAAGAAGCAGTTTCAAGCTAATAAATAATAGCTGCTAGTCAGGAAACCGGATTTGAAGGAGTACTGTTCCAGGGAGAAGGTAGATGGTTCGAGACTTTCATAATGGTAAGAGAGGAAGCCGACATTTGCGAATTTCACCCTTGGAGACGGGAAGTAAAGAAATCACGTGTGAAAGGCATAATAAAAGCCTTAGTGATTAGAATCTGTGTAGTGTAAATATATAAAATTTGTGTTAAATAGTAATGTTTTAGTGATTTTAGTGTGTATCATAGAAGAATACACCAGTGTAATTTAAAATGTCACCAGTGTTTAATGTATATGAGTTATATGTGTGTCAAGATATGTCAGTGTATAAAATGAATTTGTGCAATATGGAGTAATCACAAATTGTGGGCGAGATGAAACATCGTTGGAAAGCACGGTATTGAACCGTCTGAGCATGTGAGTAGATATTTTCATTATGTTATGTGTTGGGAATTTGTTTGTGTACAATCCACCTGAGTTTGAGAAATAGGGATGTTTTTGAATAACAAATAACAGAATAAGAGCGCGATCTGAACAAAATTTGAGAAATTATAAAATAATTATGTGAAATGAATAAATCCTTAGAGGAAATGTATGAAATAAAATAGCAGTGTATTTGATAAATGTTATGAAAGCAAGCGGAAAATATAATAATAATAAAAATTATTTGAATGAAGATTAAGTTTAATTATATGAAAGTAATAGCTTTTGAGCTCTAGTAAATGTATAAAGACATGGTGAATACATGTTCTTAAAGTATAACTTATTGTCACGGGAGTGGATTAATATAAAAATTGAGATATAGATAAACTGTTGATGTTGAATTTATCAGTTCTTTGGAAGACGCTAGGCCTTAAAGTAATGTATAGCGCAATGTCGCGCATTAAAGTAAATTGTCACGCTAGGAAGACGTTGAATCTAAATATACTTGGTAAATTAATTGTGAGGTACAGTTGATTGCGGTAATTGAGCTGTTGTAAGTCCTCCAGTATGGGATTGGTTCCCGAGGCCATGTGTGTTATATTGTATTGAATAATAGGGAGCGTATTTATTGTATTGATGAGCGCAGATTAGACTGAGGTCATCCTAAGACGCTGAATTGTTGTAAGTCCTCCAGTATGGGATTGGTTCCCGAGGCATTTGAGAGAGTCGAACCTAGACTCGTATAGTTGTGGAAGCCCCTAAATATCGTCGTAGTATTGAATTATTCTTACCCATCAATGATGACACTTCATAATTAATAAATGCCAAGGTTACGAAAGTGGTCTATGAACCTAAATAATGTTGTAAAAATAATGAAAGGAACGCCAGGTCTTTTCAGATAACTGTGGAGAAGAAATAGCTGTTTTAAAAGCATGAATATAGCGGTCTCGAGAAGACGAGACATAGAGCCTCCCCCCTCGTAGGCAATAAATCTTGTCAAGTGTACGGTCAGACCCTTGTTGTGGTAGGGTCGAAGAAGACCGTCTGTGGAAGTAATGATACACCGTGAGTGTTTAGAATTTGTTAATGACCCGGGACTTGAACCGAGGTCCTTGTAGATTGAAAGTACCGCTTGCCAGTTCAGATCGTAGCTTTCTTATATGATAATGGTCTTTAAGACAAATAAATAAATAAATAAAATCCATAATGTAATATTGTATTGATGTAGGATTTCACGAGTTCAATGAAGACAATTAGATTCCGGGAGTGATCATAATCTTTGACTTTGTTCAAGTAGTCTTCGGTAACTCTGGAGTACACAAATAATTTCCCAGTCACTGTAGTGAATCTGTTAGCTTGAGAGAGATGGTAACATAAGAACATTGTGAGATGCCCAAAAATTTAAATAAAGGAATAATATTTATTTTAAATAAGATTATACATTGTTTTGATGGTAAGAAGCCCATAAAGATAAATGATTTTGAGATTTGTGAAGAATAACGCATCTTATATTGGAAAGTATCGAGCCAGGGGAGCTCGTGTTTGTATTGAACTTTAAAGTGACACTTTATGGAAGTAAAAATAATTATAATTTTGTTGGTTTGCAGGAAACCATGTGTTTTAATATAATATTTGTTTGATTTTATGTGTTCCTTGTTCACTTTGAACAAGTTAGAAGGATTGGTCAGTAGTTGATTTGTTAATTTGTTTGTAGCGCCATAATTTTGGTTAATTAAATGTTTTATAATAGGAGTTGATTTTGTTTTTATTTTTGGAAGTGTATCCTCTATTTAATCCAAAATGTGTAAGTCACAGAGTGGGAGAACATACCAAAACCCCGAAAATCCCGATTTGAGCATTGCTGGCATACTGTGATTTGCATATTTCTTACTGAAAGGGCACAATATGTAGGTCTTATAGTTATGTACTGTTACATGAAGATTATTGTGTACGTGTAGAATTCAAACTTCAATCGCATGATTAGGATACAAGAAGTAAACACGAGATTTTAAAATTTCGCACAGCTCCCATCTTGTGGTTATGACAACAATTGAAGAAAACTAGAAGCCATTGGATTAACATTTGTATACCATATGGATTTACTGTACCAAGTGTGACTGCACTCGGATGGTTAATTTGAGAGAAACGACCATGTGAATATTTATACTTCGCGTCGCCGCCATGTTGGATTTGTGATCACCAGGTTATTGAAAGTTCTATAGGTGAACTTTTGTTCAAAGCCCCTATGAACATTTAAAAAAAAGTCAGTTTGATTGCTGTACTTGATTAGTAGATATTGAGATCCATCTAAATATTTCGGATGGTCGCCATGTTGGATTGTTTTATTTATAGGCCATAGAGTCATGTACCATTAAAGGAAAATTATTGCGTAGGTTCATTATTCAAACTTTCACTTCGATCGCATAATTACGACGCAAGAAATAGAAACTTAATTTTAAAATTCGCACAGCCGCCATCTTCAGGTTATGTAGACAATTGAATAAAATTAGATAGCAGTGCATTACAATGTGTATAAGCATTTTCTGTACCAAATTGCATTGTGTTTGGATCATAAAATCGCGAGAAAGGTGTATTTAACATTTTCAAATTCGCTTGGCCGCCATATTCGTTTTGTAGTTAACTGGTTTTTGAAAGTCTTATAGATGAGCTTCCAGTAGTGCCCTTTATCTCCGTACAAAATTTCAGGGTGATACCGCTAATAGTTTCAGAGATATAGAATGCCGGTGAAATATTTCGCACAGCCGCCATCTTGAGGTTATGTAAGCAATTTAACGAAGTTAGATGTCGGTGCATTACAATGTGTATAAACATATACTGTACCAAGTTTCATTGCGTTTGGCTGGTTAAATCGCGAGAAACGTCTATTTAAAAGTCGCAACTTCACTTGAAAAATTTAAAGTGGGAGTGAAGATTCAAGGAGAAATAATTTCAACTCTGAGATTTGCTGATGACATCGTCATCTTGGCCGAAACGCCTGAGGATTTGAATGAGTTTTTGAATGGTATGGACTCCGTCTTACGGAATGAATACATGATGAAAATTAATACATGTAAAACAAAAATACTGGAATGCAGCCGAAATAAATCAGAAACCTCTATGGACATCAAATTGGCAGGTGAAAAGCTGAAGGAAGTAGGAGACTTCTGTTACTTAGGAAGCAAAATAGCCAGTGATGGACGAAGCAAAGAGGATATAAATAGTAGGTTGGCTCAAGCAAGGAAAGCCTTTCTACAAAAAAGGAATCTGTTGACATCGAACATAGATTTAGGCATTAGGAAGTCATTTTTGAAAGCCTTTGTTTGGAGCGTGGCGCTCTATGGAAGTGAAACTTGGACTATTGGTGCAGCAGAAAGGAAGAGAATTGAAGCATTTGAAATGTGGTGTTACAGGATAATGATGAAGATCAGATGGGTAGATAGGGTGACAAACGAAGAGGTATTAAGACGAGTGGGAGAGGAGAGATGTTTCTGGCGACTGCTAATGAAGAGAAGAGATAGGTTAGTAGGACACATACTAAGACACCTAGGAATAGCAAGCTTAGTTATGGAAGGAAGGGTTGAGGACAAGAACTGTAGGGGTAGACCAAGGTTAGAATATGTTAAACAGATTGCTTCGGATGTAGGGTGTGGTAGCTATGTAGAGATGAACCGATTAGCTCAGGACAGGGAGGCATGGAGATCTGCATCAAACCAGTCAAAAGACTGAAGACTCAAACAACAACAACAACAACTTCGCTTGGCCGCCATGCTGGTTTTGTAGTTACCAGCTTTTCAAACGTCACATAGGTGAACTTCCAGTAGTTCCCTTTATCACCGTTAAATATTCCAGGGTGATATTGGTATTAGTTTCGGAGATATTGAATGCTGGTGAAATATTTCGCCAGCGGCCATGTTGTATTGGTGAGCCGTAACAAAATTTGAATTGCACAGTCGGGGTTGTCCGAAATAGTGCTATGAACTTACCGAGTTTCATTGAAATCGGTCCAGCCGTTTAGAAGTTATTAGGGTGGGACACACAGCATCACACACACCCACCATCACACAGACAGACACACGGACAAAAGGTGCTCTCATAAGCCTTTTTTTTTTCATAAATGAAAATAGGCTAATAAAATAATATTAAAAAACGTACACTTTTTACAACAATTTGCATCACCTCACATTTTGGAGTGATTTACTGAATGCCATCTGTACAATTGACACAAACAGATAAGCTATACCCTTTGCATACAAACATTTTGCCGGCTCCGTGGTGTTGGGGTAGGGCGCCTGTCTTTCACCAGGAGGCTCCGGGTTTGATTCCCGGCTCCGTCAGGTATTTTAGAAACTGACGTGAGGGCTGGAACGGGGGGGGGGGGGGGGGCACTGAACCTCGTGACGACAATTGAGTAGCTGTCTGACAGTGAGGCTGCGCCCCGGTCACGAAAACCAAGATCAACGGCCGAGGGGACCTGATGGGCTGACCACGCGTCACCCGAATATTTGAAGGCCAAGTGGCTGGGCAGCGGTCGCTTGGTTGATCTAGGCCCTTCATAGGCTGTAGTGCAAGGGGGTTATTATTATTTATGCAAACATCTTACACTCTGGACACTTCATAGTGGTAACGTAACACTAATCCTACACTGGGGTACTCAGTGCTCCAAAAACTATCTATTGCAAAGAATCGATGCGTTACAACTGTAACTATCATGGCAACTGATGGTTGGTTGGTTCCTCAGTTTAGGGGCTGCGACAACGCGGTCATGTAGCCCCGTGTACTGTGGGTGTGTGTAGAATCTGTCTGATAACCGGTGTTAATTGAGATGACTGTATTAGTGTGTGTATCTGTTTTAATTCAAGTAAGAACTGCAGACATTGAATTTTTCTAAGTAGTTCCTACTTTTGCCGCCAACCGCCACCGTCAACGACCAACTAGTTCAGAACTTAGTTACCAGATGCCACCGCAGTCGGCTCCTGACGACGAACGTAGGAACCTAAGAACGTTAGTCAAATGTTTAACCTATGTATAATTTAGCTTCACACTGGTGTGATTAGAGGAAGAATCTTTAACATGCCATAAATCTATGACATGGGACCGCCGGCTTTACTTCCCCTCCGAAGGAAGGCATACGAAGGGATTTTTAACGTTCCTAAAAAAATCCGACGACTTCGGCCGGGTCTGAACCCGCGATCTTGGGCATAGAAGCTCAGCATGCTACTAACTACGCCACCGAAGCCGACTCATGGGAACTGAAAGACTGTCAAGGACAAAGAAAAGTCACGGCGGCTGCAGGCTCTAAGGGTTGCCATCACAAACCCAGAGCAAAACGAAAATTATTTGGGGCACCCAGTGTAGGGCTCCAGGGTTAAAGCACACAAGTACAGAGGCATTTGTTCTTTACCGGGAGTATACTACCAATAATTTCACCAAGCCAATTGTATTTAGTCCTCGTGCGCAATGACAATTCAGCTACCTGACAGCAGAGAAGGGGAGACAGGAAATATACCAGACTAATTAATCTCGTGCTACTCGGGAAATAGTGGAGCGTCTTCTAGGAAGTGACGGTAAAGTCACGAAGAAAGTATCAATTGTAGACTGGAGACGCTATTCAGCGCAAGAGACCAGTTGAAAAGAAACACATAAAATGGAGTGAAGAAAGAGAGTTGAATACAACTCTCTCAAGTTCCAGACGTTTCTTCGCATTCTTGTAACAGCCCAAGAGAAAGACTCCCCAATTCCGGAGATAACATGGATGTTTGACAGAGTGAGACGAACGTCTAAAAGTATTGCATTGCTGCCATTCCCTGATTAATTTCTCTTCCTGAAACCCTCGTAGTCATTTATACACGGAACATGTCCAAATTATTGGAATTAGGCACATATTTCTAAATCGATTAGCATTATCACTTAGCTAAATGAAACTTAGCCACATTATTAAACATAGAAAGGCCTTAAGACATACAGTGCTCTCCTCGGAGAGTCATATCTGTTGAATAAGACTTGAAAGTGTGACCACAGTCTGAATTCGAACCCGAATCCCCTGCTGTCTAGACAGGTGCATTCAATATGGTTACGCTCTCTATCATTCTAAGACTTGAAATTGTGCCGTGGTCAGAGCGTGGTGTAAGAATCTGTAAGCCTGCTCACCTGCTCCGAAAACAGGAGATCAGGGTTCAAATCCCGATTACTTGCCTAGAGGGAGTGTGGA
Source organism: Meconema thalassinum (assembly GCA_946902985.2). Taxonomy (NCBI): domain Eukaryota; kingdom Metazoa; phylum Arthropoda; class Insecta; order Orthoptera; family Tettigoniidae; genus Meconema; species Meconema thalassinum. The sequence goes on from OX336388.2 coordinate 2,078,791,627, forward strand.
AGAGACGGGGAAAACCACACCCAAGCCTAACTCGTACCCGTGCCCGCTAAGTTACTCACAGTGAGCTACAGCGCATTATTCATGCATTCGTATAGGCATAGCCGTCTATAATTCTCAAGCCGTGCTGTTGGTAGAATTGGCAACACTGAGTAGAGTCCTTACGTTCTAGAAACACGTAAGACCACTTGCTAAGTCTTATTCATTGTGGTGTTTGAAGCCATATTTTCAGTGTTGCCTTAGTAAACTTAGCACTAAACTCTTAAGTCTTATTCATAAATATCGTTTATTTTGATAAGACAGCATCTAAAAGCAGTTCGTACTAACTATTTCTCATGGTAAATCAGACCTGCTGAAAGTTGTAGAAGTGAGTATTTCCCGTATTAAGTTGCATGTGTAACCAATACCTGGTTATGAAACTAACCGACAAATTCAACACTAATATTTCATTAAAGTATTTCAGATGCATATGAAGTAAGTCAAATTACGGAAGCGCTATAAAAATAACTGGTTACATCACTACGTTTTGATCACTACAGCGAGGTGGACTTTCAGTGCCTAGTATATTAGTAGGGCTCGGATTTTTAGGTAAATAAATATTTTTTAATGTAAATACATATTTTAAGCATTTTTGTATAAATACATAAATTCCTGCTTTTCACTTATTAGCACATAAAAATACATATTATATATATTTTTTTAAAATCAGTATGCCAAATCTTTCAGTTTATTGAATTTTTGTTGTGTGTTACTTCAACGGGGATGAACCTGTGAGCTACCTAATCTTCATGCAGAGCGTATGTCAGCTTGCAACTGTGTTATTCTTAACTTGTCGCCCCGTGCCACTCACTATGGAACCCGGGGATTTCCTTGACCATTGCCATATTGCACCACATACTAGATCTCCCCTCCCCCCCCCCCCCCCCCAGCTACCTGGAACCAGTGTCACTCACATGCAGTTCATTTCTGGCACTGTGACGTCTTTAGGCAGTTCTACGAAGCCTTGAGTAAAAACAACTACAAGTTATCGTCTGTTTCAGAATTTAAAGATGATTTTACTTCTGATGGGGGCGTATTGCCGCAGTTTCGCGCCTTCAGAATAAGTGTTTCGCGATAATTGTCGGTCATTTGTGATGGACAACCTGAAGATGTATCTCGTTGTGTATTGCAATGCTTCAGTAGTCAGTGAGACATAGAGTAAATTGCATTAGTTAGTACTGCATATTGTTTATATTCACATTAATAAACTAAATTATAATTAAATATTTTCACTTTTTGTCACATATTTCTTGTATTTTTATTACATAAAAAATAAATATTTTCCCGATTTTTAGCACCTAAAAATCCGAGCCCTATATATTATTTTTGGTATATATCTTCCAGTACATTATGAACTGTGAGTCGCCTACGTAGCGTAGCGGTCAGCATGGTTAGCTGCCGCCCCGGAGGTCCTGGGTTCGATTCCCGGCTCTGCCACGAAATTTGAAAAAGTGGTATGAGGAATGGAACGGGGTCTACTCAGCCTCGGGTGTTCCAAATGAGTAGAGGGGGTTCGATTCCCACCTCAGCCATCCTCGAAGTGGTTTTACGTGGTTTCCCACTTCGTCTTCGGGCAAATGCCGGGATGGTACTGCCCCCGTAAATTGAATTATCCAGAGACCACGATGGTAGTATTTGGGAGAGCATGAGTAAAGTTGCAGCCGTCATAGCTATTACGTGTTGTTAATGATGTTAATGACGTAGGCACGGCTGGCTCATAGCTCAGGCAAGCAGGGAGGCTTCGCTGAGATCCATGATGACGTATAAGAATATTCGAGAAAGCTCTGGAAGTATGACGCACATAGAAGCTATGGAAGGGATGGAGGACACACCCCTTGACAAAGTATTTAAATGACGGGAACGGAGAGCCGAGGCTCTTTCTTACAAATCAGTTGACGAGTGAAGTGTGTTGTTGGGTTAACGCAGTCCCAAAAGTTCTTCAAGTCCGAGCGTGGAGGTTGTCCGCTCGTGAAACAGCACCGTTTGGACAAGCTGCAGTGCATTATGCAACTCAAATCAAGGAGAAGTTAAAACGCAAGTATAAGTTACATTATTTCATGAACATACACTATTAGGCTTCAGCGTTTATTATAATCAAGCAGTGTCAGACTATATAGAACCTGTATTAAAAGCAAAACATTCCAGCTTTTATAATTTGGGAAATATAGGCGATAGAAGACGAAATACAAAAGAGTTCTTCACAGATTCCAGAATCACTTTTCATGCTACACACTTTGAACATTCAGAGGGCAGGCGTACTGCAAGTGTGAAACAGAACATTATTCAGTTGGTGCTACAGACAATTGACATTACAATGGCAGTTAATACTCATATATTATATTTAAGAGAAATTAATATGAAAGGAGTGATGGAGTATTATACTAACTATGCACCTGGGACATATATCGATAGCGTGAAGATCCAACATGGAATTACGATAGTCAGAATTCTGGGAATACTAGCATGGAGTGGGTAACCAGCATTTACACTCATGCACATCTATCAAACGCTGATATAACGTCCATACGGCAGTGGAAATTTATTCATTATCCATTATCAAGAATATTTCTGCCTCGCATATACAATGGATATCATGGTTAATTTCAACGTAGAACTTTGGGGATTTTCAAGAGTGGCTAGGGTATCCCAGCACAAACAGAAGAAGTTGCCAGAAGGAAGTTCCTTGTTAACACGGATGGGTGTATTCCGGAGATAGAATCCTTCTATTATCCGAGGTCGCTGTTCCGCTGTTCGAGGACTGTCCAGATATGTACTCTGGTTTTAAAGGAACATCTATAGTATTCTGTGAATACTCTTCAAGAACGTCTGAACATCATATAAGGTAGCCGTGATATTTATTTGTTACTAGCTGAAGTACCCGTGCTTCGCCACGCGTCATAAATCAATTAAAATGTGAAGGTGACAGTTAAAACAGGTGATAGGCGAGGTGCTGCGCAGAGGGAGATTAAGGATGGAACATTTTGTCCAACTACACCGCTCGGCGTTGACCACGTTTTATAGCACAAAGTTAGGTTTTACTCGCTAACCGTTGGAGATACCTTTCGGATAGAAAATGTAATTTTAAACCTCGAATATGCCATCAAAAGTTTGCTATTTCTTAGCGTTCTCTTTTTATTTGAAATGGAAATATGAAAGTTTTAAATCAAAGGGTGTAGTGACGTCACTAAAATGGTCGCCATATTTAAATAATGCAAAGTATTGAAATCAAAAGTAACCAATATGTTGAACCCTTCAGAAAAGCAGTGTTTAATGTAAGAAATCTTAATCAAGGGGTCGCGCTCAGTTCCTATGTGATGTTTACGTTCGCCAGACAACATGCTCTACTGAGGTAAGGGTCATAGGATATAAACTATAAATCAAGAAAGAAAGGTGACAAGATGTAAAATAATAACATGATTTAATGACTAATAGTGCATAAAAAGAAATAAACAACAATAAAATATAAAACAACAATCCCCCCTGAATTTCCCATGATAGGAATATCTATAAATTTGAGGAGTCAGACGGATCTCCCCTTTTATTTAAAATGTGGGTCCTGGTTCCACTACCTTGCAATTTGGGTTTTATGTGCGCGTAATGACTAACTACGAGGAATGAGTACTTTGGATGACTGTTCGTTTACAACGGGTTAACAGCCACGATGCTTACGAACAATCATCTCGTAAATCAACGTTTACGGATATGGAACACGACATTAATAAAACCCTTAAAAAGTAATGCTGACACACGCACTAAATCTACTATTTACAGGAATCTCTCTCGGGACCCTCATTAGCGCGAAGACGCACTTGACTATGAGCTGCCAACACTGGCCAAATTGCTCAACACAAACAAGGAAATACAGCAAGCATGTGACTCACGGGTCACTGAATGAAATATAAACATGGAATAAACCAACAACAACAAAAGCCTGGCCGGCTAAGATTATATTATATGAACAAAACTGCATGTTAAGCTAACGCTTCGGAGATTATCGTGATTCGTAGGCAACTCCCATTTATTTAAACAATTTTTACCATTGATCAGTTCTTAATTCAGTATTTAAAGTTATTACTGAGCCACACAGGCACTCTCCCAAATGACCTGGCTGGCAACCTTCAGTCCGTCTTGTGCAACATCTCCCCTCTTCCTCAATCACCTGTCATTGTCCCACTCCAGTGTGTATAAATACCTGACCAGCTGTGCCGTTATCTCAAGGAATCAACAGCAACAAACTCAACCACTTCAAAATATGGTCAGACATTAATCAAAATATCCAGAATTGCCCTCGCGAGGTCACAATATGGATTTGTCATCAAGCTGCCAGAAATCAGTCTACGCTGAAATTCCCGCTTGTAATGACACAAATACACACACTCACACACACACACATTTGGGAATGACAATACGTTTTTTTACACAGATCGGCTGAATGGATGCTCGCCAACAATTTAAAAAAATATTAAATCCTACGATAGAGCTGACTGCTCTTCGTCACAAATCGCATTGCTCCAAAGGTAATAATCTCATTGAATCTGATCAATAATAAAACAAAAGAAATTAATTACCCTCCAATCTACTGTATAATTATTTTACTTCAGTCCTACTTCTGAAACACAACATGTCTCCGAGAGACGTTTTTAACCGCATCGCGTAACATATGCAAACACGGTCGTCCACATAGCTACGTTAGTTAAAACAACAAACTAGAAAAGAACCTTCTACTAATAATATATGCGAGCTGTTTCCATGCAAAAGGTGTGTCAGACCAAAACTAAATAGACTACGTTAATCACACAAGCAAATTATTTACAAAACAAAATATGTCCCATACACCATAAGTTAATTTATCAGATAATAATAAATATTATTCAGTACTCATCCTCAGTCAGCCACCCGTCAAAGAACATCCGCAGCCATCTCCCAACTGGATTCTTCTTATCTCATCTCAACCATCTTGACGGAGTCTTGATGTTTCCAGGCTTCCTCCATGGTCAATGATGTCATCTCTCGTGCTGATTCAAAAATTAAATTATTATACACTTGATGTCTGACTACTAAATTCGCCGTTCGGGTACTACTTTCCCCAAAACTGTCTGTTGGCGAATTATCGAAGATACTGCCCCTACAAATATAGTACTCTGACTATCTAACACTGAATTTAACACTTTTAATAATAATTTCTGTGTCCTTCATGACACGCAAAGTATAACTGTCAACGTCCTTAGACGCGCAAAGTATAAAAGCCTGTGTCCACTGACACACAAAATAACAGCCTCCGTCCTCAGACGAACCAAAGTAATAAGCAATGTCTTGGCTCTTCACACCACATATAAATGAACCGGCCCTAGGTCTTGATAGAGGGGGATATTAGATAAAAATTTCACAAAATGATAGTGATACAGGAATGAAATAAATATCACTGAACTCGAAAAATAGCGCAGGTCAAGAATATGCCCATTAATCCTAGAATCGATCGTAGAGATGTTGTCTAGGCGATCTCCCGCGTGAATGCTAGCCGAGCGTGCCCACGCTAGACCTGCCGCGCTAAATAGGCATTCTTCTCTCATTGGTTCCCACATTTTCTGTAACTTGGCGGTTTTTAGCAGATCTTGGCGTCGTAGGAGTGTCTAGCATGTATATCAGCCACTCACGTTACTGCATCATATTTCTTCTAGGCGCGAATATTACAATGAACATACCAGCAGCATGTCTCACTGCGCGTCGCTTCTATTTTGAGGTGGCCAACACCTGTCCTTCTGACACATCGCTAGGCTATTTCCTTTCACAGCTAAAGTATTTAGCCTTTTGTCAATCTGCTTCAGGTATGTCCCCGCTGTCTCCAACAAATGCTTGAAATTTCCTCATCTCCGTCTGGCTACTTTCATGATGCTGGTGGAAATATTTATTAATTGAAGAAATAAAACATAGAATCATTTATCCAACAGAGGATAAAGGGTTCACAACTCTCCCACTCACAAAATTTCGAACTTAGGAATAAAGTCGACAATTTTAAAAGACTTCCGTAGGCCAATTTGTTTTATTTCAGAATCACCCCTTTTCTATTACTTGGTCTAGTCGCTCCTGTCTTGAATGGCATTTACTCGTTTCACATCCTGCTCATAATGACTCTCTCAACTGCTTGCGTGACGCACAGGTGCCTCGGGCAACACTCTGCTCGCCTCGTTAATGTTTGTCAACACCAACTCTACTTCCTCCTTCACGTGCCGTACTCAACTGCTCCCCGTTCACTTTGTTGATAGTAGGACGTCCATATATTCAAACTGCATCATTATTTCGGCGCTCCCATGGTTCACTTCTACGATACTTTTTTAAGTTGGCTGCGTTGTAGACTGACATTGTTCCTGTACTTAACTCTTTCACTCTGTAAGCATTATTTCCAAGGTTCCTGACAATAGAATAGGGTCCTATGAACTTTTCGCAGAATTTACTGAAGATTTTCTTCTCTGGGTCCGATGTAGCGGGTCGTTTTACCAAAACGAGCTGGTTGATTTCAAGATCACTGTGAAACCTCTTATTTCTTACTCGCCGTAATCTGCGGTCTGCTTGTTTTCTCATGTAGGCTCTCGTCCTCTCAATTCGCATGTCAGGTGCTATCATTGGATCTTGTGGGCAGTTAATGATGCTTTTCCACGATCTCACTGGATACTCGTTTTTGTGTAGGACCATAGGGATCTGTCCTGTTGACTCGTGCCTGGTAGAATTCATGCATGTCTCTACTTCCTTGATTTTATCCACCCATCTGTGATGTTCATTTGGAATGAAGATTCTCAAATATGATGTTACACACTTAATTGCTCTCTCACTTGGATTTGCTTGAGCATGTCGGATACTGCTTAAAATGTGTTTTATACCCATGTCCTCCATACCTTTCTTCGGCGCTTGTGAAATAACTGCCATGATCTGATAATATAAATTCTGGTTTTCCAAGGATTGGAATAACTCTATTTCGAATACGACTGAGTACCTGTTTTGAAGTAGTTTTCTGAATGGGGCATAATACGACAAACTTAGAAAACACATCAATGCATACTAGTAAGTGTCGGCAACCTCGCCTTCCCTTCGGGATTGGACCGAAACAGTCGAGTGCCAGTAGCTCGCATGGTTTCTGAGGTAGCAATGGTCTTGGATACTGCCTCATTAAATAATTATTGGGCTTTGTCCTCTGACAAGGATCACAAGTCGTAATGACGTCACATATTGTTGTTCTCATACGTGGCCATATAAATGTCTCTCCTATAGTCGCTTCGCACTTATCTACGCCCACGTGACCGTAACTTTCGTGAGTATGCCATGTCAGTCCTCGTTGTAACGAAGCAGGTACTAATATGCGTAACTTGGTGTGGTCATTATCTACCCATTTGTGCAGAAAATTGTTGACATAAACATATCTTCCTTCTTTGGATTTCGCTTCTCGAAACGCAGGTGTTCCTGTAGGTAGTTGCTTTCTGAAGTATTGAAAAATAGCATCATCCATGGTTCCGCTTCTTGTTCTCGCTGTATCTCACGTAACTCCTCCAAGAATTCCCGGTCCTTCGGTGTTAACACCAAGTGTTGTACCATCGCTGTTTCTTCATTATCAGGCTCTGGGTTCCTGCTGAGTGCATCCGGAATCACGTTCATCTTCCCTGGGCAATGTTCAATCTCAATGCTAAACTGCTGAATATATATAGACCAACGTGTCACACGTTCGCTTGCCATCGACGTCTTAAACAAGAATGTTAGTGCTTTATGATCAGTCCTGACAACAATAGGGTAGCCGTAAATTATCCGTTTCCATTGTTGTAGCGCATGAAGTATGGCCAACAGCTCTAGTTCCGTTACCGTATAATTGCGCTCGTGCTTACGCAATTTTCGGCTGACAAATGCCAAATATGTTTTATGCTGCAGGTTAGCTGGATCCTATTGGTAGAGCATAGCACCTATACCAATTAGTGAAGCATCCGCTTGGATTATAAATTTGTGCTTGAAATCTGGATATCCTAATTTAATGCAGTTTTCCAATAGCTGTTTTGTTGCTTGGAATGCCTTCTCACACTCCGCATTCCATAACCATTTATTATTCTTCTTTAGCATTTCCTGCATAGGAGCGACAGTCTCCGTATAACCTGGACAGTTTTCCTCAAAGAATCCCGTTACGCCTAAGAAAGCCCGAATGTGCTTGACTCTCGTTGGTGTAGGGAAATTCTTTATCGCTTCGATCTTAGCTGGATTTGGCTTCACTCCCTCCTTGTCAATGATGTGACCCAAATACAAGATCTCGCTCTTGAAGAAATGCGATTTCTTCAGGTTTACTTTGAAATTAGATGCATTCAGGTTGCCTAATACTTTATCAAAATTTTCCATGTGAGTTTCAATGTTGTCGGATGCCAGCAAAATGTCATCAATGTAGCGTACCGTCATCTCCTTAACTTCCTCGGTTAGATTCCGGTCCAGGGCTCGGAATAAGGCACAGCCCACTGTTTTGACTCCAAAGGGCATTCGAACGAAGCAAAACGTCTGGTTATCGAATAAGAAGCCAGTTAGAAGCTGTGACTTCTCATCCAATTCAATATGGTGGAACGAGCTCGTCAGATCAACTGATGAATAAATGCTTTTGTTTTTAAAGCCTTTTAGTACGTCTCTGATAATTGGCGCTCTGTCATACTCAGGAAAAATGAGTCTCGTGTTGAGATTTCTGGCATCTAAACAAAGTCTAATAGATCCAATTGGTTTTGTGACTGCCAAAATCGCATTTAGATAAGGTGTAGGTGTCTTCCTTATCACTCCAGCTTGTAACATCTCATCTATGATGACCTTGACTTGACAACGATATTTTTCAGGAATTGGATACAACCTGCTTTTGAAAGGTGACCAGTCCTCGACTTGTATAGAATATTTGAAATTTAATATTTTCCCAGGTACTGTATCAAATACTGTTTTGTGCTTCCTTAAAATCTCTTCCAATTGCTTTCTGTGTTCACCCCCAAGTTGAATGTCATTGAGCCGCTCCTGTAGTAACTCTTCAAATTGTGCCTCACTGTCGTCTCCTTCCGTTAATAAAGACCATATCTCCTGGGATTCACTCTCCTCATCTAGTTCCACAACAGCTCCTTCTATGATGTTATCTTCTGCCTTTCGTACCTCCTCTTCCGTCTCTTCCGATATTGCTTCCAATGTCCACGAATTTACATCTCTTCCGGTGGTGATTTCATCCATATGCAATCCCACATTCTTCAGCTGATCATACTCTCTAAAACTGACAGTATTCTTGTGCAAATCTATCACTGCTTGATAGTCACAAATAAAATTTGCACCAAGAATTATATTGAAATTCATCTTTGCCATGATAATGAACGTTTGCCCAAAAGTGTGTTCCAATATGTTCAGCTCTAAGTATGCCTGACGTTTACAAGTGACGGTGCGTTCAGGAATAACACCCCTCACTTTGAGCTGTGGTACGGGAATGACAGGAATATTTTGACTCCGTCCCAACTCTCGAACCAAGGCCTCCGATACCAGACTGATCTGTGACCCCGTATCCAATAAACATCTTATATTAATTCCACCAATCCTTGCGTAAATAATGGGTAACTGCCTAATTTCATCGTTCCGTGGTTTCACCGTCTCCTCCAGGCAGTCTTCTGGCAAAGCAATCCATTCTTGTATGTTCGCTACTATCCATCCATCTTCAACTTCCGACTGTTGCGTTTGTAGGCTGTCTTCTTTATCCAAATTTAACATTTTTTTTTAGCTCCAGTGCGACTCCCATCATCCGTTTGTCGCCGATGCCCTTGATATTCCTCTTGTCTCAGTAGACTTCCAGCTTCCTCAGTATGTGTATCAGGATTCTTCATGTTCCCAATGGCTTTTTCCCATCTTCCAAGCTCTCCACCTTGACTAGCGTGTAATTCCTCTAGGTAATTTTGTGATTGAGCGTGCCTATCATCCCAGTCATTTCGATAATTTCGTGGCTCTCCTTGATTTTGGTCTCTTCTTCCTTTCCATCTTTGATTAGCATTGTAATCACCGTATCTTCCATAAGGCCTGTCATTTCTTCGATTTTCACGCCAATGTTGATATCCTCTCTGTTGATACCTATTGTTGCCTTGATAAGATCTATTATTGTAGTTATTTTCGTTACGCTGGTATGGTCTGTTTTCTCCTTCTTCCTGGTTTCGCCTAGGTGTGGAAGTGCTTGTATTAGTGCCCTGCGTTTTAGTGTTTGCCTGCTTAGGTTTTATGACCTCTGTCGCATTGACTAACTCCAGCTGTCTTCCTCCTCTATAATGACTATGAGACGTAGTCTCATCTATCTGGCGTAATATCTGCTCTGCATGTATGGCCGTACTAACGTTCGCTGCGACTAGTACTTGTTGTACGTTGACTGGCAATTGCCTCGCTATTGTCATCACCAGATCCGCTTCATTTAAAGGGTAATCAAGGTCGCGAAATTTTAACATTTGCATGTTAAAGAAATCTGAGTATTTTGTTTGCTGGGTGGTTTGGTACTTTCTAGAGTAAAGCTCCATCCTTAGACTCTGTTGTGTTGCGGGCGACAATATTTGCGCAGAAACGTCAATTTAAAATCTGACATGGTTCCAAATGTATATTTGAAGCTTAAAAACCATGTAAGGACATTTCCTGATAAAAATCTCTCCATCATCCTCAATCTACGTGCTTCAGGTACTCCAGTGTCATTGTAATGGTCTTCAATTTCTTTAATAAAAGCTTTAGGTGTTACCCCTGAATTCTCCGTGTATTTCTGCGATTTATAATCACTTGAGCGAATTACTTGGATAAGTTGTGTAGGCTGATGACCGTCTTGTGGTGTCGAGCTCCTATCGATATTCTTGCGAAACCCTTCCGTGTTTGTTGTTAATGGGCTCTCCGCCTGAGTCTGACTTCCTGCTGTGCTTGCCTCCGGGCTATTTGAGTCATCCTGCTTGTCTTTCAATGTTCCTGTTCTAAATATCGACGATTGCTCTAATGACCTGAGTTCGGCTTTAATGATCCTGTCCGTCTGTTCTTTAAGTTTATTCTTAATTTCTTGCTCTAATGCCTGAATACGAGTATGATTTTCGAATACTGTTTTTAAGATGGTGGATCTTTCCTCTTTAGAATCGACATTCATTTTTCGCCAATCTTCCTTTTATCTGTTCCTTAATCGTGCTTACTTTTTCTTCAATCTGGCTTTTAGTGTCATCCTGATTGCTTTCTATCTGGCTCAGCCTATCTTCGATGGTACTCCTTAATTGACTCTGATCCGCTTCTAGGCTTTTCCACTGCTCCGCTGATTTTATTTCGAGACGATCCATATCTTTAATTATGCCGGATATATTTTCATCTACCGCTGATAATTGTTGTTGAATGACTTTGCTGCTCTTTCCCATCTCCATAAATCGTCCTTCTAACTTCTCCTGAGCTATCTTGACCTCGCTTGTATTCATAGTGCACGCTATTTCAATTTGCTCTAATTTAGCTAACACCGTTTCATCCAGAATGCTAAGTTTTTGATCAAAAATACTTTCCATTTTCTTAATCTGGTCTAATTGCTTTTCATTATTTTTACTAACATCTAGGGCCAGTAATACCATCTGTTGATTAGTGTGATCTTTCATCTCTGCGGTTAACGAAGCTAATTGGTTCGTGTTTTTAATGTTCTGCGCTTCTAATTGCGAATTGATAGTGTCATTAATTTCACTTTTTAATAATCTAGCTTGTTCCGCCTGATATTCATTTTGTTCAATTCTACTGTTATTTAATTGTGTCCGCAATGATTCACTTTGTTCTGATAATTTGTTTATCGACTCACTTTGTTCTAACAAACTATTGTTTATTTGTTCAGATAATTTCGCGTTTAATGCTTCACTTTGTTCTAACATACTAGTGTTTAATGATTGACTCTGTTCTGATAGTTTAGTGTTTATTTGTTCAGATAATTTTGTGTTTAATGATTGACTCTGTTCCGCCAATTTAGTGTCCAACAATTCCTGTGTTCTCCTAGCTGCACTCTCAATGATTTCTTGAATCTGTTCAACCGTTGCCATATTACACACTTTATATGAGACATTAGGGAAATGGCATAAAGCAATGCCCTTTGACACACACATAAAATCCAATGCACATTTAATTTCTTTACCCTACTCAGTTCATTTATTTTTACATTTAATCCCACTAGTCGATTGCATCTCTGAGTAGTTCTAATTTTACTCAATTTAATTTAAACCCAAACACATATTCAGTCATTAAATTGTTATCCTGATCTCATATTAACACTGACTAATTAACAAAGTATTAATTGTCATTTAAGGCTACAGCCTCCTAACATTTTCACGAGTTTGACTTTCTAAACAAATCTAATTTTAACTTTAATCATTGGACGCCCGGTATCACATATATTACCTTTTACTTTAATTCAATAGACAAAAACGTGAACCGTATTTTACATTGCAAACTCCTGATTTTACTTTTTATTTAACACATTTGGCGGTATCCCCTTCGCCTCACTTACTTTTAATAAAATATCACTTCCCGGTGATTAAAATACTGTCATATCTGCCTCCACTTGCGGCATGTCAGTTTTACTCAAATACGCCACTTAAATGTGTTCCAGCAGCGAACTAGCAATAAAATTACACCTTCATTGTTGCGTCAGTTAGGAAACCCAACTACGCTTACATTGACATGTGCAAAGTCTTTGCCGTTACACCACAGTGAACCGCCCCACGCTTGGCCGCGCCAGTTTACTCCTATGAACCCTTCAGAAAAGCAGTGTTTAATGTAAGAAATCTTAATCAAGGGGTCGCGCTCAGTTCCTATGTGATGTTTACGTTCGCCAAACAACATGCTCTACTGAGGTAAGGGTCATAGCATATAAACTATAAATCAAGAAAGAAAGGTGACAAGATGTAAAATAATAACATGATTTAATGACTAATAGTGCATAAAAAGAAATAAACAACAATAAAATATAAAACAACAATCCTCCCTGAATTTCCCATGATAGGAATATCTATAAATTTGAGGAGTCAGACGGATCTCCCCTTTTATTTAAAATGTGGGTCCTGGTTCCACTACCTTGCAATTTGGGTTTTATGTGCGCGTAATGACTAACTACGAGGAATGAGTACTTTGGATGACTGTTCGTTTACAACGGGTTAACAGCCACGATGCTTACGAACAATCATCTCGTAAATCAACGTTTACGGATATGGAACATGACATTAATAAAACCCTTAAAAAGTAATGCTGACACACGCACTGAATCTACTATTTACAGGAATCTCTCTCGGGACCCTCATTAGCGCGAAGACGCACTTGACTATGAGCTGCCAACACTGGCCAAATTGCTCAACACAAACAAGGAAATACAGCAAGCATGTGACTCACGGGTCACTGAATGAAATATAAACATGGAATAAACCAACAACAACAAAAGCCTGGCCGGCTAAGATTATATTATATGAACAAAACTGCATGTTAAGCTAACGCTTCGGAGATTATCGTGATTCGTAGGCAACTCCCATTTATTTAAACAATTTTTACCATTGATCAGTTCTTAATTCAGTATTTAAAGTTATTACTGAGCCACACAGGCACTCTCCCAAATGACCTGGCTGGCAACCTTCAGTCCGTCTTGTGCAACATCTCCCCTCTTCCTCAATCACCTGTCATTGTCCCACTCCAGTGTGTATAAATACCTGACCAGCTGTGCCGTTATCTCAAGGAATCAACAGCAACAAACTCAACCACTTCAAAATATGGTCAGACATTAATCAAAATATCCAGAATTGCCCTCGCGAGGTCACAATATGGATTTGTCATCAAGCTGCCAGAAATCAGTCTACGCTGAAATTCCCGCTTGTAATGACACAAATACACACACTCACACACACACACATTTGGGAATGACAATACGTTTTTTTACACAGATCGGCTGAATGGATGCTCGCCAACAATTTAAAAAAATATTAAATCCTACGATAGAGCTGACTGCTCTTCGTCACAAATCGCATTGCTCCAAAGGTAATAATCTCATTGAATCTGATCAATAATAAAACAAAAGAAATTAATTACCCTCCAATCTACTGTATAATTATTTTACTTCAGTCCTACTTCTGAAACACAACATGTCTCCGAGAGACGTTTTTAACCGCATCGCGTAACATATGCAAACACGGTCGTCCACATAGCTACGTTAGTTAAAACAACAAACTAGAAAAGAACCTTCTACTAATAATATATGCGAGCTGTTTCCATGCAAAAGGTGTGTCAGACCAAAACTAAATAGACTACGTTAATCACACAAGCAAATTATTTACAAAACAAAATATGTCCCATACACCATAAGTTAATTTATCAGATAATAATAAATATTATTCAGTACTCATCCTCAGTCAGCCACCCGTCAAAGAACATCCGCAGCCATCTCCCAACTGGATTCTTCTTATCTCATCTCAACCATCTTGACGGAGTCTTGATGTTTCCAGGCTTCCTCCATGGTCAATGATGTCATCTCTCGTGCTGATTCAAAAATTAAATTATTATACACTTGATGTCTGACTACTAAATTCGCCGTTCGGGTACTACTTTCCCCAAAACTGTCTGTTGGCGAATTATCGAAGATACTGCCCCTACAAATATAGTACTCTGACTATCTAACACTGAATTTAACACTTTTAATAATAATTTCTGTGTCCTTCATGACACGCAAAGTATAACTGTCAACGTCCTTAGACGCGCAAAGTATAAAAGCCTGTGTCCACTGACACACAAAATAACAGCCTCCGTCCTCAGACGAACCAAAGTAATAAGCAATGTCTTGGCTCTTCACACCACATATAAATGAACCGGCCCTAGGTCTTGATAGAGGGGGATATTAGATAAAAATTTTCACAAAATGATAGTGATACAGGAATGAAATAAATATCACTGAACTCGAAAAATAGCGCAGGTCAAGAATATGCCCATTAATCCTAGAATCGATCGTAGAGATGTTGTCTAGGCGATCTCCCGCGTGAATGCTAGCCGAGCGTGCCCACGCTAGACCTGCCGCGCTAAATAGGCATTCTTCTCTCATTGGTTCCCACATTTTCTGTAACTTGGCGGTTTTTAGCAGATCTTGGCGTCGTAGGAGTGTCTAGCATGTATATCAGCCACTCACGTTACTGCATCATATTTCTTCTAGGCGCGAATATTACAATGAACATACCAGCAGCATGTATCACTGCGTGTCGCTTCTATTTTGAGGTGGCCAACACCTGTCCTTCTGACACATCGCTAGGCTATTTCCTTTCACAGCTAAAGTATTTAACCTTTTGTCAATCTGCTTCAGGTATGTCCCCGCTGTCTCCAACAAATGCTTGAAATTTCCTCATCTCCGTCTGGCTACTTTCATGATGCTGGTGGAAATATTTATTAATTGAAGAAATAAAACATAGAATCATTTATCCAACAGAGGATAAAGGGTTCACAACTCTCCCACTCACAAAATTTCGAACTTAGGAATAAAGTCGACAATTTTAAAAGACTTCCGTAGGCCAATTTGTTTTATTTCAGAATCACCCCTTTTCTATTACTTGGTCTAGTCGCTCCTGTCTTGAATGGCATTTACTCGTTTCACATCCTGCTCATAATGACTCTCTCAACTGCTTGCGTGACGCACAGGTGCCTCGGGCAACACTCTGCTCGCCTCGTTAATGTTTGTCAACACCAACTCTACTTCCTCCTTCACGTGCCGTACTCAACTGCTCCCCGTTCACTTTGTTGATAGTAGGACGTCCATATATTCAAACTGCATCATTATTTCGGCGCTCCCATGGTTCACTTCTACGATACTTTTTTAAGTTGGCTGCGTTGTAGACTGACATTGTTCCTGTACTTAACTCTTTCACTCTGTAAGCATTATTTCCAAGGTTCCTGACAATAGAATAGGGTCCTATGAACATTACGCAGAATTTACTGAAGATTTTCTTCTCTGGGTCCGATGTAGCGGGTCGTTTCACCAAAACGAGCTGGTTGATTTCAAGATCACTGTGAAACCTCTTATTTCTTACTCGCCGTAATCTGCGGTCCGCTTGTTTTCTCATGTAGGCTCTCGTCCTCTCAATTCGCAAGTCATGTGCTATCATTGGATCTTGTGGGCAGTTAATGATGCTTTTCCACGATCTCACTGGATACTCGTTTTTGTGTAGGACCATAGGGATCTGTCCTGTTGACTCGTGCCTGGTAGAATTCATGCATGTCTCTACTTCCTTGATTTTATCCACCCATCTGTGATGTTCATTTGGAATGAAGATTCTCAAATATGATGTTACACACTTAATTGCTCTCTCACTTGGATTTGTTTGAGCATGTCGGATACTGGTTAAAATGTGTTTTATACCCATGTCCTCCATACCTTTCTTCGGCGCTTGTGAAATAACTGCCATGATCTGATAATATAAATTCTGGTTTTCCAAGGATTGGAATAACTCTATTTCGAATACGACTGAGTACCTGTTTTGAAGTAGTTTTCTGAATGGGGCATAATACGACAAACTTAGAAAACACATCAATGCATACTAGTAAGTGTCGGCAACCTCGCCTTCCCTTCGGGATTGGACCGAAACAGTCGAGTGCCAGTAGCTCGCATGGTTTCTGAGGTAGCAATGGTCTTGGATACTGCCTCATTAAATAATTATTGGGCTTTGTCCTCTGACAAGGATCACAAGTCGTAATGACGTCACATATTGTTGTTCTCATACGTGGCCATATAAATGTCTCTCCTATAGTCGCTTCGCACTTATCTACGCCCACGTGACCGTAACTTTCGTGAGTATGAGATGTCAGTCCTCGTTGTAACGAAGCAGGTACTAATATGCGTAACTTGGTGTGGTCATTATCTACCCATTTGTGCAGAAAATTGTTGACATAAACATATCTTCCTTCTTTGGATTTCGCTTCTCGAAACGCAGGTGTTCCTGTAGGTAGTTGCTTTCTGAAGTATTGAAAAATAGCATCATCCATGGTTCCGCTTCTTGTTCTCGCTGTATCTCACGTAACTCCTCCAAGAATTCCCGGTCCTTCGGTGTTAACACCAAGTGTTGTACCATCGCTGTTTCTTCATTATCAGGCTCTGGGTTCCTGCTGAGTGCATCCGGAATCACGTTCATCTTCCCTGGGCAATGTTCAATCTCAATGCTAAACTGCTGAATATATATAGACCAACGTGTCACACGTTCGCTTGCCATCGACGTCTTAAACAAGAATGTTAGTGCTTAATGATCAGTCCTGACAACAATAGGGTAGCCGTAAATTATCCGTTTCCATTGTTGTAGCGCATGAAGTATGGCCAACAGCTCTAGTTCCGTTACCGTATAATTGCGCTCGTGCTTACGCAATTTTCGGCTGACAAATGCCAAATATGTTTTATGCTGCAGGTTAGCTGGATCCTCTTGGTAGAGCATAGCACCTATACCAATTAGTGAAGCATCCGCTTGGATTATAAATTTGTGCTTGAAATCTGGATATCCTAATTTAATGCAGTTTTCCAATAGCTGTTTTGTTGCTTGGAATGCCTTCTCACACTCCGCATTCCATAACCATTTATTATTCTTCTTTAGCATTTCCTGCATAGGAGCGACAGTCTCCGTATAACCTGGACAGTTTTCCTTAAAGAATCCCGTTACGCCTAAGAAAGCCCGAATGTGCTTGACTCTCGTTGGTGTAGGGAAATTCTTTATCGCTTCGATCTTAGCTGGATTTGGCTTCACTCCCTCCTTGTCAATGATGTGACCCAAATACAAGATCTCGCTCTTGAAGAAATGCGATTTCTTCAGGTTTACTTTGAAATTAGATGCATTCAGGTTGCCTAATACTTTATCTAAATTTTCCATGTGCGTTTCAATGTTGTCGGATGCCAGCAAAATGTCATCAATGTAGCGTACCGTCATCTCCTTAACTTCCTCGGTTAGATTCCGGTCCAGGGCTCGGAATAAGGCACAGCCCACTGTTTTGACTCCAAAGGGCATTCGAACGAAGCAAAACGTCTGGTTATCGAATAAGAAGCCAGTTAGAAGCTGTGACTTCTCATCCAATTCAATATGGTGGAACGAGCTCGTCAGATCAACTGATGAATAAATGCTTTTGTTTTTAAAGCCTTTTAGTACGTCTCTGATAATTGGCGCTCTGTCATACTCAGGAAAAATGAGTCTCGTGTTGAGATTTCTGGCATCTAAACAAAGTCTAATAGATCCATTTGGTTTTGTGACTGCCAAAATCGCATTTAGATAAGGTGTAGGTGTCTTCCTTATCACTCCAGCTTGTAACATCTCATCTATAATGACCTTGACTTGACAACGATATTTTTCAGGAATTGGATACAACCTGCTTTTGAAAGGTGACCAGTCCTCGACTTGCATAGAATATTTGAAATTTAATATTTTCCCAGGTACTGTATCAAATACTGTTTTGTGCTTCCTTAAAATCTCTTCCAATTGCTTTCTGTGTTCACCCCCAAGTTGAATGTCATTGAGCCGCTCCTGTAGTAACTCTTCAAATTGTGCCTCACTGTCGTCTCCTTCCGTTAATAAAGACCATATCTCCTGGGATTCACTCTCCTCATCTAGTTCCACAACAGCTCCTTCTATGATGTTATCTTCTGCCTTTCGTACCTCCTCTTCCGTCTCTTCCGATATTGCTTCCAATGTCCACGAATTTACATCTCTTCCGGTGGTGATTTCATCCATATGCAATCCCACATTCTTCAGCTGATCATACTCTCTAAAACTGACAGTATTCTTGTGCAAATCTATCACTGCTTGATAGTCACAAATAAAATTTGCACCAAGAATTATATTGAAATTCATCTTTGCCATGATAATGAACGTTTGCCCAAAAGTGTGTTCCAATATGTTCAGCTCTAAGTATGCCTGACGTTTACAAGTGACGGTGCGTTCAGGAATAACACCCCTCACTTTGAGCTGTGGTACGGGAATGACAGGAATATTTTGACTCCGTCCCAACTCTCGAACCAAGGCCTCCGATACCAGATTGATCTGTGAACCTGTATCCAATAAACATCTTATATTAATTCCACCAATCCTTGCGTAAATAATGGGTAACTGCCTAATTTCATCGTTCCGTGGTTTCACCGTCTCCTCCAGGCAGTCTTCTGGCAAAGCAATCCATTCTTGTATGTTCGCTACTATCCATCCATCTTCAACTTCCGACTGTTGCGTTTGTAGGCTGTCTTCTTTATCCAAATTTAACATTTTTTTTTTAGCTCCAGTGCGACTCCCATCATCCGTTTGTCGCCGATGCCCTTGATATTCCTCTTGTCTCAGTAGACTTCCAGCTTCCTCAGTATGTGTATCAGGATTCTTCATGTTCCCAATGGCTTTTTCCCATCTTCCTAGCTCTCCACCTTGACTAGCGTGTAATTCCTCTAGGTAATTTTGTGATTGAGCGTGCCTATCATCCCAGTCATTTCGATAATTTCATGGCTCTCCTTGATTTTGGTCTCTTCTTCCTTTCCATCTTTGATTAGCATTGTAATCACCGTATCTTCTATAAGGCCTGTCATTTCTTCGATTTTCACGCCAATGTTGATATCCTCTCTGTTGATACCTATTGTTGCCTTGATATTATCTATTATTGTAGTTATTTTCGTTACGCTGGTATGGTCTGTTTTCTCCTTCTTCCTGGTTTCGCCTAGGTGTGGAAGTGCCTGTATTAGTGCCCTGCGTTTTAGTGTTTGCCTGCTTAGGTTTTATGACCTCTGTCGCATTGACTAACTCCAGCTGTCTTCCTCCTCTATAATGACTATGAGACGTAGTCTCATCTATCTGGCGTAATATCTGCTCTGCATGTATGGCCGTACTAACGTTCGCTGCGACTAGTACTTGTTGTACGTTGACTGGCAATTGCCTCGCTATTGTCATCACCAGATCCGCTTCATTTAAAGGGTAATCAAGGTCGCGAAATTTTAACATTTGCATGTTAAAGAAATCTGAGTATTTTGTTTGCTGGGTCCTTCGACTCTGTTGTGTTGCGGGCGACAATATTTGCGCAGAAACGCCAATTTAAAATCTGACATGGTTCCAAATGTATATTTGTAGCTTAAAAACCATGTAAGGACATTTCCTGATAAAAATCTCTCCATCATCCTCAATCTACGTGCTTCAGGTACTCCAGTGTCATTGTAATGGTCTTCAATTTCTTTAATAAAAGCTTTAGGTGTTACCCCTGAATTCTCCGTGTATTTCTGCGGTTTATAATCACTTGAGCGAATTACTTGGATAAGTTGTGTAGGCTGATGACCGTCTTGTGGTGTCGAGCTCCTATCGATATTCTTGCGAAACCCTTCCGTGTTTGTTGTTAATGGGCTCTCCGCCTGAGTCTGACTTCCTGCTGTGCTTGCCTCCGGGCTATTTGAGTCATCCTGCTTGTCTTTCAATGTTCCTGTTCTAAATATCGACGATTGCTCTAATGACCTGAGTTCGGCTTTAATGATCCTGTCCGTCTGTTCTTTAAGTTTATTCTTAATTTCTTGCTCTAATGCCTGAATACGAGTATGATTTTCGCCTACTGTTTTTAAGATGGTGGATCTTTCCTCTTTAGAATCGACATTCATTTTTCGCCAATCTTTCCTTATCTGCTCCTTAATCGTGCTTACTTTTTCTTCAATCTGGCTTTTAGTGTCATCCTGATTGCTTTCTATCTGGCTCAGCCTATCTTCGATGGTACTCCTTAATTGACTCTGATCCGCTTCTAGGCTTTTCCACTGCTCCGCTGATTTTATTTCGAGACGATCCATATCTTTAATTATGCCGGATATATTTTCATCTACCGCTGATAATTGTTGTTGAATGACTTTGCTGCTCTTTCCCATCTCCATAAATCGTCCTTCTAACTTCTCCTGAGCTATCTTGACCTCGCTTGTATTCATAGTGCACGCTATTTCAATTTGCTCTAATTTAGCTAACACCGTTTCATCCAGAATGCTAAGTTTTTGATCAAAAATACTTTCCATTTTCTTAATCTGGTCTAATTGCTTTTCATTATTTTTACTAACATCTAGGGCCAGTAATACCATCTGTTGATTAGTGTGATCTTTCATCTCTGCGGTTAACGAAGCTAATTGGTTCGTGTTTTTAATGTTCTGCGCTTCTAATTGCGAATTGATAGTGTCATTAATTTCACTTTTTAATAATCTAGCTTGTTCCGCCTGATATTCATTTTGTTCAA
Organism: Meconema thalassinum; assembly: GCA_946902985.2. Lineage (NCBI taxonomy): Eukaryota > Metazoa > Arthropoda > Insecta > Orthoptera > Tettigoniidae > Meconema > Meconema thalassinum. The sequence goes on from OX336388.2 coordinate 2,078,812,894, forward strand.
TTCTACTGTTATTTAATTGTGTCCGCAATGATTCACTTTGTTCTGATAATTTGTTTATCGACTCACTTTGTTCTAACAAACTATTGTTTATTTGTTCAGATAATTTCGCGTTTAATGCTTCACTTTGTTCTAACATACTAGTGTTTAATGATTGACTCTGTTCTGATAGTTTAGTGTTTATTTGTTCAGATAATTTTGTGTTTAATGATTGACTCTGTTCCGCCAATTTAGTGTCCAACAATTCCTGTGTTCTCCTAGCTGCACTCTCAATGATTTCTTGAATCTGTTCAACCGTTGCCATATTACACACTTTATATGAGACATTAGGGAAATGGCATAAAGCAATGCCCTTTGACACACACATAAAATCCAATGCACATTTAATTTCTTTACCCTACTCAGTTCATTTATTTTTACATTTAATCCCACTAGTCGATTGCATCTCTGAGTAGTTCTAATTTTACTCAATTTAATTTAAACCCAAACACATATTCAGTCATTAAATTGTTATCCTGATCTCATATTAACACTGACTAATTAACAAAGTATTAATTGTCATTTAAGGCTACAGCCTCCTAACATTTTCACGAGTTTGACTTTCTAAACAAATCTAATTTTAACTTTAATCATTGGACGCCCGGTATCACATATATTACCTTTTACTTTAATTCAATAGACAAAAACGTGAACCGTATTTTACATTGCAAACTCCTGATTTTACTTTATATTTCACACATTTGGCGGTATCCTCTTCGCCTCACTTACTTTTAATAAAATATCACTTCCCGGTGATTAAAATACTGTCATATCTGCCTCCACTTGCGGCATGTCAGTTTTACTCAAATACGCCACTTAAATGTGTTCCAGCAGCGAACCAGCAATAAAATTACACCTTCATTGTTGCGTCAGTTAGGAAACCCAACTACGCTTACATTGACATGTGCAAAGTCTTTGCCGTTACACCACAGTGAACCGCCCCACGCTTGGCCGCGCCAGTTTACTCCTATGAACCCTTCTGAAAAGCAGTGTTTAATGTAAGAAATCTTAATCAAGGGGTCGCGCTCAGTTCCTATGTGATGTTTACGTTCGCCAAACAACATGCTCTACTGAAGTAAGGGTCATAGCATATAAACTATAAATCAAGAAAGAAAGGTGACAAGATGTAAAATAATAACATGATTTAATGACTAATAGTGCATAAAAAGAAATAAACAACAATAAAATATAAAACAACAATCCTCCCTGAATTTCCCATGATAGGAATATCTATAAATTTGAGGAGTCAGACGGATCTCCCCTTTTATTTAAAATGTGGGTCCTGGTTCCACTACCTTGCAATTTGGGTTTTATGTGCGCGTAATGACTAACTACGAGGAATGAGTACTTTGGATGACTGTTCGTTTACAACGGGTTAACAGCCACGATGCTTACGAACAATCATCTCGTAAATCAACGTTTACGGATATGGAACACGACATTAATAAAACCCTTAAAAAGTAATGCTGACACACGCACTAAATCTACTATTTACAGGAATCTCTCTCGGGACCCTCATTAGCGCGAAGACGCACTTGACTATGAGCTGCCAACACTGGCCAAATTGCTCAACACAAACAAGGAAATACAGCAAGCATGTGACTCACGGGTCACTGAATGAAATATAAACATGGAATAAACCAACAACAACAAAAGCCTGGCCGGCTAAGATTATATTATATGAACAAAACTGCATGTTAAGCTAACGCTTCGGAGATTATCGTGATTCGTAGGCAACTCCCATTTATTTAAACAATTTTTACCATTGATCAGTTCTTAATTCAGTATTTAAAGTTATTACTGAGCCACACAGGCACTCTCCCAAATGACCTGGCTGGCAACCTTCAGTCCGTCTTGTGCAACATCTCCCCTCTTCCTCAATCACCTGTCATTGTCCCACTCCAGTGTGTATAAATACCTGACCAGCTTTGCCGTTATCTCAAGGAATCAACAGCAACAAACTCAACCACTTCAAAATATGGTCAGACATTAATCAAAATATCCAGAATTGCCCACGCGAGGTCAAAATATGGATTTGTCATCAAGCTGCCAGAAATCAGTCTACGCTGAAATTCCCGCTTGTAATGACACAAATACACACACTCACACACACACACATTTGGGAATGACAATACGTTTTTTTTACACAGATCGGCTGAATGGATGCTCGCCAACAATTAAAAAAATATTAAAACCTACGATAGAGCTGGCTGCTCTTCGTCACAAATCACATTGCTCCAAAGGCAATAATCTCATTGAACCTGATCAATAATAAAACAAAAGAAATTAATTACCCTCCAATCTACTGTATAATTATTTTACTTCAGTCCTACTTCTGAAACACAACATGTCTCCGAGAGACGTTTTTAACCGCATCGCGTAACATATGCAAACACGGTCGTCCACATAGCTACGTTAGTTAAAACAACAAACAAGAAAAGGACCTTCTACTAATAATATATGCGAGCTGTTTCCATGCAAAAGGTGTGTCAGACCAAAACTAAATAGACTACGTTAATCACACAAGCAAATTATTTACAAAACAAAATATGTCCCATACACCATAAGTTAATTTATCAGATAATAATAAATATTATTCAGTACTCATCCTCAGTCAGCCACCCGTCAAAGAACATCCGCATCCATCTCCCAACTGGATTCTTCTTATCTCATCTCAACCATCTTGACGGAGTCTTGGTATTTCCAGGCTTCCTCCATGGTCAATGATGTCATCTCTCGTGCTGATTCAAAAATTAAATTATTATACACTTGATGTCTGACTACTAAATTCGCCGTTCGGGTACTACTTTCCCCAAAACTGTCTGTTGGCGAATTGTCGAAGATACTGCCCCTACAAATATAGTACTCTGACTATCTAACACTGAATTTAACACTTTTAATAATAATTTCTGTGTCCTTCATGACACGCAAAGTATAACTGTCAACGTCCTTAGACGCGCAAAGTATAAAAGCCTGTGTACACTGACACACAAAATAACAGCCTCCGTCCTGAGACGAACCAAAGTAATAAGCAATGTCTTGGCTCTTCACACCACATATAAATGAACCGGCCCTAGGTCTTGATAGAGGGGGATATTAGATAAAAATTTCACAAAATGATAGTGATACAGGAATGAAATAAATATCACTGAACTCGAAAAATAGCGCAGGTCAAGAATATGCCCATTAATCCTAGAATCGATCGTAGAGATGTTGTCTAGGCGATCTCCCGCGTGAATGCTAGCCGAGCGTGCCCACGCTAGACCTGCCGCGCTAAATAGGCATTCTTCTCTCATTGGTTCCCACATTTTCTGTAACTTGGCGGTTTTTAGCAGATCTTGGCGTCGTAGGAGTGTCTAGCATGTACATCAGCCACTCACGTTACTGCATCATATTTCTTCTAGGCGCGAATATTACAATGAACATACCAGCAGCATGTCTCACTGCGCGTCGCTTCTATTTTGAGGTGGCCAACACCTGTCCTTCTGACACATCGCTAGGCTATTTCCTTTCACAGCTAAAGTATTTAGCCTTTTGTCAATCTGCTTCAGGTATGTCCCCGCTGTCTCCAACAAATGCTTGAAATTTCCTCATCTCCGTCTGGCTACTTTCATGATGCTGGTGGAAATATTTATTAATTGAAGAAATAAAACATAGAATCATTTATCCAACAGAGGATAAAGGGTTCAATGTTAACCAGGTAAATCAGCTATCAGGACCAGTGGTACTTGCGTGATTGAGTAATACACAGACACACACCATCTCATTTTTAGCCTCGCTTCGCTCGCGTCATGTCGTGTCATATTGTTATTCAATGAAATGCAGGTTTAAACCCGTTAACACCCCTTTAGAACCTGAATATCCAAAAATCCCTCCTTAGTAGACGTTTTCGACACACAACAAACATATCCCCAAAATATAATTCTGCTAACATGTAATAGTTTGGGTTGGTCGATGAGAGTGAACATCCAAAAATCCTTCCTTAGTGGACGTTTTCTTCCAGAATTTCACCCCTCCCCATAGGCCCCTTAAATTGGATTTATGAAAAAACGGTCGAACACCTATTTATTTCATTTATTTATTTATTTTTAAGCTGATTGATTTCCTCCGAGTTTCAAACTCCTCGCCTATGTCGTTTAAGAGATACACGCTCCGTTAAGAATCTTTCAACCCCCACTTTTCATCCCTTTCACCTCATAATATGCACTACATCGAAAAACCATTAGACATGTGTCAGCTTATTTTTAATGATTAGTATATATGCCAAGTATCACATCCCCAAAAGTAACCACTCGTGAGATATTGTTATTCAATGAAATTCACGTTTACCCCCCCCCCCCCTTAACACCTATTTAGAACCGGAATATTCAAAACTCTTTCCTTAGTGGACGTTTTCGACATACAACGAACATATCCCCAAAATGTCATGTTTCTAACTTCAATAACTTTGGCTTGGCAATGATGAGTGAGTGAGTGAGTCTGGACATTTCCTTTCATTTATTTTTGATAATTTCACCCCTCCCCATGAACCCCTTAAATTGGATTTATGAAACAAACGGTCGAACACCTATTTACTTATTTAAAGCTGTTTTCGCCCTGAGTTTGATGAGTGAGTAAGTGAGTCAGTTAGGACACTTCCTTTCCTTTTTTTTTCGCCAGAATTTCACCCCTCTCTAAGGGCCCCTTAAATTGAATTTATGAAAAAAACGGTCGAACACCTATTTACTTGTATTTTAAGCTGGTTTTTTTTTTTTTTGCCGAATTTCAAACTTCTCGCCTATGTCGTTTAAGAGATACACGCTCCGTTAAGAATCCCTCAACCTCCAATTTACACCCATTTCACCTCATAGTATACACCACATCGATAAACCCTTAGGGGCCGATAACCTAGATGTTAGGCCCCTTAAATCAACAATTATCATCATCATCATAAACCCTTAGATATATGTCTGATTATTTTTATTGATTAGTTTATATACCGAATATCACATCCCCAAAGAAACAACTCATGAGATATCGTTATTCAATGAAATGCACGTTTACCCCCTTAACATCTCTTTAAAACCCGAATAAACAAAAATCATTCCTTAGTTGACGTTATCGACATACAGAGAACATTTCCCAAAATTTAATTTTTCCAACTTTAATAGTTTTCGCTGGGCGTGATGAGTGAGTGAGTCAGACAGGACATTTTCTTTCAATTATTTTTACCAGAATTTCACCCCTCCCCATGGGCCCCTTAAATTGGATTGATGAAAAAACTCTTGAACACCTATTACCTTATTTTTAAGCTGTCTTTTTCCTCCGAGTTTGATGAGTGAGTTAGTCAGTCAGTTAGGACACTTTCTCTCCTTTTTTCCCCCAGAATTTCACCCCACACCATTGCCCCCTTAAATTAATTTATGAAAAAAAACGTCGAACACCGATTTACTTATTTATTTAGCTGATTTTTTTCGCTGAGTTTCAAATTTCTCGCCTATGTCGTTTAAGAGAAAGGCCTACACGCTCCGTTAGGAATCCTTCAACCCCCCACTTTTCACCCCTTTCACCTCATAATAATACACCACATCGAAAAACCCTTAGACACATGTCTGCTTATTTTTAATGATTAGTTTATATGCCGAGTATCACATCCACAAATAAAACCACTCGTGAGATATTGTTATTCAATGAAATGCAGGTTTAACCCCCTTAAGACCCCTTTAGAGCCTGAATATCCAAAAATCCTCCCTAAGTGCACGGTTTTGACATACAACGAACATATCCCCAAAATGCCATGTTTCCAACATCAATATTTTTGGCTGGGCGATGATGAGTGAGTGAATGAGTCGGGACATTTTCTTTCATTTGTTTTTCTTCCGAATTTCACCCCTCCCGATGAACCCCTTCAATTTGATTGATCAAAAAAAAACTGTCGAATAGCTATTTACTTACTTTAAAGCAGTTTTCCCCCTGAGTTTGATGAGTGAGTCAGTCAGTCAATCAGTTAGGACACTTTCTTTCCTGTTCCCCCCCAGAATTTCACCCCTCCTCATGGGCCCCTTAAATTGGATTTATGAAAAAACGTTCAAATATATATTTCCTTATTTTCTATGCTGATTTTTTCCGCTGAGTTTCAAACTCCTCGCCTATGTTGTTTAAGAGATACATGCTCCATTAGGAATCTTTCAATCCCTACTTTTCACCCCTTTCACCTCATAATATACACCACATCGAAAAACCCTCAGAAACGTGTCTTCTTACTTTTTAATGATGAGTTTATATGCCGTGTATTACATCCCCCAATGAAACCAATCGGGAGATATTGCTATTCAATGAAATGCAGGTCTACCCCCTTAACATCCCTTTAGAACCTGAATATACAAAAATCCTCTCTTAGTGGGCATTTGTGGCCCTTGTAGAAGCAGCATACCAAATTTCATTCCAATCCTTACGGTGGTTTCTGAGGTTTCGTGATGAATGAATGAGTGAGTGAGTGAGTGAGTGAGTGGTATTTGACTAATATATAGTAGAAGATAGTGTCAAGTCTTTGTTATGCTAAACTTGGTTGACAGTGCTGTGTGAGTAGGTGAGTAACTAACGGGATTTCAAGTAAAGATGCTCATTTTCTATACCGGTAGTGCAGAGCGCAACTGGCATCCAGACGGCCGTGTCTCGACTTGAGCTATGTTGCCATGGAAACTATCTATCTTGCCATTCCTTCATGAGTATATTTTATGATTTGATTAGCCTGTGCTTGAGTGCAAAAGGGCCGAAATCAGAAGAATGAGAAAGACTATCGAAAATTCATGTAGCCAGCGGTTCCTTCTGGGTCCTAAACTATGTGTATGCAAAATTTGGTTGAGATTGGTGGAACGGTGTAGATTTGTATACGGAACCAACCCACCCACCCACATACATACATACAGACTTTCACTTTTATATATAAGATAATGTGAGCTGTATAGTGATATTTGAGCAACTATCTTTCCCATATTTTTAGCCTACTTTCGATTTTTGCAAAAAATGAAAGTAGACTTATGAGATCAACACAGGGCGAAAAAAGTGTGTCTGTCTGTGTGTGTGTATGTGTGTGTGTGAGTCTGTGTGTGTGTCTGTGTGTGTGTGTGTCTGTGTGTGTGTGAGTGTGTGTACTCTGAATGTCTGTCCCCCCCCCCCTATCAATTCGAACACGGTGAATGCGAATTGAACGAAATTTGGTACAAAGGTAGCACTAGCAAAGGACACCTCAGTGTCATGTTTTATATCGCCGCCATCTTGACGGAAACGTAATGGCGGCCTCACAAATGTTCAAAGCTTAATTCAAATTACGACTAACCTAATCATCCGATCTCTACCAAATTTTGCAACAACATACCTTTATGGGGGTGCATCCTTTGACCAAACCAATAGGTCATCAGCGTAATAGTTTACGGATGGCGGCCATCTTTGAGTGAAAATCGATTCCCCCTATTAATTCGAACACGGTGCAACCGAATGGAACGAAATTTGGTACGGAAGTAGTACTAACGAAAGGCACCTCAGTGTCATGTTTTATATCGCCGCCATCTTGACGGAAACGTAATGGCGGCCACACAAATGTTCAAAGCTTAAATCAAATTACGATTAACCTAATCATCCGATCTCTACCAAATTTTGCAACAACATACCCTTATTGAGGAAGCATCCTTTGACCAAATGAATAGGTCATTAGCCTAATAGTTTGCGAATGGCGGCCATCTTTGTGTGAAAATCAATTCCCCCTATTAATTCAAACACGGTGAAACCGAATGGAACGAAATTTGGTACAGAGGTAGCACTAGCAAAGGGCATCTCAGTGTCATGTTTTATATCGCCGCCATATTGACAGAAACGTAATGGCGGCCACACAAATGTTCAAAGCTTAAGTTAAATTACGACTAACATAACCATCCGATCTCTACCAAACTTTGCAACAACATACCTTTTTGGAGGGAGCATCCTTTGACCAATCTAATAGGTTATTAGTCTAATAGTTTGCGGATGTCGGCCATCTTTATGTCAAAATTGATTCCCCCTATTAATTCGAACACGGAGGAACCTAATGGAACGAAATTTGGTACAGAGGTAGCACTAGCAAAGGGCACCTCAGTGTCATGTTTTATATCGCCGCCGTCTTGACTGAAACGTAATGGCGGCCACACGAATGTTCAAAGCTTACATCAAATTACGATTAACCTAATCATCCGATCTCAACCAAATTTTGCAACTACATACCTTTATGGAGGGAGCATCCTTTGACCAATCTAATAGGTCATTCGCCTAATAGTTTGCGGATGGCGGCCATCTTTGTGTCAGAATCGATTCCCCCTATTAATTCAAACACGGTGAAACAGAATGGAACGAAATTTGGTACAGAGATAGCACTAGCAAAGGGCATCTCAGTGTCATGATTAATATCGCCGCCATATTGACAGAAACGTAATAGCGGCCACACAAAAGTTTAAAGCTTAAATCAAATTACGACTAACATAACCATTCGATCTCTACCAAACTTTGCAACAACATACCTTTATGGAGGGAGCATCCTTTGACCAATCTAATAGGTCATTAGCCTAATAGTTTGCGGATGGCGGCCATCTTTATGTCAAAATTGATTCCCCCTATTAATTCGAACACGGTGGAACCGAATGAACGAAATTTGGTACAGAGGTAGCACTAGCAAGAGGCACCTCAGTGTCATGTTTTATATCACCGCTATCTTGACGGAAACGAAATCGCGGCCACCCAAATGTTAAAAGCTAAAATGTAATTACGACCAACCTAATAATCTAGTCTCTACCAAATTTTGCAACACCATATCTTTATGTGGGAAACATATCCTGACCAAACTGCAAGAACATCAGCCCAATAGTTTGCAGATGGTGGCCAAGTATGTGTGCAAATCGATTCCCCCTATCAATTCAAACACGGCGAAACCGAATTGAACGAAATTTGGTACAGAGGTAGCACTAGCAAAGGGCACCTCATATTCATGTTTAATATCCCTATAGCACGTTGTATTTCAACAAGCTACTACAACCAACATTCAATCATACTCCTTGAAAAGGACAAAGAGTTATAACAATACCCATGCATTTAGGAGAAAGTAGGCTATATGTTCTTTACTGAACATCTTGTTTATATTTTAATATGTGCTTGTGTTCTGTACACGTTTCAGGTGTTTTATATTTTCTTTCGTGTCTTGAGATCTTAGTCTTTTATATTTATATTTAAATTCTTGTGAGGATCAGTTTTACTGACATTTAAACATTCTTTAGAGAATGTGGATTAATTTTGCAGTCACGGTTTGACTTTAAAAATAAATAGTTTTCATTTCAAGTCAGAATTCAGACATCGTGTCATCATTTCAAAGTAATGGCTCCGTTAACTTACTTTGAACATTTTTCTGTCCAACTTCAAGAGAGAAGAAACCATCGAGCATTAATTAGAGCGTTAAAATATATGTAACTTTACGACGATCTTTGAATTACTAGTCGTTCTTCAGAATGTGTTGTTGAAACAAAGACAATATCATTAGATAATGAAAAACATTTCAGCGAAGACAACTTTATGTAACTTGAGTTTTGGATGAGCTTTATTCAGTTAACAGTTGAAAAGAACTCTTTTGGTAGAAGATTTTCATATCTTAGGCTAGGATATCGATGCTTGAATATTCCAGTTTAGATTGACTTCTATCCGACTTGATTTAGATAACCTGCAATTATTTAAATTCTCCTGAATGTAATATTTTATTGTACTGCGATAAATTTTTAATGATATTTTTTTTTGATAGACAGGTGAGGAGAGTCAGTTTGTATTTTTATTAATCATATTTGTGACTGGCCGAATTTTATTTCATATCGTTTTGTTAAAGATACTCATGGTGGTTAAAATTATGCAACAGTTTGAATACGTTTTGATAATGTAGAGTTTTCGAGAGGAACGATGAGATGTATAAATTATAGCTCAGTGGGCGTGTGAAAGTCACTGATTGGTAGTGCCCTTGTTGAAGGATGTTTTCCCACGAGATTGTCTATAACAAATTAATCATTGGTGATTTTGTTTAAACTGTGGAAGTTTTTCCATATATGATGTAATATATATGAGGTTGTTAAGCCTTAGTGTGCTTGGAGCGAGGTTTTTCCCGCATGTTTAGTGATGTTATTCCCCATCCAGAGTGTATTCTTGTAAATTTACTGTCTTATTTAACAGAGGGTGTGAGTTGAATAATTTTTCGACTTCAGATAAAGATTAGTGTCACAGACATTCCCTATTAAAATTTATTAAACACGAATTTGTAACTACATGCAAATAACCTTAATTGGTCGGTTGTATTTGAACTAAATTTGTAACTATAACCCGACTTGACGTGTGTAATGTATTAAAATATTATAAAAGAAATAGAATTTCTATATTCTAATATAAATTCGACTGTCGATTGACGACATTTTCAAAGACTCTAAATTTGTTTAGGGATCATTTAAATAAACACTTCAGTGTAGTGTTTAGCGTTTCGTCCATATTAGGCAACGCTGTATATAACCATATAACTACGTAAAATAAATCTGTAATTAATATAATAATATAATAATGTTCATTAGGGTCATATAATATTTTGTTAAAATTAAAAGTTTTTGAATGAATGACGAGTAAATAACGAAAATTTTGTAAGAGTGAATCTGGAACTGCATTGGTTCGAAACAATGTAGGGTGTGTGGAAGATTGTATAAAATATTTCATGGTATTCTGTAGATTTGGTTCAGAGTTATCAGCATTTGTTTGCTGGCAATGATCTAGCGTATTCGAGACTGCTTCTCGCATGTCGCTAATGACCAGCTGCATTTAACAGTGGGGGAGGCAAGGTGTGTGTGTCTCATTCATAGTCCAGATGTTCAGATAAGGACTTGTGTATTGAGGTCAACGTGTCGGTGGCCATGCGTATATGTGTCATTGGAATGAGGAAGTTACCTCAAGATGCACAGCGACACAGCTGAGTTTTTGTTTATATAAAATGATGTTTTGACTAGCTTACAGTAGTCCGATTAAGCTCATAAATTTTGAGTAATTGTTTTTCAGTCCAGTGGTGGCTGAGGAGAATTTGTGAGGGTTTCACAAACTTCTAATTTTTTTTTAGTGTATAATTTATTTATATTTATGTGAAATAAAATTTTACCGTTCAGTTTTCATAGTCTTTGACGTGTGGGTTCATTTTAAATATCATGTATTCCAGATATTGTGTGGACACACTTATTTGCGATTTAGGGTGCCACCCATAAACCCTGAGAACGGTAAGCAAGGTAAGTGTTTTTCCCGGTTTAGTTTGGTGTGTTCCACAATATTTATTGTAAACTGCTGTGCTATGATCCCGATTGTGTTTGTCAGAGCCATTTCAAAAAAAGGAAGTTTGTAGTTTAACGTGACCGTTAATCTCGAGATCATGAGCCACGGGACCTCCTTTTTAAGTGGAATCCGAACCACAGGACATGGCATTTCACTTCGAAAATCTCACATGCATTGACCGGGAATCGAACCCGGACCGCCTTGGTGAGAGGCATACAGCTAGACCGCTGAGCCACCACGCCCCCAGAGCCATTTCAAATGATGTTGTAGAGCCGGAGCATATTGAGGTTGGCAATCCGAGTGAGGGGACGGATTTCTGACAAACGGCTTTCCGGATTATCGGGTACAGTACCTTCTTCCAGGCCACGGCCGCCTCCTTCCCTCTTCCTTGCCTATCCATCCTGACCTTCCATTACCTTCCCTCATGAGGCCCCTGTTCGCTTTGCAGGTGAGGCCGCCTGGGCGTGGTGCCAATCACACCTCACCAGTTGTATCCTCTCCGATTAGATGTTCCCAGCTCTAGGACACTTCCCGTAGAGGCGGTAGTGGTGAGTTCCCCCGCTGAGTCCGTGGGTTCCACCAACCTGGAGGGTAAACGACTAAGAAAGAAGAAGAAGAAAAAAACATTATGAACTGTACTCAGTTGGCAAGTGCCTTTAGGTAGATTTCATTAGAAAGCTACCTATTTTAAAATTAAGTGGCCAGTGGAGCATTATTGTTAGACTGTCAACATTAAACTTGGAGGCCTATTGTAACTATGATGAGTGCATCTGTGGACAAAAAAGTAAAGAATGTATCATTAAAGGCAGTCTCTAAGTTCGTAAGAAATGAATGAAAATCCACAGCCTACTTCCAGTCACCGACTGGAATGAATGGAGCCCCGATCTAGCGGCGAGGATATGAACTGTGCCGGCTGCCGAGGCCTGACGCACTCCTCTGGGGCAATGATTAGATGAATGACAGATGAAATGAAATGATAGTGGAGAGTGTTGCTGGAATAAAATTTTGACGGGGAAAACCGGAGTACCCGGAGAAAAACCTGTCTGCCTCCGTTTTGTCCAGCACAGATCTCACATGGAGTGACCGGGATTTGAACCACGAACCCAGCGGTGAGAGGCCGGCGTGCTGCCGCCTGAGCCACGGAGGCTTAAGTTCGTAAGAATAGTCTTAAATATTTTTTCTGAGCGCGTCAATAACGGCAGTGATCATAACAGCACGAAAAGGATACTTCAGACATTGGGACATTGAGGTACAGTAGAGCCTTTTATTATTACCTTACGGGAATCGACAGTACATAGCATGATGATATGTATCCTTTATTTGTGTGTAGATTTAGTGAACGTTATGTTCTGTTGTATTTTCGGAAACATTTGGCGTCAAAATCTATGTGTTTACCAGGGTTAGTCAGGCAAATGCTGGGACAGTACCTTCTGACAGGCCACGGCCGCTTCATTCCACATCCTTGCCCAGTTTCATTCATCTTCATCCATTCCATTTCTCATCCCGACGCGCAGGTCGCCCACGGGCGTCGACTAGAAAGACCTGCACTCGGCCTCTCAGGAGGCTACACGACAAAAAAAACCAGGGTTAGTAATTACCATGTGCTTCCGCTAGGCCTCCCAGATGACAGATGGGCGGTGTTGCCAACCCTTATGACACGGCTTGAGAATTGTAAACGGCGATGTTATAGGTCAACTATGGACCGCGTCATTCCAACAGTCTCATTCTACAGGCTCTGTTGTTTGCCCAGTACATCCGCATTTATTCTCTGTGGATTTCCTTCCTTTCCTGCGTCAATATCGTTCCCGTTTTCAGCATCGGTTTTTCTTGGAAATCTTGGCATGCTTTAAGTTTTATCTGAATGGGATGCGCACCTGATGTAATTCCCACTTCTTCTAGATCTCTATCCAGTTGAATTAATCTGGCCCATTTGGCTTTCCTCTCCTGAAAGTAAGTAAGCTGGCTAATTCGCTTCACATATCCGTAATGTATTATTATTTTCATCATTTATTCAATTCACCGTTACAAACATGGGTTATTCTAAAGCACGGGTTAAACCAAGTGCTTTACAACAATACATAAAAACTATAATACACGTCGACACTCTCAAATATTGCGAAGTCATGTATACCGGTAGTAAATCATCCAAAATTAACATCTAAACTGTAAAATAACCTTGGTAGCGCAAAATAACCATATACAATGAACAAATTCGGGAGCATCGTTGCGAGCTGACCTACTGAGTCACTGCCTACTTGATTATTATTATTATTATTATTATTATTATTATTATTATTATTATTATTATTATTATTATTATTAATCTTATTAGTATTAGTATTCTTATTCTTATTATTCTTTCTTCGTTTCGGCCTGCTGTGGACCACATTACTTCAGCCGTTTGCACCCTAGAGCTTTAACTCGACCCCAATATTCTCGCATTCGTGTTCTGTGAGCCTCCTTTCTTTCTGCAGTCCACTTCTTGCCATTTTTACAATTTTGTCTTTTCTTGGAAGCTTTTGTATGCACAAAATCTTCTCTGGAGAGGTAAACAAACCTGGATGACTTCAAGTGCGATTCCTACTTCTCGAAGATCTTTTTCAACTTCGATGAACCAGGGTCCCTTGGTCTTCTTTTTAACAAAGTAGGGAAAGATCTTCTTGGTCTGTCTGTGCGAGCTCATGCGTGTTATGTGGCCATTAAACTGAATCCTCCTTTACCGAATGGTGTATGGTATCCTCTCATTATGCAGGTAAATTTCGTTGTTATGCCGTCTGCTGTACTCGTCATTTTCTCTGATTGGTCTTCCTTTCTTTGGTTTCTAACTTTTCAATCAGGCCTTTTCTATTCATTGCCAGGCATTCTGATGCGGACAGGGCTTCTGGGTGAATGACTGAACAATAATGCTTAATCTTGGCGATGATGGACACTGACCTTTTGTATGCCACTTATATCTTGTTTATCCTAGCTATTCTTGCTTCTTCCCTCAGAATTGTTAGGTAAAATCCCCTCCCCTAAGTACTGTACGCAATCTAGGAATAATAGTTATAACAATATACTTACTTACACAGCAGACGCAGTGGAATCGTGGCAGGAGCTCTTCCTCCGAAGAAATATATTAAGTTGAAAAATAGAAAACGAGAAACGGGGGAGATCGCAGTCTTGTTTGGCTTTCCGCTGGACCCAAATTTTAAAAGAACAAACTAGAAAACAATCTCAAAAGTGGAGGAATCTAAATAAAATAAACTGCAGCAACATCCAAAATGAACAAATTAAAAGCGCGGGTCGTGAAGGTTGTACTTACGTAGCAAGCACGTTAATAAGACCAACAAATTAAATATATAGTGTGCCCATTTAGCAAGAAATATGCCAATCACAGTATACCAGCGTAGCTCAATTCGGAATTTCGGGGCAGCGGTAAGTTCCCCCACTCTGTGACTCACATATTTTGGATTAATCAGAGGATACACTTGCAAAAATAACAACAAAATCAACTCCTATTTAAACATATTTAATTAATAAAATTAATGGCGCTACAAACATTTTTAACAAATTAATTACTGACCCAAATATCAACTGCTTGTTCCAAATGAACAAGGGATCACAAAATAAAATAAGCAAATATTGTATTCAAAACCTGTGGTTTCCACATAAACCAGCAATTCTTACTTAGTCTCACTTCCATAAAGCACTAACATTAAGTTTACATAACTCCGAGCTCTTTGGCTCCATGCATTTACATTATTAAGGTGTCATTCTTGTACACCTCAAACATTAGCTTTTATATTTTCTTATTTCTCAAAAACAAATATATAATTATATTTAAAATCTGTGTTAATTATCTAATTCAATATTTTGGGCATGTCCACACATTCAGTTGTTATCATCTCTCTTTATTTCACAAATATATTAAGGTAATCAGAAAATCAATTGTGTACTCCAGAGCGTGAAGGTACTTGACACAGTCAAAAACTATAGTTACTCCCGAACTCAGTTGCCTTCAATCAACTCGTGGAATCCCACGTCCTTACATTATTACAATAGGGATTGTTATTTATCTCTTATGTCTTAATAGACCATTATCATATAAGAAACTACGATCTGAACCGGCAAACGAAATATCCATCTTTAAGGACCTCGGTTCGACGCCCGGGTCGTTAACAACTTTAACACTCCTGGTGTATTTATTTCTCTTTACAACAGCTTACGGGACGGTCTCTGTTCCCCCTCGCTTTAAAAGAGCTAGTCTCTACTACTGGGGTGCGATTTATAACACGTTAGGGTGGCGGCGAC
Organism: Meconema thalassinum; assembly: GCA_946902985.2. Classification (NCBI taxonomy): domain Eukaryota; kingdom Metazoa; phylum Arthropoda; class Insecta; order Orthoptera; family Tettigoniidae; genus Meconema; species Meconema thalassinum. The sequence goes on from OX336388.2 coordinate 2,078,828,563, forward strand.
ATCCTGTCTGACCCAACATTAGTAGCTTATTTTCAAGGCTTTCAACACAAACCTTCCCATTCTATCCAGTTCTGGGGAGACCGGGCTTTATTGTACCGTATACATTCAAACAACTATTCTTTGGTTCAAAGACCATTTTTATATCCTTGGCATTTATTAATTATGAGAGGGTCCTCATTGATTGGGAAGATTAAATACACATACGACGACGGAGAATTTCAGGGGCTTTTATCATAAGAAGATCCTGCATTCGAATCTCTTCAGGTGCCTCGGGAACCAATCCCGTACAGAGGACTTATACAAAATGCGATTTAGAGTCGGCCGTGGCCCATATGACATACGCTCAATAATACCATATATTAGCTCCCTTTTTAAATACATACACAATGCCTCGTGATACTAATGTCACAAATAGAGGACTTACACAATTATCAATTCACTGCAATCAACTACCCTCCATAAGTAATGTACCAAGTATTTAACCACTACGCGTTCCTAGCGTGACACTTTAATATTATATTTGCGCTCATTATGCGCTATGCATTACTTTAAGCCGAAAATGTCTTCCCAAGAACTGATAAAATCTCTTTAGTAACAATTCATATTATTTTAATTCACATATTAATCTTTCCGTTGTCGATAAATCGCTCCCTGTTTTGAAATATTCCATTGAACTTCATTTCTTACACATACGTTAAGGCTTAACGTTCTTATGTTCATATCAATTTATTTGATTTTTATTTAACATTTCCATATTTAATTATTATTATTATCTTTATTCTTTATACAAGCTCAAAAGCTATTTCTTACATATCTCAACTTTACTTTATTTCAATGTCTTTCATGATAATTAATGATATTTCGCTAGCTCTTATGACATTTGTTAAATACATTAACCCTTTATTCACATATTTCCTCTACGGGATTTATTCTTTACATAATTATTCATAATTTCTCTATTTATTTTATTATTGTTCAGACCGTGTTCTTGATTATTCAGTATTTATTCATTAAAACACATCCCTTTCACTCAAAAACTCCGGTGAGTTCGTACACAATCAATTTCTGACACCAAAATAAAATGAATTCTGTACTCACATATTTTCCAGATCATCCCATGATCTTAAATCTGGTGCGGTGCTTCATTTTTAGGCCCACTTCGAACTTTTTACACCATATTAAAGGTATTCATCTTACGTAAAAACACTTTTTGACCTATATCTAAAACACTTAATATTGACGACATTTTTATATACTGGTGTGTCCCTTTTGAACACATAATAAACACTAAAAATATTATTTAACACACAATCTTGATTATTTTACACTTCACAATGACTCGATCACTAGGCCGTGTTTCTGAGCCTATCACACGTGATCTTCTTAAATTCCCGTTTCCAAGGGTGACATTTATCCGATGTCGGCTTCCTATTCTGTAGAATGCGAAAGTCCCGAAACATCTACTGTTCCCTGGAGTTCAATTCTGCTATTCCTATCCTGGATAACTGGCTATTGATCTAGCTTGAACGGCTTCTCTGTAGATCTGTCTATCGATCCTAACGAAAGTCTATATGGATCGAGGTCTCCTCTAAGACCTATAGATTTAGTTTATAGCAGCTAGTACTTCTCGATTCTAGTACTGTTAGAATTGTTCGCCTGCTTTCTGGAGCTAATGTTTATAGTCTCCTATTGTCTTTATTTGGACTGTTTTAACACTCCTACGTTCGAACCTTATTCTGTTTTTCCCTTTTAGGTTGCTTCAATTTAAATAACAGTTTATCTGTCTGGTACGATACTTCCGTACGTTATGATCTATTCGTTCGTACATTTAACGACCTCTCGCCTTTAAGTCCGACGTTCGCAGCCTGCTCTGACTATATCTTGCGAATTTTCACTTTAACTTGTATACAGTCGGGCCTAAATCCTATAATTAGGATTTTCCTAATATTTCACTACGGCGATACTTTAAAATTTCGTCTTGACTGCTCCTTATGGAGGCAAGCAAGTCGTTACTACTGTGACACCTGTGGCTATCGGATCTTACTTCGGCGGTGTAAAACAGCGTTTCTCCCCTCAAGGAGTACTGGTAGCTGTTATCGATGTAACGCAGAGTTACGTCCCCTCACGGACTGTCGGAATGACTACTTCTACGTCGTGGAGCAGCACTTCCCCTCACGGAATGCTCGTAGGACTGCATATGCTGATATAACTTCACGTCCTCCTGGACGGATTCGTGATGCGTGATGCGTGGCGATACCCCTCGGGCTGTTCAAGACTGCATTCGGTGCTTATACTTGTTGCGCAGTATGACCTCCCCTGAGATTCATACGTTTGAAGACTTTGATGCAGCACCTCCGCTCACGGAGTGCTCGTTGTAACTGCATGCGATGTGACACAGTGACGTGATACAGCACCTCCCCTCAAGGAGTCTGTCGTGAACTGCATTCAATGATGATCGTGACACAGTGTCATGCCCGCAGGCTGATAATAACTGCATTCGTTGTGATGTAGCACAGCACCTCCCCTCAAGGAGTCTGTCGTGAACTGCATGATTGGCTTGGAAACGCCCGAAGCTTTATACTATTTTACTACAAAAAAATAAGACTCAAGCCTTTTCTGTGGTCAACTTCTAAAATAATGGTGCCACAAATATAAAAATTATACCTTCCGAAAGCTCGTCTTCTCAATGTCAAATGATCTTATTGCACCTAAGAATCGATCGTGCAATTCGGAGATATTAATTAATTTCTCGTCCTCAATTGTGTGGGTGTTGCATTCCTTTTGCTCTCTCCCCTCCACAGAGGCTGAGGTAATTCCCCAATGACGTCGTCTTACGTCGGCAGTTTTTTTCTGCACAATTATTACATGGTTTCTCTATACTGAAAAATCTCTCATTCAAAATGATTCACTGTGCTGTGCTTGTTTACTCATTATTATTCTCGTAAACGTGTTAATTTTAATTATTCCTCTTCTGGCTCATATGCGGCGTTGTCAAATTCCAGCAACGTCAGCTTGAATTCCGATTCAGGCTTCTCTGTCTAACACGGTGGAAAGTTCCACTCAGTTATTAATACTCGTGACCAGCCCTCTCTGAAATGTCGAGTGGGGTGATCTCATCTAAGGAGCATCTGTCCCTAGTCGCTTGCACCATGTTAAGCTATATTCCTGGCTTAAAATCTCTCTCCGTTCCTTTATGAAACTATACGTTTCTTTCATTTCTTCCTTAAGGACATGGGTTCGACCTTCATGGACCCGATGGCCTATGGGTTCAATAGTAAAAGCCAAACAAAACTCGAAGAAGGTGAGAAATGTTGCTAAAATTTAAAATGAGATGCAACGCAGAAGCAAAGGTACTTGAGCAAAATTAAATGTATTAAATTAACTATCGCAATGCACAGGGATCCCAGTGACTGTAAAAATAAAGGTGAAATGTCCAACAATTTAACCACTACATTACTACAAGTAAAATTTAAATGAACAATAAAATTGAAAATAAAGTCGTTCGTTTGAGTCTTTTGACTGGTTTGATGCAGCTATCCATACCTCCCTGTCCTGAGCTAATCGTTTCATCTCTACATAGCTACCACACCCTACGTCCGAGGCAATCTGTTTAACATATTCTAACCTTGGTCTACCCCTACAGTTCTTGTCCTCGACCCTTCCTTCCATTACTAAGCTTGCTATTCCTGGGTGTCTTAGTATGTGTCCAACTAACCTATCTCTTCCCTTCATTAGCAGTCGCCAGAAACATCTCTCCTCTCCCACTCGTCTTAATACCTCTTCGTTTGTAACCCTATCTGCCCATCTGATCTTCATCATTCTCCTGTAACACCACATTTCAAATGCTTCAATTCTCCTCTTTTCTGCTGCACCAATAGTCCAAGTTTCACTTCCATAGAGCGCCACGCTCCAGACAAAGGCTTTCAAAAATGACTTAATAATACCTAAATCTATATTCGATGTCAACAGATTCCTTTTTTGTAGAAATGCTTTCCTTGCCTGAGCCACCTAATTTTTATATCGTCTTTGCTTCGTCCATCACTGGTTATTTTGCTCTCTAACAGAAGTCTCCTACTTCCTTCAGCTTTCCACCTGCAAATTTGATGTCCATAGAGGTTTCTGATTTATTTCGGCTGCATTCTAGTATTTTTGTTTTACAATTATTAATTTTCATCATGTATTCTTTCCGTAAGACGGAGTCCATACCATTCAAAAACTCATTCAAATCCTCAGGCTTGTCGGCCAAGATGACGATGTCATCAGCAAATCGCAGAGTTGAAATTATTTCTCCTTGAATCTTCACTCCCACTTTAAATATTTCTCTAATTTCCTTCATTGTTTGTTCAATGTAAAGATTGAAAAGTATGGGTGATAAGTTGCAGCCTTGCCTAACACCTTTCTGAATATCAGCTTCTCTCTCATGTCCTTCAGCTCGAATGACTGCTGTCTGGTTTCTGTATAGATTGAAGATCACCCTCCTATCCCTGTACTTTATTCCAATAGATTTCAAAATGTCAAAAAATTTAGTCCAATCAACGTTATCAAAAGCCTTTTCTAAGTCTACAAATGCCATGAACGTTCTCTTATCTTTCCTTATTCTACCTTCCAAAATCAGCCTAAGACTTAGTACAGCTTCCCTTGTTCCAACATTTCTCCTGAAACCAAACTGGTCTTCACCCAACTCCCTTTCTATCTGGCTTTCAATCCTCTTGTAAATTATTATAGACAGGATCTTTGAAGCATGAGTAATCAAGCTGATTGTACGGTAATCTTCACATATGTCAGCTCCCACTTTCTTTGGTATAGGGATGATTACATTCTTCTTGAAATCAGGGGGTACCTCACCTGTCTCATAAATCCTACACACCAAGTAAAATAACCTGATCAGACCTTCATGTCCTATGCAGCGTAGCAACTCAATCGGTATATCATCTATGCCTGGTGCTTTGTTCCTGCTTAAGTCTTCCAAAGCTCTATCAAATTCTGATCTCAATATTAAATCTCCTTTCGCATCCTCATCAATTTCCTCCTCCCTTTCCATTACATGATTCTCAATCTCCTTTCCCTTATACAAACTCTCCATGTAAGCTTTCCATCTCTCAACCTTTTCTTCCCTGTTAGAGGCTTTCCGTTTGTGTCCTTAATATTACAGCACTTAGTCTTCTTTTCCCCAAATGTATTCTTAATCCTTCGATAAGCTGTGTCTACTTTTCCTAATTTCAGACAATTTTCTATTCCTGCACATTTCTCTTTTAACCATTCTTCTTTCGCTTCCTTGCACTTCTTGTTGACCTCATTTCTCAGACGTCTGTATTCTGCTTTCCCCTTTTCATCTCTTAATTTCTTGTGTTTCCGCCTTTCATCCATCAATTCTAGTATATCCTAAGTGATCCACGGTTATCTACCTATTCTTTCTTTCCTACCAATGTTTTCTTCTGCTGATTTTGTTATTTCATTCTTCAAAAGTGCCCATTCGTCTGCAATTGAAGTTTGTTTAGGGTTCTTTTATACTCTTCTTGAATCTTTCGTTTACATCCTTTACTTTCAGTCTGTCTATTGCCCACCTTTTTGGCTTTTGACTTTTCTTAAGTTTCTTCAACTTTAATCTGCATTTCATTACAACCTGATTGTGGTCAGAGTTTATGTCAGCACCAGGATATGTTTTACAATCCAAAATCTGGTTTCGAAACCTCTGCTTGACCATAATAAAGTCGATTTGGTAACGCCCTGTATCTCCTGGTCTCATCCATGTGTATATTCTTCTATTGTGGTTATTGAATAAGGTGTTAGCTATGACCAACTCATGCTCGGTGCAGAATTACATCAGCCTGCTTCCTCGATCATTCCTTTCGCCTAATCCGAAATCTCCTACTATCTTCCCTTCTCTCCCTTTTCCTACCACAGCATTCTAATCTCCCAATACTATAACATTTTCATCACCCTTGATATACCTCAGAATTTCGTCTATTTCTTCGTAGACCTTTTCAACATCCTCATCATCAGCTTGACTGGTAGGCATATAGACTTGTACCACTGTGGTGCACGTAGGTTTAGTATTGATTTTTGCTACAATAATCCGTTCACTATATTGCTCATAATATTCCACCCGCTGTCCAAGTTTCCTACTCAATACGAGACCAACCCCTGCTTGGCCATTGTCTGATTTAGGAAAATAAACTAAATTAAATTAAATTAAATTAAAATGAAATAAAAATAAATAAATTGAGGTAACGTGTTCAATGAAAGATAATACCGAGAACTAAATGTAAGTATGTCATAATTAGATAGCAAGATTAGACGCAGAAAACGACTACACTGAACGAAGTCAAGATACGTTATAAAATTTAGACAAAGCGAGTCGTAAGAGATGACAAAGGAAGGGAGTACAATGGCACAGAAGGGGAAGGGGGTGGAGTGAGGAAGGATGACAAGAAGGGAGATGATTAGGGGGAAAATAATTGGCACATGCAAGACTAAGTGAGTTTAAAGGTAATGGTAATTTAAACAAAAGGAAAATTACATTAAACTATCGGCAACATAACAATATACGTTAAAAGTTAACAGTTGAAAGTATGTGTAGAAAATAAGGGCACTTCAAAGACGATGAACACGTGTTCTGCGCAAATATGGCTTGTAGTTTTACGTGACCGTGAATCTTGTGATTATGAGCCACGGGACCTCCTTTTTTACGTGGAATCTGAACCACAGGTCATGGCATTTCACTTCCAAAATCTCACATGCATTGACCAGGAATCGAACCCAGTCCGCCTTGGGGAGAGGCCAACAGCATGACCACTGCGCCACCACGACCCCTAAATAGTTATAAGAGTATCACAGGTTAGGTCACCAGCAAAATAGCTATGGTGAAACCCTCTTTTTGTGCACTCTAAAGATAAAGAACAGAGCATTACGGGAAGCAAGAAAGATAACCTGCAATCCCGTGCATGTGTTCTTAAAGATAAGATACACTCCTTGACCGACAGACTCAATGGTGCCCCCTACAAGGTAGGCAAACCAACAATCACGCACTCCAGAGCATTCACGAAGAGAAAGCCCACATAACTTTCAACCCTTAAAGTACTATAAACTTCATTAACAAAAATAAATGAATAATACTACTATACAATGACAAAAACCCACCATCAACTGCACGCAAACAAAGAAAGGAAACGATATCGGGAGAGAGAGTACAAGAAAACGCGCAAAGAAATTAGCATTACGCAGAATAAAAGTCTTAAAAATTACCGAAATACGAAAATGAAATAAACCAACTATAGTTTACGACACACTAACACTTTGTTACTGTCTTACCTTGAACACGGGAATTTCAATTTCTCCAAGAAAAAAAAGTCCTCTCGGCACGCCGGAAGGCGGAGGTAGATTTCACCGGACAAACTTGGGGATAGGCGAAAATAGGCAGAATAAACAGATTTTCGTAGAAGGATCAGACCTTATTTATTGCGAGAAGGTATTTTATAATTGGAGCTTAATTAACTTTGTTTTTCGTCATTTTATGCTTATTTTAAACATTTTATTGTCTTATGGGAACGGTAAACTTCTTGTCATTTGGGGTCCATTTTTATACTTGTGGTCACACTATCCTTATTATTTATGCAAGGTTTCGACACTGATATGTAACTATGTAACGGTTTGTTACTTCTTCACGCAAAATTATATCTCCCGCAGAGATTTTGGTTGGTTCCTCAGTTTAGGGTCTGCGACAACGCGGTCATGTAACCCCGTGTACTTTGGGATGGCTGTATTAGTCTGTAATTCAGGTAAGGACTGCAGACGGTCAATTTCAAGCAGTAGTTCCTAATGTTGCTACCAGGTACTACCGTCAACGACACCTAGCTGTGAACTTGGCTACTAGATGCCACCGCAACCAGCAACTCGCAACGAACGTTGGAACTTCCCCTCCAAAGGAAAGCATACTGAGGGATTTTTAGCGCTCTTAGAAAATCCGACGACTTCGGCCGGCTTTGAACTCGCGACCTTGGGCATAGACATTCAGCATGCTACCAGTTACGTCACCGAAGCCGCTTCACACTAAGATGGAAATCTGAATCTGATCTCGTGCAAGTGAGTTATCTTGGCAACGTCTGATGGCTCATCCCTCATCAATTTAGTAGTGTTGCCATGGCAACCACTGATAGGTCTTGGCATTTTCTTATAATTCCGAAATTATTTTTCTCATCCCTTGGCATAATGGTGGGTTATATCAAAAATTGTTTCAGACAAAAGTTTTAGGTAATTATTAGGGGAATATTGTCCATCTTGTACGGTTTTGATATTGTACCTATTAAGAGAGATATGATTAATGTTTCCCGAAAAATCCACTTTTTCCCACCCCTTTGGTCAATGGTTGGTGCTATAAAAAAAACTCTTCAAACATATATTTTTGGGCTTTATCCGACACATAGTATGAACGTTGAACGGATTCGATATTTCACATATTAAGAGAGTTATAGCAATATTTCACTTTTTCGAAAAAAAAAACCATTTTCACCCCCTTCGACCGATTTAGCCCAGTAACGAACTCGACCGAGATGTTACAGGTATACATATTCGGTAAAAAATTCAAAGTGATTGGTGCAAAATTACGGCAGTTATCGTGTCCACAATAAACTGATATACATATATATTGAACCCGCTGAGCTATGGTTCATGTGATATTTTTTTTATGACAGAGCATTTATGATGGGATGTTGTACTTTTGAACACACCCAGGAAGCCACGTGAAGCTGAGAGATCACGCGATACTTTGAAGTAGCGGTGAATCGCACTTTTGACTTTGGTGTAAACTGCTAATTATTATCTGAGGTCTTATTAATTATTTTTATCTTTCCTACGAGACTCAGAATATTCCATTTCGTCATGCTGCATTATTAAAACATTTTGGAGAATGTTTATTTTTACTTTAGGTAAGGTAATACCCTTGCAGATACGCAAAAAGGAACGTAAGTAGTCGCTCAACGTTTTCGTTTTGACGACCTACTTTCTAGAGACACCCAGTACCAGAGCACTGCGTCTTGAGAATCCGCCTTGTGTAGGCGTGGAATTACATTTGTCCTACGAGACGTAGAAGAATATCCGCTGTTTAGCGATTAAAAGTGATTATAAGGTGCCATCGAGCAAGCAAATACTAATATTCACTGTCGATGAAGTCCAGTGAATTAAATAAGAAGCTTGGGAAATAATTATTGGCAAGTATAGTGTATTGCACAACATTGCTGTGACATCACATATTACCCACGCGTATGTGGAGGGCAGATGCCTAGTGGAAATATACAGGTAATAGTGTTACAATTATCCTGAATAAGTGTGATTATAATTGTATGAGATATTTAAATTGTCAAAGTGGAAATTTCATCTTTGAAACGTCGTATAATTCACGGATGCTGCGTGATACAAAAAGTAGCGTCACTAGCACGTGCAGCATTATAAAATAGTATTAGCTCACATGCTAATCCACATCTGCAAGATTAAGGCTGTGTCGTATTTTATAATTGAAGCCTATAATAGTCACGACGGACATTATAATTTTGGAAGTGAGAGGATGATTAATCACGCAACTTATTTCGCTACCCACGTGATTGGACTTTTCTTCACCATGGTTGGAGCAGTCAACATGGGCTAATACCATCCCGGTATGGGGGGTGACGTTTCTACAGGAACCCGCATGATGGTGGAACTTCCAGAACAATGAACGAGAGGGAAGGAGCCAAAATGCCATTTCCAGGCATATCCACGAAGATGTCGACAGGGACAAATCGAACCCTGGTCTTTGGGGGAGTCCAGATGGGAATCCTGATGAGGAGGATACCGATCCAGAGAGCCAGAGAGGTTTATGTACAACCCTTGTTGTGGAATAGAGAGCTGAGTGAGAGCTCCTCCATTTCGTGAGTTTTTGACACACCCCTTCTTTGTTCTAGTTTATGGTGGTATAGTAGTTTTAATGTAGTTTGTGAATCAACCACACTCAGTGTCAGCCATTTTTCTAGGTAGGGATGTAACTAGATTAGTTAGATGTCATTTATTTCAGTTTAGAGTGAGACACCTTTGGGGTCAGACATTTTGGTCAGCCCTGGTGCAGCTTGGTGAACGTCGTGGAACGTCAATGCCTACCTTTTTGCTGAACCTGATCGTAGTCATTTTGAGGCTATTTTGTTCAACCCTACTTGGGGTAATGGCAATCAGATGCCTTGGTTATTAGTTGACTGCATTCTTCGCAGCCATCCTTTGTTACACCCCTGACTGTCGTTAGAACGGTCGTATCATTTAGGTAGTCGACAGTAACTACCAGTTTGTAAATGCATTATATTTCATTTTGAAGTTGACGGTGGCGTTTGGCGGCAAAAGTAGGAACTATTTGAAAATTCAAAGTTGCAGTCCCTACTTGAATTAAAAAAACAGATACACACACTAATACAGTCATCACAATTAACACCGGTTATCAGACAAATTCTACACACACCCAAAGTACACGGGGCTACATGACCGCGTTGTCGCAGCCCCTAAACTAAGGAACCAACCAACCTAAGCTCAGAAGCTATTCTTGGTCATGTTTGAACCTAACAACTAGAAGGAATGTTTCGTTGCCTAGCATCGAACGCGGTTCCCAACGTATCATTAAGCAGATCTAGTGTGTGAATCTGTACCACATTTATCATATTTTGCTTGTGTCGTGTGAGACACGTTTTATTTGATGTTCTAGCAACTATTGAGTTGCATTTTTAAAAGCAAAGAGCTTCAGTTATTGTAAGTTTACTTTCATTTAGACGTCTTTGGTAGAAAGACGGAAGTGTATTACTATACTCAGATTTATAGCGTGCGTTTGATACACGGACTCTGTAGAGATCCGTAACCTATTGTAAAGTTTTTATGAACCGGCCAAGTGCAGGTTTTGTATTGATTAAATCGCCGGCCTTGAATAAACTGGTTATGTAACCCAGTGACCTAGAGCACGCCTGCTTCATTGTGAGACAAAACTACTATAGACGAGGACAGAGTACAATTTGTATTCGCTTTTCCTTTCATTGCTATTTTGCTTATGGAAACCAGTTTCCACTCTTGTATTTGATCACTTGTTTTATGGATCGGTTTTTGTTAGTTTAGCGCTCTGTTGCGTGTATTGTCGTATGACAGGTACAGTTATGTAAGGTTTTCTATAGGATGGTGAAGTCTACCCTGTTATAGCAGGATGTTATTGTATGCTTTGTCCGGGGATGATCCCGTTGACCAGATGTTAATGGAAGGTAACTGTTGTACAGGCCTATCCCAGAGTTATTGAACGCGAGCTTAGCGCCGCTGGTAACCCGTGTTATTGTGTGTCCGAGTTGTTATACTCGTTGATTATATTCCGACTGTTGAGTCGAGGCTTTTTGGTGGAGAATGATCTCAGTTGGAGACACTCCGTGCCCAGGCTATTGTCAATGTTATTCGCCATAAACCTACGATAAACCTATAAACCGACATCCTAATAATAAGATGCATAATTGTTGTAAAACAAGCCTAACTAACGATTCTTTCTATCTAACTTTGTTCTTTGCATTCTGGAACTGTTGACATAGCCGTGCAGTTGAAGATAATTTCCTTGTGAGGAAATGACTAGGACAGTTGACATTTTTGTAGCGACCTGAAGCATGTGCGAACCTAGAGTTCGTAGCTTGTGGAGCTCAGGCCATGCGATGTCAGACGTGGTCTCAACTGCGCATTCGTCACCGTAACTATACACATTAGATGACTATGGTTTACAAAGAGTAAACCAAGGTGTAGGCAGGAATTTTTAATAAAACTACTGTGTCTATTTCGTTATTAATTTATGATGTCAAGTGTATTAAACCCTACATGTTACTTTATTGTGTGCTGTTAGCACATAGTTATTAAGCATAATTAAATTGTTTGTTTTTCATGGCTGTACACTTAGCTTTTGGATGTAATTGTTTTCTTTTACGGACGTCATCGCCGTAAATTTTGTTAATTGATAGGACTTAGCTAGTTGTATTAATGTTAAATTTAAATGTCGAAATGGTACCATCCTAACCTAGATTTGTTTTGCTACCCTGTTAAATGTAAATTCAGATATTAGCTTGATCTTGTAACTTGAACTAGGGACTTGCGTCGTACCATATTCCTAGCGTTGCTGTTGTTGCTTTATCATTGTGAGTTAGATCTTTCGCGAGGGTTTTCAGTAACTTCTCAGGTAGGGGGGGACCTGTTCTTTATCTTTGTTTATTTATTAATTTGCGGACTAGCCGATTATAACCCTCCGAACTAGGCTAGGGGCTTGTGAATTTTAATAAATTTTCACGGTGTTTTACATGAGTCTGGATGTTTATTTTCTCAGTCTAGTTTTAAGGTGAACCTTTCCTTAGGCGGTCTATGACCATCGTCACCATGTACCACGATCCCTGTGGACTACGGACTCTCGTGCCGCTTTAGCCTTTATGGAAGGTCACCTGATCCTCACGGTACTTTTTTTATTCGATTTATGTGTCGTTAGTTGAGTCATCGTGGTTGTTGACATCAACTAAACGGTCACAATATATATATATACATATTGAACCCGCTGAGCTATGGTTCATGTGATATTTTTGTGACGGAATAATTATTATGGGATGTAGTACTTTCGAACATACCCAGAATACCACGTGGAGCAGAGAGCTCATGCTATACTCTTTGAAGTAGCGCTCAATTGCATTTTTGACTTTGGAGGTCTTGTTAATCACTTTTATCCTTTCATAAGACTCAGAATATTCTAATTCGTCATTCTGTATTATTGAATCATTTTGGTGAATGATTATTACGTTTTTGGTAAGGTATAACACTTGCAGATACGCAAGGAGCTATGAAAGTAGTCGCTCAATGACTTCGTTTTGGCGACCTACTTCCGAGTGAAAGTCAGTGACGACACTACATCTGGAGATCTGACGCCAGACAGGCGTGTTTCGAGTATCCGTCCGTCGCGACGTGGACATTATAAATATTTTTGTGCTCAAGTGAGCATCCGACTGCATCGTGTGTTGAAAATAACTATACTAACGTTTTCACACATTGTGGACATATTATTGTTCTACGAAAGGCCATATTAGGCAATATTTTCTACAAACTGTAATTGGTGCCATACGCCAGATATTTTTCCCACGCGTAAGTGGAAGGGCAAAGTGCCACGCCGAAAATATAAGAGTTATCGTCTGATAATTGTGCCAAGACGACGTGATTATTACTGCCAACGATCACAACATTATTGCTACGGAAATTCTGAATTGAAAATATCAATTTTATCGCGGATGCCACGTGATTGATAAAACGTGATACAATTGCACGTGCTAACAAGCAAAGCATCGCATCGTGTTGAATCTTGAGGATCAACAGGCTGAAAACTACAAAATACTGTGGAGAACACTATTATTTGCATCGTCCACAATAATCACGCCAAAACGCCGAGAGGAACGAGATATTTCGACATTTTCGACATCATGCAAGACATTGAACTTTTCCACGCCATGGTGAAGAAGACGATTATGGGCTAATACCATTCCGGTATGAGGGAGACGTCGTGATGGAGACCACCAGCTTGATGGAACGTCAGGATGCCGAGGACGCAGACGAAGGAACGTGGATGCCGACTTCCAGGCACATTCCAGACCTTTTTGGGAGACCATCATCCGGAGGCGAACGAACCCTGGTTGCTTGGGAGGTCCAGATTGGTGAATCCGTGGAGGACAGGACCATGCTGGAGAGCCAAGCAGAGTTTTTCGCGACCCTGGTCGATGAATGTCTGAGCCGATGTGAGAGCTACCAAAAGTCGTGAGTTTGGGCACCCTTTCTTTTGTAATAGTCCGCGGTGGTATATTTAGATATCGTAGTTTTTTTTTTTTTTTGTGAATCAACCGCACTTATGTGTCAGCCATTTGCTAGGTAGGGTTGTAATTAGTATAATTGTTGTTTATTTCAGTCATTGTGAGTCACCCTGTGGGGTAGACCAGTTTTGGTTAACCCTGGTGCCGTCCTGATGGACGTCGTACCACGTTATAGCCGACCCACTGCCAAACATGACTGTAATCATTTGCAGCTATTTTGCTCAGCCATGTGTAGGATATTTATCCGTGGTTTCATTCAGATGTCATTGTCACTTTATTTAACTGCAATCTTTGCAACCAGTCTGTTGAGACTTATGACCTCGTTAGATAGGTCGTATCGTTAGGAAACCAACTGTAGTTTCCAGTTTTATAAAAATATGCTGTATTTTCATTTTTGAAAGCGCTCAGAAGCCAATTTATAGTCAAATACTGACAGATTTATTATTTTGGAGAAAGTGTAGATGTCAAGCATCGAACTAAGTGCACTATCGCATCATTATGCAGGTCTAGAGTTGCAGATCTGTGCCATATTTATCAATTTGTTACTACTTTGTTTCTGTCATGAGGACACAGGTGTTAATGTTATACTGAGAACTTAATAAGTGTTTTATCTTTGATGAGCAAAGAAGCTCGTGAGACATGCTGTTATGTCTGTGATTTACTATTCTTTGAAATGAAGAACTGCGATACTTTATTGTACAGTTAAATTGTAACGTGTTTAGCACACGGATTCTATAAGGTTTTTGAACCAAGCATATGCTAAGAATGACAAGGCCAAATATTACGGTATTATATAATGTTAAAACTAGCCGGCCTTGCCTGTTGAAAAATGTGGTCAGTGAAGGACTGCAATTTGTGAAGTTGTCACCAATAAACTGGTTTGTTGACCCAGTAACCTTGTAAACAAATGCTTGAAAGCGAGACAGAACTACGATAACATAGGACAGAATGTTGATTTCATTCATCTCTTTCTTTCAATGCAGCTATTGCTCATGAAACTCAGTGTTTCTTACTGTATTTTTGTTCATTTGTTTTTCTTGGATTTTCATACTGTTAGTTAGATATTTTGCTGCGAGGAATGTCATTTCGACATGTCCAGGGTTGTCAGGTTTTTTTATGCATTGTTGGCGATCCTCTTGAGAGAGGCAAATTATAATGAAGGCAATTTGGTTATTAAATGCGAGGTTTTTGCCGCAGGTAACCCATGATATTATGTGCCTTGAGTGAGTAAGACGTGCCATTGTTGTAAGTCGCGCATCTGTTGTTGTTATGAGGCATTATTTTGAGAGTTGTTGAAAGCGAGGTATTTACCGCTGATAACTCGTGTTATTGTGAGTCCGAGCCGAGTTTGCTCGTTGAGTTTTCCGACTATTGAGTCGATGTTTTGCTGCGGGAGAATGATCTTTAGAAGACTACTCCTTGTCAGGCCTTTGTCAGAATACGCCATAAACCTACGGAAGGAACATAAACCGACATAATAAACATCATCCGCATAATTGTTTTAAACAAGATCTAACTAACATATTGTTTCCATTTAAACTTTGACATTCTTACATTTGAACCTGCTGACATGGCCGTGCAGATGAAGGGATTTCCTTTATTGGAAACGACGAAGACTGTAGACATTTTTGTTGTGACCTGGCGCACACATGAACCATTAGTTCATAGTGTGTGGAGCGCAGGCCATGTTATTGTCAGACGTGGTTTTAACTACGCTATCACCGACATTACTATCAAGCTAGATGACAATGGTTTACAAAGAGTTAACCATGGGGCAGGAAGGCATTATAATAAAAACTGTGTTGTACTATAATTATTGATGTCATGAAACTGTATTTTTCCCCATGTTTCCTTTATTGCGTGCTATTTAGCACATGATTGTTGATTAGATTAATTGTTTTTAAATGGCTGTACACTTAGCTTTGTATTGTAACTGTTTTGCTATTACGGACGTCACCGCCGTAACTTTGAATGTTAACTGATAGGACTTAGCTAGAAACGTTAAATGTAAATGTGGAAATGGTACCACCATAACTTAGCTTTGCTTTGCTCCTTCACTTAAATGTAACTTCATATTAGCTTGATCATGTAACTTGTATTAGGGATTTTGCGTCGTACCATTTACCCAGCGTTGTTGCTGTTGCTTACTTATTGTGTATTAGATCTTTCGCGAGGGTTAATGTAACTTCATTGTTAGGGACTTGAACTTTTATTATCATTAACTTTTAGCTTGCGGATTAGCCGAATATAACCCTCCGAACTAGGACAGGGGTTTGTGGAAATCTACAATAAATTTTCACGGTGTTTTACATAAGCCTGGATGTTTAATTTCACAGTCTAGTTTTTGAGGTGAACCTTTCCTTAGGCCGTCTTTGACCATCGCAACCATGTACCACGCTCCCCGTGGACTATAGAACCTCGTGCCGCATTGGCCTATTGTTAGGAAGTTCACCTGATCCTCACGGCAAACTTTTAAAGGTCCGACGGGGGAGATGTTAGGAGAGTCATCGCGGTTGTTGGCTATCCCGACAGCTTTACCGGAGGACTTCTGAAGGTCATTCACAAATATGTGCCGTTGCCACCCGGCTGACGGTCACATAAAATGGCGGCCCAACTAATGGGGCTACGAAGTTGACATGGTGCACGGTGTTAACGTGGAAACCGACGTATAGGTCGCACATAAATTGGCTCCCTATACGTGGGGAGAGACGTTGACATGGTAACACATTGATTGACTCCCTATACATGGAGCCAGATGTCAACATGGTGATCATCAGATGGCGCCCTGTATATTTTCTTATGCCGATATTTAGGAGGATCTTAATATTTGAATAATGGTAAATTGACAGGACTGGGACGAACTTAGAAAGTCGTACTGCAGATCAATAGACCGCATGGCATTCATATTTGATAGAAGACCATGGGGTGAGGTTTTTATATTGAATAAATGAAAGATAGGGTTTTTCTTAGATGATGCCTCATCCTAAGTAAATGTAATACTTTGCTTTGCTCACCGTTGTATTAGTAAATGTAGAAGCACTTAGTTTGCATACTCCAGCTGTACTCGTGATATTTATTAAGTCGAAACAAGCTTTATACCACCACGTTACTATCATAGCTGTAAGTTTCCATCATGATTGATCCCTCGTTTCTCTCAATATAAATTCTTGTCAAATGGATGAGGATATGATTCGCAGAGTGTTCGCTGAGATGTTGGCAGGTGTCAACGCTAACCTCCAACAACTTACTAGTGACTTGAGTGTGAATACACAAGCCTTAGAGGTTAATTCACAAGCTATTGACAATGTTAGACAGGAAGTAGGTGATGTAAATGGTCATGTGGACCAGGTCAGGCAGAACCTCGAGATAAACACTCAGTCTGTTGACAATGTCAGGCAGAACCTTGAGGTAAATACCCAATCAATTAATGAAGTACGTTTAGATTTAGAGATAAACACCCGTACTGTTAAAGACGTTAGGACCGATCTAACGAAGGTCAGGGCCAAAATGGACTCGTACAGGGTAGAAGCGAAAAATGACTTAACGGCAGGTTTGGCAGCGGTAAGGATAAACGTGATTCGTCACCACCAGGAGGCAAGCCAGCGCGTAGACACATTAACGGAAGAAATGAATAGGGCAAGACAGGATGTGCAAACCCGACTCGAGGAGCACACGGCTCAAATTCAGACCGCTATAAATAAAGTACAGTTAGACGTCCAAGCTGATATCGAGCACACCAGAGAAGAATTTGGGACTAGGCTGAATCACGTAGAAGGTTTTATGGACAACGTAAAAAAGGATATGGCTACCATGAACCTAGGACTGGTATTAATGAGAGGTGCAGCTAACGCCGTTAATAACAACGTGAAGACCATCGTGGATAACATGCTTGAGGTTAGGGAGGAACTTAATTCTAACCGGAAAGACATCGCGGAACTAAAAGAAACTGTCACAGGCTTACGTGATACTGTAGATGTGCACAGGGAGGAGCACAAAGTCGACCTGATGATGTTGAGAGGCGAATTCGTGGAGCATAAAACTACAGTCGACGCCAATGTAAATGGAGTCAAGGATGATATCAACCATATCCAGAGTAACGTATCTCAGGTTGAGGGAGAAATTGCAACATTGCAGAAAAAGATTGAGGAAATAACGATTATTGATAGGCTCGAGTTGAGTCGTAACCCCAAATCAGCTATTCGTGAGGTGGACCAAAATCTCAAAAGTAAAGATGAACGAATCGAGTTGCAACTAAATGATTTAGGGAGCAAAGTCGCCAACAGGAATATACAAGAATTAGAAGTCATCGAGGAGAGGCTCGACAGGTTAGAAGCACTTCCGAGGGGAGTAGATTTGCAACCGCCGATGGGAAATACACGTGAAACGCCGGAATTTTGGACTAGTAATGTACAGTCAAGTGTACATGCCGATACAGGACCTTGGCAGTTTAATGCAACAGCGCCAAGCCAGACGTTAAATTACGATGCTAACCCGTTCAGACCAGCTATAAATAGACTAGATCCTGAAACTAACACGCCGTCAAACAACTACATGCAGAATACATACCGTACTGCTAATACTCAGGGTAATGTCACAGTGATAAGGTCAAGGGAAGAGCAACCCGCTAAATTCACTGGCACAGGAAGCGGAGTGACTCCTGTAGAATTTCTCACGAACGTCGAGAGCTATTTACGAGACACACTCGTAACTCCTGAAAGAGAACTTCGAGTTATTGAACGTCTTCTGGATGGACAAGCAGCAACTTGGTATCGGGCTTTTAAATATTCATTCTCCGGGTATCAAGACTTTAAAGAAGCACAACTGAGGACGTATTGGTCGAGTGACGTTCAGCAAAGTATAAGGACTGAAATGTACACTCGCCGATACAGTTCCAACATGCCAACTCGCTACGCAAATTACTTTGCAACCCAGCTTGCTAAATTGAGAAATCTTCAGCCTCCTTTATCGGAGCAGGATTTAGTGAATACCATAGTATGGCAATACCCAGCCGACGTGTAAAGAGTACTAATCGCTGCAGGGGCGACGACATTTCAACAGTGTGATCAGATATTACGACGTCTTGATGCTAACGCGGAGCAATTTCCAACTCACCGCCAACAGAAGGTTGACAGGCGTGAAGAGCGTCACGTTAACGTCACGACTGTGGACAAAGTTAGCCAGACACAAGAAGCATCACAGAACTCTGGGAATCCTCGGCCAGAATACAACAATGAATACCGCCGTAACTGGAGAGAGTGGAGTAACACTCCATATTCAAGGAACCAGAGAGAAGACAATAGAACATATTGGAATCGTAGGTTCGATAATGGGGCGAGCGACAACCGTCGTCACGACAATAACCGTCGTGGGAATCAGGAAGGTCCGTCAGGAAGAGGAAGGATCCGGCGAGACTACAGGTATAACGGAGGTTACCAACGAGGACGTGATCCACGTTACCATCCGGACCGTGACTGGGAAGGGAGAGCGCGCGAGAGACGCGAGTACCTCCAGCAATTGAGAGAGAGCCAAAATAGAGAAGAGGGAGAAAGGAACCCTACTTCGAGGGAAGAAAGAAATGTGACGTCAGAGGCAGGACAGAACCAGCCTGGTACCTCTAGTCACAACAAAGGAAAAAAAACGCCGAAAAATTAAGACAGTCTAGTTTGGCTGAGCACAGAGTGACGGCAGATATTTTACTCTGGGAGCCCATCCAACAGGATTTACTCGACGAACGACGAACGACGAACCACAGTTATGAGCCAACACGTTTACCCAAAATAGTAGCCACTCTCAATGGATGCAGTGTTATAATTCTGATCGATACTGGCGCAATGATCAGTGTAATCTCTGAAGATTGCTATGCTAAGTTGAAGGCTAACTCTGAGGTGACAGAGCTGCCTGTTTCCGCTATTCGTGTCAGAGGAGTGATACCTGACCGGGTTGTGACGTGCAAGATACAGGTTTTGTGCACATTGAGAATCACAAGCCACGTGTATTTGCACGAATTCTTAGTTATGAAAGGTTTGCATCATGATGTCATACTAGGGGCTGATTTCATGAGGAAGTATGACGGTATTATCGACATGGGACGCAATATTGTCGAATTTAAACCGAACGAACCTATAGAGATGAACCTTGTGGCAGATGAACCGGAATTCCTGTCCGAAGTCGACGTTGTCGAGCAACTTAATAGCAAGGAAACTGAGGAAACACTTGATGCCGACGGAGAGGCAGGATTAATATCCACAACCATGCAAGAGAATTTGGCTACTACACTAAATGAATATTGGGACATATTCGATACTGCTCCTGGCGAAATTATGAATTATGAATATGACCTCATTTTATTAGACGACTCTCCATTTCAGAAGAAAATTTACCCGATTGCTGAAAAACACCGCGAGGAAGCTGCAAGGAAGATCCATGAGATGGAAGTAGCAGGCACGATTAAGAAGTCACCGACTCCTTTTCTGAATCCAATTATACCTGTGGTTAAGGTTGATGGAAGTTTGAGGCTTTGTCTCGACGCAAGGGCTTTAAACGAACGCCTGGCTCCCGAGCACGACAGACCGCCTAAGATTAGGGACATCCTTAGGAAGTTTAAAGGGAAGAAAATTTTCTCATCATTGGACCTTGTACAATCATATTATCACATCAAACTGTCCGAGCATACTCAGAAGTACACTGGCTTCTTATTTGATCAAACCACCTATGTCTTCTGCAAGTTACCATTTGGTTTGAAGAATGCTGGAGCTGCTTTGATTAGAGCACTAGATGCTAAGTTAGTTCCAGAGGTGAAAGAGAAAGTAATATGTTATGTGGACGACATAATCATCGCTTCTGAAACAGAGGAAGAGCATTTGGCTACCCTACGCCTTGTTTTTGAAAATCTTCGACAGGCCAATTTCAAGGTCAAGTTTGATAAGTGCAGATTTCTCCAAAGAGAAGTAAATTTTGTTGGACATATTATTAATGGAGATGGATATCGACCGAATCCAGCAAAAATCAGAACTGTCGCCGCTTTTCCAACGCCAACCCGTGTGAAGCACGTGAGACAATTTTTGGGAATACTACAATTTTTTGCTGCTCATTGTGAGTGATACTCAGAGACTGTTGCACCACTTCAAAGTCTGCTGAAAAAGAACTGTAGATGGAATTGGAATGATGAGTGTGAGACAGCATTCCAGAAGGCTAAACAGATGCTAGCGAATTCTATCCAGTTGGAATATCCTGATTATTCACGCAATTTCATTCTTGAAACAGACGCATCAGCCATTGGTATTGGAGCTATATTATTGCAGGAGGACGATGATAAGAAACGTCACTACATCGCTTTCTTGAGCAGACGTTTAAGAGCTCACGAATCTCACTATTTTACAACAGAAATAGAAGCACTAGCCGTCGTCTATGCATTAGAGTACTGGCAGAAACTTTTGATAGGCCAGAAGATTGTCGTAAGAACCGATCACCACGCTTTGACCTTCATCCTACGAACAAGACTGGCAAGTGACAGGATCACTAGATGGACTCTTTTTCTCCAACAGTTCGATCTGGAGATTGTTTACAAACCAGGCAGAGAGAATGTATTGGCCGACATCCTCAGTCGGAATCCTGAAACTTCTATTAATGCCATTGACATCGAGGGAGAATGCGAAGAACACCTTCGCCGACTTCGTTATCTACCCGAAGGACAGAGACGTGAAGAGGAACTTAGATACATCATTCGATTTCTTGAACGAAAGATGGATCCTCAGGATGAGCTTTATGCAAGGATTGCTGCCATAGCAGATGACTATCTGATTTACCGTCGCGTTTTGTATAAATTTGTGGACGAAGATCACACCCAACTGCGTGCAGTTATTCCCAGAAGGTACCAGGAATCTGTCATTCTCATGGTACATTTGTCTATTGGTCACGGTGGAACGGACAAGACCATTGCCACCATTAAAGAGTCGTTCACCTGGAAAAGGTTAGGAACCACTGTCAGAGAGTGTTTACGTGCTTGTGACGCATGCCAGCGGAACAAATACACGTCACACTTATTGAGAGAACCACCTAGACCTATACTACCAACTCAACCCAGAGAGTTGTACGCACAAGATCTTTACGGTCCTATACCTAAAGCCCGTCGTGGGAATCGTTACATTGTAGTCACCATAGATGTGTTTACAAAATACACAATGCTCCATCCTATTCAGAAGGCTAATGCACATCAAATTATCCAGCGAATAAGACGACAAGTGATACCGGAGGCAGGGAAGCCACAATTCTTATTAACTGACCACGGATCGCAATATACTTCTGCAGAATTCGCCAACGCTATGGAGGAACTAGAGATTGGTCATCTTTTGTCATCAATAAGACACCCTGAGAGCAATCCAGCGGAATGCGTTATGTCCACTATTGCAAAATTTTGTCGTTTGTATTGTCAGGAGGAACACTGGCGATGGACTGAAGTCCTTGTTTTGATGGCAAAATGCATTAATTCTACTGTGCATGAAAGCACTGGTCAAATACCTTTGGTCCTGCATTTGAACCAGATGCCACTGAGAGTCTGGAACCGCGTGATTGTAAATCCACCTTGTTTACAACCATCGCATGCCAGCAGACTGTTAGCTGCTAGAGATACTTTAGACAGACAAGCTGCCAAACGCTTGAGGAGAACAAGACGCCAGAGATTCAGAGAACCACTTGAGGACGGAGACCTTATCCTTATAAGGAGACCCGGAATTTCTAATCCAATTGACCGCGTATACGGGAAATTTCTTTCCTTGTATTACGGCCCTAGTCGTGTTAGACAGCCGTTGAATAATGGGAGTTATGTCAATGAAGACATCAGAACTGGAGAACGTATTGGAACTTTCAACGCCGCCAATCTAAAAAAATATTACACATGAATGAATTATAGAGGCAAATAAAATGTCGTCCCAACATTTTCTTTGAAACGACGGAGAGGCAGATGAACCCGCTGAGCTATGGTTCATGTGATATTTTTGTGACGGAATAATTATTATGGGATGTAGTACTTTTGAACATACCCAGAATACCACGTGGAGCAGAGAGCTCATGCTATACTCTTTGAAGTAGCGCTCAATTGAATTTTTGACTTTGGAGGTCTTGTTAATCACTTTTATCCTTTCATAAGACTCAATGACTTCGTTTTGGCGACCTACTTCCGAGTGAAAGTCAGTGACGACACTACATCTGGAGATCTGACGCCAGACAGGCGTGTTTCGAGTATCCGTCCGTCGCGACGTGGACATTATAAATATTTTTGTGCTCAAGTGAGCATCCGACTGCATCGTGTGTTGAAAATAACTATACTAACGTTGTCACACATTGTGGACATATTATTGTTCTACGAAAGGCCATATTAGGCAATATTTTCTACAAACTGTAATTGGTGCCATACGCCAGATATTTTTCCCACGTGTACGTGGAAGGGCAAAGTGCCACGCCGAAAATATAAGAGTTATCGTCTGATAATTGTGCCAAGACGACGTGATTATTACTGCCAACGATCACAACATCATTGCTACGGAAATTCTGAATTGAAAATATCAATTTTATCGCGGATGCCACGTGATTGATAAAACGTGATACAATTGCACGTGCTAACAAGCAAAGCATCGCATCGTGTTGAATCTTGAGGATCAACAGGCTGAAAACTACAAAATACTGTGGAGAACACTGTTATTTGCATCGTCCACAATAATCACGCCAAAACGCCGAGAGGAACGAGATATTTCGACATTTTCGACATCATGCAAGACATTGAACTTTTCCACGCCATGGTGAAGAAGACGATTATGGGCTAATACCATTCCGGTATGAGGGAGACGTCGTGATGGAGACCACCAGCTTGATGGAACGTCAGGATGCCGAGGACGCAGACGAAGGAACGTGGATGCCGACTTCCAGGCACATTCCAGACCTTTTTGGGAGACCATCATCCGGAGGCGAACGAACCCTGGTTGCTTGGGAGGTCCAGATTGGTGAATCCGTGGAGGACAGGACCATGCTGGAGAGCCAAGCAGAGTTTTTCGCGACCCTGGTCGATGAATGTCTGAGCCGATGTGAGAGCTACCAAAAGTCGTGAGTTTGGGCACCCTTTCTTTTGTAATAGTCCGCGGTGGTATATTTAGATATCGTAGTTTTTTTTTTTTTTTTGTGAATCAACCGCACTTATGTGTCAGCCATTTGCTAGGTAGGGTTGTAATTAGTATAATTGTTGTTTATTTCAGTCATTGTGAGTCACCCTGTGGGGTAGACCAGTTTTGGTTAACCCTGGTGCCGTCCTGATGGACGTCGTACCACGTTATAGCCGACCCACTGCCAAACATGACTGTAATCATTTGCAGCTATTTTGCTCAGCCATGTGTAGGATATTCATCCGTGGTTTCATTCAGATGTCATCGTCACTTTATTTAACTACAATCCTTGCAACCAGTCTGTTGAGACTTATGACCTCGTTAGATAGGTCGTATCGTTAGGAAACCAACTGTAGTTTCCAGTTTTATAAAAATATGCTGTATTTTCATTTTTGAAAGCGCTCAGAAGCCAATTTATAGTCAAATACTGACAGATTTATTATTTTGGAGAAAGTGTAGATGTCAAGCATCGAACTAAGTGCACTATCGCATCATTATGCAGGTCTAGAGTTGCAGATCTGTGCCATATTTATCAATTTGTTACTACTTTGTTTCTGTCATGAGGACACAGGTGTTAATGTTATACTGAGAACTTAATAAGTGTTATATATTTGATGAGCAAAGAAGCTCGTGAGACATGCTGTTATGTCTGTGATTTACTATTCTTTGAAATGAAGGACTGCGATACTTTATTGTACAGTTAAATTGTAACGTGTTTAGCACACGGATTCTATAAGGTTTTTGAACCAAGCATATGCTAAGAATGACAAGGCCAAATATTACGGTATTATATAATGTTAAAACTAGCCGGCCTTGCCTGTTGAAAAATGTGGTCAGTGAAGGACTGCAATTTGTGAAGTTGTCACCAATAAACTGGTTTGTTGACCCAGTAACCTTGAAAACAAATGCTTGAAAGCGAGACAGAACTACGATAACATAGGACAGAATGTTGATTTCATTCATCTCTTTCTTTCAATGCAGCTATTGCTCATGAAACTCAGTGTTTCTTACAGTATTTTTGTTCATTTGTTTCTCTTGGATTTTCATACTGTTAGTTAGATATTTTGCTGCGAGGAATGTCATTTCGACATGTCCAGGGTTGTCAGGTTTTTTTATGCATCGTTGGCGATCCTCTTGAGAGAGGCAAATTATAATGAAGGCAATTTGGTTATTAAATGCGAGGTTTTTGCCGCAGGTAACCCATGATATTATGTGCCTTGTGTGAGTAAGACGTGCCATTGTTGTAAGTCGCGCATCTGTTGTTGTTATGAGGCATTATTATGAGAGTTGTTGAAAGCGAGGTATTTACCGCTGATAACTCGTGTTATAGTGAGTCCGAGCCGAGTTTGCTCGTTGAGTTTTCCGACTATTGAGTCGATGTTTTGCTGCGGGAGAATGATCTTTAGAAGACTACTCCTTGTCAGGCCTTTGTCAGAATACGCCATAAACCTACGGAAGGAACATAAACCGACATAATAAACATCATCCGCATAATTGTTTTAAACAAGATCTAACTAACATATTGTTTCCATTTAAACTTTGACATTCTTACATTTGAACCTGCTGACATGGCCGTGCAGATGAAGGGATTTCCTTTATTGGAAACGACGAAGACTGTAGACATTTTTGTTGTGACCTGGCGCACACATGAACCATTAGTTCATAGTGTGTGGAGCGCAGGCCATGTGATTGTCAGACGTGGTTTTAACTACGCTATCACCGACATTACTATCAAGCTAGATGACAATGGTTTACAAAGAGTTAACCATGGGGCAGGAAGGCATTATAATAAAAACTGTGTTGTACTATAATTATTGATGTCATGAAACTGTATTTTTCCCCATGTTTCCTTTATTGCGTGCTATTTAGCACATGATTGTTGATTAGATTAATTGTTTTTAAATGGCTGTACACTTAGCTTTGTATTGTAACTGTTTTGCTATTACGGACGTCATCGCCGTAACTTTGAATGTTAACTGATAGGACTTAGCTAGAAAAGTTAAATGTAAATGTGGAAATGGTACCACCATAACTTAGCTTTGCTTTGCTCCTTCACTTAAATGTAACTTCATATTAGCTTGATCATGTAACTTGTATTAGGGATTTTGCGTCGTACCATTTACCCAGCGTTGTTGCTGTTGCTTACTTATTGTGTATTAGATCTTTCGCGAGGGTTAATGTAACTTCATTGTTAGGGACTTGAACTTTTATTATCATTAACTTTTAGCTTGCGGATTAGCCGAATATAACCCTCCGAACTAGGATAGGGGTTTGTGGAAATCTACAATAAATTTTCACGGTGTTTTACATAAGTCTGGATGTTTAATTTCACAGTCTAGTTTTTGAGGTGAACCTTTCCCTAGGCCGTCTTTGACCATCGCAACCATGTACCACGCTCCCCGTGGACTATAGAACCTCGTGCCGCATTGGCCTATTGTTAGGAAGTTCACCTGATCCTCGCGGCAAACTTTTAAAGGTCCGACGGGGGAGATGTTAGGAGAGTCTTCGGGGTTGTTGACTATCCCGACAGCTTTACCGGAGGACTTCTGAAGGTCACTCACAAATATGTGCCGTTGCCACCCGGCTGACGGTCACAATATTCATACATAAATTATATATGTTACACGGAAAGTCGATTCTTAGTAAGAGTTGACTCTCCCTAGGCAGAGTCAACTCTTACTGAAAGTATCAGTAACAGTTGATTGAAAACACACAGATCAACTTTTCCTAGGGAGAGTTAACTATGCCTGCTGTGGTTTAGTAAAAGTTGATTATGATTATTAAAATATTGCGATTGTTTGGACTCGTACTTCCATTATTGCACCGACCGTTATAGATCAGAACAATTCTGTTTTTATTACCCCACCACACAACAGGCAGTTGCCATTCGTCATTACTCGGCCCTTTATTGTTGTGCAATTGTGACCAAAGATTCATTTACGTTTAAATGATTAGTTTAAGTGTGTAAGAATTATGTCAGACACCACGGCAGAACTGTTTCGTGAAAAACTGCAGCAGGAACGCTCGACTTCCAAGGTAAATGCACTGACATTGACCAAATTGAAATATGATAGCTGCATTAAAAAAATGAAAAATCTAAAAACTGCAATTGAATAAGAATGTAACGATATCAGGTTTTTAAGACGATATGACATTATTGAAGTAGATGGTACACCCTGTCACAGACCAAGACAGCTAAGGTATCATGTTTTTGATGAAGAGTTGTTTGCAGTTCTTAATGAAGCGCACATATCCACTGGACATGGAGGAAGAGATCGTATGATTCAGCAATTGAAAGGGAAATTTCAAAATGTTATTACAAAGGACATTTTACTATTTTTAAGCTTGTGCGAACCCTGAGTTCAAAAATTGAGACGTAAGATGAAAGGACTGGTTGTAAAGCCTTTGTTATTCAAGGAAATGAATTCACGATGTCAAGTGGACTTGATTGACTTTCAGTCCCAACCTGATGAAGACTTCAAATTTATAATGGTGTAGCGGGACCATTTAACAAAGTTTGTTGTGCTAAGACCACTAAAATCAAAGACTGCAGACGAAGTGTGTAATAATATCGTTGATATTTTTACTTTGTTAGGCGCTCTTTGTATTTTACAATCAGACAATGCGAGAGAATTTGTTAATAAAATTATTGACAGTCTGGTTAATACATGGCCGAACTTCAAAATGGTGCACGGCAAACCACGACATAGTCGGAGTCAAGGTAGCGTCGAAAGAGCCTACCAGGACATAGAGAATATGATAACCACCTGGATGCAAGACCACAAAACATCAAAATGGAGTGAAGGATAAAAGTTTATTCAACTTATGAAAAACAGTGCATTGCATAGTGGGATAAAACGATCCCCGTGTGGGGCAATGTTCGGTTGCCCCCCGAGGCACGGCTTATCTAGTTCGAAACTACCAACTGAGGTACTGGCAAATTTAGAAACAGAAGAGGATCTTCAGTGCGCAATTGATCAAATTCAGCAACAACAAGAAAACGAAATTGGAAGTAATGGGAATGGAAATCTTAATGAAAATGAAACAAACCAAAATATATCAAGAGGTGAAAAGCTCTTAGATGATAGTGATTATCACCTTACTGACCTGGACAAATCTACTGAGGACATCAAGATACAGAGAAATGAAGCTTTCTACTGTCTAGAACAGCAAGCTAAACGCATGAAAAAAAAATCAGATCACATTCATCCGCCAGTAGAAAAGGAACATCAGTTCGAATTCCTATTCCCGATGTTGACCTCGGTAGAGGAGATGCTCGATCTATCCTTGGCGTGGTACTGGAGGTTGTCGATTATGGCTTTTATCGAATTGGAACGAGAAATGGAATTCTAAAGCAGCTTTTCCCAAGGTAAGTTTTCAAAGCTAAAATAAAAGATCTCTCTCTCTCTCTCTCTCTCTCTCTCTCTCTCTCTCTCTCTCTCTCTCTCTCTCTCTCTCTCTCTCGCTGCCCATAGTATTAAATTGTTCAGATGTCAATGATTACATTTTTTCAGATCTCAATTCAGTAAATTTTAATGTCCTACGAACATTATCCAAGAAAATGAAGTTTCTATGGATAAAACAATAGCTGTGAGGAATGTTGCAACATCACAATCACTTGGAAGTGGACAAGGTTTTTTTCAAATGTCCTTGCAACACTAACTGCGAATCCACGAAGTGCATGTGCAAGAAGAAAAGTGTACTTTGCAACTCAAAGTGTCACAAATCTTTACCTTGCTGTAATAAATGATAAATATTTCTATCTCTTTAGGTACAGTATTATAATGGTTTTAGGTAGATTTCATTAGAAAGCTAACAATTGCAATGGGTCTCATGTTTCGACTTCCGGAAAATTTCGACATATCTTCGCGTTTCACATCCCCCAGACCCCAAAACCACCGTCAGTTCAAAAGTTTATATATAATTTATGTATATATATATATATATATATATATATATCAGTTTCTTGTGGACACGATAACTGCCGTAATTTTGTACCAATAACTTTGAATTTTTTACATAATATGTATCCCTATAAAATCTCGGTCGAGTTCGTTAATGGGCAATATCGGTCGAAGGGGGTGAAAATGGGGGCTTTTTTCGAAAAAGTGAAATTTCGCTTTAACTCTCTTAATACGTGAAATATCGAATCCATTCAAAGTTCATAATATGTGTCGGATAAGTGCCAAAAATTTATGTCAAATAAGTTTTTTGATAGCACCAACCATTGACCAAAGGGGTGGAGAAAAGTGGGTTTTTCGGGAAACATTAATCATATCTCTCTTAATAGGCACAATATCAAAACCGTACAAAATGGACAATATTCCTCCAATAATTACCTAAAACTTTTGTCTGAAAGAATTTTTGATATGACCCACCATTACGCCACGGGGTGAGCAAAATGATTTAAATGATAAGAAAATGCCGAGTGCCAAGAGAGGTTGCCATGACAACTTTACTTTTAATTGATAAGGGATGAGCCATCAGCAGTTGCTATGACAACGCCACTGCACGAGATAACATTCAGTTTTCCATCTGTCTGTGGGAAGCGACTTCGGTATCCGAACTGGTAGCATGCTGAACTTCTATGCCCAAGGTCGCGGGTTCAAACCCGGCTGAAGTCGTCGGATTTACTAAGAGCGCTAAAAAAACTGAGTTTGCTTTCCTTCGGAGGGGAAGTTCAAACGTTCGTTGCGAGTTGATGGTTCCGGTGGCATCTAGTAGCCAAGTTCACAGCTAGGTGTCGTTGATGGTAGTATTTTAGGTAGATTTCATTAGAAAGCTAACTATTGCAATGGGTACCATGTTTCGACTTCCGGAAAATTTCGACATATCATCGCGTTTCACATCCCCCAGACACCAAAACCACCGTCAGTTCAAAAGTTTATATATAATTTATGTATATATATATATATATATATATATCTTTATATATATAATTCTTCGACACGTGTGTATGTGACTGAACTCCTCCTAAACGACTGAACCGATTTTGATGGAATTTGGTATGTATATTAGGGTGGGTCCATGTATGGTTTAGATTCACAATCTGACCCGGTAGGTGGAATGAACACAATTTTAGAACCACAATTTACACACGATTTTAGAACCACAATATACAGTCAAAACAGTCGTCATGGAAACCACTAACCTTGGCCTTCGTGAAAGCTGGTGTCTTTGGACGGTTTGTCTCTGCACGTTAGAGCCACCTGGTCGCAACCTGTGCAACTACCGCCATTACATACACTCCGCCCGTGGCGAAAAGTTGTGTTTTATACCAAAGGAGGCAGTGATGTCGAATTCTACTGTTTGTCTCTGCACGTTAGAGCGTTTCAAAGTCCCGTTTGCGTTCATATACCAATCATCCCATTGCGATGAAACTTCGGTGATATGTTGAGTGAGCTCCAGGGAAGGTGTTTGGCTTAGAAATCCATTTTACAATAGATAGCGCACGAATAGATTCAAAAAATGTGCGACGACGCGCGAATCGTTTCAAAAAGGTCCCGTATGCGTTCAAATACCTTTCGTCCGATAGCAATGAAACTTGGGTGAGATGTTGTGTACACTCCAGGGAAGGCTTCTGGCTTAGTAAATCAATTTCACATTAGGTAGCGCACGACTAGATTCAACAAATGAGTGACGACGCGCGAAGCGTTTCAACAAAATCCCGTATAAATATATATTCCATTCATAGATTGAGATGAAACTTTGATGAGTTGTTGAGTACACTTAAGTGATGGCTTCTAACTTAGTAATCCATTTCACAGGAGGTTGCGCACGAGTGGATTCAACAAATGAGCGGTGACGTGCGAAGCGTTTCAACAAAGTCCCGTATGCGTTCAAATACCATTCGTCCGATAGCGATGAAACTTGGGTGAGATGTTGTGTACACTTACGTGAAGGTTTCTAACTTAGTAAATCCATTCTACAATACGTAGCTCACGAGTAGATTCAACAAATGAGCAACGACGCGCGAACTTTTAATCAAAGTCCCGTATGCATTCATATACCATTCATCCGATTGCAATGAAACTTGGGTGAGATGTTGTGTACACTTACGTGAGGGTTTCTAACTTAGTAAATACATTTCATAGGAGGTTTCGCACGAGTAGATTCAACAAATGAGCGACGACGCACGAAGCGTTTCGATAAGGTCCCGTATGCGTTCAAATACCATTCGTCCGATTACGATGAAACTTGGGTGAGATGTTGTGTACACCCTACGGAAGGTTTCTGGCTTAATAAATCCATTTTACAATAGGTAGCACACGAGTAGATTCAACAAATGTGTGACGGCACGCGAATCATTTCAACAAAGTACCGTATGCGGCCATATACCATTTATCAGATTGCGATGAAACTTTGGTGAATTGTTGTGTACACTCCAGGATATGTTTCTGTCTTAGTAAATCCAGTTTTAATAAGTAGCGCACGAGTAGATTCAACAAATGAGCGACGGCGCGAGAATCGTTTCCACAATGTCCCGTATTTGGTCATATATCATTCATCCGATTGCGATCAAACCTTGGTGAATCATTGAGTACACGCCAGAGAAGGTTTCAGGCTTAGTAAATCTATTTTACAATAGGTAGCGCATGAGTAGATTCAACAAATGAGTGACGGCACGCGAATCGTTTAAAGAAAATCACTTATGCGTTCATATGTCATTCATCCGATTCCGATGAAACTTTTATGAGTTGTTGTGTACACGCCAGGGAAGGTGTTCAACTTGGTAAATCCATTTTACAATATTGGTAGCGCACGAGTAGATGTAACAAATGAGTGACGACGCGCGAAGCGTTCCAACAAAATCCTGTATGCGTTCATATACTATTCATCGATTGCGATGAAACTTTGATGAGTTGTTGTGTACACTTACGTGAAGCTTTCTAACTTAGTAAATCCATTTCACAGTTGGTAGAGCACGAGTAGATTCCACAAATGAGTGACAGCGCACGAATCATTTAAACCAAATCCCTTATGCGTTAAATGCCATTTATCCGTTTGCGATGAAACTTTGGAGAGTTGTTTGCACGCTCCAACGAATGCTTCAAAATTAGTTAATTCAATTCACGATAGTTTAGAGGCAGTTAACAGAAATTAAAAAGAAAATATTGTGTATTCAAAAGCACTTCAAGAAACAAAGTTACAACACTTTCTTTGATTGGCAGGACAACGTCTGCCGGGTCAGCTTGTATATATATATATATGTATATCAGTTTCTTGTGGACACCATAACTGCCGTAATTGTGCACCAATCACTTTGAATTTTTTACCGAATATGTATACCCATAAAATCTCGGTCGAGTTCGTTACTGGGATAAATTGGTCGAAGGGGATGAAAATGGGGGACTTTTTTCGAACAAATGAAATATTGCTATAACTCTCTTAATATGTGATTTATCGAATCCGTTCAAAGTTCATACTATGTGTCGGATAAAGCCCAAACATTTATGTTTGAAGAGTGTTTTTATAGCACCAACCATTGACCAAAGGGGTGGGAAAAAGTGGGTTTTTCGGGAAACATTAATCATATCTCTCTTAATAGGCACAATATCAAAACCGTACAAAATAGACAATATTACCCTAATAATTACCTAAAACTTTTGTCTGAAAGATTTTTTGATATCACCCACCATTACGCCAAGGGATGAGAAAAATGATTTCGGAATTATAAAAAAATGCCAAGAGCTATCAGTGGTTGCCATGGCAACACTACTAAATTGATGAGGGATGAGCCATCAGACGTTGCCATGACAACGCACTTGCGCGAGATCAGATTCAGATTTCCATCTGACTAACTGTGAAGCGGCTTCGGTGACGTAAATGGTAGCATACTGAACTTCTATGCCCATGGTCGCGGGTTCAAAGCCGGCCGAAGTCGTCGGATTTTCTAAGAGCGCTAAAATCCCTCAGTATGCTTTCCTTTGGAGGGGAGGTTCCAACATTCGTTGCGAGTAACTGATTGCGGTGGCATCTAGTAGCCAAGTTCACAGCTAGGTGTCGTTGACGGTAGTATATGGTAGCAACATTAGGAACTACTGCTTGAAATTGAGCGTCTGCATTCCTTACCTGAATTACAGACTAATACAGCCATCACAATTCACACCGTTTATCAGACAGATTCTACACTCACCCAAAGTACACGGGGTTACTTGACCGCGTTGTCGCAGCCCCTAAACTGAGGAACCATCCAACATCTCTGCGGGAGATATAATTTTGCGTGAAGAAGTAACAGACCGTTACATAGTTACACATCAGTGTCGAAATCCTTGTATAAGGACAGTGTGACCACAAGTATAAAAATGGACTCCAAATGACAAGAAGGTTACCGTCATCATAAGACAATAAAATGTTTAAAATATGCATAAAATGACGAAAAACAAAGTTAATTAATCTCCAATTATAAAATACTTTCACGCAACAAATGAGGTCTGATCCTTCTACGAAAACCTGCATATTCTGCCTATTTTCGCCTCTCCCCAAGTTTGTCCGGTGAAATCTACCTCCGCCTTCCGGCGTGCCTAGAGGACTTTTTTTATTTTTATTAGTTTCTCTTAAACATTTCTCTCTCTCTCTCAATGTATCGGTTTTGCCTCCCTATTCGTTTTTTATTAGCTAGTACCGTTCCCTTGCAAATAGTCAACTGTTACTATCTCAAGACAGTGAGAGTATACTTTCCCTAGGTATAGTCAACTCTGACTAGTAAATGTTGATCGAAATTGAACACATACCGCTTTTAATCAACTTTTACTGAAAATATCAGTAAGAGTCGACTTTACCTAGGGAGAGTCAACTCTTACTGGAGAATCGACTTATCCTGTAACATATAGGTATAACTTTTGAACTGACGGTGGTTTTGGGGTCTGGGGGATGTGAAACGCGAAGATATGTCGAAATTTTCCGGAAGTCGAAACATGGTAACCATTGCAATAGTTAGCTTTCTAATGAAATCTACCTCTGGTGGGTTCCTCAGTTTAGCGGCTGCGACAACGCGGTCATCTAACCCCGTGTACTTTGGGTGAGTGTAGAATCTGTCTGATACACGGTGTGAATTGTAATGGCTGTATTAGTCTTAATTCAGGTAAGGACTGCAGACGGTCAATTTCAAGCAGTAGTTCCTAATGTTGCTACCAGGTACTACCGTCATTGACACCTAGCTGTGAACTTGGCTACTAGATGCCACCCCAACCAGCAACTCGCAACGAACGTTGGAACTTCTCCTCCAAAGGAAAGCATACTGAGGGATTCTAGCGCTCTTAGAAAATCCGACGACTTCGGCCGGCTTTGAAATCGCGACATTGGGCATAGAAGTTCAGCATGCTACCAGTTACGTCACCGAAGCCGCTTCCCACTTTGTCAGGCGGCTTCGGTGGCGTAGTCGGTAGCATGCTGAGCTTCTATGCCCAAGATAACGGGTTCAAACCCGGCTGAAGCCGTCGGATTTTTTAAGAGCGTTAAAATCCCTCAGTATGCCTTCCTTCGGAGGGGAAGTAAAGCCGGCGGTCCCATGTCATAGATTTATGGCATGTTAAAGAACCTTCCACTAATTGCACCTGTGTGAAGCTAAATTGGATAGGTTAAGAATGTAACTTATACAACGCTCTTAGGTTTCTATGTTCGTTGCCAAGAGCCGACTGCGGCGGCGTTTAGTAGCTCAGTTCTGAACTTGGCCTCGTAGTCGTTGACCGTGGCGCTTGGCGGCAAAAGTAGGAACTATCTGAAAAATTGTTATTTGCAGTACTTAAATTAACAAACAGATAACACACACTAATACAGTCATCACAATTAACACCGGTTATCAGACAGATTCTACACACACCCAAAGTACACGGGGCTACATGACCGCGTTGTCGCAGCCCCTAAACTTACGAACCAACCAACCACTTAGTCAGATGGAAATACTGAATCTGATCTCGTGCAAGTGCGTTGTCATGGCAACGCCTGATGGCTCATGCCTCATCAATTTAGTAGTGTTGCCATGGCAACCACTGATAGCTCTTGGCATTTTCTTATAATTTCGAAATCATTTTTCTCGTCCCTTGGCGTAATGGTGGGTCATATCAAAAATTCTTTCAGACAAAAGTTCTAGGTAATTATTAGGGGAATATTGTTCATTTTGTACGGTTTTGATATTGTGCCTATTAAGAGAGATATGATTAACGTTTCCCGAAAACCCTACTTTTTCCCACCCCTTTGGTCAATGGTAGGTGCTATAAAAAAACTCTTCAAACATACATTTTTGGGCTTTAACCGACACATAGTATGAACGTTGAACGGATTCGATATTTCACATATTAAGAGAGTTATAGCAATATTTCACTTTTTCGAAAGAAGCCCCCCATTTTCAGCCCCTTCGACCGATTTAGCCAAGTAACGAATTCGACCGAGATTGTATAGGTATACATATTCGGTAAAAAATTCAAAGTGATTGGTGCAAAATTACGGCAGTTAACGTGTCCACAAGAAACTGATATACATATATATACACACATCAAAAAAAGTTTTGCATCACCTCGTTTCCCAGATCTCCGGCATATAGACGTTGACTGTGTATATTGTATCCAAGATACAGTCCCTTTGACTGTTCATAGATGTCACTAAAACTGCTCAAAGATGTAAACATCCATGCATGAGCAGGGCCTATTAGACGGAGGGGGTACGACAGCCGATCAGTTCCAGTCATTCCACCAGGACGAAGGTACGCTGCTCATGTTGTCTGTAGTTCTACCATGCCTAGAAGGTCAATACCGCAGTTCGATCGCGTCCGCATTGTTACTTTGTGTCAAGAAGGGCTCTCAACAAGGGAAGTTTCCAGGCGTCTCAGAGTGAACCAAAGCGATGTTGTTCGGACATGGAGGAGGTACAGAGATACAGGAACTGTCGATGACAGGCCTCGCTCAGGCCGCCCAAGGGCTACTACTGTAGTGGATGACCGCTACTTACGGATTGCCGCTCGGAGGAACCCTGACAGCAATGCCACCATGTTGAATAATGCGTTTCGTTCAGCCACAGGACGTCGTGTTTCAACTCAAACTGTGCGCAATAGGCTGCATGATGCACAACTTCACTCCCGACGTCCATGGCGAGGTCCAGCTTTGCAACCCCGACACCATGCAGCGCGGTACAGATGGGCCCAACAACATGCTGAATGGACCCCACGGAATTGGCATCACGTTCTCTTCACCGATGAGTGTCGCATATGCCTTCAACCAGACAATCGTCGGAGACGTGTTTGGAGGCACCCTGGTCAGGCTGAACGTCTTAGACACACTGTCCAGCGAGTGCAGCAAGGTGGTGGTTCCCTGATGTTTTGGGGTGGCATTATGTGGGGCCGACGTACGCCACTGGTGGTCATGGAAGGCTCCGAAACGGCTTTACGATACCTGAATGACATCCTCCGACCCATAGTGCAACCATATCGGCAGAATATTGGAGAGGCATTTGTCTTCATGGACGACAATTCTCGACCTCATCGTGCACATCTTGTGAATGCGTTCCTTCAAGATAACGACATCGCTCGACTACAGTGGCCAGCATGTTCGCCAGACATGAACCCTATCGAACATGCCTGGGATATGTTGAAAAGGGCTGTTTATGGACGTCTTGACCCACCAACCACTCTGAGAGATTTACGCCGAATTGTCGTTGAGGAGTGGGACAATTTGGACCAACAGTGTCTTGATGAACTTGTGGATAGTATGCCACGGCGAATACAGGCATGCATCAATGCAAGAGGACGTGCTACTGGGTATTAGAGGTAGTGGTGTGTACTGCAATCTGGACCACAAATGCTGAAAGTCTAGCTGTATGATGGTACAACATGCAATGTGTGGGTCTCATGAGCAATAAAACGAGCTGAAATGTTGTTTGTGTTGATCTATATTCCCTTTGTATTTAACGGTTCCGGAACTCTTGGAACCGAGGTGATGCAAAACCTTTTTTGATGTGTGTATATACATACATAAATTATATATAAACTTTTGAACTGACGGTGGTTTTGGGGTCTGGGGGATGTGAAACGCGAAGATATGTCGAAATTTTCCGGAAGTCGAAACATGGTACCCATTGCAATAGTTAGCTTTCTAATGAAATCTACCTAAATGGGAACAGACACAATCTACGTCTAGCCCTCTCGGCTGTAAGAACGAAATGCCCTGAGACAAAAGCAAGAAGTTGCTATCTCGCAACCCAAAGGTAACTGAGTGGTTTAACTTGATTGGACACAACCCCTTCCATATATAAATCACTGGCCAATCAAGGAATATATTACCACATAAGGCAAGAAAAAATACTGAGCTATTAATAGACTCGTAAGATGGAAACTGCATATCGATTAACGTGAATAGGCATAACAAGTAAGCCACATCCTTCAGAGCAAAGTTACTTCATTATGCCGCTGTGATTAAACCGGAAGCTCCTCATAGTTCTGAATGCCTTATTTTAAACAAAAATTGAGAAACAGAGGAGTTAGAAAAGAAAGAACGAAGATTCTTAAGGCTTATGGAGGAGATGGAGGAATAGTGACTTGTACAATCATCTTGGCCGACACGCCTGAGGATTTGAATGAGTTTATGAATGGTATGGACTCCGTCTTGAGAAAAGAATTCATGATGAAAATTAATAAATGTAAAACAAAAATACTGGAATGAAGCCGAAATAAATCAGAAACCTCTATGGACATCAAATTGGCAGGTGAAAAGCTGAAGGAAGTAGGAGACTTCTGTTACTTAGGAAGCAAAATAACCAGTGATGGACGAAGCAAAGAGGATACAAAAAGTAGCGTGGCTCAGGCAAGGAAAGCATTTCTACAAGAAAGGATTCTGTTGACATCGAATATAGATTTAGGTGTTAGGAAGTCATTTTTGAAAACCTTTGTCTGGAGCGTGGCGCTATATGGTAGTGAAACTTGGACTATTGATGCAGCAGAAAAGAGGAGAATTGAAGCATTTGAAATGTGGTGTTACAGGAGAATGATGAAGATCAGATGGGTAGATAGGGTTACAAACGAAGAGGTATTAAGACGAGTGGGAGAGGAGAGATGTTTCTGGCGACTGCTAATGAAGACAAGCGATAGGTTAGTTGGATACATAATAAGACACCCAGGAATCGCATGCTTAGTTATGGAAGGAAGGTTCGAGGACAAGAACTGTAGGGGTAGGCCAAGGTTAGAATATGTTAAACAGATTGCCTCGGATGTAGGGTGTGGTAGCTATGTAGAGATGAAACGATTAGCTCAGGACAGGGCGGCGTGGATAGCTGCATCAAACCAGTCAAAAGACTGACGACTCAAACAACAACAACAACAATCAGGCGGATGAACTTACGGACACGATGAGTAAGAGAAGGATTAAATGTTATGGCCACCTCACACGAATGAGCAACAATAGGTTAACTAAACGGATATTCACTTCCATTAGCAAATTAAAGTCCACCACAAAATGGGTTGAGGAAACACGAGCAGATCTCAAAGAAGTTGGCATCACTCAAGAAGATATTCTCAACAAATCACTGTTTCGAAGAAAGAGTGATAAATTAAAGGGTTTCAGGAAAAGCCTAGCTCAAAAACCAAGGCCATCTGGTCTGAAGCAAGAAGGAGGAGACTCAGCGAACGCATGAAGACATTCTGGGAGAAGAAGAAATTGGCAAATCGGCCGATTGTTCAACACGGTCCAGAGTAGGCTAAAATCGACAGAAGACTCACAGATAAAGGAGTCTCACGATACAAAAACGTGGACTCGTGACTTAAAATAAAATGGCACAATGGAGTAACTCATGGTTCTCATAAAACTGGCTCAGTACTTAAAAGTTTTCTGCCTGCTTTACTTTGCTCTGTTTTTTGAAAGGAGGTGTGAAGGCCATCTTTTGTTGCTTGAGTTCTAAGTTGGTTAATTTGTTATTCAGCAGTATCTAGGGAATCAGAGAATATCGCCAGTTCGCCTGCAATTACTGACTTGCTATTATCATTATCTTGTATCATATTCTAATTCCATTCTCGACCTCTTCTTTGCATATGTCTTTGGGCCATTCCAGAATAATTTTCTCCAGAACGCAGTTGAAGAACAGAGGTGATAATCCGTCTTCCTGTCCTACACCAGACTTGATTTTGAAGACGTCCGAAATCTCCCCTGACTTTCACCCTTGAATTAGTGTTTGTTAAGGTCTGTTGAATATGTGTTTTGGTTTAATCCCATTTCCTTTGGAATTCGAAGGAGTGTATGTCTATCTATAGAATCGTACGCTTTTTTGAAGTCGACGAAGGTGACCACAAACTTTTTATTCCTGAGTTTTAGATACGAAAGAACAGACTTAAGATTTATGATACGCTCTGCACAAGATCTTCCTTTCCTAAACCCTTCTTGATATTCACCTAATTGTGAATCAAGTTGGTCCTCTCTCCGAGTCTGAAGGGCTTTCGAGAGAATTTTGTGCGTTATTGAGAGAAGGGAGATGCCACGGTATTTGTTTACATCTGCGTTGTCACCTTTCTTATGAAGGGGATGAATCAGGGCTTCTGTTTAGTCGTTTGGGAGGGGAGTTTCTCAGTCTCCCAGATCTCGAGAATGATCGCAATCGCCTTGTCGCCTGCGGATTTCCAGATTTCAGCAATTATTGCATCTTCCCCAGGTGCTTTGTTGTCCTTAGTGATTTTATGATCTGGTTGATCTCCTCTTTTGTACTGTAGGTGGTAAAGAGTCTGGGTTGGGATGTGTGGTTTCTTCAAAGGTGAATAAAGGAAGAGATTCAAAATACATAGCCAAGATTTGGCAGTAGTCCCTGTCGTTGTAGGCGAGTTTACCATTGTTATCTCGAAAGTAGCTTGCCACGGTGGGTGAGTGGTTATAATGTCAGTGGTTATAATGTCAGACTACCAACCCCAAGCTTGCAGGTTCGCTCCTGGCCATGGTAAGTGATTTTTTTTTAAGGCGACAAAAATCACGACACTCATGTCATACGTTGTTGGCATGTTAAAGAACCCATTTTAATTCAGTAGGCCGTGTTCAATGGCAAAATTAATCTCGGGATTTTCCGCCAACACAAAGTTCCTCCATTCTCTACTAGAAAACGCTGTAGTGTTAAGGAGTTTAGATATCAAACCTCCTTGACTTTCATAGCGTTCAAAGGAACGACGAAATTCGACATGCAAGCTACCCTCTGGGTGTCAATTAACAAAGCTTGCACCAGGCACCCGAGACCATACGATATTATTATTATTATCTTGAAAGTGTATACTTGGAGGGGTTTACTAAGTAAGGTTGCGTTTGAAGGTTTTATAGAAATCCCTGGTGTTATTCTTATCACAATCCTGTTTGATCTGTGTTAGCTGGCTTTCGTCAAATGTGCGCTTTACTCAGCGGATGACTTTCGCTGCATATTTTCTCGCCGCTAGGAAGCCCTCATACCTTACTTCTGTGAGTTCCATATTTGCCAGATGAGTTGTCTTTGCGATATTGATTCATCACATTTATGAGTCCACGGGTGTTTCTTGGGTTTCGTTAGTAGGACCGTCTCCTCAGCCGTTTTAACAATGGCATTTTTCAGTTGATCTCAATTTTCTGGATTCCAAGACTGGAGTTTCTAAGTAAACTCTCCACTGGTTTACATTTCTTCTGTATCAAATATACTTCTTTTATTTTGTCCGTATTCTTCTGGTATTTCTTGGAACAAGACTGATTTTGATCTTATAAAGATAGTGGTCTGAGTCGAGATTAGCACCTCTCATAACTTTAACACTTTGAATCTACGTGTTGCTTTTCGTGCGATGGCAACATAATCAATTTGTAACTCACCAAGGTTAGGATTTGGAGATATCCATGTTTTTTGTTTTCTCGGTAAACGTTTGAAGGCTGTCGATTTTAACGCAGGATTTAATGCCTTACAGATCTCTATAAGACTTTTCCCATTCAGGTTGGTTCTTCGGTGGGCTGGATAGTTTCCAACGATGTTTTGGAATTTCCTGTCTTTGCCAATCTGAGCAAATTATTATTATTATTATCCAACGTTATGCCCGACTAAGGAGCGCGATTGAACCTATTTAACAGATGAATATGAAATAGCTTTCTTCTCTTCCCAAAACCTCTTAGCTTTCTCACTATGATCATTCTTCCTTTCTTCTGTCCATACAGTGGTGGCTCTCATCTTGGCGTTTGTAGCAAATGATGTTTTTTTACCAACGATCTGAAGCTAGGCCCATCCCATAAAAGTTCGTCTCTTACGTTGATATCTCGAAGGTCCTGATGATCAATTTCTATTACCTAGTGTTTCTTGGCTTTTAATGAAGAGGAATGAATAAATATATTTTTAGTAAGTCATTAATTCCCCGTTCTTTGAAAATATCTATAAAATGTTTAGCCTATTTTCATTTATGAAAAAAATAGGCTTATGAGAACACCTTTTGTCCGTGTGTCTGTCTGAGTGTGCGTGTGTGATGGTGTGTGTGATGGCGTGTGTCCCCCCCCCTAATAACTTCCAAACTTCAATGAAACTCGGTAAGTTCATAGCACTGTTACGAACGACCCCGACCGTGCCCTTCAAATTTTGTTACGTCTCACCAATCCAACATGACGGCTGTGCGAAATATTTCACCAGCTTTCAATATCTCCGAAACTATTACCGATATCACCCTGGAATATTTTACGGTGATAAAGGGAACTACTAGAAGTTCACCTATGTGACGTTTGAAAACCTGGTAACTACAAAACCAACATGGCGACCAAGTGAATTTGCGACTTTTAAATAGACGTTTCTCGCGATTTAACCAACCAAACGCAATAAAACTTGGTACAGTATATGTTTATACACATTGCAATGCACCGACATCTAACTTCGTTCAATTGTTTACATAACCTCAAGATGGCGGCTGTGCGAAATATTTCACCGGCATTCTATATCTTTGAAACGATTAACGGTATCACCCGGAAATTTTGTAAGGAGATAAAGGGCACTGCTGGAAGTTCATCTATAAGGCTTTCAAAAATCGGTTAACTACAAAACGAAAATGGCGGCCAAGCGAATTTCAAAATTTTAAATAGACCTCTCTCGCGATTTAATGATCCAAACGCAATGAAACTTGCTACAGCAAATGTTTATACACATTTTAATGTACTGGTATCTAATTTAGTTCAATTGTTTACATAACCTCAAGATGGCGGCTGTGCGAATTTTAAAATTAAGTTTTTATTTCTTGTGTCGTAATCATGCGATCGAAGTGAAAGTTTGAATAATGAACCTACGCAATAATTTTCCTTTAATGGTACATGACTCTATGGCCTATCCATATAACAATCCAACATGGCGACCATCCAAAATATTTAGACGGATCTCTATATCTACGAATCTATTATAGCAATCAAACTGAATTTTTTAATGTTCATAGGGGCTATGGAGATAAGTTCACCTACAGGACTTTCAATAACCTGGTGATCACAAATCCAACATGGCGGTGACGCGAAATATAAATATTCACATGGTCGTTTCTCGCAATTTAACCATCCGAGTGCAGTGAAACTTGGTAC
This sequence comes from Meconema thalassinum, assembly GCA_946902985.2. Classification (NCBI taxonomy): domain Eukaryota; kingdom Metazoa; phylum Arthropoda; class Insecta; order Orthoptera; family Tettigoniidae; genus Meconema; species Meconema thalassinum. The sequence goes on from OX336388.2 coordinate 2,078,871,094, forward strand.
AGTAAATCCTTTTGCAATTGTTAATCCACTGGCTTCTAATTTTTTCAATTGTTTCCATAACCACAAGGTGGTAGCTGTGCGAAATTTTAAAATCTCGTTTTTACTTCTTGTGTCCTAATCATGCGATTGAAGTTTGAATACTACACGTACACAATAATCTTCATGTAACAGTACATAACTCTAAGACCTACAAATATAAAAATCCAACAAAACGACCATCCGCAATATTTAGTCGGTTCTCGATATCTACGAATCTATTACAGCAATCAAACTGAAATTTTGTATGTTGGTAGAGGCAATTAACATAAGTAGGATATATGAAAATAGGCTGTATAGTTCTTCATGGAACTACTTGTTAATCGTCTTTTTCGAATAGTGTCTGATATATTCTCGGAATATTGGTACAACGTGTGGGACCTTCACACTCCCTCTATGCTCACTGCGCCAAAGATTTTCCTAAGGACTTTCCTTTCTTGCCTTTCTAAATTCTTAGTTAGTGATCTGCCTCCAATGATCAGAGTTTCCGATGCGTATAATGTTTTAGGTTGAATTACCGCGCTATAGTGTTTTAATTTTGCTTTACGAGATACTGATTTATTATTGTATCTGTTCTAGAGTCTTTTTGTAATGTACAGATTCTCTCTTTGTTTGCTTTACGATTTAATCCAGATGGTTGTACGATTTCACCCATGTATTAAAAATTATTTACCTGAGGATTTTGTTTCAAATTTATTGACTTATCATAATTAATAATACCGACAGCAGTGGCTACGCTCGCTAATGCGCAGCGTTAGGTCATGGGGCCAAGCTCTCTGCTGACTCGGTAGACGCATGGGTTCGTGCCCCACCGTCAGCCGTCCTTGAAATGGTTTTCCGTGGTTTCCCATTTTCAACACCAGGCAAATGCTGGAACGGTACCTTCTGACAGGCCACGGCTGCTTCGTTCCTCATCCTTGCCCAATTTCATTCATCTTCCTCCATTCCATCTCTCATCCCGACGTGCAGATCACACGCGGGCGTCGACTAGAAAGACCTGCACTCGGCCTCTCAGGAAGCCACACGGAAAAAAAGTAATAAACAAGAAGTTCCGTGACGAACTAAAGAGCCTACTTTTCTTAAAATTTAAGATTCTTGCCAATGATTAATCTATATGGATCTATCTAGAATAATGATGAAATTAAGTTGGTAATATCGAAATTTCTAATTAGTTCGAAATAGACATAATGTAGCCCAATAGAGAACTACAGTCGGCAGCCCTGGTGACTTAATATATTCTTAGTTCCATCTCTTAAGGTACAGAATACAAAATTTGGTTGAAGTCCAATGGATAGCATGGACTTTACATGCAGTTAAACATTGGATCTAACAGCGCGCGTAAAATCATGTTGGCAACAATGACATACATGTATTGGCCAGAAATAATCTGTAATAATCTGATCTATCGTTGTGTCAATTTTGAATGAAATCCATTAGTTAGTATAGAAGTTACATACATTTTAAAATTGGACCTATCAGCAGGCATAGAATCATGCTGGAAGCACTGGCGTAGGCCTATATTAGTTACTCCAAATTAATCTAGAATGCCAGGTACTATACATGTGCAAAGTTTAGAGCTATTGGCTTGCTTTCTTTCTGATATATTGATATTAGGGTAAAAAATAGAGACAATATTTATTAACAGTTGGCAGCCCTGGTTACTCTTCAGAATCGGCATAGTCATATCTGTTATGGTACACATAGCACACACGAAATTTGGTTGAAATACAAATGATAGTATAGATGTTACATGTATTTAAATTTGGACCTCTCAGCAGGCTTATAATCATGTTGGTAGCACTGACGTATATAAGTTACTCCAAATTAATATAGAATATCAGGTACTATACGTGTGCATAGTTTAAAGCTGTCGGCTTGCATACTTTCTGATATATGGGTATTTGGATTTAAATTAATTTGAGAGCATTTTTCAAAAGTTGGCAGCCCTGGTGGCTCTTAAAATACGCTCAGTCATATCTGTTTATGTACACATAGCACATACGAAATTTGGTTGAAATACAATTGATAGTGTAGAAGTTATATGCATTTAAAATTTGGACCTATCAGCAGGCTTATAATCATTTTGGCAACACTGCCATGTATGGCCTCCTGGAAATTAAACTGCAATATTATTGTGTATACGTGGGCCAATTTTGAAATAGCTCCCATTCATACCTTCCAAGATATCCAACATGGATCTCAAATTTCAATTGCGATTTTTCAGCAGTTGGTAGCACTGACATCATTTTCAAACATGGCCGTGAGATATTCAAGTATAGATCTTTACATCTACCAAATTTTGTTTCGATTGCTGTAGCCGTTTAGGAGTTGATAGGGGGGGACACACACACAGCCAGACAGACAGACAGACAGAAGGACAGACAGACAGACACACATTTGCCCTATCTCATAAGTCTACTTTTTCCTCATTTTTGCAAAATGTGAAAAGTATGCTAAAAATTATTGTAGGTGTCACTTTGTATACGATTAAAAATGATTCCACTATAATCAGCCCCAGCTCGAATAAGAACTACACAGCATAGGCCATTCGTGTACTTATAATTCTTAAATATGGAGACACAGCACCTACCTGATGCATCTTACTTTAATGAGTTTACTATGGCTGTGGATGAAGATTTTTGTCAGATGACCAAGTGCCTGTTCCCCAGTCGTGTGTTTATTGCTTCAGCTAGGGTAATTATAAAGCGCCAATCGATAAACCTTGACATTTCGCACGTTCGCCACGCTCTACGGGTTGCCTCCTGCAGAGCTACGCTAGACTAACCTCTTGGTTACCTCCAGTCGGAGTCTGCAACACTGTACAGATTATTGTTGTTGTTGTTGTTGTTGTTGTTTCATACAGGGGCTTTGCGACATCGCGATCATGTAGTCCGGTGTACTTGGGTATGTGTAGAATTTTGTATGATAACCTATGTTATTGTCAAGGATGTTTTAGTGTAAGTTATTTGTAATCGAGACTAGGATTGGGAAGGAGGCACCCGTGAAGATAGTTTATGAACCATCCCGGCATTTTCCTGTAATAGAAGTGGGAAACCACATTTCCATGATGCCTGAGGGAAATCGAAGCCACCTCTTCTCAGTTTTATTTCACGAGGTTGAGTGTGCACCGTTCCACAGTGGGTCAAAATCGAAATGTAGAGGGACTAACTTTATTTTACGTTTTAATCATGAATTTAGAGTGAAAGCAACGTATATAATTTGTTTACTTCATAATAAACATCAGTTAAGAATTTTTTAAGCTACGTCTACACCTGCAAGAAATTGTCTATGACTAGGGATTGGATAGAGCATTCAGTTATCTCTTCAGAACAATTTTCTACCCCTAATTTACTTTTAACAAAGTTACAAAGTTCCACTTTTGACATAATCGTCGAACCCAGTGCCTCAAATCGTTGTAAACGTGTGGGAACTGGTTGCGTGGCATCTTCTAAAACGTAAAATAGCCTAACTGAGTAAGTTGCAAAACGATGCAAAAAGTCTTATAACAGGCGTAAACTACAAGACTTTATCTACATTTTAACATTAAGTAGAAAGTGGCGCAGAGTGACGCGACATACTAAAAATCTAAGTGAAAATATAATTTTAAAAATAATAGTTAAATATTACCGACAGTAGTGGCTACGCTGGCTAAAGCGCAGCATTAGGTCATGGGGCCAAGCTCTCTGCTGACTCGGTAGACGCGTGGGTTCGAGCCCCACCGTCGGCCTTCCTTGAAATGGTTTTCCGTGGTTTCCCATTTTCAACACCAGGCAAATGCTGGGACGGTACCTTCTGACAGGCCACGGCCACTTCCTTCCCCATCCTTGTCCAGTTTCATTCACCATCATTCATTTCATCTCTAATTACCTCCTCTCATGAGGTTGGTGTCAGGAAGGGCATCCGGCCGTAAAAACCATCGCCACAAATATTTCCATCGCATCCCATCCCCGACCCCGTTGGAAAACGGGAATAATAAGGGGTAGACATACATACTTAATATTCCTCTCATTGATGAACAGATCAGAAGGATCTGCAAGTTGGTCAAACGAAGAATACACCATAATATCCAATCTGGTACTAAAGGCCTTGATAGTATCTACAAGTCTATTAATATTAAGCAGCCAATTACTAGGCGCAGTTTCCCAGGTCCTTGGCTTGTTTATCAGAAGCTTTAGATTTTTCATTTGATATTTTTCCAAATTTTAATTGCTAACAACGTTTAAGTTAGGCTGATAGCTGCCTTGTGTTATCTTTAGTTCTTCTTTTCCGTTACATCGTCTTGAGGGTTTCAGCTCTGATTGTACACAGCTCGGGCTTCGCCCTCGCAGTATAATCAGAATGATTTCTTCCCTCCTATGTGTAATTACCACGCGACCTCATCCGACTTAGGTACTCCCCTTTCTGCTGACGAGTCATAAGGCGTTTTCGGCCTTGATGCTTTCGTTTGTCTGGTAACAACAACAACAACAAAAAATGGTAAAATGCCTTCATATCAAACATTGTAAGTAGTCGGCATTGCTTTGGCATAAGGCATTTTAAACTCAATGTCAGGAACATTATCGAAACAAACAAAATATAAATGAAACTTAATTCCGTAATGCAGTATTATTGAAACGTGGAAGTAAGTCACCATCTTGTGCACGATATATGCGTAGTCGAAATAGCCGTGGGGTTATTGCGTATGACTGTGAATATAGAGATGTGGGGTTCGAATCCTGGGCGGGGTAGATATTCTTGCTACCAGATTATCATTTTAAACGATATTTATCATATCAATATGACTCATTTTAACAGAATCCATATGAAATTACGTGATGGTCTGTGAATCAAGAGGACCTGTTATAAGGAATTTAAGGTTATGAGCGGTGTCGCGTCTATTAATCTAGTTGATCCATATTGTATTCTTTATTTAGGATAGTGCTGGTGGAAACTACAAATCATCTAATAAAATGAGTTCCTTATTATAAACTACAATATCAGTAAAACACTCCCTTTTACAATAGATTAATATGTGTGGCAATAATACTATAAAATACCGGTGTATCAACAATTTCACGTGAGGTTTCTTCTATGTCAGATGTTACACATCATATGCTACTAGTGTAAGGCTCGTTTTTTTTTTCTATGTTGTGGCGTTTGGTAGAGGTAAATAGTTTCTAAGGTCTTCAACCAAGAAATGATTCTATTATACTCTTTGATAATAACAACGAGTTATAACTATACTCATACATTTAGGAGAAAGTAGGCTATATGTTCTTTGCTAAACATCTTGTTTTTTTATTTCAAGAAATGTAATCCTTGTCTCGGGATGGTCCCAGTATTTCCGAAAAAAAAAAACAATTGAATAGAGGTAAGCTCAACTCTTCCCTTAGCCATCCTAGTAGAGGGCTGGTTGAATGGCCCAGCGGTAACTTTCTTACCTACTGTGTCCGAGCTTCTGGGATCAAATTCCTAGTCCCCCCACCTATAGTATGTAAAATGGACGTCAAAATCATATAGCCTATTTTATTATTACATCCTAATAGTGATTTTCCATGGTTCTCAACTCTTGCGTATCGCTAGCATTCTTGGCTGTCACCGTAGAGGCCCGAGTGCGATTCCCGGCTCTGTCAAGAAATTTAATTCTGGTCTGAGGGCTGGAACTGGGTACACTCAGCCTCGTGAGGCAAAAGAGCGAAGAGGCGGCTTGGATTCTTACTTCAGGCATCCTGGACGTGGTTTTCTGTGGTTTCCCACTTCTATTCCAGGCAAATGCCGTCACTTAAGGTCACGGCCACTTCATCCCTGCTTCATTCACAAATACATACACCAATATAGACACCACAGTAATACAGGTTGTTAAGAGAAAAATGGCCGTTCTGACCCTTAAAACAGCAATCATCGTCATCATCAAAATACGAGACTGAAATTATCACGATGTCTAAGCCCCTAAATTAAACAACAACAACAATTTCAACTCAATACTTTGCCTGAGAAAATCCTGAGTTATAGGCCTATCTATCAGAGCAAGCAAACATTCTCCAACCGAGCACCAATGATTCATTGCCCGCCAGTGACACTCAACTGAGTAACAGTGGATCGGGAAGGAAGGGAATATTGTTCTTGTACGAAGAATCCTTAATGACAGGATATAAATCAGTCTAAATATCAATGAAAGGAATCAACTTGTGTTAATCAATAGCTAGAAGTAGCTCGGGGCTTATTGGTCATCATCTCCGTGTACTTGCGTGAATCACACAATGTACTGTAATGGATTATTATGTATAAAACTGGTTTCTCGATGCTAACTACAAGAAACTGGGAAGGGGAGAGGGTAACTATGTATGTAATACGTACGGGTTAAAATATAAGGGAACATCTGTAAGTCTGGCTGAATTAAATTTCATATGAAGCATCAGAGATCACACGAAAAGAAGTAGAAACAACAGTGCTGCATTAATACCCTGAGTTTATGCTGTGACACATGATTTGTTTTGATATTTTGTTATTAATTAATTTAATTATGTATTTACTAGCGGGCCTGTGCGAGAAATCTCGCATGTTCATAAATCAAACTTTCCCGAAGAGGTTTATAATGAGAGACTTATGGAAAAAGGTTGTTATGTTCTTATTTCTACCAAATGACTAAGGAACGCTATTTACATTTCAGTAAGAATTCCAAGTTCTACGTTCTCTAACTTAAGAAGGCAATCACTGAAAATCGGATCATCGTAACACTCACCGGTTATTCGATATTTATGAAATTATACGATTTAAGTACTTATTCTTTTGATACACTGTTTCTGAAATCCATGCAAAATGATAAAGGAAAGACCTCACAATGTTAAAATGACATGAAACAGGTGTCTCAGCGGCCAAAATGTGAAGTGGATAGCAATTATGGAGCGTATTTTCCTACAGCAACAGTATTGGCAAATTGCACACTTCGTACAATTTTAAAAGTATTTTTTTAAGAAATTATAGATATTTATGAAATTAGAGTGCGATTTGTCACTGCTAATGTCTATTCTTTTTCATTTGAATGCTCATTTGTCACTTGTGAGCGCCGCAGAAGGGATCTATACTACTAGCGGACCCGGGCGAGAAATCTCGCATGTTCATAAACCACACTTTCCCCAATAGGTATACAATGAGAGACTTAAGGAGAAAGGTTGTTAGCCTATGTTTTTATTTCAACCAAATGATTAGAGAACACTATTTACACTTCAGTTAGAATTCCAAGTTCTACGTTCCCTAACTTGATTTACTGTTTCTGAAATCCCTGCAAAATTATCACTGAAAATTTGATCATCATAACACTCACCGGTTATTCGATATTTATGAAATTATACGACTCGAGTAATAATTCCTTTGATTTGCTGTTTCTGAAATCCATGCAAGTAGTAGGGGGGTAAGGCGGTTTCTGCTTCCCTCCTACCATTATTCCCACCTACTGTACATTCTCAGCCATGTTAAATAATTAATATCTCACGAACCCATGGTCGGATTTTAACAAATGAGGTGTCGTTGGACTCCGGCGGACGCCCTCTTTCCAATGGACAACTTATTTCAACCCCAAAATAAAACCTACCCCCACTAGGGGATGAAATTGTAATTTTTTTATTGAAAATCATTTTACAAATGCAACAGACATGAGGGGCGATACCACTATGAACTTAAACGTTGTTGCTCTTATAGCGCATGCGTTTTGCTGGATACCGCTATGAATCAACATTTTAGTTTTTGTTTTTTACGCATGCGCACTTGGGATTTTAGTAAGAGGGTGAGCTCTTTGAAAAAATGATTTATAAGAAGGGGATTTTGTGGTGAGGAGAGAACCAGATAGTCGCCTACTTTCCCAAGAAGATTGCCGATATCTCTCGAACGCAAGGTCGGATTTGGACTTGTGACGTGTCAAATCGCTTGTCTCGAAGCCCTATATATGTTATTAATAGGTTAAAGTTTTGAGAATGCTGGAAACATGTTTTTTGGGGTAAAAACGTGATTTTAGACTTTTCCGATATCTCACGAATGCATGGTCGGATTTGGTCCTATCGCGTGTCAAATGGCTTGTCTCGAAACCCTCTTTATTTTGGTAATAGGTTAACGTTTTTGAGAATGAGGGAAACAGAATTTTTTGGTGTAAAACTGTGATTTTAGACTTTCTGTTATATCTCACAAACCAATAACGCCAGAGGCATGTGCGAGGGGTCCAAGGACTCGGGGTGACATTCTCTCTGCTATGGAGCACTCGTTATATTTAAAAAAAAAATTGGAAACTCAATTTTGGGGTAAACATGTGTTTTTTGTGATTTTTGCCGATATCTCACGAACCAATAAGTCTAGAGACTTGTACGAGGTGCCATTTTTTTCGTCGCGTTGTCCTCTTGCCGAGGATGTTCGTGTTGAGCAGGAATGAAAAACCATGTTGAGGTAAAACAGTGATTTTAGACTTTTTGCTCTATCTCGCAAACCAATAACGCTACAGACGTGTACGAGGTGTCCTAGGACTCAGGCTAACGCCCCCCCCCCCCCCCCCCCCTTCGAATGTGGTAGATATGTTTTCCAAAAAATAATTCACAAAGGGCCTAACGCCATACATGTAGAAAAACCTTTTTTTTTCTTTACCTATTTATAATGTTCATGAAGCGTGGTGTTTGAGAGAGACGATACTGCTGGGTGTGTGTTTCAACGAACCTGTCGCTAACCACAATGGCCATGCTTAATAGAACAATCGATATTTCGTTGGGTCGGTTTATGACAGAGCGAGGGTTCGTTTCTTTCCGATGTTTTATCCCCGAAGATGATCTTTAACGTGTAAACGGTGATGAGAACGTGGTTCTATGTTGTACGAAGCGAGTACAGAAAACAAACTTGCCAAGGAGCAGACGAGAAGGAGGTGAATGTCATTTGAGGTTATTGGAATGCGCTGATCGTACTTGACAACAGGTGCAGTGGAAAAATGGCAAAGACGCAGAGGACACTCGAAGGTTAAATAATCTGACCATCGTGGTGGCAGGGAAGAGCGAATGGCATGTGAACACGTGTGAGATGACATGTACGCTAAACAAGTAACATCCTGTTTGCTTCGTACGTGACAAAATACAAGTTCATGTGAAATTTGACCTGGCACAGGTGTTCACCTGGTACGTATGCTGTCCACGTGCAAGATAACTGTTAACAAGTCACATCCTGTTTTGCTACGTACGTGACAAAATGCAAGTTGACGTGTAATATGATCCAACACACGTGTTCACCTTGGACGTTATCTGTCCACGTGCCCGATAACAGAACGTTCAAAGCGTGGTAATCGCTGAATCAGTAAAAAGTATCAGGCAACTTGTGGGAATGATGTCACAACCAATAGATAGGCAAGAGCTGCGAACAGCAGTGGTGGGAGGTGAAGGGGGGAGGGGAGGGGAGGGGCAATGTATGAGAGAACACAGGTGGAAAGAGAAAGAAATATGTGGAGCTGAAAACTGTACACACAGAGCTATAAGTAGTGTACAACATGTGTGAATAAATAAAAAGTGCACAGGTTCACACAACATGTAATTTATTGATCCAAGAATTAAACGTAGAGTTAAATCCTAACCATTTAACATATAGTTTATTTCCATTTTGTTTCAACACTTTTTCCACAAGATAATGCTTTGGAAATGCTGTTTTATGAAGTTCATGGAGATAAAATCTACCTTTTATGGGTTGATGGTTGAGGTCTTGGAGTAAATAGGTGACTGGACTGTCCAAGTTGACTTGACGAATTCGAAATAGTTCAGTCCCCCACTGAGGCGTGTAGCCCTTATTGAAGGCAGACTTAAATTTGCTCACACGAACAAAATCCCCAATTTTCAGTCGGTGACGTTTAGGATCTGCTGTTTTATGGGGTTAAACAGTTTATCCAATCGCTGAATATTTTTGGTCACGAGGCGTGGTCCCAATCGTTCTATGTTTGGTGTCATTGTAACGTGATACTAGCTCTGGTAACATGTCCAACAAGCGATACGTGCCCTGAGCGGTAAACGCTTTCCACATATGGGTTTTCAATGTTCGGTTAAACCGCTGGACCACGCTGGCTTTGAGATTGCTGTACGTGGTGTAATGGTGGATATCCTTAGATTTGAGAAAACTGGAGAAATCCTTGTTGAAAAATTATTTCCCCTGATCGGTTTGTAGCAGCTGAGGTTGACGTTTGGAGTGTTGAATAATATGTTGAAAGGCCTTGGTAACTAGTGGACCAGACTTGCGACGCCCAGGTTCAACAAAGGCCATTTTGGAATAGACATCAATGACGGTCAACATATAGCGTACACCGTCGTTAACATTAGCATAGGGTATCATTTCAACCAAGTCAGCCTGCCAAAGTTCATCCACACCTCGTGAATTTTTAATTTATATTTTAATATTTTTTATCACAGTTGGAACACAAGAAGTGTCCGTTTTTAAGCGTTTTTCAACCATGCGTCACATTTAAGAATTATTATCTCACAAACCCGTCATCAGATCGAATCCAAAGTTTAACACAATATACACTGGAATGTTGTATAACAGGTTTATTAATTTTAAAATTTTGTGTGTCCAAGAAACAAAGTTGTTATTATTTTTGTAAGGTAACTTTTCCTCGGCTCGGGATGGTTTGAAAATGTAATTCTTAGTCGCGTTGTAATCCTTATACATCAAAACGGTATGCTGTATGATTGTGAAATACTTAAATTAATTCACTTATTGTACATCGGTTTGTATTTGTACGGAGAATTAAGACATGGTTCACCAGTTAGCCGCTCCGGTGAAAGCAGTACATCATTGCCAAGATGGGTTACATCATGCGTCATGGCGCGTCTCGCTCGGAAGTGATGGGCTCCATATCAGAAACGCTGTATAGCATTTCCCGGAGCGGCTAGCTGGTGAACCATGTCTTAATTCTCCGTACAAATACAAATCGATATAAAATAAGTGAATTAATTTACCTATTTCACAGTCATACAGCATAACTTGTTGATGTATAAGGATTACAACGCAACCAAGAACTACATTTTCCAACGACCCCGAGCCAAGAAAGAGTTACCATACCAAAATGATAACAATATTCGTTCTTGAACACACAAAATTTTGAAGTTAATAAACCAGTTGTACAACATTCCAATGTATATTGTGTTAAAATTTGTATTCGATCTGATGACGGGTTTGTGAGATAATAATTCTTAAATGCGACGCATGGTTGAAACACGCTTCAAAAGGGGCACTTTTTGTGTTTCAACTGCGATAAAAATATTAAAATATAAATTAAAAATTCCAAACCTACAGGAACTAACGTAAAATCGAACGACGAAAATGATGATGTCATTGGATTTTATGAAGGTCTATTGGTTACTTCACAAACAACCTTCAAACTCGAGTGCACATAATATTTTGGTCGACAGTAAGCATGCTATTCCTGGGTGTCATAATATGTGTCCTACCCTCCTATCTCTTCTCTTCATTAGCAGTCGCCATAAACATCTCTCCTCTCCCACTCGTCTTAATACCTCTTCATTTGTTACCCTATCTACCCATCTGATCATCATTCTCCTGTATCACCACATTTCAAAAGTTTCAATTCTCCTCTTTTCTGCTGCACCATTAGTCCTTTAGTACAACTCAGCAACCTTTCTAGGTTTAAGCCGTGCCTTGTGCGGGGATTCAATGGCCGTGAAAGACAAAATAACAACTTTATTGAAATAAGTTTTCCCAATTCCTCAGTAAGAGTAATTAAGAAACAATAATAATTAACGTGACAGCCGGTAGAATACGACACATTCGACTGTGAATATACGTTGCAGATCATGGTTAAAAACGAAAAACAGCAGATCAAAATTGGCAAACAAAAATATTCAGTTTAGAAAAAACAAATTTATAAAGAAAATGAAAGCATACCGTGCAAAATAGAAAGTATCTTAACATTGTAAATTCGAGTAAACTTCTGAAAGCTCGATTACAACAACCAGCTGAAAGAGTATAAAATTAGACTCAAAATCACGATCGTACCCGAGCCCCAAAAGCAACCTCTATATATAAGATATATCTCATTTTACGCGTATCAATGCGAGGAGCAACGTTCGTGGTTAGAAGTGGGAACCGAACCCAGCGTTTTAAGGCCCTAAAACGAACGGTTTTCGAGATATTGCCAGAAAACTATCCCCGGTCTGCGAAATTTCAGCGGTTGCCATAGTAACGTTGATCTGTTTCTCAGAGGGAACACAGTTATTTGGGAATATCTCCGAAACCGTTCATTTTAGGAACTTAAAAAGTGTGTTTCGGGGTCCCTACAGGACCTCCGAGTATAGTTTCTCGTATCTGGCGGCTTAAAATGAGCTATATCCGAATATTTTACCGACTGTCCTTGCTCAGAGCCAAAGGGCCGAAAAAAGTCACTTACAAATTGAATTTTCAAAGACCGTTTCTTATTGGGCCTCTACATACTCGGATCAACCAACATGCAAAATTTCAGCTTTCTAGGTCTAGTGGTTTGAGCCCTGCGTCGATGTGTCAATTTTGGATTGTCAATGCCAAAGGGCCGAAAAAAGTCACTTACAAATTGAATTATCAAAAACCGTTTCTTAGTGAGCCTCTACATACTCGGACCAACCAACATGCAAAATTTCAGCTTTCTAGGTCTAGTGGTTTGAGCCCTGCGGTGATGAGTCAATTTTGGATTATATATAAGAGATATACAAATTTATACAAAATTCTAGAATAATTTCGATTATTCTCCTCCCACTGACTTAATGTCACGACATTCACTTCTGCTTAAAATTGTTTAATTGTTTCATTTCTAATTTCAGGGTATTTCTGCCGAACAGTTAAGTTAAGCAAAAATTAATCATAGATTCAGCATTAAATAGTTATCGGTGATCCTTGTTAAACATACATGTTATAGCAAAGTCGTTATAATAATTTTACTGGAAATATTGAACTGGATATCCACTCAAGATTCTTAATAATAATGCTCAGAAAAATACTAATCTTCACACAGGCATTACTTCACGATAACAACAGCGATAAAGTCACCTATGACAAAATATTAACCATACTAGGTTAAAAACAACGCCTCTCTGGGTTGAAACCCCATTCAATCTATTCCTGATTGGCACACGTGGCTCAATCTTCAACAAGAAAATTTGCTTCGCAAAGCACTGTATCAAAATACTTAAACACAAGGGCATTATTCCTAATACATGCCTCTTATTATCGAACATGCACCTATAATTGGAGCCTTACTGTTATAAATCCACAATTATGAAAATCAGCTGTTTATAATAAAAGCCTGAACTAGTGCTCAGAAAAAATAATTTGATTCTGTAACAGATTATTAATAAAGCCTAGTGGATTCCAGAAATACTCCACCCATTCTTAGAAAACTTGCCTTACATTGATGTATTACATTATTCATAATTCTTAAACGTATGACTTATAGTAAGTCATTCCTGGGATTATCCTCGCAAATTTGGATGTCGTTCAAATACCCTCTTAATAGAGAAAAACTATTGCACCAAAGGCAATGATATCAATATAATCCAGTGTTAACTTCATAACAGAAGAAAAGTATAGCACTCCCAACCACTCAAACTGAGGTTGTAAAAGCGATTTATAACAATAAATCCAATCTCAAAATAAAATCTTCCCTGAATTCCCCGAACGCGAAAATGTCGATGGATTAGTCCTACAGAATGGATCTAGGTTAACTACGAAGGCTAAGCGACTAATGACCCATTAGTCAATCCACTTCGAAAATCACGCTCAGAAAATACAAGTTAAATCTGTTAATAAACTGAAGAAAAAAAATCTAAAGACTCGAAGTAACATTCAGAATAACAGGATCCGAAAACTTCCTAATATCGTAATAATAATACGGAAAGAAAAATTCTCCTCAAAGAATACGATAATCCACGCGAAAGTACTTAAAGAACAATACACTAGAATATGTAAAGCTCAGTCAGAGTTCTCAACACCGCTTTAAGAAAAAGAAAAAAAATGCGTTACTAAAATATTCTTACACAAAAGTCTGGAGATTTTCCACCTACAGTAACTTCTCGACAAATAAGGATGAGCATATCAGTTTAAATACTGTAAAATACTATTGAAATTTTAAATTTATCAATCAAAATACAAAAAGGATGCACTCATTTTTATGGGTCAAAATCCTGGCATCATAGAAGGTCAGCTTCGAGATAGGCCTCGAACCCGCACTTTCTACTCAACCATTTAATCTACAAAAATAAATATGGCAATGTGTGATTGTTCACATGTCCAGGCTATCCTACTGTAACAAGATGAAGTGATCTATACCCTTGGCGAATCTGGATGAGGAAAAAAAAGGATATCGTTGGCCATACTAGGCTCCAGACCAACACAAAACATGCCGGACTCCAACTGGGTCTCCATAGAACGAACCATAGTCCTCCTAGGCTTGAACAACTCCCGGCCGGTCGAAATGGTCCCAATATATCCTGGCGATATCTTTCCACACGCATTAGAATGCCGATGGCTGAACCGCAAACAGTTTATCAACTCGTCACGAAGCGAGAGTGAATTCGAACAGCTGCTAAATAGTTCCAATATAAAGCTGCGAATGTGACCCATTTCGCACGCGTTCACGCGGTCCTTTGCGTTACGAGACTCGCTTGCACACTTCATAGTAAATGAAAGTTGCTGCCAACGTGTTCCCGCTACACCCTGCTAATGCAGTATTCCTATTTTAATCTAGCCTACCATCATAATGGATATAAGCTTCATTGTATTCCTTCCCTCTGACACCTTGCTTAAAAATGTGCTTTTTTTTTAAGAAGTATTGCCACTGTGAAAAGTTTGAATCAAGTCTAGGCTGCATTTTCAAGAAGGTTTACAAGCAGAGTGTTACGACATAATACAGCCGAGCTGGTGGCCGGGATTACGAATGTATTCTTCCGCATAGCCCGTTAGTGGCTGTCGACACACGATCGCAAAGATAAACTTATTACATGTTTAAAACCATGTCTGATCCCCATTAAGCAAATCTCTACCCCACGTAGAATGCTGAACGAACCAGCGTATAACCTTCGGCGCGCTTACACGTTTTGAAAATCCCGTTAACTTGCGATTTCAATTTCACTATTGCCAGGCTTATAACTGCACGCTGTCGGTTTCTCAAGTACTCGCTCTCCACACGAAGTCGCTTGAGCAAGACAACCGCTTCCCCCCACTCCTCTATACGCCACGAGTCGATATAAAATATATCGCAGTCGAAGTATAATCACTAGTGACTTAACAGATCTTCTTCTGTTTTTCATACTTGCTTTGTAATAGCTTTCTGCCATGGAAATATACATACAGACATATGTAACTGCTTACATATAGCGCTAAATAATGATTAATTTGTATTAATCATTCTCAGGTGAATCGATCGATATAATGTTAGACAATGTCAACATGATTATTATCGATGACCTTCGGGCTTCTCGTCGGAAATACGAGCTCTACCGATCCATTCTTGATAGCAGAAGTTTTGCTCGCTGTAGACCAGCTGTTATGATAGACTTCAGTGGCTAGTTTGAAGGTTACAGGGCGTTCCACAAAATACTGTATCCATATCTGTACTTAAGACCTTTAGGAATAATGGTGCAGTACGTTACGTGATTAACGATATCGTGGTGGAATGCACTCGAAATCTGGGCATTTCCAGTGTCATGAAACTATATCCCTCTTATAGTGAGGAAGAAGGTAAAACACTTTGCATGGCGGGTTGGTGCCCTGACTCGACCAATGACTGGATGGTACACACCGATGGAACCTTTACTGGTTATTTACCTCTTAAACTGATTTTAGGCTTTGCCGAAGATCACCAGCGCATTGTGGTCAACGCAAGGCAAGTGCTTTATCTGGTGAGAGACAGGAGTGATAATAATTCACTCAAGGGAGCCGACAATGCCCCCATAGATTCAAAAATTCAACTACAACGCTTGCTACGGAAAGTGCCCCATGTGACCCTTGACGATAGCAAAAAACTGGACATACTCAAGATGGTAAAGAGAGATATGCCTCCACCCATGGAATTTAGAAGTTGGGCACTCCATGACTACCCGCTATTACCCACCACTAACACACACAGTTGGTCTGTAAAAACAGCCCGCTATACAGAGAGACCTCTCTACCTGATCGCGGGTTTTCAAACGAATCGCAAGTATCAAAAAACCAAAGATGCCACGCAATTTGATCACCTGCAATTGAGAAATGCACGTCTTTTCCTCAACGGTGCTGTGTTTCCCTATGAAGGACTGGATTTGGATTTTTCAAAAAATAAGTTTGGCCCCCTGTACGACTTGTTTTCTAAATTTCGATGCTCGTATTATCAAAAAGAGAACGGCCCCATGCTGCTACCCCAAGCGTTGAAGGCAAGAGCACCACTGATTGTCTTTGACTGTTCTTACCTGGAAGAGTCTGTCAAGCCATCCAATATCGACATTCGACTAGATTTTGAAACGCATGACAATGTACCAGCCAATACTACGGCCTACTGTTTGATTATTCATCACAAACAAGTCAACTATTATCCACTGTCCAACCAAGTGACGAGTGTATAAATAACAGGTCAACCCACGTCAAGCCGCTCAGTCATGTCTTGCTTTAAAACCTCAAGAGACGTCACATCCATGAATTTAAACACTGAGGAACAACGTTTCAAGACATTTGCAACATGGCCAGTGCCTTTCATAAACCCTCAAGCCTTGGCGGCCGCTGGATTCTACTATTTAAAAACAAGAGATGAAGTGAAATGTGCCTTTTGCCCATCATCATAGACCAATGGCAGGAGGGAGATGAATCCATGCAGGAACATCAGCGCTGGTCACCGTCACCCGCCTGCCCCTACCTGTGCAGAATGGAAGTGTCATTCAAGCTATCCCTCACTTGTGTCTCTGGGTGATGAAAAAAAAAGTTACGATACGTGTGGACCAAATGGTATCCATGGTGTTTCAGTGAGCAGCTCACCATCAAAAACGCCTAGTTTTGAGACATTGGGACATCATCGGTGTTATGGACGTTACAAACACAAGAGACTATATTGTTGTATCAGTTGGTATCGTCCTTATCCCAAAATGACAAAAGCCTGTAAGACGTGTTATGATAATAAAATGATGTAATTCTTAAATTCTTATTTTTGCATGTCCCCCTGTCCTACCCTAACCTCAATTGTTTTCTTTTTGAAACTAGAATGGCAGGTAAGCCCATGTCATGAACACACCTTAGTGGTCGATCGTCAGTCAGTCGTCAGTTGAACTTGGTCCAGGCAAGCGTCAACATGTTGCGCACACTCATTGTGGATTGCCAAGGGTTTAAAATTGGTGACAACAAATTTATATTTATACAAGTGGCCATTATCGATTGTACCTCGTTTTGGATATCGCAAGCTACGCATTTGCTATTTAACCCCCCCCCCCCATGCTTTTGATGTGTTGTGTGAAAAAGACCGTAAACAAACCCAGTGGATTGAAAATCAGAGGCAACTAGACTGGAATCAAGGAACCATTTCCTATAAATATTTGGACGTAGTCATGAAAGCACACTTGTCCTTGGCCAATGTGGTATTTGTGAAAGGTAATGAAAAACGTCAATGGTTGCAACCATTTTTGGCGTCTTACTGTCAATGTATCGAACTCATGGAGTGGGGCTGCCCCTCCCTGCAAACGCTCATGGATACTTGTTCCTGTGGCAACATTACCCATACAGCCCTATCGCATGCATGGCATCTCTTTCATTGGTTAACCACCCATGCCTGCTGGGAGTTGTTGAACAAAATTATAACTCAAGATTTACCTGTGAATGACGCCAGTGAGATTTCTACAAGCGAAGTGTTAACATCTACAACACGTGATACCATGGAGAAAGGCAATGCTACGGACAAAGCCATTGGCAAGTTCTTTGTGTGCAAAAATAAACTAGACAGTTTTACCAAAGAGGAACTCATGGCGCTGCCCAAGTCGTTCATTTATTATGTGGCCGCTAACGCGGTGAAAGAAATCAGGCAACATGTACCAAAATCATGGACTCAAGACCCTGTGTTGAGTGAATTGCAACCCTGTACGGATTACGATCATCATAAGCAAGATGCCATGGCAAAAATACCGTATATGCGTCAGTGCGCGACTTGCCAGCTAGTGAAACTGTATCACGGTCATAAAAGTCCGTGTAAAGAATTTGTTGAATCATTCCACGAGTGTCATGGCGAGAAAAAGCAACAACAACAACAAACACAAACATCGTCCACAGAGGAGGAGGAAGACCAAACCTTTTTACCATCGATGGAAAAGGATATGCCAGACCTGTACTGGCAATGGCGTCATTGATAAAGTGATTCAATACCTACCTTTCGAAATCCATCTTCCAGGTTATCGTTTTTGTGGCCCTGGAACTCATCTTGAAAAACGTTTGCAGCGTGGTGATGTACCCATTAATCTTTTGGATCAAGCATGCAAAGAACATGACCTTTCTTATCGCCATAGTAATGCTGGTTTAAGATATGTGGCAGATAAATTGTTATTGAAAAAAGCTAAACAACGTTTCACATCCTGTGATGCCTCAGTGGGTGAAAGAATGGCAGCCCTGATGGTGATGAGTGCGATGAAAGGAAAGTTGATGATGCATGGACATAAATATTGAGGAATTGAGGAGTGATTAATTGGGATTTGTTTGTATTCTATTTTTCTTTTGTCAATTCACTATGACAATGAAATGTAAACAAAGGTATACCAGAGGACGATGTGTTTTTTTTTTTTTAATCATGATGTTGATGGCTGATTTCTCATTTTTACATTTTACACATTGCCATTTTGCCAATTTGCAATTTACAGTTTTTAGAAGCGTTCGTTTTAAGTTTTGCGTTTTGGATGATATGGATTTTTCCATTTTTGTTGATGACACTTTTAAACAATGTCCGTTTGAAGTTTTTTGAATTTTCAAATTTCACTCATGGCCATTTCCAGTTTTTAAAAATGTCCGTCTACAGTTTTGCGTTTTTTGGTGATAGCGAAACATGGATTTCCCATTTTGCTATTTTTCCATTTGGTGTATGTTGAAAGTTGAGATTTGACAATGATGTTGATACTAGTGCTTGACCATTATGATGCTGCAATGTGTTTATGGGATTGTGGAAACGTCGGGTTCAACGACTACTGCAGGTAAGACTGTTTTCACAAAAAATAATGCCTATTGTCTGCCACATTTCAAAGAAAACAAAACTATTGACAAAACAAAATGAGTATATAAGTGAAATTTCCCTCCTCCCCACCCACCCTACCTCACTGTGTTTGCTCTGATCATACATACACACCAGCTTTCTCTCTCTACTCATACATTCACACCTGTCTTTGGGAACAAACACAACTACTTTATTTATTCCCAAAAGCACATTCTCGACATGCACACTCATCCAAAAAGAACTTTTCATCATAAATTTAATATTTTACCATTACAAAAAATAATTAAAGTTACTAAAAAAGTACTATTACTCATTAAATATTTACTATAAAAAACAACTTTGTACAGCTTAAAAGAATCAAACTATTCACCAATCAAAAATTTTAAAAAAAATAAGGTTGCATAGAACTTTTCAAAGAGCAAAAGGTCCAAGTGGGTTGCCACTATTATACAAAATCTACTATTTACAATGACAAAAACCAATATTTACAAAATACTAAATCTACAAGTTACATAAAGCTATGTCCCTAAACGATTAAACATTGAAATCACACCTCCTCCTCCTTGCGATCATAACCCCAGGGTAGGCTAGTAAGCAGGTCATCAGCCCACACACGTTTGTTATCCATGGAGGCGAGGGTGCGTTTTCTCTGTTCCACAAGGTACAAATGATGGTTGCTGGATTGTATCCTGCACTGTGTATGAGACATAGCTTTGCCAGTGTGTAAAACCGCTAAGTAATCGTCTACACGTAGCGATTTTACCACTGCCCTACCTTCACCTTTTGCTCTTTTGGCTTCCTTACAGTCTAGTGTGCGGTAAGCATACATTTTTGAGGCCAAACCTACGAATTCCGTCATAATGGAATCACCGCATTCATCTTTTAAAACGCCCATTACCTTCTTGTTTTTTATGGGCAGTTGAAACATGTTGTCAGCGCTATAGGAAGAAGTGTCGAACCAGTCACTATGTTGTCTCGTAACGTCATAGGGGTTGCAGTGGCGAATGTGGAATATGAATGAGTCCATATCCATACACAAAAGAGAGACGTCCTCAAAATGATGTTTGGCAAACTCATAGTGGAATCGATACATGACCGATTTGGAAAAGTCTAAAATGACTTGGGCCAAGTAAATGGGTTTAACCATGGTCACGCTGGTCTTACTCAATTCAATAGTGGCTAAATCCCCATCGATAATGTTGATCGATTTAAAATTTGGCTTGGCAATGTACCGCCGGGCACCCCAACGCCCCTCTCAGACATTGACCAATTTAATGTCACGGTATTTGCGAACATTCTCCATGGACTTGCCATAGGTGCAGTTGTTCATTAATTTAAAAACATTAATTTCAAACTGCTGTGTTGCCATTTGTCGGTGCTCTGTGTTGAGTCGCATGTATGGCTCAAGCCATGCTTTTTGAGCAAAAGAAATACCCCTAAGGATTTTCTTCAACACCAAGCCTTGGGCGAGGCATTGCACCAACATTTGGATATGTAGCACATACCGATTTTTGTTGTAAAGTGGGCCCATGAGTTTTTCAATTTTCACTTTACTGTCAGGGGGAACCATTTGCTCAAGGCAGAATGAGAAATCGGCATGTTCATCATACAAGGATGAGGGATATTGAATATCCACTTCTAGCACATATCCACGGCCAGTTTCTTGGCTAGCCTTGATCACATCAGACTTGTTTGTCTGTCAGCCAAGCAAACTTCCCATAGGGCAAAGGATGACTCGTGGCGTAACCATACAAATTATTCACGTCATAGTACATTAAGTACGATTCTGGTTTGTCTGGTGAATAATCAGGCATGTAGACATTGTTCGCTTCAGCATGGCGCTGGTTAAGTGACACAAAGCCGCCACGAATGCATTTTTCAAAAAAATAGAACCATGTCTACGTCAGTGAGTAAATCCAATTCCACTTGAGTGTATTTTAAAGCGGCATCAAACGAGAGCCCAGGACTCGTATAATAGTGAGCCGGGTCAAGACCATAAATGTGCTGACACAACTCACGAAATGTTTCAAACACATCAGTGAGCAGCAATACATCCAGTTTTAGGTAATGCAAAGCATATTCACTTAGCGTCTTCATGCCAAACACTCGCCAAACTTGACATGCATGTGCATAGTCTTCATCGGAAACGGTACTGCGTGTTAGTTTCGAGTAAAATTTATCTTGTGGTGGGAGTTTTCTTTGCTTTAACACGTCCCAGCTGTTGCAGAAATCATACGGGAATATACGTTTCCGAATGCAAAATTGAAATTGGTCAGGACCATTAAAATGCATTCTAGTATTTTTTAATTCCTCCTCATTCATCCATTCACAAGGCTGTCTAGCGAGGACGCCATAAACTTAAAGGAATCCAAAAATCTAATGCAAAAGTCGCTCAACCGCCATGTCAGGGCTGTAAAACGCTCATGGTTATGGGGAATAATAGTAAACGATCCCTTGTTGACATGACCCAATTCACGAATCAAAAACTGAATATCATAATTCGCCAGATAGTGGAAAAAGACACTGATGAAACGAGGAGCTGGAAAGTTCAAGTTGCATTTACTATGCGCAGCTCCACGAAACTCCCCCGTAAAGTGCGAGTGATCACGAACGGTGTCTTCAGCACTGATCAGTGGCTTTTCGCAAATATGGCATGTCGTGGCATGCTCATACTGCTGCTGCTCTTCTGGAGATAGGCTCATGGGTACTGGGTGATCCTGTAATTCCTGTACATCATGAGCCAACTTGACAAGTTCATCCAAGAACCATTTGGCACAATCTGGCCCCTCACGGTATTTATAAACGGATTGCGATGGGTCATAGGCACACACCATATTAAATCCTATGGCAAAGGGTTCATGTTTTTGAATGGGTGTGGTTGAGCTAATGATGGGATCTGGTTCACATCCCACCATGGGTGTAGTGAGAGCTTCGAAATCTGCATATACCACATAGGGGACAGTGTCACGCTTGTGAATGTCCTTAAACTTTAACACAGCCTTGTCCCCTTGTGGCAATATCAGTCTCACTGCTTCCTGAGAAACGCAATCTCCCCTATGACGTTCCAAATGCGTAGGGGTTTTAAAATATTGCAGACAACGATCACAAATATGTTCTGGACGCTTGTCCTTAGACATTTGACTGCTTAGCAATCTACTTAAGCTTTTAATCAGACAATAGTGATTCGCCTCTCCTACAGATAAATATAAAAGATGAATATGGTGTCGTTTTGGTTCTTTTGTAGCATAAAGAGGACCCACAATCTCATTACCATCAAGGCCATACACCATGAACGAAAAGTCCCGGTTATCTTGTTCAAACCTATGAATCTCGGTTAAGTCCATAGGGAACGACACACGAGTTAAATTTAAAGTTTGTTTTAATTCTTCAAACTTGGCCTTGTACTTTCCTGGTCGAGAACCATTACGGTCTTGTGCTGGCTGCAAATACGCAGCCACAGCCCACAGAAAGCAATCATTATCATGGTTCTCAATATTCACCACTGCCTTTTTCGAAGCTATTGCTGGTGGTGTTTCAATAAAGCTAGACCCAGCATTCAACGGGTTGAATTGACAAATGTTGATTTGCAGATAATGAATTTTGTTTAACGCTAAACCACTCGGTCCTTGTTGCAGTTTATCAAATTTTGATAGCAAGGCATTGACCACGTTGGATTGATACCACTCGTTCAGATTATCGGCTATCAAAAGCTCTTGCATTTTACTGCAAATATAAAATGTCTCTTTATGCTCTACGTCCTTCTTTTTATATATGAAATCGCACATCAGTTCTGTATTCACCTTTAAAGCCATATGCAACCTTTGCACTGTACAAATTTCAATTTTAAAAATTACAAAACAAGATTCTAAAAATTATTTGGGAATCAAACTTTCTATAACATTCACTACGCGGCCAGAACACACACGCGATTTTAAACAACTGTTTAGGGGTTCCCAAGTTAAGCTATCGGTAGCAGTGGCAAAAGACATTATTTTGAAAGAACACTCTCACCTGAGTTTTCAGCTGTAGACTGCTTGACAATGGTTCCACTCTAAAGCCACTTGGTTTTCAGCTGTTGTGGCTAAAGCAGTAGAGTTTTTTTCTCCAAATATCTAAAAAGAAATAAAATAAACCACCATAAGCATATCAATTCCATATAGTTTATGCATATCATAAACAAAACAAAATCAAACAGGTTATATATATATATATATTGTGCCCAACTGGCCACGGCAGTCTGGCATCGAACTCAGGTCTCATGAGAGAAGACCAGGCACATGGTTATGCCTAGAGTCGAACCATTGATCTCTGCGGGGGAGCAATTATTGGGAACCCAAAGAGCAATGAGAGGTACACTGGCATATAACATGGTAGCGTGATTTCACGATCTATAGGTGAATATGATAGCAATTTAAGGGAAGAACTGTAGCCAAATGCAAAGAAATATACATTTTCAGAGCATACGAAAGTGAGAGAAGGCCAGTTTGAAGTTTTACAAATGACCCTTAGCAAGTGAGCGGAGTAGTCTAGGCGCCTACCGAACTACTTACGTCTGGAGCGGAGAGACAGCTCAGAATTAATGACTCGGGTATCCACCGCTTGACAACGGTGCAAGCTATGGCGGGATCGACTGCACATGGAAATAAATTGATTACAGCTAAATGGAGCATTGAAATGCATTGAAATATACACCCAGGTGAATATATTCACGGAGAGGTAATTTAGGAATGGTTTTTCACCTAAATTAAGGCCTTTATCTCCAAATGAATGCATCACAACCTACCCTACGCTCAAGAGCATTGACTTAGTGACCAGTCAACGGGGAAGTACCATGATAGCGTGCCCACGCGCTTAACTAAGGCAATTAATTGTAATTCATTGGCCGAAGCGATCGCCGGCACGCGAATGTTTTTGAAACCTCCACACCTAAATAAACAAGATGTAGATGTCATTTCGGCTGAAGAGGTATTATTTCAAGAAAGGAGTCGCTCTCGTGTGTCCAGTGGACTATTTTGTACGAGAAACCTATATATATGGGGAGCGAGGCAAGCAAAGCCAGTCTTCTTCTAAGTTCATCACAAGTCTTCTGCAGTTCGTCACCAGTTCTTTACCAGTCTTCTACAGTACACACGTAACTAAGACGTTGCTAGTAGCGCGCCAAATGTTAAAGTATCAACGCGTCGTCGTTGGAGAACAATAGAAGCAAGTTATAAAGCTTCGTAAATAATCATGAAGTGCGTCTAAAGTAAAGTATTACAGATATTTACATATTATCTGACGCAAATATAAATTCGCCACAGCGAAAAGGAACTTATAATGTTTTTGAACAGTTCTTATACCGGGAGGTAGTGTCTGAATTATATATGACAGCATCATCAGAAACACTACAATGATGGGAGCTTGGAAACCATTGCCACCTAATTTGGATAGTGAGCTGAACAAGATTGCAGGGAACGAGGATGGAACGTCCGTAAAACGCTGTTAGATTATCACGGAGACCAGCGGTTGTCATAATTACAGCGCATCTCTGAGATCAGGCGTAGGAGAAGTCCAATTTAAGGATCAACATGTGAAGTAGTGGATAAATGTATATAAATTGTGAAATAGTGTTTTAAAGTGTTCATGTGTATAGTGATTAATATGCAGTGTATTGCAATGATAAAAACCACTGATAAAAATATGTGTATCATGTGGAAAGTGTATGAATCTAAGTGTTGTGTCAAGGATAACATGATGGCTTAGGTCAAGCGTCATGGTAGCGCTACAGTTGAGGCGCTGGCACTATCCAGCAAAGAGGAAAAAAAGTGAGTACCCATTTTTTATAATGTAATTATAACTAAGTAGTTCACCATGTAACGATTTATCACTTGAGTAAGATGTAATAGTCACTTACTGAACGAGTTTTCACCACTCGTCTTGAATAAAATATGGCTTGGAAGGTGATTTGTTTAAGGCCATTCAGACAAAAAAGTGATGGATGTAACGGTAACGTTAAATGATAATAATAAATAATATTATGGGTCGGCAAACAGTAAAGTAATAGGCATTTTTGGCCTAAATAGTGTTCAAATAGTGTCATGTCTAATGTAAAGATACTGTATTTGGTAAACAGTGAGAGTATAACGTGACATATAAAGAAATACGAGAGCTTTTTCGGTGTCAGTGAAATATGAATGAATATTTGATATGGTCAATCCGTAGGATTATTGTTTGAGGACCATTAAAGTAAAGTAAGCCAGTAAATTTTGATACATTTGTGTTAGGAGCTATGTAAAGCTTTGGCTTAAGTGGTATGACAGAGAACGCGAGTGCCTTAATAATGGAGTCATATATGTGAAGTATTGTTTGAGCCGCTTGTAAGCGTGCAGAATTAACGTAGAATCCAGTGATTTACGTAATAAATATAGCGGGGACAACTAGTATAGCTTGCACGTTAGGTGAGAAGTTGGCCAAATCTACGAGTAGTATCGCCCTTGAGCATACTGTATTATTTCGCTGCGAATTGGACAGAGCCTGTCTGTATCCAACGCTTGCTTGAATTATGCCACTATTGACGTCCGTCGAGACGATGTGAGCATGTGTGTGTTAATGACCCACCCTGTGAGGTGAGGATCATATTCGTCGTTTAGGAACGCAGGTTTCCTTATATTTTATTGACAGCTGCTGGTGAAAGTCGTTGTATTTTCACTATGATGCGCGTCTGAAAGCCACTAGTCGTCACCATAGAACGGCAAGACTATCACTAGAATGCCACCCCAGCCATGAATGTTAATTAAGGAGCCAGTTTGAGCCCAAGACACTATAAGGATAGATGTTAAATATTTAAATTGACTCAATTATTTAGGAGCCACACTCAGTGTTACTCTAGTCTGCACTTTGTAAACAAACCTGACCTTGATCTTGACAGAGTGAGAGAGAGGGGAATGATAGACCATTTCTGTAGCGGCCATCTTGGAGAGCCGGCTGGAACGAATTTTATTGCCTGATAAGGGGGAGGAAGGTCGTCCGACCGGTCCCTTGTAAATTAGTCACACTAGGACACTGAGAAATCTCGATATTTAAATATGCAAGTAAGATATGATTATTTTGATGATGCCAAGTGAATTGAACGGTGGGTTGCAACTCACATACGTTGTTGAATCATAGAAATCAGATAATATTTGGCTCAATTATTCTCTGAGGAGAAAAGCTGAACCAAAATAATGTAGGCATCTTCTTTTAGAGTGCATTTTGCCATTCCTGCTAATTTATGCAG
Organism: Meconema thalassinum; assembly: GCA_946902985.2. Lineage (NCBI taxonomy): Eukaryota > Metazoa > Arthropoda > Insecta > Orthoptera > Tettigoniidae > Meconema > Meconema thalassinum. The sequence goes on from OX336388.2 coordinate 2,078,897,571, forward strand.
ACGGGTAGGTGTTTTTCCCAGAACATGACACATTTGTAACAATGATAAGCCCGACAAGACCCAGAAAATCGTTATATGGTGAAACTATAAAATTAAGTACCACTTTTCCTAAGGCGTTCATATGCATGGAAGGAAGGAAGACGATTCACGCAACACAAAAAAAATATCTGTTAATGATTGCAGAAAGTAATGTATTCATGTTAATCAAGGTAAATGCCATAAGAAATGGGAAAATGTTTTATTAGTATCATTTTATGTGATATGTGATTTTTGTGTTATGATACTCCCATTAACTAAAGTTGTGTTAGTTGTTGAACACTATGGAAACCCATGGAAGTCTGAAAATATCATTGACAGGATGTTAGAATTACATTTGAGTGCAGTGCAGCACTATTTTACGAAGAAAGCTCACAGAACAACCCTATTTTATTTGTGGGAATTAAATGTAATTTGTCCTTTGTTTTGTATTTGTTGTATAGCCATTGATTTTAGACCAGTAAATGTGTTACCTTTAGGAAAATGTTGTGTATTTCCTGTAGAGTAGTTACCTGGTAGACTCAAATCCTGAGCATGTGGTCGTATGGTGGGCAGGAACGTCCCATACCTCGAAAGACCGTGAGTTAGTTGGGATACGAACACATGGTCCACATGATGACAATCGGGTACATGGAGGAGATGTCTCTGTACTGGGATTGAGTCACAGGTACTGCTAAAAAGTCGGCCAAGATATTAATGGTAGAAGCAAATATAGCATAGAAATTAGGACAGAATAGAAAAGGCCGCGTCCCATTTGTTAATAAGCCATCGCGTGATATAAATTATTGATAATCCTCCATAAAACATGCTTAAATGTAAATGTAACTTACACAAAAACCCCTTTAATTATCATGTCACCCAGGTGTGTGGGGCAAAGCGTGTTATCCCTAGATATTACCCTCATCATTATCAATGTCGCCCGTGAGTGGGGCCTGTTGAAATTACGGGTCACCACAGGCACATGAGGGTGAGCATCAATACATTAATTATCAATGGCGCCCAGTACGTGGATGGCTTATGGGATTCAGATAAACCCCATAATAATAGCGTGGTTTTCATGGGGAAAACCATAGAAATGATATTTTTCCTCAAACTTTGTTTGAGCGATTGTGAGTCTTTCTAGATGATATTCAGACGTCAGACATTGTTGTCAGACGGGTACGAGGGTCTATACCCATTCCAGAGTTAGTTTTGACATTTTATAATATGTTGTTGTTGTTGTCGTGGGATCGGAATCCTTTCCTTTCCAATAGAACGCGCCAGCATATTCAGCTGCGGCCTACCTATATCTCAAATTAAGAAGTACAGGATGGCTGGAACTGAAGAAGTACTCAGGTGTATTGCTGAGTTAAGGGAGCATTTTGATGAGATTAATGCTAAGAGAAAGGAAGAAATTAGAGAATTTAAAGATGAAATAGCGGGTAGGTTGGATGCCAATCAAACCGAAATAAATACTAGATTGGATGCTAATCAAACTGAGGTAAGCCAGATGTTGGCTACAGTCGATACTAGACTAGAGGCTAATCAAGCCGAAATAAACAATAGATTAGAGGCTAATCAAGCCGAAGTAAATACTCAATTAGAGGCTAATCAAGTTACAATAAACACGCAATTAGAGTCAAACCTAATAGAGGTTAATAAGAAAATGGAGGACGTTAAAGAGTCTGTCCAGCGTGAGGTAACTAAGAATATTGTTAGCGTGATCTCAGAAATGCAAGGTGATAACGATAGACGCTTTGAGTCTATTGAATTAAAATTAGAGAATAATCTGCAAGCGTGCAGAGAGTCACAGCGTGAAATTAACGATAATTTAAGCAGTATGTCCATGGAGCTTAAAGACATTCAGAGTCAGAATGAAGCTAATACTAAACGTCAATTAGAGCAGTTTAATACGTTCACTCAGACCGTGGATCAAAGGTTCGAGGATAGCGATATAAAATGGAATACGCGAATGGCAGGTTACGCCAAGGCGGTAGACGAAGCCTTAAGAAAACAGGATCAGAATATCCTTGACCAATGCAAGGAAATTCAAGAAATAAAAACTTCTGATCAAGAGAATAAGGAGACAATGTCAAATATGAAGAGGCAAGTCGGGAAAGTACAGAACGAGTTGGAACAAACTCAGAACGACTTAGCAGTTATCCATAAAAGACAAGACGAGGACCAGGGAGAAATCACGAAAATAAGGACTGAAATCTCTCGTATACAAGGTCATATTCAAAAGGAAGTCACAGGCTTACGAGAAGAATTAGAACTTCGAGAAGGCTTAAAGACTGAAGCCAGTGATAAGACTCTTGCCGAAGTAAGAGAGAGTCTAGCAGGGGAAATTATCCACCTGAAGGAAAACCTTAAGGATGATAAGGAAAAGGTATTTTCTATGGCAGAAAGAAACCGAGATCGCCTAGAGAAAATAGAACGAGAGGTATTAGCTCGTTTGGAAAGGGCAGAAAATAGACACAGTCAAATCGAGACGAGAATGATCGCGCAGGAAGAATCTATGTTGCGGAATCCTAGGTCTAGCGAAGGAAGTATAGACGAGAATAGGAGAAATAAATGGGCAGATATAGAAATATAGCCCACTCCAAAGAATGCAGCCATGCCAAGTGACAGTCCGTATACCACACCTGGTATGCCAATTGCCATGTCAACACCGCATGAAAATGCTGTTCAAAGTCAAATAGTCACAGTTATAAGGGCTAGTGATGAGAAACCAAAGAAATACTCTGGGAGTAATTCTAACATGACACCCAAGTACTGGCTTAAAGAAGTTTCCGAGTACTTGAATGATGCGAAAATACCGCCAGAGCGCAGGTTGAGAGCGATTGAAAAACTAACCGAGGGGGAGTGTGCCCTATGGTTTAGGAGTTTTCGATACACGTTCGACACCGTTGAAGAATTTCGCCAAGCATTTTTAAGCAGATACTGGAACGCGAGCGTACAACAGAACCTCAGATTGGACTTGTATTCCAGGCGTTACAGTACTAGTAATCCGACTAAGTACGGGGAATTCTTTGTGAATCAATTGTGCCGTTTTCGAGAGCTTGATGAAGGGCTTAGAGAGTCAGACTTGAGCATAGCAATAGCCAAGCAGCTACCGTATGAAGTACAACGTCTGCTAATCTCGGCAAACGCCAAAACTGCAATTGATATGGAGGAGGTGCTGAGACAACTTGATCTAACCACAGTGCAGCACACAAGACAAAGTCGAAATGCGGAACAAGTAAACATGACGACTACACCGATCGAGTCAACCAAGGTGCAGACAAAAAGCAAATCTACAAGCACCGAAACAGAAAAATCCGACTGGCAACGCGAAGGACGCGAAAACCAAAATTGGAGGCCAGCGTATCGAGGAGCATCGAACCGTGGTAACCGAGGAAGGAAAAACTGGAATCAGCGTGGTACCAGAGACCAGCAGCTTGATCACAGAAGGAGTTACGGCCGAAATGGGAACAACCAAGGATGGAGATCCCAAGAGCAGAGTCGCGGGTTCGATGAAGAGGCGGAAGAACGTTATCACGCATTTTAAGATACATGGAAGAGCGCGGAGATGATCCAAGACAATCGCGAGTTCATTGGGATGAAGCGATTAGGAATAGAAGTTCACCCGACATATATCAAAATGATGACGGTGCCAAAAGTCTGGAGCTTCAGCAGCATGAAGACAGACAGAAGAACTCCACAAAGAATGGAGCAATTGAAAAAAAAACACCAAATTTAAATGGCCAAAGAGAGATAAATTCAGGATGGAACACAGTGAATGTTGTTAACTGGATTGCCAAACCTGAGGAGCTTATTGAAGACCTCGATGAAAGGACGGTCAATGTAAGAAGGGAACTACCCATTATTATTGTAAACATTGCGGGTATGAAGATAAGAAGTCTCATTGATACAGGGTCTACAGTGAGTTTGATAACCCAGGCATTATACAGTGAAATCCAGAGTAAAATTCACGTATTGAAAATACCTATTTCAAGCGTGAAAATAAAAGGTGTCATACCAGATAAAGTTATGATATGCAAATACCAAGTATTTTTAGATTTGCATATAGGGAACTCTACATTCTCACAGAGCTTCCTACTTGTAAATAAGCTGCCTTTTAATATCATTGTTGGGATGGATTTCATAAGAGAGTATAAAGTTATTATAGATCTCTCGCAAGACATTGTGATGTTTCGTGCAAGTGAGGGAAAGGAAGAGTTAGAACTCTCATTAAAGCAGAATGAAACGAGACCAGAAGAATACGTATGGCATACATACGGAGATATGACTGGGGATGCAGTGTCGACAACAGAAGACATCGAGGAAGAGTTGGCAACACTGGCCGCAGACATTGAAAAGGATCTCGAACCAAAATTTGAAGAATGCCTGGAAGAGAAGATTGAAGAAGCTAAATTTGGTCCAGAATATAAGAAAATGCTAAGGGAACTGCTATTTGACTATAAAGGAGTCTTCGATTCGAGACCTGGACGGATCAAGAATTTCCAGTATGCGTTCCAAGTCAGCGATTGGACACCATTTAAACAGAAGCCGTATCCTGTAGCTGAGAAACATTATTTAAAGGTTAAAGAAGCGATACAGGAAATGCTAGAAGCAGGCGTCATTGTAAAGACAGCCACATCCTATGTCAGCCCACTGGTAGTTGTACCTAAACAGGACAGAAGTGTGAGGATATGCCTGGACCTAAGAAATTTTAATTCCAAGGTCATACCGGAATTTGATACAGTGCCGCCCAATAAGGAGGTACTCAGAAGGTTCAAAGGAAAGACTGTGTTCTCAAATCTTGACCTGACGGCAAGTTTTCACCATCTTGCTCTGGAAGAGAAAACAAGTTTGTTAACTAGATTTTTATTTGACCAGCACACATATTCATACGTGCGTCTTCCATTTGGATTAAAGACAGCAGGTTCAGCATTGATACAAGCGCTAGATCGGAATCTATCCGAAGAAGTAAAAGCCACAACCATATGTTACGTAGATGATATACTACTGACATCTGAAACTGTCGAAGAGCATGTCAGAGATCTACGCAAGTTGTTATATGACCTAAGTCAGGCTAACTTTAAGGTCAATATAAAGAAATCTAACTTTGCTCAGAGAGAAGTTAAATTTCTAGGCCACGTAATAGATGCACAAGGAGTCAGACCTAATCCGGGAAAATTGGAAGTCATTAAACATTTCCCGAGACCAACGAAGGTAAAGAACGTCAGGCAATATCTAGGCGTTATTGGATTCTTTTCAAACCATTGTCCGAAGTATACCGAGACCGTAGCACCACTCCAAGACTTACTTAAGAACGGAGGAAGATGGCGCTGGACGGAACAATGCGAGGAAGCCTTCGTGAAATCTAAACAGATGTTGTTAGATTATGTGAAATTGGGATATCCTGACTACACTCAGAAATTTATTATCCAGACTGACGCATCATTTATAGGGATCGGAGCTATGTTATATCAGGAGAACATGGACAGGCCAGAGGAGAAAACTTACATTGCATTTATCAGCAGAAGGTTGAAGCCTAATGAAAAGAATTATACGGTCACGGAGATCGAATTACTCGCGATACTGTATGCCTTGCAGTATTGGCGAAAGCTGGTCTATGGTTTTAGAATTATATTGAGAACAGACCTTAAAGCCCTAACGTTCCTGCTGAAAACTGACTTGTCGAGTCAAAGACTGACAAGGTGGTCCCTGTACATACAGCAATTTCAAGTGGAAATAGAGTATTGCCCGGGGAAGGACAATATCATACCTGACTTGCTGAGCAGATACCCTACAGCTGATGAAGAAGAAGTTCTAGCTATCGAGATAGAAGATAGAGATCAGAAGACCTTAGATGATCTGAGGAACATCACCGTTTTTCAACGTGAAGATCCCTGGATACGGTTGATGATTAATTACTTCGAGGGAAAGCTGAATAGAGGAACTCCGATGTAGGTGGAAGCTGAAGCATTATCAACGGAATATCTATGGTTTAACCAGATGTTACACAAATGGAGCGAATCAGACCACACCAAACCTAGGATAGTCGTACCACCAGCATTACAGAGAAAGCTAGTATGGTTAGCACACCGAGCTTTTGGTCACTCCTGTGTAGATAAGACTGTTGCCCTGCTTAAAGAAGCATTTATTTGGCCAAACCTTAGAGAGACAGTCAGGAATACTATCAGGACTTGTGAAATGTGCCAACGAGTAAAGCCTAACTCGTATTTAATGAGGCAGAAACCTATACCGCTCTTACCAGAGAAGCCATGTCAGCTTCTGGCACTGGACAACTTTGGGCCGCTTCCTAGGGCTAGAAGAGGAAATAGACACATCCTAGTTGCACTAGACGTGTTTTCCAAAATGGTAGTCCTGTGTCCAATTCAGAAAACCAGTACAAAACAGGTACTTAAGAGGCTGAAGGAAAGAATCATTCCTATGTTAGGACAGACAGAGAACATCTTATCGGATCATGGGAGTTGTTTTACCAGCATAGAATTTCGCAGGGAGTTGGAAAATCTGGGCATAAGACAGATTTTGTCCACAGTTCGACACCCGGAGTCGAATTCCGCAGAAAGAGTTATGAGGGAACTGCAAAAGTACATGAAGATATATTGCTCTACTGAGAACTGGAAATGGATTGACGTACTTGAGATTATTGAATATTGTATTAACAATACCGTACACGAAGCAACAGGAGAGGTGCCAGTGAGCCTACATCTCGATAGAAGACCAGAGAGGCCATGGAATAATGTCATTCGGACACCCATCGATGCACAACCTGGACGTGAGTTGAGGATCCAGAGAACGTTCGAGTATCTCAAGAAACAAGCAGATAGACGGCAGCGAAGAAACAGGAGGAAACGGTATCACAGACCGTTACTCGTAGGAGAATACGTCTTATTGAAGAAACCCGCCAGTTCAGATCCAGAGAGCAGGAAATATAAGAAATGTCAGCATGCTTATCACGGACCCTACCTGATTATAAGGGATCTGCAAAATAATGCATATCGGATCAAAGACGAAGCAACAGGTAGAGAAGTTGTTGTAAATGCAGCTAATTTGAAGTTATATAGTCCACCAGAAGACTATGAGACAAGAGAGGAGCAAGCAATGTACACCCAAGTGGACGGGGAATCATTACGTATGCACGGAAAGAATCTTGAGAAAAGCTTGCAGTCTCAGGAAGGGACGGAGCGAAGCGACCAGCTCGCAGACCTAACGGTTACGAAAGGAGAGTGCAGCTGTCAACTGCAGGAACTTTATGACCAGTTGAGGGAAGCCGCTACCGAGCTAGAGGGGATGAATGAACAATTGCGAAGGCAGAACGAGAGTCTACGAGAAAGCAGACAGAGTGGAGTGGGGAACGAGAAATCCCATTGCCGAGAGCACTGACCGCTTAAAGTAAATATTGCATGGAGTCGATGCCATCTGAAAGGCCCGAAAAATTCACTTATGAAATGAATTTTCCGAGCTTAGCAGGGGAAAAATGTGCCCAACTGGCCACGGCAGTCTGGCATCGAACTCAGGTCTCATGAGAGAAGACCAGGCACATGGTTATGCCTAGAGTCGAACCATTGATCTCTGCGGGGGAGCAATTATTGGGAACCCAAAGAGCAATGAGAGGTACACTGGCATATAACATGGTAGCGTGATTTCACGATCTATAGGTGAATATGATAGCAATTTAAGGGAAGAACTGTAGCCAAATGCAAAGAAATATACATTTTCAGAGCATACGAAAGTGAGAGAAGGCCAGTTTGAAGTTTTACAAATGACCCTTAGCAAGTGAGCGGAGTAGTCTAGGCGCCTACCGAACTACTTACGTCTGGAGCGGAGAGACAGCTCAGAATTAATGACTCGGGTATCCACCGCTTGACAACGGTGCAAGCTATGGCGGGATCGACTGCACATGGAAATAAATTTATTACAGCTAAATGGAGCATTGAAATGCATTGAAATATACACCCAGGTGAATATATTCACGGAGAGGTAATTTAGGAATGGTTTTTCACCTAAATTAAGGCCTTTATCTCCAAATGAATGCATCACAACCTACCCTACGCTCAAGAGTATTGCCTTAGTGACCAGTCAACGGGGAAGTACCATGATAGCGTGCCCACGCGCTGAACTAAGGCAATTAATTGTAATTCATTGGCCGAAGCGATCGCCGGCACGCGAATGTTTTTGAAACCTCCACACCTAAATAAACAAGATGTAGATGTCATTTCGGCTGAAGAGGTATTATTTCAAGAAAGGAGTCGCTCTCGTGTGTCCAGTGGACTATTTTGTACGAGAAACCTATATATATGGGGAGCGAGGCAAGCCAAGCCAGTCTTCTTCTAAGTTCATCACAAGTCTTCTGCAGTTCGTCACCAGTTCTTTACCAGTCTTCTACAGTACACACGTAACTAAGACGTTGCTAGTAGCGCGCCAAATGTTAAAGTATCAACGCGTCGTCGTTGGAGAACAATAGAAGCAAGTTATAAAGCTTCGTAAATAATCATGAAGTGCGTCTAAAGTAAAGTATTACAGATATTTACATATTATCTGACGCAAATATAAATTCGCCACAGCGAAAAGGAACTTATAATGTTTTTGAACAGTTCTTATACCGGGAGGTAGTGTCTGAATTATATATGACAGCATCATCAGAAACACTACAATGATGGGAGCTTGGAAACCATTGCCACCTAATTTGGATAGTGAGCTGAACAAGATTGCAGGGAACGAGGATGGAACGTCCGTAAAACGCTGTTAGATTATCACGGAGACCAGCGGTTGTCATAATTACAGCGCATCTCTGAGATCAGGCGTAGGAGAAGTCCAATTTAAGGATCAACATGTGAAGTAGTGGATAAATGTATATAAATTGTGAAATAGTGTTTTAAAGTGTTCATGTGTATAGTGATTAATATGCAGTGTATTGCAATGATAAAAACAACTGATCAAAATATGTGTATCATGTGGAAAGTGTATGAATCTAAGTGTTGTGTCAAGGATAACATGATGGCTTAGGTCAAGCGTCATGGTAGCGCTACAGCTGAGGCGCTGGCACTATCCAGCAAAGAGGAAAAAAAGTGAGTACCCATTTTTTATAATGTAATTATAACTAAGTAGTTCACCATGTAACGATTTATCACTTGAGTAAGATGTAATAGTCACTTACTGAACGAGTTTTCACCACTCGTCTTGAATAAAATATGGCTTGGAAGGTGATTTGTTTAAGGCCATTCAGGCAAAAATAGTGATGGATGTAACGGTAACGTTAAATGATAATAATAAATAATATTATGGGTCGGCAAACAGTAAAGTAATAGGCATTTTTGGCCTAAATAGTGTTCAAATAGTGTCATGTCTAATGTAAAGATACTGTATTTGGTAAACAGTGAGAGTATCACGTGAAATATAAAGAAATACGAGAGCTTTTTCAGTGTCAGTGAAATATGAATGAATATTTGATATGGTCAATCCGTAGGATTATTGTTTGAGGACCATTAAAGTAAAGTAAGCCAGTAAATTTTGATACATTTGTGTTAGGAGCTATGTAAAGCTTTGGCTTAAGTGGTATGACAGAGAACGCGAGTGCCTTAATAATGGAGTCATATATGTGAAGTATTGTTGAGCCGCTTGTAAGCGTGCAGAATTAACATAGAATCCAGTGATTTACGTAATAAATATAGCGGGGACAACTAGTATAGCTTGCACGTTAGGTGAGAAGTTGGCCAAATCTACGAGTAGTATCGCCCTTGAGCATACTGTATTATTTCGCTGCGAATTGGACAGAGCCTGTCTGTATCCAACGCTTGCTTGAATTATGCCACTATTGACTTCCGTCGAGACGATGTGAGCATGTGTGTGTTAATGACCCACCCTGTGAGGTGAGGATCATATTCGTCGTTTAGGAACGCAGGTTTCCTTATATTTTATTGACAGCTGCTGGTGAAAGTCGTTGGATTTTCACTATGATGCGCGTCTAAAAGCCACTAGTCGTCACCATAGAACGGCAAGACTATCACTAGAATGCCACCCCAGCCATGAATGTTAATTAAGGAGCCAGTTTGAGCCCAAGACACTATAAGGATAGATGTTAAATATTTAAATTGACTCAATTATTTAGGAGCCACACTCAGTGTTACTCTAGTCTGCACTTTGTAAACAAACCTGACCTTGATCTTGACAGAGTGAGAGAGAGGGGAATGGTAGACCATTTCTGTAGCGGCCATCTTGGAGAGCCGGCTGGAACGAATTTTATTGCCTGCTAAGGGGGAGGAAGGTCGTCCGACCGGTCCCTTGTAAATTAGTCACACTAGGACACTGAGAAATCTCGATATTTAAATATGCAAGTAAGATATGATTATTTTGATGATGCCAAGTGAATTGAACGGTGGGTTGCAACTCACATACGTTGTTGAATCATAGAAATCAGATAATATTTGGCCCAATTATTCTCTGAGGAGAAAAGCTGAACCAAAATAATGTAGGCATCTTCTTTTAGAGTGCATTTTGCCATTCCTGCTAATTTATGCAGACGGGTAGATGTTTTTCCCAGAACATGACACATTTGTAACAATGATAAGCCCGACAAGACCCAGAAAATCGTTATATGGTGAAACTATAAAATTAAGTACCACTTTTCCTAAGGCGTTCATATGCATGGAAGGAAGGAAGACGATTCACGCAACACAAAAAAAATATCTGTTAATGATTGCAGAAAGTAATGTATTCATGTTAATCAAGGTAAATGCCATAAGAAATGGGAAAATGTTTTATTAGTATCATTTTATGTGATATGTGATTTTTGTGTTATGATACTCCCATTAACTAAAGTTGTGTTAGTTGTTGAACACTATGGAAACCCATGGAAGTCTGAAAATATCATTGACAGGATGTTAGAATTACATTTGAGTGCAGTGCAGCACTATTTTACGAAGAAAGCTCACAGAACAACCCTATTTTATTTGTGGGAATTAAATGTAATTTGTCCTTTGTTTTGTATTTGTTGTATAGCCATTGATTTTAGACCAGTAAATGTGTTACCTTTAGGAAAATGTTGTGTATTTCCTGTAGATTAGTTACCTGGTAGACTCAAATCCTGAGCATGTGGTCGTATGGTGGGCAGGAACGTCCCATACCTCGAAAGACCGTGAGTTAGTTGGGATATGAACACATGGTCCACATGATGACAATCGGGTACAATATATATTGAACCCATGTACCATGGCCTCAAAGAGGGTCGAATCCATGTACTTTGAGAAAGGAATGAAAAAATCATACAGTCTCTAAGGGAACGGAGAGAGATTTCAAGCCAGGATTATAGCCTAACATTGTGCAAGCGCTAGGGCCAGGTGTTCCTTAGATGAGCTCATGCCTCTTGACATTTATAAGGAGCCAGTCATGGATATTATTAGAACGAGTAGAAATTTTTGACTGTAAGACGAAGAAGCTGGACTCGGAAATTGCTCTTACGTTGCAGGAATATGGCAACCTCGCTGCTGAGTCAGAACAGGAATAATTAAATTTAACCCGTTTACGAGTATAAAAATAAGTAAACAGATACAGTACGGTGAATCAATTTGGATTAGAGATTTTTGTGTAAAGAAAAACCTTGTAAAAATTGCACAGGAGAAAACTGCAAACGCAAGTAGACGTCATTGGGGGTTCACCGAGACCCAAGGAGAGGGAGAATAAAAAAAGAACAGCACCACCCACACAGTTGAGGACGAGAAATTAATTAATATCTCGGAAATGCACGATCGATTTCTATGGACAGGAAGATTATTTTACGTTTGGAAGACGAGCTGTCTGGAGATACGATTTTTATAATTGTGCGACAATTAGTTCTAAAGTTAGTCACGAAAAGGACTAGGATTTTATCTTTTTGTGACTGAAAGGTATAAAACTCCTGGCCTCACCAAGCCAATCATGCAGTTATTCTGACAGCCCGTGAGGGGGTGTTACTCTGCATCAGTGCATGCAGTCTACGAGAGCCCGTGAGGGGAACGTCACGCTGTATCAGTACATGCAGTATTAGTCCGTCTAGGGGGGCGTTACGCTGGAGCATCATAATCATCAGTCTACGAGCATTCCGTGAGTGGAAGTGCTGCACCACATCGTATACGCAGTATTCAAGAGCCCGTGAGGGGGACGTTAAGCTGTATCAGACATCGATCCAGAGCCTGTGGGAGGCTATGCTACAAGTTCACCGTGTGTAGACCAGTTACGATATAAGTACGCTACGCTGAGGGTTAGCAGTTCGAGACTTTGAAGAGTCCTAATTTATAAAGAACATTAAATATACGGACTTTAAAGCAATATCGCCAAAGTAAGACACAGCGATCAGTAGGGAACTTCGAGTTCCAGAAGAATACTAGTTCAATACAGTTATGAAGTTATAAGAACTCCAACAAATAAACGGCGTTACGTCTAGTAAAGGCATTGTTAAAGACATTAAGTCCTGTAAAGGACAAGAATAAACAGTAATTACAATCGCGAAAGATAGAAGTTCAAGCGAAAGGAACTTAGGAACTTAGCTTCGAAACCAGAGGGAAACGTACTCTAGTGAGAAAACGTCAAAAATATACGATAGACAGTATACGGTCCTCGAAGGGAGGCCAAGATATAGAAACTAAACGGTACGATAGACAGTATACGGTCCTCGAAGGGAGGCCAAGATATAGAAACTATAGGGTGCGATAGACCACCATATATAAATAGAGGTGATGGCAAAGAAAAGACATTTATCGCCTAGTTAAAGCAGATAAAGTAAAGCCGAGTAATAGACAATAGAAGCGGTTTTGAGAGACTGAAACCAGTAGTTTCCTTTGTAGGAGAGAGCAACTTTGAACGAGTAAAATCACACGTCCAATGCAGGTCGATAGGATTCACATCAGGGATCATCAACAGCCGACAGAAATTGTAAAAATCGTTGAGATACGCCCGTGTGATAGGAGTGAAGTGTAAATATTGTAAGAAAAGAAATAAGAGTATCATTTTAAGTGTTTTAGGTAAAGTGAAAGCGTTTTATGCACAGTGATATGTGTTATAATATGTACCAGAGTAATATTTTTTAGTGTTTTAATGTGTGTTCAAAACGGATACACCAGTGTATTTAAAAAAATGTTGTCAGTGTTAAATATAGTGAATATGTGTCAAGAAATTTCTGTACATAAGATGAGATTGTACAATATGGAGTAGGTCAAGAAGGTGGGCCAAAATGTCACATCAAACGAGAATAAAGGTCAGAAAGCGACCTTAATCATGTAAGTAAACATTTTCATTATGTTTTGGTGTCGGGAAAATTTTTGTGTACAATTCCACCGGAGTTTTGAGTAGAAGGGATGTTTTTAAATGAATAATAACTAAATAAGAACGCGATCTGAACGAAAATAAAGTTTTAAGAAATAATAAATAAGTATGTGAAATAATAAATCCTGTAGAGGAAATGCATGGAATAAAATGTCAGTATTTAATGAATGTTATAAAAGCAAGCGTGATAATAATAATTATAACAAAGATATTTACATAAAGGTAAATTTGAATTATATGAAAGAAATAGCTTTTGAGCTTTTGTAAGGAATGAAAACATGATGTGAATAACAAGGTAAAGAAATCTAAATAAAGATTAAATTGAATGATATAAAAATATAGAGCGTTGAAGCCTTAACAAATGTATAAGACATGATGTGAATGCATGTTCTTAAAAAGGGAGCGATTTATTGTCAACGGAAAAGATTAATATAAGAATTAAGATATGTATCAATTGTTACTATGAAATTCATCAGTTATTTGAAAGACATTCGGCCGTAAAGTAATGTGTAGCGTAATGGAACGCAATTAAATAAAAAGTCACGCTAGGAACGCGTAAAAGTTAAAATACTTGGTAAGTTACTTATGGAGGGTAGTTGATTGCAGTGAATTGAGATATGTTGTAAGTCCTCTAAATTGTGACGTGGATCACGAGGCCATGTGTGTATTATTTAAAAGGGAGCTAATGTACGGTATTATTGAGCGTAGGTCCTGTAAGCTACGGCTTGACCCTAAATCGCGTTTTGTATAAGTCCTCTGATGTGGAAATGTTCCCTAGGCATGTTAAGAGATTCGAACCTAGAATCCTCTTGTTGTTAAAGCCCCTAATTATTCGTCGTAGAATGTGTATTAATCTTCCCAATCAATGAGGACCCTCTCATAATTAATAAATGCCAAGGTTACGAAAGTGGTTTATGAGCCAAAGAATATTGTTGAATGGAAATAAGTGAAGTAAAAGCCAGGTATCTCCACAGAACTGAGAATAATGTGAAGGTTTGTTTTAAAGCATTGAAGAGAGCTGCCACCGTAGGTTAGGCAGAGAGTCGCTTTCCTTGTCATAAATCACGCCCGAGTATAATGGCCTGACCCTCATAGAGCGAGGGTGGGTAAAAACCGTCTTGTAAGATGTGTTAAATACACCGTGAGTGTTTAAAGTTGTTAATGACCCGGGCGTTGAACCGAGGTCCTTGTAGATTGATATTATCGCTTGCCAATTCAGATCGTAGTTTTCTTATGTGATAATGGTCTTATAAGACAAATGAATTAAATAAAATCCCTATTGTAATATTGTATGGAAAAGAAGGAATCCACGAGTTTTGTGAAGATAACTAGGTTTCGGGAGTGATCATAGTTTTTGACTTTGTCAAGTAATCTTTATAACTCTGGAGTACACAAATAGTTTTCCCGATCACCGTAGTGAATTTGCAAAACTTGAGAGAGATAGTAAATATGGAGAACATGTGATATGCCCAAATATTGAAGTGAATAATTAACATGTAATTTTAAATGTAATTATATATTTGTTTTGAGGATAAGAAAAGATAAAAATAATTCTTGAGGTGTACAAAAATATGACACCATTATTATGGGAAAGTATCGAGCCAAAGAAGCTCGTAGTTATTTGGAACTTTAAGATAAGTACTTTATGGAAGTGAAAATAATCGTGAATTGTTGGTTTTAAAGAAAACCATGTGTTTTAATCTAATATTTGTTTTATTTTTATGCTATTCCTTGTTCACTTTGGACAAGTAGAATGATATTGGTCAGTAGTTTATGTGTTTATTTGTTTGTAGCGCCATAATTTTTGATTAATTAAATGTGTTAAAATAGGAGTTGATTTTGTTGTTATTTTTGCAAGTGTATCCTCTATTTAATCCAAAATATGTAAGTCACAGAGTGGGAGAACTTACCGC
Source organism: Meconema thalassinum (assembly GCA_946902985.2). Taxonomy (NCBI): domain Eukaryota; kingdom Metazoa; phylum Arthropoda; class Insecta; order Orthoptera; family Tettigoniidae; genus Meconema; species Meconema thalassinum. Next base: position 2,078,912,810 of record OX336388.2, read on the forward strand.
AGCCCCGAAAAATCCCGAATTGAACAATGCTGGCATACTGTGATTTGCATATTTCTTGCTGCAAGGGCACAATATATAAACAAATCTCACTTTGACGTGTAATGCTTCGCTTTATTCCCGTCTCGTGGGCTAGTGTGATTTCCTTTTCTAGCGTCTGTCTTTCTCTCTGTTTCAATCTCTTTCCCACACGCACACACAAGAGGTATACACGTTATCTGCAAACAAATAAATAAACATTTATTTATAACTTCAACAATCAATAAATAATTGCTTGTAAATATATATAAATCAATAAATATATAAATGAATAAATCAACACCTATCTCACAACAAGGTTAAGTATTTTCCACCAACACCAAAACTGTTAAACAAGACCATGTGTTTCGCGCAACGCAGTATGTTCAAAGGTAGTCACATAAGTGAGAGCGGAAATGATAAAGACATGTCTTTATATATGTTACATTGCATGTATAATCTTTTTTTCCCACGCTTTGAACATTCTGTTATCGTGCACGTGGACAGCTAACGCCTAATGTGAACACCTGTGCCAGGTCAAATTTCTCATGAACTTGCATTTTGTCACGTACGAAGCAAACAGGATGTAACTTGTTTAGCGTGCATGTCATCTCACACGTGTTCACATGCATTTCGCTCTCCCCTGCCACCACGATGGTCAGATTATTTCACCTTCATGCGTCCTCGGCGTCTTTGTCATTTTCCATTGCACTTGTTGTCAAGTCAGATCAGGGCATTCCAATAAGCTCAAATGACATTCGCCTCCTGCTCGTCTGCTCCTCTGCGAGTTTGTTTTCTGTACTCGCTTCGATCAACATAGAACTAAGTTCTCATCACCGTTTACACGTTTAAGGTAAAATATCAGAAAAACGAACCCTCGCTCTGTCATAAACCGACCCGTCGAAATAGCGATTGTTCTATTGAACACAGCCACCGTGGTCAGCGACAGGTTCGTTGAAACACACACACCCAGCAGTATCGTCTCTTTCAACAACCACGCTTCATGAACATTTTAAACAGGTAAAGAAAAAAAAGTTTTTTTTCAACATGTATGGCGTTAGGCCCTTTGTCAAAATTTCAAACATAGTTTCAAAAATGGGGCGTTAGCCCGAGTCCTAGGACACCTCGTACACGTCTCTAGAGTTATTGGTTTGCGAGATAGAGCAAAAAGTCTAAAATCACGGTTTTACCCCAAAATGGTTTTTCATTCCTGCTCAACACGAACATCCTCTGGTGCATTCTTGGAATACACGGTACCTGAGATTATAATTTTCAATGTTTTTGCATGTTCTTTCCTTCCTCTTTGTCAGACACCAACAGTGATCTTCTGTTCTCTCTTAGGGGTTCAGGTCGCTTATATTTTGTATGAGTCTGTTCCAGATATATATTCTGTGACCCACCTAGCGTCATATAACAGCGAATCTCTGAAGCTCCTCAATTCTTCCTGGTGCTGGAGGACTTACTTATCCATTTGGCCACCAGATCCTGTTATCATCGCCAGCTATTTTCTCCTTGAGCAAGAGGACTACGTCCACTTCTTTACTCACCATGCTGCGCTAGTATCAACTGTTATCAACTCTTTGAAGACCAGCTCAGCAAGAGATCATTTTTTGTTACAATATTGGCAATACTGATATGTTCTCCTTTTGTCCCCTACCCCCCACTCTTTTCCCCTTCCTTGTACCCTCCGTGCTCCGTTGAGCAGCTCTCACTTCTCAGTCTGCAGTTGACTCGGTCAGTCAAAGCTCCGCTCGAGCTAGCCTCCTCAAACCAAGAGGCACACACTCTTCTACGCCATGTTGGCTAGGTAGTCATGAACGGAAACTTCGCCTTCAACATGAAATCAAGATAAGTACTATTTTAAAGGTTTTTAACCTCATCTTCATCAATTTTATCTACATGCTTTTATAGATTATTTTATAGACAGCGTGAGATTACTTGTGGGGCGGTAATCATTCTTCGTGGGATTTGCCATGTTGAGCTTTCGCTTATATAAGCCAACCTTACTAAAAAGCGTTTTTCTCAAGCTATTTAAATGAGAAATCCTCTTACTACGTGGGATATTACCTAATACCCGCTGTCTATAATTATAAAGCTAGTTCCTCCGTTGGATTTTCTCAACCCCATTTTTCTGCTAAGGTCGTTCTGGAACCTTCGAGATCTTGTACTCTATCTGCGAGTCTTGCCGTCAAGTATTTTTCACGCACTTGTGAAAATACTAGTTAAAATGAGGAATCTTCCTTAAGTTACTGCAACAGCGAACTTTCTTCCCCCGTTGGAACATTCTATGGCGCATTTAATTGTAAATCACAACTTTTTCAAGAAATAGACTCTCACCTATATAGTGCAATCAGTTATTTCCATAATTGCAATAACTTTCTTTCTCATAAACTTCAGTGTTTCTATAGTGAACTTTGCATCCATCTTTATAGACTACAGTGATAACCAGTGCTTGCTCCACGTTTCTACCGCGTCGCGCTCGTCCGTTTACATTAAATACGGCCATGAACATTGATCCTATATCCCAATGATCTTTCCTCAACCTTCTACTAACAACCATTATTAATAAAATTGTAACTTTCTATAAGGCGTCACTCACGAAGTGCCCTTCCAACTTTGCTAGTTTAACATTAATTAAATTCTGCATAATTGCTTGTGTGATACAAGTTTCAAATCACATTGTTCCTTTCCTATAATCAGGGAAAACAATTCTTTAAACTCTTGAGCGAGTCATGTTCAGGTTTCACGAAATGGAAACTGCCCCATTTGGCTCGTGATTTCTAATTAAACATAGGAAGTCTAGAACCTTATTTTTGATTACCTCTTCAGGTTTCACAGTAAGTGACCTGCCCTCTTTTGTATAATTCTCATAAAGTAATTCTGTTTAAATATAAGAAGTTGTAGTAACTTCTATTTTATGCTTTATGTTTTCCTTGTTGTTATTTTCGAATTTGTTATTCTCTCTAGAATGTTCTTTCAGAAATTTCTTATAGTACACTCCTTGTACTCAATTTAATGTTTAAACTTTAATCATTTCATTGCCCTTTTTAAAATCTTATCAAGGTTTTAGTACTAGGTTTAAAACCTTAAGAATTGTTATTTGCCTGGAGCAATTTCTGAATGTTGTTGGAGGTCTGCGACCCCAAATTGTTAACAAGATTGCAAAATATTTAATTGTCAAAAATACTAACTTCTTTAAATTGTTAAATAAATTAAATATTTGTTTTTGGATTCATCATTTCTCTGATACTACAGTTAGGCAGGATCCTGGCTTTCCTAGCTCTTCCTAGGTTTATGCCCTCGTTCATACTCAATAAAGCTTTTACTATTTGTCTTGCCAGACTATCACCCTTCCCTATAGTACTTTTATTCGTGCTTGGGAGGAAATACACTAAAGCCTTTCTCTGGCAAACTGCCCAAGTCTTAGCTGCGGTTACCGTCAGCTTCGACCAAGCTCGTACCCACTTTAAGTATCCGAGCACGGATTTGCGATGGCAACCGCTTCTAAGTGTATTGAAAGCTAAATTCATAACTTTTGTGGAACTCTCCTCCTATTTTTCTATCCTTTTTCTCCAATCCAAAATCTACTTCCTTCTCTTAATCATCTTCCCTTGGTGGGTGGGTTATTCCTCAGCCAATAAACTACCCAAAATTTGGTACCAGAAACCCGGGAGAGTCCATTTGCTATGTCCATTGTTTGTCAAGTGTCATTTGACAATACTTTGCATATTATTAATATCTGCTTTGGATTTTTCAGCTATAACTACATCATGCAAAGCCTGTGAACGGGAAAGAGGCCGCTCCTGTCTCCTTTGGTGTGTCCCGTTCTTTCTACCCATTCGCTGCTGCAAGCTTGACAGCATCTCCAAGGTTCTACAGTTTCGTGAGTTGTATTTCAATTTATTCTCTTTATCATGGCTCCTACTGAAAAAGATGAAACTCTCATTGCTAGACGTTCTTCCTATAAAGGGCAACTCACTAGATTCAGAAATTTCATCAGCAAATTAAATCCCGCCGAGTGTGATTTAGACATCTTGACACATCGCCTTAAGTTGTGCGAACGGTCTTATGATTATTATGACCAAATTCAAACCGAGATTGAATCCGCTTGCCCAGAACTTCAATCGGATCGGGACGAGGTCGAACCCTTGTACTTTGACGGGATTGCCAAGGCCCACCAATTGATCCGCAATATCTCAGAACCGGACACTAGGGTCATCAATCCGGCCCAGTTCGCACCCGCTTCAGTTCACGAGAACAAACCGAAACCGTTACTTCCTAAGATAAGCCTACCGCACTTCTCAGGCAAGGAAGGTGAATGGTATTCTTTTTACGAACTTTACTGCTCCCTAATTCATGAAAATATCGAGATCCCAGACATACATAAATTTTACTTCCTCCGTACTTCTTTGGAATGTGAGGCCTTAGCCTTAGTGGAGTCACTGCCTTTAAGCGCAGACAACTACCACATCGCCTTTAATCTCCTTAAAGAGAGATATGGCAATTTACGTTTGAGTGTAGCTCGCCACATACGTTGTCTTTTCAACTTGCCAGCCGTCAAACCTAATGACGTCACCTCTTTAAGAAACCTGTTGGACTCTATACAGTTGAATGTCAGAGCATTATACCAACTCAAGCAGCCTGTCCAAACATGGGACACCATACTCATTCATCTGGCTACATCAAGATTCGATTTTTCAACTTTAAAGGCCTGGGAGATCGAACTCGCTCGCAAGGAAGAATTTTCCTTCGAACACTTAATCTCGTTTCTTAACAGCCGATGCCAAGTCCTAACAGCACTCGCATTTCAGTGCGAAAAGGTCGAAACGAATCCTCAGTGTCAAATTTTTGAAAAAAAACTTGCTTCTTCAAAGGGACATCAGCCCCCATCTATCGGGAACAAGCAAACCCGTTCTTCTTTCAATCATGCAAGAGAAGATATCAGGCCGCTTAACAAATCGTTAAAATGCACGCTCTGTAAAAAGCTTCACACAGTGTATTTGTGCAAATCCTTTAAAGAATTGTCTGTCGAAGATCGAAGGAAGTTTGTCTTGAATAGCAAACATTGTTTCAATTGCTTGTCACCTAAGCATTCTTCTTCAAACTGTACGTCATCAAACCTCTGTTTCCATTGTAAAAAACCGCATCATTCTTTATTGCACGTTCACGATAAATCGAGGTCATCAGTACCTGCCTCTTCAAGCTCCATGCAGAGCAGCTCCGAACAAACTAATGCTTCTTCCTGCATTTCCAACGCCGAAACTTCTCTCAGTGCGCAAACCCTTTTGACCACTGTACAATTCGAAATCCAAGATAAATTTGGAAATTGGTTTCGAACCCGTGGTCTTCTCGATTCCGCTTCAACTCATAACTTTGTTTCGCAATCGTTGATTAAAAAACTAGGTCTTTCGTCATCGCCTACTTCTATCAATGTGACCGGCATTGACAATTTGAAAACTCAAGTTTTGCAGTCTTCAAAATTGAAAATCAGAGACGTTTGCCAAAGAAACACCAATCTTAATTTAAACTGTCTCATTCTTACCAGTATTGGCAAGGACACTCCTAGCAGCTGTATTAATACCTCCGGATTAAACATTCCCTCGCACTTAAGGTTAGCTGATCCTCAGTTTAATGCTCAAGGTCCCATTGATGTACTTTTCAGTGCCAATGTTTTTTGGAAGTGCCTTCGCAAACAAACACGTAAGTTATCTTCAACCGTGGTCGCCAGAGATACCGATTTTGGTTGGGTTATTACTGGTGAAATCAAACATACCAGTGCTCAAACCAAAGCGCAATGTCATTTCGTTACAGCTGACCTAAATCCCATTTCTGAAAAAGAGAACGCTCATGTTTCAGATCTCAATATTTTTGAAAAACACTTGCCGAAACGATGTCTTATCGTGAACAACTACACTACCTCTGTAAGTTGTTTAAATGGTTTTTCTTTCTTCCCGCACAAAATGGCAATTCAAGTTCGCCTTGCTTTGTGTTATTTCGTTTACCTTCTCATGTCATTTTTTATAGCAGTTAATTGCTTAAACTCTTTCTCGAAAACTATCTTCCCCTTGTGTAAAACCATGGCTATCAGTCACCATCACTTTGCTGTAAGCCATGTTTCACTTCTTTCGCTATTTAGAAGGATGGCCACGGTCGGCTCCTCCCTCCTTCCTCACATTTGGAAGCCGCTTTTGAAACCGCTTGAAAATCTGAATTCTATAGCATCTAGAATAACTATTCTTATGCATAACTTTCTTCTCAATGTCCCGGCTTCACTTCCTATTTCGGAAGAATTAAGCTTCTTTTTGTTGAAAATTATCCGATTTCGTGATCCTGAAAATTATGCGAAATTGATTTCTTACTTTATTTCATATAGCTTTAAATTGCTTTTTCACGTCCAAATTACGATTGACTGCATGCCGGTCAACCTGAATATCTGCTTTAAGTTACAGCTGATTCAACAAATGTTGTTTGTGTACTTTGAACTGCTTGTTTGTCAGACTTGTTTGTATACAAGCCTGAGGAAGGTCAAGTCACTGTTTATTTCCTGTACGCTTGACACAGTTCAAAGCAAGTTTCTCTTATCTCAACTTTGGCTGATTGCCAAGTATTGTCTAGTGAGCCGCTCCTGCAAGTACAGAAGCCGTTCACCTTCTTCCCAAAATAAACTTGTTCCAGTTAAGGACTCTTTCAGCTATTTATATGTCTTATCTCGTTGTACTATGTGGGTCAAGGCCGCACTTGCTTTTGTATTCCACTTACTCATGCTCGTATTCTATAACTGCTTCGATCCTTGTTTCAAAACTTCGTTGCGTATTTCTCACGCGCTCATGTATTTCACTTTGCTTACATATTTTGCGATCTTAATGTTCATTGATGAACAAACTGGTTTTTTCTCGTCGTCACATTCGATGTGTTTTTGTATTCATACTTGTCACGTCACGTTTCTCGCTGACTTAAGTATTTTTCTGAGTAACCCCTTTCATACTCATTATAACTTGAGGTCATTGTTTATGGCTACTAGGTTGTTACCTATGGCGTTCTTGCTTTCTACTCGCATAGTTTCTTTGTTTATTTGGTATATTCTTGTCCTGAATAGATGTACTTGTTTCTATACGCTTTGTTTAAACTTGTTAATTCTCCTTTTGCATTGTATCGCAATCTTTACTAGTGCTTTATTTCCCTCAGCTTCTAGTTATTTTGAGATTGAAGATGTCGTTAACTCTCTCTCATTAACTCCGCTTTCTAATGACCCTGATGACCTCCTTCCACTTACACCTGGTCGCTTCCTTACACGCACTTCTCTCTCTGCCCCTCCTCCCCTTCCTAATTCTTTCAGGGATTCTGATTTACCTATCGCTTGGCGTAAACTTGAAGCCCTCCGCAATTCCTTTTGGAAGAGGTGGAACTTGGAATATTCAACTTCCTTGCAAGGGAGGCAGAAGTGGTTTCTTTTCAGTCCCGACATTCAAGTGGGAGACTTGGTCTTAGTTAGGGATGTTTCACCCCCCCTAGTCTGGCCTTTTGGAAGAGTGACCGAGTGTTACCCTGGAAGAGATAGGAGAGTCAGGGTATTCAGAGTCTTGACCACTAATGGTCAGATCACAAGACTACTTCTCCGCAATTGCTTATTACTGTACTTGTTTTTCTTGTTCGCTGTTGGTGTCTTCCCCTCCCAGTATGGTGCATTCTTGGAATACACGGTACCTGAGATTATAATTTTCAATGTTTTTGCATGTTCTTTCCTTCCTCTTTGTCAGACACCAACAGTGATCTTCTGTTCTCTCTTAGGGGTTCAGGTCGCTTATATTTTGTATGAGTCTGTTCCAGATATATATTCTGTGACCCACCTAGCGTCATATAACAGCGAATCTCTGAAGCTCCTAAATTCTTCCTGGTGCTGGAGGACTTACTTATCCATTTGGCCACCAGATCCTGTTATCATCGCCAGCTATTTTCTCCTTGAGCAAGAGGACTACGTCCACTTCTTTACTCACCATGCTGCGCTAGTATCAACTGTTATCAACTCTTTGAAGACCAGCTCAGCAAGAGATCATTTTTTTGTTACAATATTGGCAATACTTATATGTTCTCCTTTTGTCTCCTACCCCCCACTCTTTTCCCCTTCCTTGTACCCTCCGTGCTCCGTTGAGCAGCTCTCACTTCTCAGTCTGCAGTTGACTCGGTCAGTCAAAGCTCCGCTCGAGCTAGCCTCCTCAAACCAAGAGGCACACACTCTTCTACGCCATGTTGGCTAGGTAGTCATCAACGGAAACTTCGCCTTCAACATGAAATCAAGATAAGTACTATTTTAAAGGTTTTTAACCTCATCTTCATCAATTTTATCTACATGCTTTTATAGATTATTTTATAGACAGCGTGAGATTACTTGTGGGGCGGTAATCATTCTTCGTGGGATTTGCCATGTTGAGCTTTCGCTTATATAAGCCAACCTTACTAAAAAGCGTTTTTCTCAAGCTATTTAAATGAGAAATCCTCTTACTACGTGGGATATTACCTAATACCCGCTGTCTATAATTATAAAGCTAGTTCCTCCGTTGGATTTTCTCAACCCCATTTTTCTGCTAAGGTCGTTCTGGAACCTTCAAGATCTTGTACTCTATCTGCGAGTCTTGCCGTCAAGTATTTTTCACGCACTTGTGAAAATACTAGTTAAAATGAGGAATCTTCCTTAAGTTACTGCAACAGCGAACTTTCTTCCCCCGTTGAAACATTCTATGGCGCATTTAATTGTAAATCACAACGTTTTCAAGAAATAGACTCTCACCTATATAGTGCAATCAGTTATTTCCATAATTGCAATAACTTTCTTTCTCATAAACTTCAGTGTTTCTATAGTGAACTTTGCATCCATCTTTATAGACTACAGTGATAACCAGTGCTTGCTCCACGTTTCTACCGCGTCGCGCTCGTCCGTTTACATTAAATACGGCCATGAACATTGATCCTATATCCCAATGATCTTTCCTCAACCTTCTACTAACAACCATTATTAATAAAATTGTAACTTTCTATAAGGCGTCACTCACGAAGTGCCCTTCCAACTTTGCTAGTTTAACATTAATTAAATTCTGCATAATTGCTTGTGTGGTACAAGTTTCAAATCACATTGTTCCTTTCCTATAATCAGGGAAAACAATTCTTTAAACTCTTGAGCGAGTCATGTTCAGGTTTCACGAAATGGAAACTGCCCCATTTGGCTCGTGATTTCTAATTAAACATAGGAAGTCTAGAACCTTCTTTTTGATTACCTCTTCAGGTTTCACAGTAAGTGACCTGCCCTCTTTTGTATAATTCTCATAAAGTAATTCTGTTTAAATATAAGAAGTTGTAGTAACTTCTATTTTATGCTTTATGTTTTCCTTGTAGTTATTTTCGAATTTGTTATTCTCTCTAGAATGTTCTTTCAGAAATTTCTTATAGTACACTCCTTGTACTCAATTTAATGTTTAAACTTTAATCATTTCATTGCCCTTTTTAAAATCTTATCAAGGTTTTAGTACTAGGTTTAAAACCTTAAGAATTGTTATTTGCCTGGAGCAATTTCTGAATGTTGTTGGAGGTCTGCGACCCCAAATTGTTAACAAGATTGCAAAATATTTAATTGTCAAAAATATTAACTTCTTTAAATTGTTAAATAAATTAAATATTTGTTTTTGGATTCATCATTTCTCTGATACTACAGTTAGGCAGGATCCTGGCTTTCCTAGCTCTTCCTAGGTTTATGCCCTCGTTCATACTCAATAAAGCTTTTACTATTTGTCTTGCCAGACTATCACCCTTCCCTATAGTACTTTTATTCGTGCTTGGGAGGAAATACACTAAAGCCTTTCTCTGGCAAACTGCCCAAGTCTTAGCTGCGGTTACCGTCAGCTTCGACCAAGCTCGTACCCACTTTAAGTATCCGAGCATGGATTTGCGGTGGCAACCGCTTCTAAGTGTATTGAAAGCTAAATTCATAACTTTTGTGGAACTCTCCTCCTATTTTGCTATCCTTTTTCTCCAATCCAAAATCTACTTCCTTCTCTTAATCATCTTCCCTTGGTGGGTGGGTTATTCCTCAGCCAATAAACTACCCATCCTCGGCAAGAGGGCAACGCGACGAAAAAAATTACACCTCGTACACGTCTCTAAGCTTATTGGTTCGTGAGATATCAGCAAAAATCACAAAAAACACGTGTTAACCCCAAAAACGAGTTTCCGAATTTTTTTTAAATAACGAGTGGTCCATAGCAACGAGGACGTCACTCCGAGTCCTTGGACCCCTCGTACATGCCTCTGGCGTTATTGGTTTGTGAGATATAACAGAAAGTCTAAAATCTCAGTTTTACACCAAAAAATTCTGTTTCCCTCATTCTCAAAAACGTTAACCTATTACCAAAATAAAGAGGGTTTCGAGACAAGCCATTTGACATGCGATAGGACCAAATCCGACCATGCATTCGTGAGATATCGGAAAAAGTCTAAAATCAAGTTTTTACCCCAAAAAAATATGTTTTCAGCATTCTCAAAACTTTAACCTATTAATAACATATATAGGGCTTCGAGACAAGCGATTTGACACGTCACACGTCCAAATCCGACCTTGCGTTCGAGAGATATCGGCAAACTTCGTAGGAAAGTAGGCGACTATCTGGTTCTCTCCTCACCACCAAAACCCCTTCTTATAAATCATTTTTTCAAAGAGCTCACCCTCTTACTAAAATCCCAAGTGTGCATGCGCCAAAAACAAAAACCAAAATGTTGATTCATAGCGGCATCCAGCAAAACGCATGCGCTATATTAGCAACAACGTTTAAGTTCATAGTGGTATCATGCTGAGCTTCTATGCCCAAGATAGCGGGTTCAAACCCGGCCGAAGCCGTCGGATTTTTTAAGAGCGTTAAAAATCCCTCAGTATGCCTTCCTTCGGAGGGGAAGTAAAGCCGGCGGTCCCATGTCATAGATTTATGGCATGTTAAAGATCTTTCCACTAATTACACCTGTGTGAAACTAAATTGGATAGGTTAAGAATGTAAACAACGCTCTTAGGTTGCTACGTTCGTTGCCAAGAGCCGACTGCGGTGGCGTCTAGTAGCTAGTTCTGAACTAGGCCTAGTAGTCGTTGACGGTGGCGTTTGGCGGCAAAAGTAGGAACTATTTGAAAATTCAAAGTTGCAGTCTCTACTTGAATTAAAAAACAGATACACACACTAATACAGTCATCACAATTAACACCGGTTATCAGACAGATTCTACACACACCCAAAGTACACGGGGCTACATGACCGCGTTGTCGCAGCCCCTAAACTAAGGATCCATCCATAGTGGTATCGCCCCTCATGTCTGTTGCATTTGTAAAATGACTTTCACTAAAAAAAAAATGCATCCCCTAGTAGGGGTAGGTTTTATTTTGGGGTTGAAATAAGTTATCCATTGGAAAGAGGGCGTCAGCCCGAGTCCAACGACACCTCATTTGTTAAAATCCGACCATGGGTTCGCGAGATATTAATTGTTTAACATGGCTGAGAATGTACAGTAGGTGGGAGTAATGGTAGGAGGGAAGCAGAAACCGCCTTACCCCCCTACTCATGCAAAATGATAAAGGAAAGACCTCAAAATGTTAAAATTACATAAAGCAGTCGTCACAGCGGCCAAAAATGTGAAGTGGACAGCAATATGAGCGTGTTTTCCTACAGCAATAGTATCTGCAAATCGCACACTTCGCACATTTTTTAAGTCATATTTTAAAGAAATTATAGATATTTATGAAATTAGAGTGCAATTCGTCACTGCTAACGTCTATTCTCTTTCATTTGAATGCTCATTTGTCACGATCAGTCGCTTGTGAGCACCGCAGGAGAGATCTATACTACTGAAATAATATACATCATGTTACGTGTCCATGAAAAATTACATAATAAAAGGAACAATACAAAGTCACAGACTATAATTACAAATGGAATCAAATCAAACGGAATGCAAAGACTAGAATTTGGCAGTCTTGATGGCCCTGTCATTTGCTCTACAAATATCGTCGGTGGTGCATGTCTCAGGTAGGTTTCTGCATACCAGAAGATGTTGTGGGTCCTACAGTTCCCCACTTTCACAAAGTCCGTCTTCAGTGTAGCCCCATATCTTGAGACTAGCTCTTCATCGAGATACTCCGGTTCTCAGTCTGTTGGTTGCCTTCCAGATGACATACGGCTGAAAACTCCCTGCTATCGCTCGCAGCCAGCGGCGTTTAAGGACCAGGTACCGTTGCGACAATGCGCTACTCTGCCTGGTGTAAAAATTTTAAGGGGGATAAATTGTGCTTTAGCATAAATATAATATATTTTCATTAATATAATAATAATGTTTTTCGCCGCAAGCGACTGTCGGCCACGAAGCATCGACGGTTGCGTGTAGGCCTATAAATTGATCAAATAGCATATAAGTTGTCATTGTGATATAATTTTAAAATTGAGGAAGATTTAATTAATTGCTTGATTTAGGGGAATAAACTGTTGTAATAGTAGCACGAGCTCTGTTAGCCTGGTGGTATGGCTTTGAAATGTAGCGTGTGCCATGGCCGGTTTTGGCCTCAACTTCAGCTTAGGAATAATAAAAATAAAAAAAGATACGAGCCTTACAGTAGTCGCATATGATGTGTAACATATGACATGTTATCCTACACGTATACTACACATCTTGGACATTCTTATGATGTTAATTTACGCTCCATTTTCATACTGGTACTATGATCAATGTATAGATTGAATTGGCGATATGCTACTGTCACGCTTGTGGCGCAGCGGTCAAGCTGTTAGTCTCTCACCAAGGTAGACCGCGTTCGATTCCCGGTCAATACATGTGAGATTTTCGAATTGAAATGCCATGTCCTGTGGTTCACATTCCACGTAAAAGGGAGGTACCGTGGTTCATGATCGTGAGATTAACGGTCACACAAAACCACAAGCTTCCTTCCTTCCTTTTACATGAATAATTCATAATAACAAAGTGACACACATCGTCGACTGTACTCTGAAGTACTGTGTGCACACTCCTCAGTAACTATAACATTCATTATTCTCAAGGCTCTCATACAATTCGTCGTAAACAATCAAAACATGGCTTCCTACAATCATGAAATGACCTAGTCTCACAAATTATGAAAATACAGCTTTTATTCCACTCATATAACAACATTCTGTTATGCATTTAATATTTGATTACTCACCCACAGTTTGACAATAATGCCGCTTACTTAAATGTCATTTGTCGTCTTTATTTTATCATACACTCAACAACATTAGTCTCAAGTTTTCACTTCCTACCCCATGTGATATTCAACCTTGAACGTGAAGCTTCTTAAACTGCTCAATGACAAATTAAAGTCGGTGTAACATTTGCCACTGTGCTCGTCAAATCAGTGCCTGCTAAATGCACTGCCTGCTGTATTACCATAACATTCTCGCGCTACAGAGCACACACTGCCTTGTTTCCAATACACACATTTTCAATTGTACAAAAATCACGCTGCCTTTGCATGGTACCACTGCCAGCTAGTAAACTTCCGTTTGATCGATCGAGCGGGCAGTGCATACTTCCGTTGTCCTCCACTGCCAGCTAGTACACTTCCGTTTGATCGATCGAGCGGGCAGTGCATACTTCCGTTGTCCACCACTGCCAGCTAGTACACTTCCGTTTGATCAATCGAGCGGGCAGTGGATACTTCCGTTTGATCCACCACTGCCAGCTCGATCGTTCCGATCCACTTCCGTCCCCAATTTTCAAAATCACTCCCACAAAACTATCCAGTAACCGAGCGGAAAGATGTTACACACCAAAAATTCAAAATTGAAAAAATGTTTAGTTGTTCACAGCTGGTTCTTCCTTGAACATTGTTCCAATGAGCTTCGGATAGTGAATCCCGCCATAACTGTAATCGGCGAGTTCCAGGTGATGATGGAATCGCTACAGTTGACTGTAGGAAGCTCTTTCTTGCCCTAAGCCTTGTGGGGCGATGTATATGTCCAAATAATGTGTAGGAACAGCTTCCGGCTTCTTCTTCTCTACTTCTGCAGCTGTTCTTCTGAGAATATTCGCTGGTGCTATACTCATGATTTGCTACATTTTGTTAAAAGAAGTAGGTCGCAGGCAACCTGTCATGATACAATGAATGCTAACATGTTTTAACTGTCAACGTAGGAAGTGACAACTATGTTATTGGCAGTAGCCATAGTTCCTTAAGCCTCGAGGGAACGGTCAAGACATCTGGTGTCCAGAGAAACGAAGCCGACTCGGAACCTTCATAATCACTTGGGCAGAATTATTGCGCCTGCATTTTAGAGATGGAAGCATTCCGATTGAAGTTGCGTTGGCCGTCGTGACTAAACTTCGTCATAGAAACAGCAAATTCAGTATATGTTCAAGAATATTTAATGAATGCTTTATTGGTTACAAAACTTCGTATTCCGTACTGCAATCTCTATCTCTCTATATATAAGAGTGAAAGTTTGTCTGTTTTTTCTGAATTTCTACGGAAATTTGCGTAATTTACTCGTTTCAGACTGTTTTATGACGGATGCGCCCAAAAATAAAAATTTTGTCTGTCTGTCTGTCTGTCTGTCTGTCTGTCTGTCTGTGGACAAAGTTGTTCCCTTATAACTCGAGAACGGCTGGGTGGATCAACGTAAAATTTGGTACAGATATCCTTCAGAGGCACGACACTAACTAATCATTGATATAACTCTTCTCTGTACCTCTCATAAAAGGGGGCCTACCCCCTTAAAATACTTGCTGAAATAGGCGTAGACGGGCGAGACAAAGCTAATTTTCAGCCCCCCAATGTGAGAAACAAAACTCGGGGGCGGGCCCCCGAAACCCACATTTTAAGGCCCTAAAACCAACAGTTTTTGAGATATTTCCAGAGAACTAATTTCATTTAATACAATAACGAAAGAATGCAAGCCGGTTACCATGGCAACGGAATCTCACAGGTCCATCTATTGCTGTAAGACGCAATACAATTCCATTTATTACATTACTGAGATAGTTTGCAAACGGCTATAAGGTTATAACGGAACCAAATTAAGCTGTAAAATTCATCAATGTCATATAATGCGCTTAAGGGGGTCAAGGGGTACTCTAGATTTTTTCACGCGATTTACACGTGCGGGTGTGGTACGGAAGGTCTATTATATCCCTATCACTATATTGTCATATTATTATTATAATTATTATTATTATACTATGGCCTACAATGACGAGCCAAAGCTTATTTTCAGCCCCTTGGTGTCAGAAACAAAACTCGGTGACCCTAAATAGCAGTAAAGGGTCCCCGAAAAGTTCATTTTAAGGCTCTTAAACCAACAGTTTCTGAGATATTCCCAGAAAACTAATTTCATTTAATAAACTAATGAAGGAATGCAAGCCAGTATCCATGACAACAATATCTGAAAAGGTGACATCCAACTTTCCATCTATTTCTGCAAGAAGTAAAGCCACTCCATTTATTAAATTCCTGTGAATGTTTGCAAATGGCTATAAGGTTATTACGGAATCAACTAAAACTGTAAAATTCATCAATGCGCTTAAGGGGGTCAAGGGGTACCCTAGATTTTTTCACACGACTTAAATGTGCGTTATGTCGTACAGAAGGTCTATTGTATCTCCAAACAGAAACATTATTTTCAAAAATTCCCGAATTGAAATACTTTTTTTTCTTTTAGGAATTTGGGCCATTGGAGCCTAAAAAACCTGAATTTTCATGCACCACAAGCCTTTATAATTTATTAAAGGGGTCTTCCTCTGGATGGGGACTTGACACAACAGTGAAGGTCAGTTTTGTTTGACGTGTATTGCGTTTTCTACGAGGTTATCAATTTTTTTTTTCACGTCAAGACGTACACGTTAGGTAAATTTAGTTTCAGAGAAAATTTTAACTAATCATTTTTCTTTGTCGAGAAACAGGTTCCAAGTCTCTAACCACTGCAACAGTAGCTCAATAGATTACGTCTGGTTATTAATACCGAAGACCGTTCGAAGAATGGGTACTTCTGCTAGTTTAAATATAAAGCTAACTTTCAAGTCGCTATTATGTTGTCTGAAATACACCGTTGAGCACATACTTGCCATAGGTGATATGAATCTGTCATACATAATACGTTGTTATTATTAAAGTTGTTGAACAGTATGCGCTGAACTTCAAAACGTTTTAATTACAGGGGCACGTCGTCTCTCCAAGGAAAGAGGTTTATGACGTCATAAAAACTCTTCGTTATCAAGCGACAATTAACGTTTTTATGTTCATAAGGGTGACTTCAAACGCTGTTTCCCATCTTCAAAAAGGCTTTTCCTATTTCTATTTTAATACAGAAGCAGTCCTGTTATGGTATAAAGACTGTTGTTTTTTGTTGTTGTTAATTCATTTGGGGGCCTGGGACATCTTGACCATCAGCCCCGTGTAGTTGGCTGAGAGTTGAGCCTGTATTGCTGTGATGACTGTAGTAGTGTGTGTAACTGTGTCAGGCGCCCTGGGACTTGAAGTGAGGTACTATCTCAGCATTTACCTAGAAGTAGTGAGGAAAAACTTCGATGAAAAAACCCACTCAGAATAGACGCTGTAAGCGCTAGGATTCGAACCAACGATCTCCGGACTTGCTGCAGCTGCCCTCGTAGCCATGGTGCACAATTTAACTAGATGGTCTCAAGAATTGTTGTTTTAATTTTTAAGGTATCTAACATCTAGGTTAACAGCCCCTTATGATTTGGATGAAAATGAAAGATGAGAAAATAAATTCCAGAACTAAAAGTAACTTGCGGGCTAGAAGAAGAAAAGGACAAAATAAGAAGGAATATCGGAAATAAAAGACAGGAAGAGGAAATAGCCTACACTCAGTCCTCGAAAAATTGATGGGCGTGGAAATAAGGAGAGCTGTGGAAGGCAGATAGGAAAGGGAAAAAATAGTGGGTCCTCCCCAAAGGCAATGAAAAAAGTGGAGAAACCGAACCCAGCTCAGTAATCCCTTGGGTCGCCAGCCGTGAAGCCCTTAAGTGTGTAGCACTATCCAGGTGCACGATAAGTGTTGGAGAAAGAAAAGACAAACAAGAGGTCTGATCTCTCAAAGAATGAGGGATCAGGAAAGATGAAACATGGGCTAATTAAGGCGGGAAAGTGGGAAGACTCCCCAGGTCTCTAATACCGTCGAGGTCGGAAGATAACAAAAGTTAACCAAGGGAGGTCGACAGGAAAGATGACAGAAAGGAGCCCGCCACAAGCAAGTGGAAGAAATGCCAGACAACCCACATCTTACTATTTGTGAGCCCCTGGTGGGAGGTCTAAAGACTATTTACCACCTAAAATATTCTATTAAATTCAAAACAGAAGTTACTCTAGTTTACAACAATATGGGGTACCGTCTCCAACACACACATAAGTGGCGGAAGCAGATGTGGGATCAGTGGGGCATATCCCCTCTTCCACCGACATTAGGAGAGTAGCCTATTGATCCAAATAAGTATTATGTGGTAATTTATTTCTTCAAATTATATTTGTTTGAATTGCTTGTCTTTTCAATGACATGAAATGAAATGGCACCCCGCATCGAGGTATCATCCTTTTCAGTGCATATAAATTGGGGAAATAGTTGTCTGAAACTGATATCACATCCTCCACGTGCACTTTGGAGTAACCAAAACTTTTAACATTCTACTGAATCATTATTCTGTTCAAAAGTCACGCATAGCAGGTTCCATGCAGCATGCGCGAATGACTCACTGGACTATGGAACATCAGAAAGATATTTAATTGGAGTCTACAACTTGAAAAATGATTCTGTCATTGAACCCTTGTTGCCAGTCTACGGTGATTGACAAGGTAAATCATATCGGTGTAAAAACAACAATAAAAACAAACAAATGGGAGTAAACAGGTTAAAGCTTTGATTCTTGTATGAGTGTGTATTCGCTACATTGACAAACTTACCACATTACAATACTGTAGGCCACCAGTTTCATAGGAACGTTTACAATAGAAACAGAAATAGCAAAATAGTGTAGACACCAGCATACCTGAAGTTCGTCACAATAGTACGTCAATACATCACAGGTTATAGTTAGGGATAGGAAAAAATCGTGATCGCGAATTTCGCGAATTATTAAATTAAGTAATACAAAGGTGGTAATGCGTTTTAATAACCCTAAAAATGGCGACAAAAATGGATTATGAACTCGCGAAATTTCGCATGAAGACGCGAATTTCGCGTGAAAACGCGAATTTTAGCTTTTTCGTTTCTTTCTTTACAGTGCACATCCGATAATTCGTGGCAATTAATGCAATAGAGCCAAAGAACATCAATGAGGACTTTACAAAGAAAATTAAGAAGTTGCCATTCTGTGGATCACTGGAAGAAAGTGAAGTGATAAGAGGATACAATGAACTGTAAACTTTAATCAAGAAGCAGATGCATGACAGGACCAATACAGACATTGTTGGAGTTTTGCAAGGAATTACATTTGTATTTCCAAAGTTCTCAGAA
The DNA here is from genome assembly GCA_946902985.2 of Meconema thalassinum. NCBI lineage: Eukaryota > Metazoa > Arthropoda > Insecta > Orthoptera > Tettigoniidae > Meconema > Meconema thalassinum. The sequence goes on from OX336388.2 coordinate 2,078,931,346, forward strand.
TCTGTGTTGAAAACTATTTGGATACCCTCTTCAAACGCTAACTGTGAACTTTTTTACGTTAAGTGATATGCGTCACCATTTGTCACAAGAGAATATGGATCTCTTCACTGAAGGATGACTGAAATGTGTTATGTTATGCACGTTATCCATGATATTACAAAAATCCCGCATAAAATTTATCATTTTGAAAGTACCGAAAAGTGCACATGAAACCACCGCTTTCTTCACTCTGAAATCACCGAAAAATTCCTATCCCCAGTTACAGTACATTATGCAACGAGCCTATAATGTCAATAATTAAGACACGAGTATGTTTATAAAACGAGCGAAGCGAGTTTTATAATTTTTAATACGAGTGTCTTATTACCATTATAGGCGAGTTGCATACGGCTGTTTATGTTCGACGATAATTATAACTTTATTTTATATTCGAACAGAAATATTCATAAATATCTGTCGAGATTCAATCATCTCAGTTTAGTTTAGTGAACAGAACGCATACGCTGTGTTCCCAGTATGGATCAAAGACCTTCTCAATGTCATGTTTCCAGGGCTTTGAAACATTGTTTATTGTACATTAGGGATATCCTGAACTAGCGCCAAAAGATAGCGCAAAGGTACTAAGTGGGATAATTTTGTTATTTACTTCAAATAACACAAAATAGGCTGTTACAAACGCTTCAAAATTAAAATGTATCGTATTTTCAACTTGTTATTTTTCAAATTCGATGCGTATAGAATGCCAACGGAATGCAAATCAATGGAGTCCCGCATAGAACAGTCATGACATCTGGCGTAAAGGTTTCGCTTAAGAAATCCAATTAACGAAAAGAGAGCTGTATTATAATTTCCGTGGAACTAATGTCACAGGCCTGCTTCCTCCATGGCGTTCTGGTGTGTTAACGGCATTCACTAAAATTGTCGGCGAAATCTTATGAATGTGTAGAAATTTGAGTTGCGGATATTAAGGTACAGTGCTATTTCTTTTGCAATATCGCCCAGTTCGTTTATGCATTGTAACTACAATGGTTGATCCAATATAGGCTACATTGTCAACTTTCAAATCATGCTATTCATGTCCGACATGTTGGATTTTGAGTGCATATGAGAGCTATCCTTACCTAATTGGTCAATGAATGAAAATATTGAGCTCTGATTGGTTGGAAAAACGTGTGTTATAATGAAAAGTAGTACTTTAATTACCTCCATTATGATACGGTTTTCTGACATATAATATTTACATATCGACATCGTCGAACATAAACACACTTAAACTACAACCTTTAAGTATATGCGCTGGTGTATACAGTGCACCATGTACTAAAGATGGTAGGATTTTGGTTGTAATGTTTCTGCAGACTCCTAGACACCATATAAACCAGGTATTCACAACATTTTGATAAGTGGGGGCCAAGTTTATTGTTACATAATAAGTGGCGGTCCGCAAGTCACCTTTCCACATAGGCTCTTGCCAAACCCTGCCGCTAAAGCTAAGTTTACTATTATGTGAATAACCTATTTTACCAGCAGACAAAAAATGTGTTTCAATACCATTTTTGTGTCCTCTAAATGGTTTATTTCAATTTTTGAAGATTTATGGCAAATTGAGTCATTAAGTTAAAAATTACTGATTTACAATCTACTTACTCCCAATTCGAAAAGGTTTAGGGGTGTATAAAATAAAATAATGCTATCACAAGGTTGTAATTTTTTTATTTTTACAAAAAACAAAATTCTTAACATCTAAGTATATACTTACTTCTTACTTACTTCGTTGGCCCCCCGAACCGAAGTCGGTTCATTGCCTCACTCCTTAGCCTCTTCCATTGGTCTCTGTTGCTAGCCATGTTCTCGTTGGCTCCCAGTGTCTCCAGGTCTTTCTTGACTCCATCCATCCACCTGAGTTTTGGTCTACCCAGCGGTCTCGTACCGTGTGGCTTCCCTTCTAGCACTGTCTTCACCATTTTCTCTTCTCTTCTCAGGACATGTCCCAGCCATTCAATTCTTCTGCTCTTTATTACCGCTGTCACATCAGGTTCATTAAACAGCGTGTGGATTTCAATATTTTTTCTTCTTCTAAAGATTCCATTTTCAGATACTGGCCCAAAAACTTTTCTTAATACCTTGTTTTCAAAAGTTATAATTTTTCTCTCCATTTCCGTGCTCAGTGTCCATGTTTCCGCCCCATATATTAATACTGGTCACACGATTGTCTTGTAAATGCGGAGTTTTGTTGTTTTCGTTAATATCCTGCTGGTAAATAGTTTATTCATTGAAAAGAGACACCTCTCTGCAGATTTTAGCCGGTTCATTACTTCCTTCTCCATGTTGTTGTTGGCATTGACTGTACTCCCTAGGTATTAGAAAGACCTAGTCTTCCTAAATCCCATATCTTCTATTGCCAATACTCCCTCTGTTTCCTCTTCATTGTTTCTGGTTACAATCATATACTCTGTCTTATCTTGATTGATCCTCAGACCCACTCTTTGTGCTTCTTCTATTAGAACTTTAGCTGTTATTTTTAGTTCATCTTCCTCCTCCGCTAAAACCACAATGTCATCGGCAAACGCTAAGAGTTTCACTTCACCACCTACAATCATACCTCTTCAAAGTATTTTAAAAATGAAAATCAATATATCGTCAAACTGATCATCAAAACAATTAGTAGCCTAATGCTCCTAATGTGATGCTTGGCATTGTTTATTTTTCAATAGTCTGTCACAAGTCGGTGTGTCAGACACGTGCTCACATGCACTTGTATTGCAAGAGTGACTCCACAGTCAGTCTGAACCTTGCAGCAGTCTGGTTATGTAAAACTTAAAATCTGTCCAATAATTATTTACTTTTTCATTTCTTTTTAACGAAACATATTTATAATTTTCTTATTTCAACTAGGGCCTACAATAATGGGGAAAATCTCATCATTCACAATATTTATATTCACGTTTTCAATAGTATAAAATAATTATCCGTGGGCCGCATAAACTGGCTTTGAGGCCTGAAAGCGGCCCGCGGGCCGTGGATTGTGTACCCCTGAATTCTAACCTATCCATAAAATGTTCGCAAACGACTACAAGCTAGTGGCATTGTTGCCGGATTCGTTTGTGCTGATTCACAGGAATAAACATTGAACTGGTACGCATGGTGAACAAAGTAGGCTACACCACGCGTGGAGTTATGTAAGTACAATAGTCCTGTTGATTCAGGTTATTTAACTCAGTATAATAACTTCAATCATATTTTAATAGAATTAGAAATTATCTCCGTGTCTCGTACGATTCTGTGTTTTTAGGGCTTAAATACAAGCTAAAAATCCGAAGCGACTTACTGAAGAGGAAATCTAAGATGCTAAAGCGCAAAAAGAATCAGGAGAAGAATTTGAATAAGACGCAGATACTTCCGAGGAAGAAATTATACAGGAAAATGATCACGATACAGAATCAAGCATGGATAGCCTTAACTATTCTGCTTGTAGAAGAGTTGATTTAATGTGTTTAATAAGATTAAAATTTTAGGCTAAGTGATTTCGTGACATTATTCTCTTTGTGTACAATATTCACCTTACTAAGCATCAATAGGTGCGTGTAGCCAAAGGTTAATAACAACGAAACAACAATAGAAGTGATTCAAACCAACTGGTGACATGGTGTCTGACAGACTCTGAGAGAGAGATAATTGTACACCCCTAAAGACACATTGCGTTACGAGACTTGTTTGCAATACCTTCTCATCTCTGTCTAAACATCTGTTCAGCCTCATTTCGTCACCTTCAGTCTTATCGTTCTCTTCTCACAAGGTAGACACATTCTTAAGTGGCTTCGTAGACACCACGTCACCAGTTGTGTAACATGTTACCATGTGGGAACGCATAATCTTTGATAAGTATTCTTAACAAGATAATAAATTACATAGTCTCCATTAAGTAATTAGTGAACGAAGTATTCAACAACATTGACACAAACGGGCCAAGTGAATATATATCCGCTTTGCCCTATTCACTTTGCCCAGCTGTGCGCCATTAAGGAAATCGTGACTGGTCGCTTAAAAGTAGTGTAGCAAGAAAGCAAACAAAGGGTGTAAATTAGAGGGTTGGGACAACACTAAAACACAATATAATCACTTTCAAAATAGTTATACCAATCTATGAATAATAGTGTGTTTCTTATCTTGATAAAATTTTAAGAAATGCTATAAAAATCTGCAAACACTTCTAGTTTCACACTGTCAACCACTGTAGTATTTGTACTACTGATTCTTATATCTCCAGTAGATGGCAGCGCTTCCTGCAGAAGCTACTTGGTGATATCTGTCGTGATTTTCCTTAACTTTTACGTATTCGCTTTACCCGGGTCCTTCGCTTTGCCCGGTCGCCCCCTAGATAAGATTGACACATTACACAAGGTTTTACAAACTTTTGTAATCTAAAGATTGAATATTACATATTTGTAGCTTACATATGTGTAATACATAAACATCGTACCTTATCTAAGCTTAAGTGAGCAGGATTAGATGATGATCGCGTAACATGTCATCCAATTAACTAGGCCTATCCCACCCACTTTGTTTCTACATTAAAGCGTGTTATTTTGTGATAAATATCTTTTGTGATATTTCTTTTAGGTTAGGGGGTTTAAATACAGGGTCATTATGTGCGTCCCGATAAACCCGGCAAGCAAGGTAAGCCGGCTGTGACTGGCGCAGATCGCGGGTGCGCGTACGCGGTCAGCCGGTGGTGGCACGCTCCGCTGACTCATAGCGTTAGTTCACACGTGTTTTGTTATTCATACGGACGTGTATCTGCAAAGCTTAGACGTTAGTGTTGCATGTTTAGTGAGTATTGTGATTACTTTGATTGTTGGTCATGCCTAGACACCAATTCACATTGCGGGAACGTGTGTATATCCATAATTCGTATATGAAAAGCAGAAAATCTTGTTCTGAAACAGTTATATAGCTGCTCATAGTGTCTGCTATTGGAGTTTAGTTGAAAAGGTGAGATGCGTTCACCGGGTGAAGTCTGAATTTGGACATTTCGAATCAAGTTTCCAGGAAGACCTGTGCAATTAGGAGGCTCGCTAAACGATTCAAGGAAACAGGCTCCGTAAATAATAAAAGAGTTGACAGACATTCATTCATCAGAGGATGTCAGGTGTGTGTTACAAGAGAGGGAGGACGTTTTCAGCATCACCTATGAGCACTGTAAGTACACATTATTGACCATGTTTGGAAAAAGTGTGTAAATGCGTGACAACCTCCTGCAGAACCGGGTGCGCGCGCCCGCGATCTGCGCCAGTCACATCCGGTTTAGCTTTCCGTGTTTATCGGGGTGCACATAGATAATGACCCTGTACTTGTTTTCCCGCCTGATGCAATTGGGCACAATTTGTGTTAACAGACTGAAAATCTTCTTATAATATAACTAGGCAACACTGAAAAATGGCTTCTAATACTTCAATATTTGTCAATGCCTAAAACGCATTATTAGCCTACTTTCGATTTTTGCAAAAAATGAAAGTAGACTTATGAGATCACTACAGGGCCAAAAATTGTGTGTCTGTCTGTGTGTGTGTATGTGTGTGTGTGAGTCTGTGTGTGTGTATGTGTGTGTGTGAGTCTCTCTCTCTCTGTGTGTGTGTGTGTGTGTGTACTCTGAATGTCTGTCCCCCCCTATCAATTCGAACATGGTGAAACCGAATTGAACGAAATTTGGTACAGAGGTAGAACAAGCAAAGGGCACCTCAGTGTCATGTTTTATATCGCCGCCATCTTTACCAAATCTGAATGGCGGCCACTCAAACGTTCAAAACGTAAAATCAAATAGCGACTAACCAAATTATCCTATTTCTACCAAATTTGGTAATAACATACCTTCATATAGGACGCGTCTTGTGACCAAACTACAAGGTCATCCGCCGTACCATTTCAGGATGGCGGCCGTGCGAATTATGCAAACTTTATAATCCATATCATGGGACCCACCAGTTCCGATTATCGAGCCGAGAATCGATTTAACTGTTCTAAAGGAAGAGGCACGTTCGAAATTAAAAGTTTATTTTGTAATACTATAGTGCAGAAGTGATTTTAAAAAGCTGAGCCGTCTCGGTAAGAAGACAAGATGGCAGCGGATATCTTGTGCCTGACTTATATTTCACTAATTTGAGTATTGCATGCAATATAGCGTACTGATACAAAATAAATAAACTTAGTATGAAATGCTTTATACATAAATAATATACTCCACTGATGAAATCGTTAGGTTTAAATCATTATTTGCTAACAAGTTCTGCGTGTCATTTTATATAGATCAATGTTCGTTGGCACAAATGGCTACGTGGTAAAGCGTTAGTCTGTCATTCATATGCCTATGGTTCAAACCCCATCAGAGTTTGGTTTTTTGCTTGAAATTTTACATATTTGTTGCTTTGTAATGACTCAGACGTTTTAAAATTAAGCCTTATATTGTGCATATTACGGTGCAAAACATATATTTAATTAAAACATAATTCACCAGCAGATTTGCTCGAGACATCTAGCAGCCAAAAAGGTAACTGCACGCCGGCCTACTTATTAACTTCCAGATTTTATTGAAAAGTTTCTTCTTATGGCCGCTAGAATGCACTCGTCCTGTTAGGATTATATTGTTCGATATTTCTCCACTAGATTTCACGACTGGTCTACATGGGACTCCATTGATAGTATACCATTGGCATTCTATGCGCATCGAATTTGAAGAATGACAGGATGATACTATGATACATTTTTTACTTCTTATTTTAAAGGGTTTGTTACAGCCTATTGTGCGTTATTTGAAAATGTTATTTGAAGTAAAGAACAAAACGATTTCACATAGTAACTGAATTCTAGCCGCTGGTACTAGTTCGGGTTATTAATACTTTTATTTCAGGCAAATAGCAATCGAAAATATCCACATAGTTTGTATACACACGTCTCTGTAGGGACATGGAAAGATTTGTTAATTCAATTAGGGTTGTGAAAGCCATGCACAACCAGACGTGTAAAGACATGCCTCAACTCAAAGTTGGATGTTGCCCACGGCAGGTAGATTATGTAATAATAACAATAATAATAATAATGCTATTTGTTTTACGACCCTTTCAACTACTGCTGCTTTTAGATACGCCGGGGTGCCGGAATTTTGGCCCGAAGGGGATCTTTAACGTGCCAGTAAATCTACTGACACGGCTCCCTCGCATTTGTGCACCTCAAATGCCAGCTGACTGCGCCAGGATACGAACTTGCAACCTAGGGCCCAGCAAGCGAGAACGCTACCGCAGAGCCACGCAGCCAGTCCGGTCGATTATGTCTCCAGATCCATAACATTCTTGAAATACTTCTTATCTATCTTTCTTCAATGATGGTAGTAGATGTTTCTAGGTTGTGGCGTTTGGTAGAGGTAAATAGTTTATAAGGTCTTCAACCAAGAAATGATTCTATTATACTCTTTGATAATAACAACGAGTTATAACTATACTCATACATTTAGGAGAAAGTAGGCTATATGTTCTTTACTGAACATCTTGTTTTTCTAGTTAACATCGCTACAAGACTCTCCTAGTTCTGTGTCAATTATTCAAATGATCATTTCAAATGCCAATTCTCTCCTTAAGGACGCAAGGTGTTATTTTCTTACCAAGCATTCCCTGTAACATTTATTGAACCAAAATAACATTTTCCACGCTGAAAAAGTGCATTATTACTCCAGCATAGCTAATTACCCCACGTCGGTTACACAAATGGCCGTATATGGTAATTGAAATGTATCTACCCCAACGATTCTGTGGTGAACGTCGCAATTTTAGAGTTCTTCTTAGCCTATATGTTTTCCACAGGAAACGACCTGAAACGTTGGTACCACTTCTTTTAAATAGCTTGTAAACAAACGTATTATAAGCATCAATCTATTTCACCCTTAACATTTCAAATAGTGGGATTAGGTTGAGGACGATTCTCTGGGATAAGATGTGCATACGCTTTTATTTATTTATTTACTTATTTATTTATTTATTTAATACCTGCCTGGAAGCAGTCGTTAGTATTCACCTAGAATGTCTCATGCAAGGCTCGGAGACAGGAGGGGTAATTGCTGCTGCATTGCACTCGAATGGGAGAAGGAGAGTATGCAACGACAGCTCTCAATGCATTCTCTCATATCAGGAACCCCATTTGCTTTGAAAGCCTCTTGTTCCTCGGACATACAGTACGTGTCTGTGTGGAGGAGAATATCCCTGTAGGCTTTCACACTCCAGTTCATTAACTTGACGCACACAACACCAAGAACAATAGCACTGAAGTGGTTGCAGCAACCGAAACAAATGTCCTCTCCGAGGCATTTCCGAACCGTATTTTGAAACTAGATCCAGGGCTGCGTCTAGGGGGAGATGGCGGCAATGGGCTACTTTTAAAAGCGTTGGCCAGAAAGGTGCATTTAGAGTAGCATACTACGGACAGATGACCTCACTGTTCCGTCCTTTAAATGATTATGATGATGATGATGATGATGATGATATTTGTTTGGGACTAACTTCTTGGATATCGGCCCCTTATGGTGTGGGTAATCGTGAAGCTGAAAATGAATTGTAAACTATAACTAAAACTACCGTAACTCATAACTTATATACTAGAAGAAGGAATGGAAAACAAAAGGAGAATAAGGCAAATAAAGGACAGGAGGAAAAGAAATGCCCTCAACCCTCGAAGAATGCGGATTGAGGGACTTGGAAAGAAGGAGAGCCATGAAAGGCAGATAGGTAAGTGAAAGAGGAGAGGGTCCGTCCCAGAGGTAATGGATAAATGGGGGGAAACCGGACCCAGCTCAGGGATCCCTCAGGATCGCTAACTCCCGAACTCACCAGCCGTGAGCCCCTGAGGGTGTAGTAATATCCAGGGTGCACCAGACGTGGTGGGGCTACATACACCCTGCCTCCTTGAAGGCCTTGAGAAGAAGGCAGGAGATAACATGAAAAGAAAAAGAAGGCTAACCCCTCGCAGAAGGAGGGTATCAGAAAATATGAGACAAGGGCAAATTAAGACGGGAAAGGAAGAGACTCCCTAGGCCTCGGATACTCTAATACCGTTGGGGTCGGAAGAGAACAAGAGTTGACCAAGTGAGGTTGACAGGAAAGAAGACGGAAAGGAGCCCGGCACAAGTAAGTGGAAGCAATGTCGGACTCAGCTGGGGTCCCGTGGTCGCCAACCCACGTCCCACAAGTTGTGAGCCCTGGGGGGCGTCCTTTAAAGCAGCAATCACTAACTAACTAACTAACTAACTAACTAGAATTGCATTCTTCAGGATATCCAAAGTGTTAAACAAAAATATCTAATATTTTACGAGATTATAGTGTGCATCAGAAGGCCACGCAGTTTTGGGCTAGCGCGCGTGCCTCTCACCCGGAGGGTCCGTCAGAGATTTTAGAAACTGACGTGAGGACTGTGTTCTCAGCCCCGTGAGGACAATTGATTACCTCTCTAACAGTGAGGCGGAGTGCAACTACGATTCAGGCCTTTTATGATCGGATCTCATATAGATGGGGGATTAGGTTAACGACCGAATGGTTGGGCAGCGGTTAGCCTATTTGTTAGGCCGGGCCCTTCATGTGCTGTATGCATCATCACAAGAAAGGAAGAATAAACCTGAGCCATTCGGTTTCACTCACGAATCATGTTGCAGAACAAGAGTCTAGCAGGTAGTGTTTTGGAGGTAAATTGCGGTTGTTGAGTGCAACTACGAATCAGGCCTTTTATGATCGGATCTCATATAGATGGGGGATTAGGTTAAATTAGAATTACGAATTACAAAACTAGGTAATGTACTGATATTTTATGGTCCGAAATACGGTACATTTTCCGCCCGAGATGTTAAGATTATATCATTGCCAGCTGGGTTAGAGCTAGGCAGCTCTTCCGAGTAGCCCCGAAGCGTTCAAGGACTGACTTTCTGTCAGTTAATTATTGAATTAATCTGTTATTTCTTTTTAATCGTGCGATGTGATGATTTATAGAGGTAATAAGAGGTCGCATTAAGAAGGCCGTCGCTAGGTATTTCTGGAGTTCCCCACACTCCTGAGATGATATTTTCATGATTCTCGTGTTCTCTGAGCAGTTTTCTTTGGTGCCTTGGTTTTGCTTAATGCCACCTCTGTTAGGATTTACTTGCTCCCTATTAGTCCCTTCACTTTTGGTAGGATCTGGGGGTTTTCTAGCCGGGGATTTTCAGGTCCTGCGATCCAGCTACCATCGAGGGATTTCAACAGGTAAAGGGTTGGTAATTCGAGTACAGAACGGTAAGCCAATTTATTTAAATATAAAATTAACAAAAAATTCCGTGAAGAATTAAATTGCCTATTGTCATATATCCTACTGGTCTCACTTAGGACACGAGAAATGAAAACAAGAATTTTAAAAACAGCACAGCCGCCATGTTTAAGTTCTCATAACATTCCATTAAATTACACGTCAGCACATTAAGGCTTTCATGAAGATATACCATTCCAAGTTTCACAGCGCTTGTATGAAAATCCGCGAGAAAAATTCTTTTAAATATTTAAATTTTGCGTCGCCTCCAATTTGGTTTTGTGCTCACCAGGTTATTGAATGATCCATAGGTGAACTTATGTTAATTGCCTCTATTCACATACAAACTTTCAGTTTGATTGCTGCAATAGATTCGTAGATATTGAGAGCCGTCTAAATATTCGGATGGTTGCCATATTGGATTCTTATATGTATTGTACCCGATTGTCACCATGTGGACCATGTGTTCGTATCCCAACTAGCTCACGGTCTTTCGAGGTATGGGACGTTCCTGCCCACAATACGACCACATGTTCAGGATTTGAGTCTACCAGGTAACTACTCTACAGGAAATACACAACATTCCTATGAATAAAATATTTACTGGTCTAAAATCATGGCTGTACAAAAAATACAAAACAAAGGACAAATTACAATTAATTCCCACAAATAAATAGGGTTATTCTGTGAGCTTTCTCCTTAAAAATAGCGCTACAATGCGCTCAAACCTACTTCTAATATCCTGTCAATAATAGTTCAGATTACAAGGTTTTCATAGTGTTCGTCATGTGACACAATTTTATTTAATGGAAGTATCTTAACACAAAAACCACATGTCACATAAACATGAATTACTAAGACATTATTCCGTCTCCTACGACATTTACTTTAATTATCATTACTTCAATGTTTCCTACATTTATTAGCAAATATTTGTTGTGTCGTGCGAATCATCTTCCTTCTTTCCATCCCTATGAACGCTCTAGGAAAATGAGTCATGCTTCTTAATCATAAAATAAACATAAACATGGATAGAATATTTATAGTTTCACCATATAACGATTATCTGGGTCTTGTCGGACTTATCATAGATACAACTGTGTCATGTTCTGGGAAAAACACATACCCGTTTCTCCTAAATTAGCATAAACTGGCAAAATGCACTTTAAAGAAGATGCCTACATTATTTTGGTTCAGCTTTCCCCCTCAGAGGATAACTTCGCCAAATATCATCTGATTTCTATGGTTCAACCACATATGTGAGTTGCCATACACCAATTAATTCCATTTGCATCACTAAAATACTCATTTTTTTAATTGCATTATTGAATACCGAGACCTCTCAGTGTCCTATTGTGACTGTAATTGACAAGGGATCGGTCGAGCGACCTCCCTCCCCTCAGCAGGTCATAAAATTAGTTCCAGACAGCTCTCCAAGATGGCTGCCACGGAAATGGTCTACATTTCCTGTCTCTCTCTACCGTCAAGGCCACCCTTGTTTACAATTATATAACAATAAAGATCCGCTAGGCATATTCCTAAGTAATTGAGTCATTTAATTAATCAACACCTAACTTTACAGTGTATTTGGGCTCAAATGGCTCCTATTAAACATTCATGGCAGGGGTGGAATTCTAATGATAGCATTGCCGTTCTAAGGTGATTACTTTGTGGCTTTTAAGACGCGCATCATAATGAAACCCCATGGTTATCATCAGCAGCTGTCATTTACATATATTTGGGAACCACGTTCCTCGTCGACGAATATGATTCTACCTCTCGGGCAGACCATAAGTAAAAATGCTCACCGCGCCTCGCTGGGCGTCCATAGTGGCTATAATTCAATGCAAGCGTTGGCAATAGACAGAATCTATCCAAATCGCTGCGTAACACATACAGTATGCACAAAGGTGATACTTCTCGAAGATTAAGCCAATTTTCACCTCACGCGCAAGCTATACTAGTCTTTCCCGTGCTTATCTTACGTAAATCACTGGATTCTACGTTAATCTGCACGCTATATGCGGCTAAACAATATTTCACATATATGACTCCATTATCAAGGTACCTGCGTTCTTCCTGTTATACTATTTAAGCCAAAGCTTTACATAGCTCCTAACACAAATGTATAAATATACTGGCTTACTTTAATTTCACATATTCATTCAAAATTTCACTGACACTGAGAAAAGCTCTCGTATTCGCGATATTCCACACTACCTTCTTTACTGTTTACCAAATGACAGTATCTTAAATTAGACATGACACTATTTGAACATTTCTTAGGCCAATTTTGCCCTTACTTTATGGTTGCCGACCCCAGTTATTATTATTATTATTATTTTAACGTTTAGATCCATCACTATTTTTGACCTACATGGTCCTAAGCAAATCACCTTCCAAGTCATACTTTATTCAAGACGAGTGGTGAAAACTCGTTCAGTAAGTGACTATTACTTCTTTAATTTCAAAGTGATTAATCGTTACATGGTGAACCATGCCATTATAATGTTATTATTTGCATGTTTACTCACGTTTCCTTCTGGCTGGAAAGTACCAGTATCTCCGCCTGAGCTCTACCATGACGATTTGACTTAATCCATCATGATATCCAATACACAACACTGAGATTCACACTTTTTACACATGATACACATATCACCACAAGTGGCCTTTACCACTGATAAACACTGAATATTAAACATTAAACACATTAACACTTTAAATTATTATTTCACAATTTATACACTTCATCTATCATTTCACATGTTGATCCTTAATCTGGATTTCACCTACGCTTGACCTCAGAGATGCGATGACTTATGATAACCGCTGGTCTCCGTGAAATCTAGTAGCGTTTTTATAGATGTTCGATCCTAGTTCCCTGCACTCCCGTTCACCTCACTGTCCTGGATAGGTGGCAATAACTTCCACTCTCCCATCACTGGAGTGCTCCTAATGCTGATGTCATATAATTGACAATACCTTCCGGTATACGAACTGTTCCAAACATTATCAGTTCCTATTCGCTGTAGCGAATTTATATCTGTGTCAGATAATAAAGCAATATCTGCACTTTGTTACCTTTTATGCACTTCATTATTACTGATGAAGCTTACAATTTGCCTCCATTGTCTTCAACGGCGGTACGCTGATATTTTAATCATTGGCGTGCTTACTGCAGAGCGCTTGTAGACAAAGGACTAACTTCCAACTCGAGCGACCGTCTGACGTCTTCAACTGCTTTCCACTGAACCATAACTGTAACTGACTAACAACTGACCATAACTGACCCTTGGCGTAGGGTGCTCTTCCCTTATATTGGTTCCTTGCACAAAATAGTTCACGGGACACGTGAGAGCGACTCCCTTCTTGAAATACTCCGTCTTCAGCCGAAATAACAACTGCATCTTGTTTATCTAGGCGTGGAGGTTTTAAAAACACTCGCGTGCCGGCGATCGCTTCGGCCAATTAATTACAATTAATTGCCTTAGTTCAGCGCGTGGGATGCTACGGTGGGGATTTCCCGCTGGTTGGTTAAAGTATTCATGCTCTCGAGCGTGAGTTAGGTTGTAATGCGGTCATTTTGAGAAATAGGCGTAATTTTAGGTGAAAAACCACTCCTAAATTACTCCTCCGTGAATACATTCATCTGTGTGTATGTTTCATTGCATTACAATGCTCCATTTATCTGTAATTAATTAATTTCTTGTGGACTTGGTCCCGCCAAAGCTTTGCTCGTTGTCGACCGGTGGATTCCCGGGTCATTAATTTTGAGCTGTCTGACCGCCCTAGACGGAAATAGTTCCGTAGGCGCCAGGGCTACTCCGCCTACTTGTTAAAGTCATTTGTCAGACTTCAAACTAGCTCCTTTCGACTTCGTATGCACTGAAAATGTACATTCCCTTGCATTTTGCTTATAATTTTTCCTTTAAATTGCTATGATTTGCACCTAAATAATCGTGAAATCACGCTAGACTATTATGTGTCAGTAGACCTCTCATTGCTCTGTGGGTTCCATATAATGGCTCCCCCTTAGAGACCACTGGTTCGACCTTAGGCATAACCATTTGCCTGGTCTTCTCTGATAAGGCCCTGAGTTCGATACCAGACTGCCGTGACCAGTTGGGCACATCTTTCTCCTGCTAAGTTCGAAAAATTCATTTCATAAGTGAATTTTTCGGGCCTATCAGCTGGTATCAACTCCTTGCAGTATTTACTTTAAGCGGTCATTGCTCTTGGCAATGGGCTTTCACATTTTCCCACTCCACTCTTGTCTGCTGTCTCGTAGACTTTCGTTTTCCTGTCTCAATTGTTCATTCATCTCCTCTAACTCCACAGCGGCTCCCTTTAACTGGTCGTAAAACTCCTGCAGTCGACAGCTGCACTCTCCCCTCGTGTCCGCTGGGCTGGCGAGCTGTTTTCTTTTCTTCGACCCTTCTCGAGCCTGCAAGCTTTTCTCCAGAACCTTTCCGTGCATACGTAATGATTCCTCGTTCACTTGGATGTGTGTAGCTTGCTCTTCTCTCGCTTCATAGTCTTCTGGTGGACTATATAACTTCAGATTTGCTGCATTTACCACAACTTCTCTACCTGTTGCCTCATCTTTAATCCGATATGCGTTATTCTGCAGATCCCTTATAATCAGGTAGGGTCCGAGATAAGCATGCTGAAATTTCTTATATTTCCTGCTCTCTGGATCTGAACTGGCGGGTTTTTTCAATAAGACGTATTCTCCCACGAGTAGCGGTCTATGATAGCGTTTCCTCCTGTTTCTCCGCTGTCGTTTATCTGCTTGTTTCTTGAGATACTCGAACGTCCTCTGGATTCTCAACTCACGTCCAAGTTGTGCATCGACGGGTGTCTGGATGACATTATTCCATGGCCTCTCGGGTCTTCTGTCGAGATGTAGGCTCACTGGCACCTCTCCTGTAGCTTCGTGCACAGTATTGTTGATACAATATTCAATAATCTCAAGCACGTCAATCCATTTCCAATTCTCAGTAGAGCAGTATATCTTCATGTATTTTTGCACCTCCCTCATAACTCTCTCAGCTGAGTTCGACTCCGGGTGCCTAACCGTGGACAAAATCTGTCTTATGCCCAGATTTTCCAATTCCCTGCGAAATTCTACGCTGGTAAAACAGCTTCCGTGATCCGATAAGATGTTTTCTGGCTGTCCTAATATAGGAATGATTCTTTCCTTCAGCCTCTTAAGTACTTGTTTTGTACTGGTTTTCTGAATTGGACACAGGACTACCATTTTGGAAAACACGTCTAGTGCAACTAGGATGTGTTTATTTCCTCTTCTAGCTCTAGGCAGGGGCCCAAAGTTGTCCAGCGCCAGGAGCTGACATGGCTTCTCTGGTAAGAGTGGTATAGGTTTCTGCCTCATTAAGTACGAGTTAGGTTTTACTCGTTGGCACATATCACATGTCCTGATAGTATTTCTGACTGTTTCTCTAAGTTTAGGCCAAATAAACGCCTCTTTAAGCAGGGCAACAGTCTTATCTACACCTGAATGTCCAAAAGCTCGGTGTGCTAGCCAAACTAGCCTTCTCTGCAATGCTGGTGGTACAACAATCCGAGGTTTTGAGTGGTCAGAGTCGCTCCATTTATGTAGCATCTGGTTAAACCATAGATATTCCGTTGAAAGTGCTTCAGCTTCCATATACATCGGGGTTCCTCTATTCAGATTTCCCTCGAAGTAATTTATCATCAACCGTATCCAGGGATCTTCACGTTGAAAAACGGTGATGTTCCTCAGATCATCTAAGGTCTTCTGATCTCTACCTTCTATTTCAATAGCTAGCGTTTCTTCTTCCTCTGCTGTAGGGTATCTGCTTAGCAAATCAGGTATGATATTGTCCTTCCCCGGGCAATATTCTATTTCCACTTGAAATTGTTGTATGTACAGGGACCACCTTGTCAGTCTCTGACTCGACAAGTCAGTTTTTAGCAGGAACGTTAGGGCTTTATGGTCTGTTCTCAAAATAATTCTAAAACCATAAATCAGCTTGTGCCAATACTGTAATGCATACAGTATCGCAAGTAATTCGATCTCCGTGACCGTATAATTCTTTTCATTAGGCCTCAACCTTCTACTAATGAATGCGATATAAGTTCTCTCCTCTGGCCTGTCCTTATTTTCCTAATACAACATAGCTCCAATGCCTACGAAGGATGCGTCAGTCTGGATGATAAATTTCTGAGTGTAGTCAGGATATCCCAATTTCACATAATCTAACAACATCTGTTTAGATTTTACGAAGGCTTCCTCGCATTGCTCCGTCCATCGCCATCTTCCTCCCTTTTTAAGTAAGTCTTGGAGTGGTGCTACAGTCTCGGTGTACTTCGGACAATGGTTCGAAAAGAATCCAATAACGCCCAGATATTGCCTGACGTTCTTCACCTTCGTTGGTCTTGGGAAACGTTTTATGACTTCCAGTTTTCTCGGATTAGGCCTAACTCCTTGTGCATCGATTACATGACCTAGAAATTTAACTTCTCTCTGAGCAAAGTTAGACTTCTTTATATTGACCTTGAAGTTAGCCTGACTTAGGTCATATAACAACTTGCGTAGATCTCTGACATGTTCTTCAACTGTTTCAGAGGTCAGTAGTATATCATCTACGTAGCATATGGTTGTAGCTTTTACTTCTTCGGATAGGTTCCTATCTAGCGCTCGTATCAACGCTGAACCTGCTGTTTTTAATCCAAATGGAAGACGGACGTAGGAGTACGTGTGCTGGTCAAATAAAAATCCGGTTAACAGACTTGTTTTCTCTTCCAGAGCAAGATGGTGAAAACTTGCCGTTAGATCAAGATTTGAGAATACAGTCTTTCCTTTGAACCTTCTGAGTACCTCCTTAATGGGTGGAACTGTATCAAATTCCGGTATAACCTTGGAATTCAAATTTCGTAGGTCCAGGCATATCCTCACACTTCCATCCTGTTTCGGTACAACTACCAGTGGGCTGACATAAGGTGTGGCTGTCTTTACAATGACGCCTGCTTCTAGCATTTCCTGTATCGCTTCTTTGACCTTTAAATAATGTTTCTCAGCTACAGGATACGGCTTCTGTTTGAATGGCGTCCAATCGCTGACTTGAAACGCATACTGTAAATTCTTGATCCGGCCAGGTCTCGAATCGAAGACTCCTTTATACTCGAATAGCAGTTCCCTTAGCATTTTCTTATATTCTGGACCAAATTTAGCTTCCTCAATCTTCTCTTCCAGGCATTCTTCAAATTTTGGTTCGAGATCTTTTTCAATGTCTGCGGCCAGTGTTGCCAACTCTTCCTCAATATCTTCTATTGTCGACACTGCCTCCCCAGTCATATCTCCGTATGTATGCCATACGTATTCTTCTTGTCTCGCTTCATTATGCCTTAATGAGAGTTCTAAGTCTTCCTTTCCCTCACTTGCGCGAAACCTTACAATGTCTTGCGAGAGATCGATAATAACTTTATACTCTCTTATGAAATCCATCCCAACAATAAGGTTATATGGCAGCTTATTTACAAGTAGGAAGCTCTGTGAGAATGTAGAGATCCCTATCTGCAGATCTAAAAATACTTGGTATCTGCATATCATAACTTTGTCTGGTATGACACCTTTTATTTTCACGCTTGAAATGGGTATTTTCAATACGTGGATTTTACTCTGGATTTCATTATATAATGCCTGGGTTATCAAACTCACTGTTGATCCTGTATCGATGAGACTTCTTACTTTCGTTCCCGCAATGTTTACAATAATAATAGGTAGTTCCCTTCTTACATTGACCGTTCTTTCATCGAGGTCTTCGATAAGCTCCTCAGGTTTGGCAATCCAGTTAATAACATTTACTGTATTCCATCCTGAACCTATCTCTCTCTGGTCATTTAAAATTGGTGTTTTTTTTTCAATTGCTCCATTCTTTGTGGAGTTCTTCTGCCTGTCTTCATGCTGTTGAAGTTCCAGACTTTTGGCACCATCATCATTTTGATATATGTCGGGTGACCTTCTATTTCGAATCGCTTCATCCCAGTGAACTCGCGATTGTCTTGGATCATCTCCGCGCTCTTCCATGTATCTTAAAGATGCATGATAGCGTTCTTCCGCCTCTTCATCGAACCCACGACTCTGCTCTTGGGATCTCCATCCTTGGTTATTCCCATTTCGGCCGTAATTTCTTCTGTTATCCAGCTGCTGGTCTCTGGTACCACGCTGATTCCAGTTTTTCCTTCCTCGGTTACCACGGTTCGAACCTCCTCGATACGCTGGCCTCCAATTTTGGTTTTCGCGTCCTTCGCGCTGCCAGTCGGATTTTTCTGTTTCGGTGCTTGTAGACTTGCATTTCGTCTGCACCTTCGTTGGCTCGATCGGCGTATTCGTCATATTAACTTGTTCCACATGTCGGCTTTGTCTTGCGTGCTGCACTGTGGTTAAATCAAGTTGTCTCAGCACCTCTTCCATATCGATTGCAGTTTTGGCGTTTGCTGAGATTAGCAGGCGCTGCACTTCATACGGCAGCCGCTTAGCTATTGCTATGCATAAGTCTGACTCTCTGAGTCCTTCGTCGAGCTCGCGAAAACGGCATAATTGGTTCACAAAAAACTCTCCGTACTTGGTCGGGTTACTAGTACTGTAACGCCTGGAATACAAGTCCAGTCTGAGGTTTTGTTGTACGCTCGCGTTCCAATACCTGCTTAAAAATGCTTGGCGAAATTCTTCAACGGTGTCGAACGTGTACCTAAAACTTCTAAACCATAGAGCACACTCTCCTTCGGTGAGTTTTTCAATCGCTCTCAACCTGCGCTCTGGCAGTACTTTCGCATCATTCAAGTACTCGGAAACTTCTTTAAGCCAGTACTTGGGTGTCATATTAGAATTACTCCCAGAGTATTTCTTTGGTTTTTCATCACTAGCCCTTATAACTGTGACTATTTGGTTCTGTACAGCATTTTCCTGCGGTGTTGACATAGCCATTGGCATACCAGGTGTGGCATACGGGCTGTCACTTGACATTGCTGCATTCTTTGGAGTGGGCTGTATTTCTATCTCTGCCCATTTATTCCTCCTATTCTCGTCTATACTTCCTTCGCTAGACCTAGGATTCCGCAACATGGATTCTTCCTGCGCTATCATTCTCGTTTCTAATTGGCTGTGCCTGTTTTCAGTCCTTTCCAAACGAGCTAATACCTCTCGTTCTATTTTCTCGAGGCGATCTCGGTTTCTTTCTGCCATAGAAAATACCTTTTCTTTATTATCCTTAAGGTTTTCCTTCAGGTGGACAATTTCTCCTGCTAGACTTTCTCTTACTTCGGCAAGAGTCTTATCACTGGCTTCAGTCTTTAAGCCTTCTCGAAGCTCTAACTCTTCGCGTAAGCCTGTAACTTCCCGTTGAATGTGACCTTGTATATGAGATATTTCAGTCCTTATTTTTGTGATTTCTCCTTGGTCTTCGTCCTGTCTTTTATGGAGAACTGCTAAGTCATTCTGAGTGTTTTCCAACTCTTTCTGCACTTTTCCAACTTGTATCTTCATATTAGACATTATTTCCTTATTATCTCGATCAGACGTCTTTATTTCCTGCATTTCCTTGCATTGGTCAAGGATATTCTGGTCCTGCTTTTTTAAAGCTTCGTCCACAGCCTTGGCATAACCTGCCATTCGCGTATTCCATTTTAGTTCATTATCCTCGAACCTATGATCCACGGTCTGAGTAAACGTGTTAAATTGTTCTAACTGACGTTTCGTGTTAGCTTCATTCTGACTTTGAATGTCTTTAAGCTCCCGGGACATACTGTTTAAATTATCGTTAATTTCACGCTGTGACTCTCTGCACATTTGCAAATTGCTTTCTAATTTTAATTCAATAGACTCAAAGCGTTTTTCGTTATCATTTTGCATTTCTGAGATCACGCTAACAATATTCTTAGTTACCTGTCTCTGGACAGACTCTTTAACGTCGTCCATTTTCTTATTAACCTCTACTAGGTTTAATTCTAACTGCGTGTTTACATTAGTTTGACTAGCCTCTAGTCTAGTATTTATTTCGGCTTGATTAGCCTCTAGTCTAGTATTTACCTCGGCTTGATTAGCCTCTAGTCTAGTATTTATTTCGGCTTGATTAGCCTCTAGTCTAGTATTGACTGTAGCCAACATCTGGCTTACCTCATCTTTAAATGCTTTGGATTCTTCCTTACTTTTATCATTAGTAACATCGAAATGTTCCCTTAACTCGGCGATACACCTGAGTACCTCTTCCGTTCCGGCCATCCTGTACTACTTAATTTGAGATTCAGGTAGGCCCTAGCTGAAGACACTGGCGCGTTCTATTGGAAAGAAAGGATTCCGATCCCGCGACAACAACAACATATTATAAAATGTCAAAACTAACTATGGAATGGGTATAGACCCTCGTACCCGTCTGACAACATTTGTGTGACGTCTGAACATCATCTAGAAAGACTCACAATCGCTCAAACCAAGTTTGAGAAAAAAAAATTATTTCTATGGTTTTCCCCATGAAAACCATGCTATTATTATGGGGTTTTTCTGAATCCCATAAGCTAACCACGTTCGGGCGCCATGTTAATCTTATAGCTCATATCACACGTGGGTGCCATGTTAATCTTATCTGTCATGGCCCACAGGTGGGTGACATGTTACATTAGGGTAGTCAACATGCTTATTTATGCCATGCTCATGATGCTTAAGTGGAGGTTACCTGTATTTTGAACTGGCCCCACATATCAGCGTCATGTTATTTTATATGTGTTATCTATGGCTATGGTTTATGAAAGTTACAATTATATAAGCATGTCTTATGGAGGATTAACAATTATTTTTAATGTGGTGGCTTATTAACAAATGGGATGCGGTCTTCCTATTCTGTCCTAATTTCTATGCTATATTTGCTTCTACCATTTATACCTTGACCGACTTAAGTAATTACCTGTGACTCAATCCAAGTACAGAGACAACTCCCCCATGTACCCGATTGTCACCATGTGGACCATGTGTTCGTATCCCAACTAGCTCACGGTCTTTCGAGGTATGGGACGTTCCTGCCCACAATACGACCACATGTTCAGGATTTGAGTCTACCAGGTAACTACTCTACAGGAAATACACAACATTCCTATGAATAAAATATTTACTGGTCTAAAATCATGGCTGTACAAAAAATACAAAACAAAGGACAAATTACAATTAATTCCCACAAATAAATAGGGTTATTCTGTGAGCTTTCTCCTTAAAAATAGCGCTACAATGCGCTCAAACCTACTTCTAATATCCTGTCAATAATAGTTCAGATTACAAGGTTTTCATAGTGTTCGTCATGTGACACAATTTTATTTAATGGAAGTATCTTAACACAAAAACCACATGTCACATAAACATGAATTACTAAGACATTATTCCGTCTCCTACGACATTTACTTTAATTATCATTACTTCAATGTTTCCTACATTTATTAGCAAATATTTGTTGTGTCGTGCGAATCATCTTCCTTCTTTCCATCCCTATGAACGCTCTAGGAAAATGAGTCATGCTTCTTAATCATAAAATAAACATAAACATGGATAGAATATTTATAGTTTCACCATATAACGATTATCTGGGTCTTGTCGGACTTATCATAGATACAACTGTGTCATGTTCTGGGAAAAACACATACCCGTTTCTCCTAAATTAGCATAAACTGGCAAAATGCACTTTAAAGAAGATGCCTACATTATTTTGGTTCAGCTTTCCCCCTCAGAGGATAACTTCGCCAAATATCATCTGATTTCTATGGTACAACCACATATGTGAGTTGCCATACACCAATTAATTCCATTTGCATCACTAAAATACTCATTTTTTTAATTGCATTATTGAATACCGAGACCTCTCAGTGTCCTATTGTGACTGTAATTGACAAGGGATCGGTCGAGCGACCTCCCTCCCCTCAGCAGGTCATAAAATTAGTTCCAGACAGCTCTCCAAGATGGCTGCCACGGAAATGGTCTACATTTCCTGTCTCTCTCTACCGTCAAGGCCACCCTTGTTTACAATTATATAACAATAAAGATCCGCTAGGCATATTCCTAAGTAATTGAGTCATTTAATTAATCAACACCTAACTTTACAGTGTATTTGGGCTCAAATGGCTCCTATTAAACATTCATGGCAGGGGTGGAATTCTAATGATAGCATTGCCGTTCTAAGGTGATTACTTTGTGGCTTTTAAGACGCGCATCATAATGAAACCCCATGGTTATCATCAGCAGCTGTCATTTACATATATTTGGGAACCACGTTCCTCGTCGACGAATATGATTCTACCTCTCGGGCAGACCATAAGTAAAAATGCTCACCGCGCCTCGCTGGGCGTCCATAGTGGCTATAATTCAATGCAAGCGTTGGCAATAGACAGAATCTATCCAAATCGCTGCGTAACACATACAGTATGCACAAAGGCGATACTTCTCGAAGATTAAGCCAATTTTCACCTCACGCGCAAGCTATACTAGTCTTTCACGTGCTTATCTTACGTAAATCACTGGATTCTACGTTAATCTGCACGCTATATGCGGCTAAACAATATTTCACATATATGACTCCATTATCAAGGTACCTGCGTTCTTCCTGTTATACTATTTAAGCCAAAGCTTTACATAGCTTCTAACACAAATGTATAAATATACTGGCTTACTTTAATTTCACATATTCATTCAAAATTTCACTGACACTGAGAAAAGCTCTCGTATTCGCGATATTCCACACTACCTTCTTTACTGTTTACCAAATGACAGTATCTTAAATTAGACATGACACTATTTGAACATTTCTTAGGCCAATTTTGCCCTTACTTTATGGTTGCCGACCCCAGTTATTATTATTATTATTATTTTAACGTTTAGATCCATCACTATTTTTGACCTACATGGTCCTAAGCAAATCACCTTCCAAGTCATACTTTATTCAAGACGAGTGGTGAAAACTCGTTCAGTAAGTGACTATTACTTCTTTAATTTCAAAGTGATTAATCGTTACATGGTGAACCATGCCATTATAATGTTATTATTTGCATGTTTACTCACGTTTCCTTCTGGCTGGAAAGTACCAGTATCTCCGCCTGAGCTCTACCATGACGATTTGACTTAATCCATCATGATATCCAATACACAACACTGAGATTCACACTTTTTACACATGATACACATATCACCACAAGTGGCCTTTACCACTGATAAACACTGAATATTAAACATTAAACACATTAACACTTTAAATTATTATTTCACAATTTATACACTTCATCTATCATTTCACATGTTGATCCTTAATCTGGATTTCACCTACGCTTGACCTCAGAGATGCGATGACTTATGATAACCGCTGGTCTCCGTGAAATCTAGTAGCGTTTTTATAGATGTTCGATCCTAGTTCCCTGCACTCCCGTTCACCTCACTGTCCTGGATAGGTGGCAATAACTTCCACTCTCCCATCACTGGAGTGCTCCTAATGCTGATGTCATATAATTGACAATACCTTCCGGTATACGAACTGTTCCAAACATTATCAGTTCCTATTCGCTGTAGCGAATTTATATCTGTGTCAGATAATAAAGCAATATCTGCACTTTGTTACCTTTTATGCACTTCATTATTACTGATGAAGCTTACAATTTGCCTCCATTGTCTTCAACGGCGGTACGCTGATATTTTAATCATTGGCGTGCTTACTGCAGAGCGCTTGTAGACAAAGGACTAACTTCCAACTCGAGCGACCGTCTGACGTCTTCAACTGCTTTCCACTGAACCATAACTGTAACTGACTAACAACTGACCATAACTGACCCTTGGCGTAGGGTGCTCTTCCCTTATATTGGTTCCTTGCACAAAATAGTTCACGGGACACGTGAGAGCGACTCCCTTCTTGAAATACTCCGTCTTCAGCCGAAATAACAACTGCATCTTGTTTATCTAGGCGTGGAGGTTTTAAAAACACTCGCGTGCCGGCGATCGCTTCGGCCAATTAATTACAATTAATTGCCTTAGTTCAGCGCGTGGGATGCTACGGTGGGGATTTCCCGCTGGTTGGTTAAAGTATTCATGCTCTCGGGCGTGAGTTAGGTTGTAATGCGGTCATTTTGAGAAATAGGCGTAATTTTAGGTGAAAAACCACTCCTAAATTACTCCTCCGTGAATACATTCATCTGTGTGTATGTTTCATTGCATTACAATGCTCCATTTATCTGTAATTAATTAATTTCTTGTGGACTTGGTCCCGCCAAAGCTTTGCTCGTTGTCGACCGGTGGATTCCCGGGTCATTAATTTTGAGCTGTCTGACCGCCCTAGACGGAAATAGTTCCGTAGGCGCCAGGGCTACTCCGCCTACTTGTTAAAGTCATTTGTCAGACTTCAAACTAGCTCATTTCGACTTCGTATGCACTGAAAATGTACATTCCCTTGCATTTTGCTTATAATTTTTCCTTTAAATTGCTATGATTTGCACCTAAATAATCGTGAAATCACGCTAGACTATTATGTGTCAGTAGACCTCTCATTGCTCTGTGGGTTCCATATAATGGCTCCCCCTTAGAGACCACTGGTTCGACCTTAGGCATAACCATTTGCCTGGTCTTCTCTGATAAGGCCCTGAGTTCGATACCAGACTGCCGTGACCAGTTGGGCACAGTATAGACCATATAGTTATGTACCATTAGATGAAGATTATTTCGTAGGCTCATTATTCAAATTTTCACTTCAATCGCATGATTAGGACACAAGAATTAAAAAATTAATTTTAAATTTTCGCACAGCCACCATCTTGAGTTTATGTTAACAATTGAACTAAATTAGATGTCAGTGCATCACAATGTGTATATAGATCTGCTGTACCAAGTTCCACTGCGTTCGGATGGTTAAATCGGAAGGAAAGTATTTTTAAATGTTTCAAATTAGCAAGGCCGCCATGTTTGTTTTGTACTTAACAGGTTTATGAAAGTTACGTAGATGAACTTCTAGTAGTATCCCTCATCACCGTACAAAATGCCACGGTGATATCTGTTCCTATTGCGGAGATATGCCTATAGAATGCCAGTGAAATATTTCGCACGTCCGTCATGCTGGATTGGTGAAACGTATTAAAATTTGAGAGGTACTGTCAAGGTTGGATGAAGTAGTAGTATGCACTTACCGAGTTTCATTGAAATCGCTTCGGCCACACACACACGGACAAAAGGTGATCGCATAAGCCGACTTTTTCATAATTGGCAAGTAGTTCCTTGAAGAACTAAAGCCTATTTTCAAATATCCTACTTATGGTAATTGCCACTATCAACATACAAAATTTCTCTTTGATTGCTGTAATAGATTCTTAGATACTGAGAACTAACTAAATATTGCGTATGGTCGCCATGTTGGATTGTTATATGTATAGGCCATAGAGTCATGTACCATTAAAGATAAATTATTGCGTAGGTTCATTATTCAAACGTTCACTTCGATCGCATGGTTACGACACAAGAAATAAAAACTTAATTTTAAAATTCGCACAGCCGCCATCTTGAAGTTATGTAAACAATTGAACTAAATTAGATACCAGTGCATTAAAATGTGTACAAACATTTGCTGTACCAAGTTGCATTGCGTTTGGATCATTAAATCGCGAGAAAAGTCTATTTAAAACTTACAAATTCGCTTGACCGCCATGTTGGTTTTGTAGTTAACCGGTTTTTGAAAGTCTCATAGATGAACTTCCAGTAGTGCCCTTCCTCTCCGTACAAAATTTCAGGGTGATATCGGTAATAGTTTCAGAGATATATAATGCCTGTGAAATATTTCGCACAGCCGCCATCTTTAGGTTTCGTAAACAATTGAACGAAGTTAAATGTCGGTGCATTACAAGTGTATAAACATGTACTGTACCAAGTTTCATTGCATTTGGTTGGTTAAATCGCGAGAAACGTCTATTTATAAAAGTCGCAACTTCGCTTGGCCGCCATGTTGGTTTTGTAGTTACCAGGTTTTCTAAAGTCACATAGATGAACTTTTAATAGTTCCCTTTATCACCGTACAAAATTCCAGGGTGATATCGGTAATAGTTTCGGAGATATTGAATGCTGATGAAATATTTCGGACAGCCGCCATGTTGGATTGGTGAGACGTAACAAAATTTGAAGGACACGGTCGGGGTGATCCGGAATAGTGCTATAAACTTACCGAGTTTCAATGAAATCGCTCCAGCCGTTTAGATTTTATTAGGGGGGAACAGACACGAATAACACACGCACACACAGACACACGGACGAAAGGTGATCTCAAAGGCCTATTTTTTTTTCATAAATGAAAATAGGCTAAAATAGCCTAAAAATCTATAGGTTCATATTAGGCCTATAACATAATAGGACGAATATATTTATCAACAAGAAGTATGTTCTGGACTCCCAACCCCTCCCCCTTCGCCTGAAATATTTTGCCTACTAAAATCCTACAAACGCGTATGTGTGTCGTATAAGAAATGAACTAAACCAACATTCGCCACTACGCGTTGGGCTAAGCTGGTCAGTTTCTACCTAGCTATGAATAATTACACCTACCCGAAGCTCCAAACTACCTTTAGGTTTTTGCTCATTAGTAGCCATCCCTAACTCCAACACCACGAGCCGTGACTGACCTAAATTAAGGCGACAGGTGCCTCCTTGCCAATCCTAGCTTCCCCATCCACAACTACACTACAAAAGACACCACATTAGCACAGGTTATCTGACGAATTCGACGCTCACTTAAATACACTGGGATGAGGATCACGATACACAAGTACCTAAATGAAACAGCAAGAAAGAAATTGGTATGTGGTCGATTGTGCGAGAAATAGTGATGTAAAAAATAAACTGAAATTTCGCATAATCATGGATTGGCGTAATCTGGCGTGGTTTTTAAAAAAAATCTATAATCAAGATCTTACGCGGGACGGCCTGATTTGCATCCCCGAAGTTATTTTGTGCCAAATTTGATCTAATTTGTACGTTGCTGCAATATTTAACTCATTCGAAAGTTTAAAATTAGACTTATCAACGTGTTTTCCCGGGGTGAAAAATTGGTAGGCTTGCTTTATTGCTGAAAGCACTAAATATATAAAGTAAAGTATGCTAGCAAGTAGTTCTACTGTCGCCACTAGAGTTCTCTTGTAGCCTTGGATTGTAGCGCAGCAAGTAACTCGTCAATGCGAAGCTCGCACGCTCTAGCGGTGATTTTATAAACCTTCTTGTAGATGCACTAGGTTTGTGAGTACACCCGAAGAGTGCGCTAGTGAACGTTGTATTACCTCTTGGCATATCCTGCTGTCCTGTTCATTTAGACCGATTGAGGGCACCACTCTCCATCCATCATCTTCTCTGAGTCCAACGACCTTTGTTGTTTTCCGGGAATCCGGTTGACATAGTAGTAAAAGATGAAACGAACATCGAATATCGATAAAAGTAATTATTTATGAAGTTCAACCTGAAAATCACAGTCATGTCGAAAATTTATCTGATATTAAAAAGTTTTCTTCTTGTGTTGAAGTTATTCTGTTAAATGCTAATGATGGTCATAAATGCTGTTTGCTGTCAGCTGAGGTCATGGTCACGTTCTTTGACATGTCATAGGGAGGGGTGGATGGAATCCAAACCACAGCACAAGATATTTCACTTCGAAAAACTCGCATGTATTGACCGGGAACCGAACCTGGTCAGCCTTTGAGACGAGCAACAGTATGGCCTCGAGCACTGACAAATGAGCTAGCGGCTTCTGTTTAGATTACGGACCGCCAACTTGGACCCTGAATCCCTCCTTAAATAGACGTTGTTATTGTTGATTCATATTAGGGGCTTAGGACATCTTTGATTATCAGCCCCGTGTACTTGGGTGTGTGTTGAATTTGTTTCTGCTGTTGCTGTAGTAGTAGCTGTTGTTGTTGTTGTAGTTGTGCTGTTGTTGTTTGAGTCTTCAGTCTTTTGAATGGTTTGATGCAGCAGTCCAGGCCTCCCCTGTCCTGAGCTAATCATTTCATCTCTACACACCTTACATCCGAAGCAACCTGTTTAACATGTTCTAACCTTGGCCTACCCCTACAATTCCTGTCTTCAACCCTTCCTTAACTAAGTTTGCCATTCATGGGTGTCCTAGTGTCCTACCAACCTATCTCTTCTCTTCATTAGCAGTCACCAGAAGCACTTCTCCTCTCCTACTCGTCGAGTAAAAATAAAGAATGCTAGCCACCACACCATGTTTCCCTATCATTATCTACCCCATCTAGTGCTGAGGAATGGATGTGCCGGTTAATACGTGACGACCTATCACTCCTCTCCGGGGCTATAGTGAAATATGAAATGCATGATATTACTGGAATCAAACTGTCACAGTTTTGTCGCGATGGTCACGGTTGTGATTAACACGACCCCTTAAATTCGTCCCCTGCGAAGAAATGAAGTATTTAATTTCGCATTTTCCATCTGGCCTCATATAACACCTCTTAGCACGTTCTGCTCTCCGTGGGCGTCGTGGCATGCAACTAAGACTGCGTGCGCTCCGCTCCACCTACCACCGGATTTGCTGCTGCGACATCGTGCACTGCGCGGATGCGGATATCCGCAAAATGTTTCGCCACGCGGATTTAGTTTGCATGACTGTGCGGATAGCGGATAAGCTGCGGATAATGTTTGGAGTAAATTTGCGGATAGTTTTTAGAATACAATCCGAACTTGTTGAATATCATTCATTAGGCCTACTAACTAGGACCTGGAGGATTATTTATTTATTTATTTATTTATTTAT
The DNA here is from genome assembly GCA_946902985.2 of Meconema thalassinum. Classification (NCBI taxonomy): domain Eukaryota; kingdom Metazoa; phylum Arthropoda; class Insecta; order Orthoptera; family Tettigoniidae; genus Meconema; species Meconema thalassinum. The sequence continues at coordinate 2,078,960,460 of OX336388.2, forward strand.
TTATTTATTTATTTATTTATTTATTTATTTAATACAACCATGATAGGTCATTTTACACTAATATTTTAACAATTTCAAATAGTATTAACAAAAATAACAACAATAACAATAACAATGACAGTGATGGCAGCAAGGGACAAGTCTCGGGAAAAATGCAGGGAGTGATTGGGGTAGTGAGTGGGTGATTAGGAGGGTGAGGGGGTAGGAATCGAGGATGAAAGGGATCTTCTAATGTTATGTTTGAATGTTCTATAGGGAGAGAATATGTCAATATTTGGAAGGGAGTTACTAAGGGTAGGTAGACGGTGGAATATAGAGCGCTTCTGTACTTCAAGTCGTGGGCGGGGTATATGGTGTAAATGGTTCTGACGTGTTGAACGGGAGGGAACATGGAGTGGGAAGTAGCTTAAGAGCATGTTACATTTTGTGTAACCATTCATAACTTTATGTAGGAAACACAGGTCAGTAAATTGTAAGCGGCTTCTCAGGTCGAGTATATTGAGCTGATTTAGAATGTCGGATTTGGCAAACTGCCTTAGCGAAGGGTTGCGAGCTTTGACTATTGATATGAAGAAAATAAGACACTGTTCAATTTAGAAATATTGGATTATAACATAGACTGTCATTTTTTTTCGCTATGTTTCATTTTCATGACTAATGTAACACGGAAGATTATCTTACGCTAATCTCATTCAAATTATGTCAGTAAGCACAAAACACTCCGAACTGAAAAGGGTTGCAATTCTGGCTGTATAACTAACATTCATTTTAAACATAGCACATGACGTACTACTGTACATAACATAAGGGAACGAATTTCTCCTCAAATGTTTGAATGTATTGCTTTATTTTTTTACCTAAATGAAAATATTATTGTAATGACAGTAGGGGCATTTGGATGTGTGTGTGAGTGGAAAATGTGTGATTAGGGATAGGATTGGGAAGGAGGCAGCCGTGGCCTGAAGTTAGTAACCATCCCAACCTTGAGTAGAATTGGGGAAAACCACTAAAAGGCCTCTTCCATCGTATATAAAATCCGCAGTAGTTAACTGGGGCCTAGAATCAGTAAATGAATCAACAACATAATATTAATTTTGTTACCGCTAATTTTCCAAAAAACTGTAATAGGCTTGGTAATTACGATTATTATAAGGATATAATTGTATGTAGATCATTTCGAAATGTGAGAGAAAACCCGGTAGTTGACCAAACCTGTCAGGGTGCCATTCCCTGGAAGCCGGAAGCTACAACTGTGCGTAGCAACTATGGCAGCTCTGACCAGCTGACCGACCACGTGGCCAACTACAGCGGCTATTGGTCAACGTGACGTCAACCCACAATGTGGCAACCACCTCAACTATAAAATAGCTTTCAATGGAGTTGGTATCTACTTCCTGGTGTGTCGGCTAGCATTCTTCGTTGTCGCTTCGGAAGTCCGGGTTTGATTACCGGCTCTGCTAAGAAATTTATTTTATATCTGATTTGAGGCCTCTACCTGAAATGAAATCCACAGCCTGCTTCCAGTCGACCAACGGGTCAGGGAATAAAATGAAGCCCCCATCTAGCAGGAAGGATATGAACTGTGCCGCCTGTCAAAGCCTGTCGCACTCCCCTGGGGGCAATGATTGAATGAATGACAGATGAAATTAAATGATAGTGGAGAGTGTTGCTGAAATGAAATTTGTGACAGGGAAACCCGGAGTACCCGGAGAAAAAACTGTCTGCCACCACTTTGTCCGGCACAAATCTCCCATGGAGTGACCGGGATTTGAACCACGGACCCAGCGTTGAGAGGCCGGCGTGCTGCCGCCTAAGCCACGGAGCCTCGTAAGGCAAAATTGAGAAGAGGTGGCTTCGATTCCCAATTGAACAATCCTGGAAGCGTTTTTCCGTGGTTTCCCACTTCTACTCCAGGCGAATGCCGGGATGGCTCCTAATTTAAGGCCTCGGGGCCCTTCCCTATATTTGCCTGAATTACAAATATACACAAAGCCTCCGTGGCTTAGGCGGCAGCACGCCGGCCTCTCACCGCTGGGTCCGTGGTTCAAATCTCGGTCACTCCATGTGAGTTCTGTGCTGGACAAAACGGAGGCAGACAGGTTTTTCTCCGGGTACTCCGGTTTTTCCCTGTCAAAAATTTCATTCCAGCAACACTCTCCACTATCATTTCATTTCATCTGTCATTCATTTAATCATTGCCCCAGAGGAGTGCGTCAGGCCTCGGCAGCCGGCACAGTTCATATCCTCGCCGCTAGATGGGGGCTTGCTTCATTCATTCCATTCCTGACCCGGTCGGAGACTGGAGCAGGCTGTGGATTTTTCACAAAAATACACACACTACTACAGACATCACAATAACTCAAGTTATCAGACAAATTCTACTCATAACTAACTACACGAGGCTAAATGACCACGATGCCGAATGACTCACGTCGAAAACAAAGAAGACGGCAAAGAGATGTAACAGCGCCGCAATCGTGCTCTGCGTATTAGGGAAGCAGACACTGCAAGGAGCCACTAGCACCGTGCACGCGATGAATCCAAAGCTGGTCCTCGGGAAAGTTAATCAATTACAGTAAGCGAAAGGATCTTCTGCAAGGAAAAGGGTGTGGGCTGTAGCGGCAATAGCCTTCGCAGTAGATATTATCACCACAGACCCCACGTACGTGTCACCAAAATTTAGTTACTTGTCCTCATATTATAACCGAAACACTCGATCTGGCTCTTCCCTCGCCTTCCCCATCAATCACTCATCTATGCTCAACCTTTATTTTGCTGTAGCTGGGTCTGAAGTATGGAATTCAACTCCTGCCGTTATCAGAAATTCTATAACAATAAATAAATTTAAGGCCGCATGTTGAATACTGCTGATTGACTCGTGTGAATGGAGATGGATGGTAGGACGTATGACTGAGCTAGGATTATAACTAGGATGTTTTAGGGGCAGATGACCTCGTATTTCCGCCCCTTAAAACGACAATAACTAACTAACTAACTAACTAACTAGGATGTTATAGAATGGTCTAGTCTGTGATATTATTATTATTATTATTATTATTATTATTATTATTATTATTATTATTATGCCTTTTTCATTAGCCTAATATTAGCATTAACATAATTAATTTATTCCTATAATAAAAACAATAATAATATCGTATGGCCTCGTATGTCGGGTGCAAGCTTTGTTATTTGACGCCCAGAGGGAAGTTTGCATGTCCAATTTTGGGCGTTCATTGGAACGCTATGAAAGTCAAGGAGGTTAAATAGCTAAACTCCTTGACATTATAGCGCTTTCTAATAGAGAAAGAAGGAAAATCCCGAGATTCATTGTGCCATTATGAACACGGCCTGCTGAATTCAAATGGGTTCTTTAACATGCCAACAACGTATGACATGTGTGCCGTGATTTTTGTCGCGTCTCAAAAATCACTACCACGGCCAGAAGCGAACCTGCAAGCTTGGGGTTGGTAGTCCGACATGATAACCACTCACCCACCGTGACATGCAATTTACTCCTTATTTACCATTATTAATTGTATTTCAAAAACTCTTTCATAACTGGTACCATTTTGCGTGAATAAGTGTAAGATAGGGCCATCGGCCCTAACTGCACCACTAATAAAGACAATAAATAAATAATTAGTTAAATAAATAAATAAATAAATAAATAAATCACTAAATAAATAAATATACAACAGAGAATAGCTCCCTGCTTCGACCAGCGATCTTATTTTCAAACACCCCGAGGCGTAGCGTGCACCTGCAGTAAGTCCGGGGATCGTAGATTCGAATTCCAGCACTGATGGTGGCTACCCTGAGTGTGGTTTTTCCGTGGGGTTTCTCCACACACCCTCCAGTCAAATGACGGGATAATACCATCCCTGTCCCTAATACAGTATAGTCATAGGGCTCGGACGTTTAGGAAAAGTCTTTTTTTTTTCTTTGCCTCTATTTTCATGTCCGATTGGTTTCTGATGCAAATCAAGTGATTATCGTCACAATACAGTGGATTTTATCTGACATATAAATGCATATTTCGAACATTTTTTGCCATTAGGTTACATTTTGAGTATTTTTTGGTAAGAACGTCATATTTGTGTAGTTTGACGGCAGCTGGAGGTGTGCAATCATCCTCAACTTCCGATCAGGAACTATTGTTTACAGAAATAGACTGTAAATAACCACTTAAACAAGTAGGCCTATATTCAGAAAAATAATACAAAATAGGAATAAATAATTTAGTTAACAATTTAATATCGCAGGGATCGTCGCTTGGATTTATAATTAAAAAAACGGCCATATTTAAATCAGTAATTTTTAGGTCGTATTTTTTTTTTTTTTTTTTTTTTCATATTTCGTCATTTTTAAGGTCTTATTTGCTTGCATATTCGGGCTAATTTTAGGTCTTAATCATCCGAGCCTTAGTTATTGCTCATTAGAGTCCTACTTAACGAGTCCCCCTCGCAGCGTAGTGTCTAACATTCTTGACTGCCACCATGGAGGCCGGAGTTCTGCCAAGATATTTAACTCTGGTCTGAGGGCTGAAACGGGGAACACTGAGCTCCGTGAGGTAAAACTGAGGAGAGGTGGGTTCGCTTCCCACCTCAGCCATCCTGGAAGTGGTTTTTCCGTGGTTTCCGTACTTCTACTCCAGGCGAATGCCAGGATGGCTCCTAAATTAAGGCCACGGTCGCTTCTTTCCCAATCATCATCTGAATTACAACTACACACACTAATACAGCCATCACAATTACACAGGTTAGCAGACAAATTCCAAAGTCACCCAAGCACGTGAGGCTACATGACTACGAGGTCACAAAGTCCCTAAATGAATCAACTACAACAACTTCTACACCAATTGATATTGTAAATAAGGCAACAATGAAAGATGGTTTCAAAGCTTTCTAGACTCCACGCAATAGCCCTAACTGTACTGCTTCAACTGGATATCGCACTACAGTAAGTTTAGGCCTTTCTATCGATTGAGCATATAGAATCACAAAACAACATTTTGTTTACAGTGTGAACCACAACAACGTTTTATATTGGCGTTGAACGTCATGTGGCATATCCACTTTATTTCTAACTACACATTAAGGAGCACAATTGAAAATATCCTCATAAACACTGAAGAATTCGCGCCTGCCGAATCTTAGGAGTAGGCTATATAGTTCTAGCATCATAGTGATGACCGACTGAAAGATACTGTTCAATTGATAAGGTTTGATAGTATGTTACTATTAGTAACTGAACTGTGGAGGTTTATGGAAATAATGTTTACATTAACAGAATCTTCTTCTTCGGTATTCAGTTCTCCAGTCGGCTCTATTTATAGCTTTCCTCTTCATCTCTTCATACAGTCTCTGCATCCTACATCAGACATGATTTGCTGTACATATTGTAGGCGTGGTCTTCCTCGACGTCTTTTGCCTTCAACCATTCACTTCAATACCCTTTTCAGCAGGCTATCGTGTCTCAAAACATGTCCTATCAGTCTAGTCCTCCTCCTTTTTATGCTTTTCCGTAAAGTATAACTTTCCTCCACCTTTTTAAATACTCCAGCATTCGTTATTTTTTCTGTCCAGCTAATTTTTAGCATTCTTCCATAACACCATTGTTGAAAAGAATTTAACCTCATTTTTTCTTCTTTACCAAATGTCCACGTTTCGCAACCATAAAGTGCAATGCTCCAAAAATACGCTCTTAATAATCATTTTCTGGTTTTAAGATTAATGGAATTTGTATGGTCGTAATACTTAGAGTTGACGTCTGACAGCTAGTGCTGGAGGGAGGAGCATTGCACGTGCCATTTCACGCGGTTGCCACATTCCTGCATTCCATACCCTACTCTTCTCACTTCCGGCTGGCTTGTTCGTTCATTCTGACCGCTGTGTTTTCTTGTAGACTACCTGGCCAGACCATGACTGACTTGGTCTTAAGTTGAGTTTTCTTTAACAGAGGTCGGGCTGAAAAGCTCAGGCAGTAGAGCGCTGGCTTTCTGAGCTCAACTTGGCAGGTTCGATCCTGGCTCAGTCCGTCACCTCTCTCCATCAGCAGCTTCCTACTGTTGATAGCTTTATATTCAAAACCAAGGTTATGAACCACTTTCAGTAAGGAAGAGTAACTGCCTTTAAGTAAGTCGTTCGGAAGTGTAAATAACAGTTTTTGAATTGTTGGATGTTCCCTCCTGGTGTAGTAAGAATATATGTGCAGGCGAATAGCTTCGTCTTTAAACGGATCCAGATTTGTAATTCTGGAGGTTCTAGGCCGCTTCTTTCCAGGCATGGACAGTTTAGATGAACCCTCTTCTGAGTTGTTATATTTCTCCATCGTAACTCTTGTCACAGTACTTTTACTAACTCTAAGAGCTTTCGCAGTGCGTTCTTGAACTCTCTGGAATGGAATTAAAGGAACATTCCTTTCCGAAAAACTCTTAGCCTCCTCTTCAAAGAATTCCCTTGCGGCACATATAATTTCTCTTCCTTGGTGATGAATTGTCACACCATGACCGGCGGTATTTTTTTCATGAGGTGGACGAGTTCTGGGCCTCCCTCTCCCTCGAGGAGTATTCATAATGCTCGAAATATATATTGCAATACAATAATTGTAGGTCTACGTAATTAGTATTTAAAATACCGTTAGATACTTAATGACGGCCTCCAAACAGAAACACAAATAGAATAACACTCACGCTGAACTGCTTGTGACAAGATCTAACTCAGAAGTGCGAGGTTTGGCAACTCCTACAAACTCCTCCTCAACACGACCTGGCCAGAGGGCTTATCTCCATGGCAACCGCAGTCGCCCCACCCCGTTTCCATGACAACCATACCCCCACCTCTCTTTAACCCACCCCGGTAGGCAGTAAAAGGACCTCCCTCTAAGAACTGTCAGACTCCAACTCTAAGTATTACAACTGTAGTGAATAAACGCTTCTTTTTGTGAAATGCTAATTTGGCTTGTAAAATTCTACATTTGATTTATTTCTTGCTTCTTCCATCTTCGGTAAATTTGCTTCCGAGATATTTCAATACTTGAACATTTTGTAGTGTTTTGTAGCCCACCACTATTTTCATACTTGAGTCTGCTTTTTTATCGCAGACCATAACTTTCATCTTTGACTAACAGAATAGCGGATATAAATTAAACAGTCTATGTAGGCTAGTTATCTATCTCTATACTGTAGGCCTACTATCATGTAAAAAAAGTGTTTTTGAATGGTAAATGAATAAACTATAGGCTATATTTTATTGTTTACCTCAATGGCTATCATTACTGAAAGTACCCATCTAAATGCCTATTCTTAACTAATTTTAGTGCATTCTTGCGTTCTTATTTTAAGTTTTTAGCTCCTAAGCATCGAGTTTTAATGATGAATTAAAATGCTCTGTATCCTTATCATTAGGGCCCGGATGACAAGTCATCTTTTTTACTGAGCTGTCTAAAACATTGCTGAAGTACATAGAAACTCCGAACGGGCCACCCCGTCTTCAAATATGTTATTTTTATTTTGCATCTTTTTGCATTTTTTGCTATTTTTCCATTTTAAGAGCATATTTTTTAAGTTTGGTAGAACTTTTGAGTCATATTTTAGAGAAATCGGCCTTTTAAGGTCATTTTTTCCCAATTTAGTCATGTCACAGCTTTATTTGAGGGAGTTGCGTCTCTCAGAGTTAGCGGTAAACGACCTTCCTCACTTCAAGTACGCTCGGATCACATCAGTTGATGTTCAACGCAGCTTTTCGAGATATAAAAACTTGTTGGCTGATAACCGCAGATCATTTACATTTGACAACATCAGAATGACATTCCTAGTGCAGTGCAACGGAGACTAAAGTGAACATAAACCTTTTGTTAAGTGCTAGAAATCTATTTTGATTGACTTTTCATTTTGTGCTTGAATGCCATTTTTGAATTATTGGTGAGTTAATTATTATTTAAGATAATATTCTCCATTCTATAATGCATTTTTCAAATGTTTGAATTGGAGAGGATCTTATAATTTTCGAAAAAAAATTATAAGATCTTCTCCATTTTATAGTGCATTTTTCGAATTTTTAGGTCATTTATTACAGTCATTTTTGAAAATTTTCAGTGCATTTCTTAAACTTTTTTACAGCATTAACATCCGGGCCCTACTTATCATATAATGTTATGTAAGAAGCTATGGGTTAACCAGTAATGTACAGTAAGTACAGGAGGAGGCACATGACATATCTGAAGAGGATGGACGAAGTAAATCGCAGAGAACGCATTGACCAGAAGTGTATGTAACTTTGGCAAGTCAGAATCAAATTTTGAGCAACATTGAAATTCAGCAATTATCTAAACCCCGTTTGACGTTTAAAAAAAATGTTTTCTGTGGTTTCACAATTTCAGTTCTAGGCAAATGCCGCAACGGTTTCTTTATTCGTCCCTTCCCAGTCTTTATTAATTAATTAATGCCTATATAGTGTGGTGAGTGCATCGTGGCAACGAAGCATCCGAGGCAGCAACGGCAGCGCTCATACAAGGAACAGGGAAGCAGCGGAGCGTAAGAGGTTAGTTACCCAGGGAAGGCGCTCTCTGCTGTGAGGCTGTCTGCTTGCACAAGTAGCGGTTATTATTGAATTCCTTTCAGCTAGTTCCACCACGTAAGAAGAAGACCCATAATAATTAGACGGAGCTTCGTAACCTAACCTAACCTTATTTGATCAACAAGAACGTAATAAAAGAATCGAATAGCTCGTATAAAGCATTAAAATTGTATAAACTACTATAGAACTGTACTGAACTATCTTCTATCTGTGGCACAAATACCTGTCTGCTCAACGTCTTTTCATCGGGTCTCGTAACACCACCAAACACTATTTTTTCATGTCCTTCTTCGTCCATCACGGATCCCAAGCGTGCTTGCCTCTCTACGCCGAAGGCTAGGATCGCAGAACGTGTTAGAAGGTATCGCCGAACGCGCTTTGCAAAATGGCAGCAGGCATGTAAATAAACGAGGCAACAACGACAGCGACGGCAGCTCTCGCGTGTGTGACAGGAAACTAGCAAGGCACAAGAGGTAATACGGTAAAGAGACGTGACGGCTTTTATGGAAAAGGTAATATTGGCTCCATTAGTCGTGTTCATTTTAAATCTCTAGCCTATATATATAAAAATGAAGGTTTGTCTGTTTTTTCTGAATTTCCACGGAAATTTGCGTTATTTGCGCGTTTCAGACTGTTTTTTGACGGATGCGCGCAAAAATAAAATTTTTGTCTGTCTGTCTGTTTGTTTGTTTGTCTGTCTGTCTGTCTGTCTGTCTGTGGACAACTTTGAGTCCTTATAACTTGAGAACGGCTGGGTGGATCAACGTAAAATTTGATACAGATATCCATCAGAGGCACCACACTAATCATTGATGTAACTCTTCTCCGTACCTCTCATATGAGGGGCATACCCCCTTAAAATGCATGCTGAAATAGGTGTAGAAGGACCAGACAAAGCTCATTTTCAGCCCCTCAGTATCGGAAACAAAACTCGGAGGCCCGAAGGGCCCCGAAAACCACATTTTAAGGCCCTAAAACCAATAGTTTTTGAGTTATTCCCAGAAAACTAATTTGATTTAATAAAGTAATGAAAGTATGCAACCCGGTAACTATGGCAACAGAATCTCACAGGTCATTGTTAGACGCAATACAATTCCAATTATTACATTACTGTGAAAGTTTGTAAACTGCTATACGGTTATCACGGAACCAAATTACGGTGTAAAATGCATCAATACATACAGTATACTGCGCTTAAGGGGGTCAAGAGGTACTCTAGAATTTTTTCACGTGATTTACACGTGTGGGTGTGGTACGGAAGGTATATTTAATCCCCATCTCTATATAATTATGCAATTATTATTATTATTATTATTATTATTATTATTATATAATGGCACACAACGACGAGACAAAGCTCATTTTCAGCCCCTCGGTGTCGGAAACAAAACACGGGGGCCCTAAAGTGTCCCCGAAAACTAAATTTTAAGGCTCTAGGCCTATAACCCACAGTTTCTGAGATAATCCCTGAAAACTAATTTCATTTAATAAACTAATCAAGGAATATAAGCCGGTAACCATGACAACAGTATCTCAAGAGAAGACATCCAACTTTCCATCTCTTTCTGTAAGAAGCAATACCACTCAATTTATTACATTTCTGTGAAAGTTTGCAAATGGCTATAAGGTTATCACGGAACCAACTAAGACTGTAAAATTCGTCAATGCGCTTAAGGGGGGTCAAGGGGCACTCCAGAATTCTTTCACCCGACTTACACGTGCGATATGTTGTACAGAAGGTCTATTATATCTCCAAACAGCAATATTATTTTCAAAAATTCCTGAATTAAAATAGTATTTTTGCGGCTTTTTAGGAATTTGAGGTATTCAATTTTATTTTCACGTCAGGTAGTACACGTTAGGTGAATTTAGTTTGAGAGCACATTTTAACTAATCATTCTTTTTGTCAACAAACGGGTACATCTAAGGATGATTTTGTTTGAGTTAGTTAGTTATTGTTGTTTTAAAGGGTGGAACTACGAGGTCATCTGCCCCTTGAATTTGTTTGATACTGTGTGGTTGATATATCCATATTTGGACATCTGGGTGATACGTTGTAGTCAATAGAGTTAGTTTGCCTCATGGCCACTAGCTGCCTTTGCTCTTGCATAAATACACCTATCTATAAACATAGGCTATGATTGTTTGTTTATTAAAGTTTCAATTTTGTTTCTTTTACGCGTTTCGGTATGTTTTTTGACGGATGCAAGCAAAACATGGATTTGTGTGTCTGTATTTCTGTGTATCTTTATGTACGCCTATAACTCGTGTTCGGATGCTTGGAGCATCGGAAAATTAGGTAGGTATCCATGAGGGTCAATACACTAATCATTTATATAACTCTTCACTGTACTTCTCATAGAAGGGTGGGTATAGGGAAAAAAAGTTTCAAAATACATGCTAAAATAGGCGAAATGTAAAAATTATTCTAGAAGGACGACCAAAGCATATGTTGCGCTTCTCAATGTGAGACACAAAATTCGGGGGTCTATAAAGGGTCTCCGAAAACCACATTTTAAAGCCCTTAAATTAACAGTGTGTCTGATATTCCCAGAAAACTAACATCGTTCTGATAAAACTTTTGAAGGAATGACAAACCGTTAACCATTGCAACAGTAGCTGAATTGATAACGTCTGGTTATTCATACCAATGACCGTTCGAAGAACGGGTACTTCTGCTAGTAGTCTATATATGTTCAAGGGCACATTATTACGTTCGCTCATTATTACAGGAATGAGTAAATGACTTCGGTCATTGTTCATGCTGCTATGATCTACATGTTATTGTAACTTATGCCTACCTCATACAAACTACTACTTAAAAACAGTTGATGTTGTTGTTGTTGCTTATTTTAGGGGCTACAACATCGTGGTCATATAGCCCCGTGTATTTTGGGATGTGTAGGTCTGTGTGTGGAATTTGATTGATAACCTGTGTTATTGTAATGGCTGTATTGGTTTGTGTATTTGTAATTCACGTGAGGATTGGGAGGGAGACGACCGTGGCCTTAAGTTAGGAACCATTTAGCATTTGGTTGGAGTAGAAACGGTGGGAAACCACGGAAAACCACTGACGTGAGAATCAAACCCTTCTCCTCTCATATTTGTCTCACGAGGCTGAGTGTATCCCGTTCCAGCTCTTAAATGGTTTGGCAGATAGGCCCTACTATCAGTTAGGTCCTAACTATTAAGTATTCGAATTAACCTTAATTTATTCAATAAGTTATTGGTGACATTGATGTTACTGAAGTATTTCATGTAGCCTATAGATTTGAAGCCATTATTTCAGTGTTGCCTGGACAAAATTGGCATGTGTTGCTCTTCAGTCGGTCAACAGGATTATGCCCAATGACTGGCTGGGGTACAAAGTAGAGTAGGCTATAGTGTAGTGAAGGCCGAGCGACAAGTCAACACCTGTGCGGCGATACCTACAACTGAGTGAGTGAAATGAAAATCCACAGCCTGCTTTTAGTCTCCGACCGGGTCAGGAATGGAATGAATGAAGCCCCCAACTAGCGGCGAGGATATGAACTGTGCCGGCTGCCGAGGCCTGACGCACTCCTCTGGGGCAATGATTAAATGAATGACAAATGAAATGATAGTGGAGAGTGTTGCTGGAATGAAATTTTGACAGGGAAAACCGGAGTACCCGGAGAAATACCTGTCTGCCTCCGTTTTGTCCAGCACAGATCTCACATGGAGTGACCGGGATTTGAACCACGGACCCAGCGGTGAGAGGCCGGCGTGCTGCCACCTAAGCCACGGAGGCTACTGAGTAAGTAAGCACTGCAAATAGAATTTTCAAGTGCATGCTAATTTTTCGTTTATTTTATTGATTTAGTACTATATTGTGTTATCTAAATTGCACACACGTCAATATACACCTTTACTTACGTAATTCATAAAACCTATAGACTAGGTCTGGCCTATGGATGTGAGACATGGAGTATCCGAAAACAGGACTTTCATAAACTAAGTTAGGCCTACTCGTATTTCAGAGAAAAGTTCTTCGGAAGATCTTCGGACCGGTGAGGGACGTATACACGGGTGAATGGAGGATTTGACACAATCACGAAGTAGAAGACCTGTACCATGATGCCTACATAACCAAAAGACTGCAGTGGGCTGGACAAGTAGCCCGGATGGAAGACCACAGATTACCTCGGAAGCTACTGGATTTCATCCCCACAGGAAGGAGACCACCAGGGAGACCAAGGAAGCGGTGGAGTGATGGACTCCATGAAGATCTGCAACAGGCAGCGATACGTGTGGACAGTTGGCGGATGGCAGCTATGGATAGGAGACGATGGAGAAGGAAACTTGTAGCAGCGCAGAAGAAGAAGAAGAATTATTCATAAAATCTTTGAAAATAAACAAACCTAATATATAACGAGATCCAATTGCGAATCGTAAAACATAGACTACACCAAAGACTAGCTACTACAATAGTAGCGTAATTATTTTAGTGTTAACTTTAAATCTCAACACAGTGATCAGGATCTGATGATGGCCACTAGAGGATCAAACCGCGTAATCATAAATTGCCCCATTTAATAGTGATGGTTGGTTGGTTCCTGTGTTTAGGGCCTGCGACAACTCGGTCATATAGCCCCGTGTACTTTGGGTGTGTGTAGAATCTGTTAATTGCGATGGCTTTATTAGTGTGTGTTATCTGTTTTAATTCAAGTAAGGACTGCAGACGATAATTTCAAGTATTCCCTACTTTTGCTACTAAATGCTACCGTCCACGCCACCTAGCTGCAAACTTGGCTACTAGATGCCATCGAAACCAGCACCTGGCGATGAACGTTGGAACTTAAGAGCATTAATCAAATCTAACCAACAAATGTTGCTTCACACAATTGAAGTTAGTGGAAGGTTCTTTTACATGCCATAAATCTATGACATGGCCCGCCGACTTAACTTCCCATCTGAAGGAAGGCATACTTAGGGGGTTTTTAACGCTCTTTGAAAAATCCGACGATCTTGGGCACAGAAGCTCAGCATGCTACCCAACTACACCACCGAAGCCACCCATTTACAGCAATAGTGATAACTAATAGCCTACATGTATATTTTTTCAGGAGTGTATTTAGCCTACATATTTTTATCTTGTACCCCGCCCATTCTTTGGACATAGCAGTGTTGACCGACTGAAGAGCAACAAATGACAATGAAGTATTTCATTATCTTCCACGTATTGTATCAGTGTTTACATTTTTGTATCGTTACATCGAATGGTTTCGGAGCTAACGAAATAAGATTGATCCTTATTCACAGTTGGCATAAAGAGTTGGCCTACTGAAAATAGCAAGGGTCAGATGTCCTTAGGTAGCATTTGTTTGATACTGTAACCTTTATGCATCTGTGATTGCATAAATTCTACATATTTATTTCAACAAGATTTTGTTCATGTTTCAAAGCTAATGTGAGGAAACGTTGCCTGTAGACCAAAGGACAACAAAGGAAGACCTGTACGTGCTTTTTCTACAACTTTCACCGAGCGCGGACAATGGAGAGAGGAGGAGAAGGCAGACAGCTGGTAACCACATGGGCTTAGACAACGCGAAACGGTCATTCAACCAAGCGGGTAAATACGAAAATGTCAACGATCACTTGCTAGATAAACCCCGCCTATTTGAGAGAAATTGGAGCAGTAATTGAAATGCAGAAACAGGAATTACACCATCGTATAGGGGACAATCCCAGCCTCTCAGAAGTATCTTCAAAATTTGAATTGAGTCATTCTGTGATTTTTGCCAGAGTTAAAACGAAATTAGGGGGTGGATTTGAAACTATCAATAGCAGCGAGGGACGCGAGACGCGACCAAATCCCGCCGAAATTAAGGAACAATGAAGGGGAATTACGGAGCTCATTATCCAAGGATCCAGCGATCGGATTTTGGATTAAAAGAAGCCATGAGACATTGAAAATGAGGACGTTCGAAGGAGCTAATTTACATATTCATGCGAGTGTTATTATAGAATAAAATTCTAAAAGCTCCCCACTCCGAGTACTTCTACGACAAATCATATAAATAATAGCTGGAGACGCAGCGAATACAGTTTTCTACTTGGGGCGCTGCAGAGGCGCGAGCTCACGCTCGTGGCGGTTTGAAATATTAAAAATTTTACAACTTCTACTTTGGGCACCGCAGAGGCGCGAGCCTACGATCGCCGCGTCCTGAAATTAAGAAAAATGTATAAGGATAAGCAGTTCTATCTTTGGACATTTGAATATCGTTAAGTATTCGCGAGTGCGAATCGGAACAGTACCGTGAGTGTGCATATCGTTGACAGTACGAAACAGTTATATGGTAGAGATAGCCACACGTGCTATTAACATCAAAGTCAGTGAGATAGGAAGCTATGAACTATCAGCTGAATTGAGTAGGTTGATGATGGCTTTAGAAAGTAGGAGCTACACACGCGAGAACCGTGCATTGTAATAATAATAATAATAATAATAATTCACAGTGGACCTTTGCTTTGGTGAATTTTTTTTGGAAACCGTGTGTAAAATTCTCTTCCTTGCAAGATGAACCAATTGATCCAGAAGACTGATATCAAGGACCAGATCATCACCAACATGATGTATACGAGATAAGTAGATATTGCATGGAGCATGTTTGCCGTAGCGCATCCCATCATGGGTATCGGATAAGTTTATCTCGATCAAAAGCAATTATGATAAAATAGGTATTTTGGGCACAGCAGGCATGTTTTTGTGCAAATTTGTGTATATTTGTCATTTATGATTTTTTGTGTGTTCTATAATGTAAGATTCGTATATGAGCATCAAATCTTGTTTAAATGTGTTTTGTTTGAGGGTGTCAGTAACTTTGCTGAATGCACATTTAAGGGAATAATTGGGTTGATAGTGCTTACGCACGACCATAACGTAAAAGCTAGTATGGGGGAGATAGCTTGACATTGTGATAAAGACCAGTAGTGACACTGAAATTAGGTGAACAGTAAGTAAGGTATTGAAGACCACACCAAGGTAAAGAAAGGTAAGATGGAATGGCTGGATGATGATATAATGTTCAGAAAAGGTTGAGAGTTGATCCTTGGTTGAGCTGAAATTAAAAACGGAAGTGGTATTCCCGTGTTCTACGATGATATAAAATGGTAAGTGAATTAATAGCGGAGGCGAAATTCCCGCGAGTCTACGATGATATAATTGGTAAGTAAAATGATTGAATTCATTGTCTGATGAGAGTGCACTATAGCTCCGTCAGAAAGGTAACTGTACAGCTCGAGCCCAAGGCAGTCCTACGGAAAGCAGGTATAAAGATTGTGGTCAGCCGTCTGAATTCTGAAAGGAGCAGCGAAGGTCGTTGCTTGCCCAGCTGGTTTATTAAGGTGTGAGGGTGTCTGTCACAAGGTCGGGAAACCACGTTGGATGGTATTGTTTTCTTTTGAGAGGGAAGGTAGTCGAGCTTCCCAGGGTTTGTTTCTTTTTTATACCGCTTCAGGAAGCGAAGTCATGTCTTGTGATATCATTTTGAGTGCATTCATTATGGTTGTTTGTTTATTAAAAGTAACGGGGCATCGGCCACCGAAGTGTGTTTATTTGATGCTTCATGTATTTGACTTGTTTTGGTTTACCGTAATCAGCAGAGTCATAGCTCTGAGTGAGTTAATTGTTTTATAAGCTAGAACATGCACACATGCCTGTGGCCTAGAATAAGTCTATTGCCTTCATCATTGGACTCTTGTGAGGAAGAATGATGATTGTACAAGAAAGCATGTCCGAACCCCAAAAACCAATTTTGCAACTGTGAACATGAGTGCGCATTTATTTTTGACAGAATGGCTGGGTTATTTAGACCATAGTTTTGATGAATTAAGTCTGTTGACGTTTTATTTTTGAACTTGAAGCAGTGGACTGCAGTGAATTAGATTATTTTCTTTTCCTGGTTTCAGCCAGTGTGATTATAATTTATCTTTTACAATTTCATTTGTTGATTAGAATCTTAGCTTGTGTTCAGAATAATTTAAGGGAGTATATTTTTGTTGTTTTATTGTCTGTGGATGGGAGCAAGTGGGAGATGCTATTTTGTGAATAAATTATTTTATATTAGGAGTTCTCTGACATACTGATTTTAAGTTAAGCCTCCTGTGATCCTTGATGATATCCCTAGGGTGTTTAAATTAAGTTAGAGCCACACCGAACAGACCATTACCCCGAGCTAGAGTCGGCATCCTAGGAGCCATTGAAGGGTACAATACCAACTATGGTGGAAAATTGAAGCTGCCGTTCACAAGTTACAAGGGATTGATCTCACAAGCCTCCATTCCTTTTTAAATAATGCGAAAATTTGGCTAACACTTACAGTACATACTTTTCATTTCTTTCGCTTAATTTTCTTCAAAGAAATGCGAAGGTGGCTTTGAGTCCTACGGAATAGACCTATGTTTGTTGTATTTAATTCATGACTGGTTGCGTGACTCAGCGGTAACGTTCTCGCCTGCTGCTCCCAAGGTTGCAGGATTGAATTCTGGCGAAGTTAGTTGGCATTTGAGGTTGCGCAAATGCGAGGGAGCCGTGTCATTAGATTTACTGGCACAATAAAGATCCCCTTCGGAGCAAAATTCTGTCACCCTGGCGTCTCTAAAGGCCGCAGTAGTTCAAAGGGAAGTAAAACCAATATCATTATTATTTAAAAAAGATGGTATATTGACTTTCACGGCCAAGGAATTAGAACTCGCAATTTTTCCAGGTTTATGCAGTGTCTTGTGTGGGGTTTTGCCTAGGAACACCAAGCTGGCTCATCAGACACCAAGAGCCCGCTGATGAGCCATCTTGGTGTTCCTAGGCGAAGTCCCACATAACACACGGCATAGGCCTAAACCTAGAAAAATTGCTGAGTTTTAATTAATATTTTAATTCATGTTGGGGCTTGTGACATCATCAGCCTCGAGTAGTCTAATTGGGTGTCTGTTGAATTTGTCTGATAACCTGTAGTTATGTGATGACTGTAGTAGTGTGTGTTACTGTATTAGGAACAGGGATAAGGTAGGTGCGTCGGGACTTGAAGTAGGTTACTATCCCTGCATTTCCCTGGAGGGAGTGTGGAAAAACTCGGTGAAAAACCACAATCAGGATAGCCGCTTTCAGCGCCACGATTTTAATCTGCGATCTCCGCACTTGCTTCAGCTGCCCGCTCGGTCGTGGTGCACGATTTAACTAGCGCGGCAACGCCGTGGTACTCATACAGAATAATAACGTTACGAGCGCTGGGTTGCTTCACTGTCTGGCACATAACTCCAGCTCGCCGCTGGCTACCCCTGGACTCTTGTGCCACCCAGCAGTTTACGCAACGAACAGCGAGGACAAAAGACCCCTGTCTCGAAGGTTCGTGGCCCGTCCCGTATCGGAAAGCTCGAGAAGGTGTGAACCCTGGTCTAGTCTAGAAACATCTATTGAGTCTCAGCCCCGCTATATAAGAGCGACCTGGCCAGCGAGGGACGGACTGTGTTTTTGAAGTGTGTGTGTTTTCCAGTGCGACAGAGGTCATTGTGGTGAATTGCGAAACAGTGTGTAGTACGGTATTCAGAAACAGTGAGTGACAGCTGTGGCTTGTTTACAAGGAGAAGAGTGCAGTTACTTCTAGTCGAGGACACCGTACTCATTAGTGAGAGGATTAACTGCAAGGCCGAGTGAAAGGGTGAGTCGAGCTCCATAAAGGAGGTAGCTTCTCTAAGACAGCTAATTGTTTCTATCTGCTTATTGCACGGTGTATATTTCTGACCTGCCATAAAGCTAACTTCTCTTTAAAGGAACAATTGTGTTGTGCTTTACCCACCGTAATCCTGTTAAGGATCTTGCCACTAGGGCTAACACGTAACAATAATAATAATCTATGGAGGCTATATACCATTGTTTACTCATTCGTTCTTTCTTTCTTTCTTGCTTTCTTCCTTTGTTGACAAACCTTGATAAAGGGACAAGTAGTTGTCTCGAAACGTCGGTCTTTTTAAGTTTCATTCGACTTAATAGCCCCAAAGCTATAGACCTATTATGTAATAATATTGTTATTGGTTTTACGTCCCTTTTAACTACTGAGGCTTTTAGGGCCCCTTCAGACGAGGCGACTCAGCAGCGCTTCCGCTCATAAATACTGTAGATAAATGAGAGCGTTCACACTCAGCCACCGCAACAGAAGAGTGGCGTAGCAGACGCTCTGTGTAGTTGACTTCGCCGCTGGTGGCGGCCACAAAAAGTAGCGCTTCTCTATGCGAAACCAGGAACTATATTGTCGGTTTCAGACGAGGCTGCAGCCATGCCACTAATTTAGTGGCGCATAGACCTACGTAGCGCGACGGTATCGCTTCTAACGGATCGTCACATGGTCGTGTATTTTGATATTCCCATGTTCCTTTTATTTCATTTTTGCTGCGGGCTCGGGCCTATATTTCTTGCCTTTATTTCTGTGCTTTTTTCCGAATATTGATGCTGATACTGTAACCGTCTTGAGGGGTCTGTGATAAAAGCCACAACAAGTCCAACCGATTCGCTGCCACAAGTGTAACGGCTTCCCTGACGGGTGCTTACCATTAACTACTAAGTCTAAGAATGATCTATTGATTGGGCGCCAAGGTTCCAACACTAAGTTGAAACCTACATTTATATTTCTATCAATCCCTAGCTTGCGCAGAACACATATAATACTCTTTACACTCAGACCGTGGTATGATGGAATCATTAACCCAGATAACATTTGCATTGGGAGAAGGAGGTTGTTTTATATCTAATGCTATCTACTGGAATCAAAGATTGCATTATGTAAGGAATTAATTTAATTGTCAGTAAAACATATCAGTGGTAATTTGAATAATAATAATAACAAGATGTTCAGTAAAGAACATATAGCCTACTTTCTCCTAAATGTATGAGTATAGTTATAACTCGTTGTTATTATCAAAGAGTATAATAGAACTATTCTTTGTTGAAGACCTTAGAAACGATTTACCTCTACCAAACGCCACAACCTAGATAAAACCTGCTACCATCATTGAAGAAAGAAAGATAAGAAGTATATCAAGAATGTTATGGATCTGGAGACATAATCGACCGGACTGGCGGCGTGGCTCAGCGGTAACGTTCTCGCTTGCTGGGCCCTAGGTTGCAGGTTCGTATCCTGGCGCAGTCAGCTGGCATTTGAGGGTGCACAAATGCGAGGAAGCCGTGTCAGTACATTTACTGGCACGTTAAAGATCCCCTTCGGGCCAAAA
Source organism: Meconema thalassinum (assembly GCA_946902985.2). Lineage (NCBI taxonomy): Eukaryota > Metazoa > Arthropoda > Insecta > Orthoptera > Tettigoniidae > Meconema > Meconema thalassinum. The sequence goes on from OX336388.2 coordinate 2,078,980,280, forward strand.
TTCCGGCACCCCGGTGTCTCTAAAATCAGCAGTAGTTAAAAGGGATGTAAAACCAATAACATTATTATTATTATTATTATTACGACCTGCCGTGGGCAACATCCAACTTTGAGTTGAGGCATGTCTTTACACGTCTGGTTGTGCATGGCTTTCACAACCCTAATTGAATTAACAAATCTTTCCATGACCCTACAGAGACGTGTGTATACAAACTATGTGGATATTTTCGATAATATAATCCTAACAGAGCGAGTGCATTCTAGCGGCCAGAAGAAGAAACTTTTCAATAAAATCTGGAAGTTACCTTTTTGGCAGCTAGATGTCTCGAGTAAATCTGCTGGCGAATTATGTTTTAATTAAATATATATTTTACACCATAATGTGCACAATATAACGCTTAATAACATTTTCAAGTAACGCAAAATAGGCTGTTACAAACCCTTTAAAATAAAAAGTTAAAATGTATCGTAGTATCATCTTGTCATTCTTCAAATTCGATGCGCATAGAATGATAATGGTATAGTAATCAATGGATCCCCACGTAGACTAGTCGTGACATCTATTGGTGAAATATCGAACAATATAATCCTAACAGAGCGAGTGCATTCTAGCGGCCAGAAGAAGAAACTTTTCAATAAAATCTGGAAGTTACCTTTTTGGCAGCTAGATGTCCCGAGTAAATCTGCTGGCGAATTATGTTTTAATTAAATATATATTTTACACCATAATGTGCACAATATAACGCTTAATTTTAAAACATCGGAGTCATTACAAAACAATAAACATATAACATTTCAAGCAAAAAACCTAGCTCTGATCGGGTTTGAACCATAGGCAATTGAGCGATAGGCTAACGCTCTACCACTGAGCTAATTGTGTCAACGAATATCGTTCTATTTAAAATGACTTACATAGAACTTGTTAGCAAATAATGATTTATACTAAACGATTTAATCACTGGAGTATATTATTTATATATAAAGCATTTCATACAAAGTTTATTTATTTTATATCAGTACGCTATATTGCATGCAATACTCAAATTAGTGAAATATATGTCCGGCACAAGATATCCGCTGCCATCTTGTCTTATTACTGAATCAGTTCAGCTTTTTAAAATCACGTCTGCACTATAGTATTACAAAATAAACTTTTAATTTCGAACGTGCCTCTTCCTTTAGAACAGTTAAAACAATTCTCGGCTCAATAATCGGAACTGGTGGGTCCCATGATATGGATTATAAAGTTTGCATAATTCGCACGGCCGCCATCCTGAAATGGTATGGCGGACGACCTTGTAATTTGGTCACAAGACGCATCCTATACGAAGGTATGTTGTTACCAAATTTGGTAGAGATCGGATGATTTGGTTAGTCGTTATTTGATTTTACGTTTTGAACGTTTGAGTGGCCGCCATTCAGTTTTAGTAAAGATGGCGGCGATATAAAACATGACACTGAGGTGTCCTTTGCTAGTGCTACCTTTGTACCAAATTTCGTTCAATTTGCATTCACCGTGTTCGAATTGATAGGGGGGGACAGACATTCAGAATACACACACTCACACACACAGACACACACACACACACACACACACAGACTCACACACACACATACACACACACACACAGACTCACACACACACATACACACACACAGACAGACACACTTTTTTCGCCCTGTGTTGATCTCATAAATCTACTTTCATTTTTTGCAAAAATCGAAAGTAGGCTAAAAATGGAGCATAAAGAATTTATCATTACCACGAGCAAAGTATTTGAATTTGGAGGTTGGATGAATTTACAGAAGTTAAGATTATTTCCAAGCCTGAATTTACTGAATAACGGAGAGAATTAAACAAATTAGAGAGAGTGCGATTAGGCCAGTACCACTCACCCTTGGAGATGCTTTCTCCCACGTGCTAGTTGATTCTGTTGAGAATGTTGTTGTATGTAGATCGTCATCTTCTGCGTTGGTTGATGCATTGCGAATATAATTGAAGTTATACTGGCTTAGTGGCGGATCCTAGAGCCACACTACACGGCTTGACAAGACACTGCAGCACGTGCAATACCCATGACGATCGGTCAGTGGAGTATACAGATTTGACAATGTCCACCATGGAACGTAATAAATGTTTGTCCGCTCGGAACAGAATTTGTCACAAGAATAGTCCCCTCTTCTCGGCACGCGAACACTATATCAACAAGCCACGGCTCCCCTCCAGAGTTCCACTTGCGTTCTCTCCTCTCGCCGGCTTGACCAATCCCGGTGCGTCTCCATGGCGTAGGAATCACCCCGCTCTTGCCCGCTCCCCTCTTGATTGGCTGGGCGCCCAAGCGTTCATTCCCGCCAACAAAGTTCATACTTCTCCCCATGATGCTTGCTTGCAGATTTTCCGTTTGGATCATTTCGCCTTTTCTTAAAACTGTACAGTTGGAAATGTTCCCTCCGTTTCGAAATCATGTCGTTGCCCTTGATTTCAACATCGCTTATTGACAAGAATATTCCTGTAGCCGTAATTTCCGATGACGCATCCCTCTCTCCTGTCCTAACTGATTTAATAAAAGGTTCTAACTCGCCTCAATCAAATAATTTGCCGTGTAATGGATTTCGGAATAATCCGACAGATAGTGTTTTCTAAAAATGGGAAACCTATCTGCATGCGTAGTCTACTAATTTAAAAAGCTCCAAAATAAAATACGACACGAATAATAGTCTAATAATAATATTAATAATAAACAAATATAAATTAAATAAATTAAATTCAATTAACTAGGCCAAATAATTGCCGCGTTTACACAAACATTAAATATTCCCATCTGACTTATGTGAGTGGCGTACAACCCTACGAAAAACATGTTACAATACCATCTAAAAGCTCTTGAAATTAATTTTTGGACACGCAAAAAACTTTTCTTCATCCTGTTGTAGATCATCGAATAAGTTGTAGAACAGTCCTCGATTCTGTCTTTCCAAAACCAATAGATGGGCCCAGAATCTTCTTGTTTTCCGTTGAAGTCTCTTTGGCCTCCATATGAGGAGCATGGCAAGAATTATATCACCCTCTACATCCATGTTTACTGGGTAACTGACGAGTTCTCCACCAGGTATCAAACACTAGCAGGGCCACCAACGCTTGGCAGAAGCGCCACTAACGCTTGGTATAAGTGCCACCAACGCTTGGTACAAGTGTCACCAACGCTTGGCAGAAGCGCCACTAACGCTTGTTAGAAACGCCACCAACGCTTGGCAGAAGCGCCACTAACGCTTGGTAGAAGTGCCACCAACGCTTGGTAGAAGCGCCACCAACGCTTGGCAGAAGCGCCACTAACGCTTGGTAGAAGCGCCACCAACGCTTGGCAGAAGCGCCACTAACGCTTGGTAGAAGTGCCACCAACGCTTGGTAGAAGCGCCACCAACGCTTGGCAGAAGCGCCACTGATGCTTGGTAGAAGCGCCACCAACGCTTGGCAGAAGCGCCACTAACGCTTGGTAGAAGTGCCACCAACGCTTGGTAGAAGCGCCACCAACGCTTGGCAGAAGCGCCACTAACGCTGGGTAGAAGCGCCACCAACGCTTGACAGAAGCGCCACTATCGCTTGGTAGAAGCACAACCAACGCTAGGTAGAATCGCCACAAACGCTTGTAAGAATTCATAGGTGGTGCTGCCAACGCACTACGAAGCAGCGCTGCTAAGTGGCCTCGTCTGAAGGGGCCCTCAGAGACTCCGGGGTGCCGGAATTTTGCCCCGAAGGGGATCTTTAACGTGCCAGTAAATCTACTAAGACGGCTCCTTCGCATTTGCTCTCATACAGAATAACAGGTGAAGCTGATCAGAAGGCTAATACCGGCTTGTTACCTACAGGTAGAAATATATAGCCTACAGTTCTTTATTATAAACAATATTCGTGATCTTCTCTAATCTATGTCAAACTATCTATGGAAATAACAAACGTAGGCCTATTCCTGATTAAGGGCTTGAGATTTGACACCCGTAGATGATCTGCGCATCGTAATGGAGATGCAACGACGATGGAATTAGTGATTAAAAGAAACCACAGTAGCGAGCCAGGGGAGTTAACCATTGTAGCCTATATCAAAATTCCCACGGCAGAGCCGGGAATCAAACCTAGGATTCTTCGGGCTGAAACCTACCACGCCAACCACGTAGCCACGGGACTGAACGAAGCTGATAAAATCTGTGAAATGCATTTCAATCCCTCTCCTTTCAACTCAAATGCCCGTTTGGATAGCAAGCAGATAGGTTACAGCTGGGATTTTATGAGTCGTAAGAGACCCATAAAACAGTCGTAATATTCCACTGCATCTCCAATGAACAAGGTTGACATTAAATCGTGGAGTGTAGCCAATACCACTTACGGCATTGCCAGCTTTAGCCAATAGGTCTATAATTTAATTCTGATTTGAAGTACTGGAACGATAACGTTGAAATGAAAGTCACAAAAGTGGTGTCAATTTAAGGAATTGCACCAGGCTAGTGGACTTTGCTTTTTTATTTAAGCTCCATGTACTTATGTAGGCCTATGTATTGTAGCCTATTTGTCTGATTTAGCGGCTTCGGTGGCGTAGTTGGTAGCATGCTGAGCTTCTATGCCCAAGAGAGCGGGTTCAAACCCGGCCGAAGCCATCGGATTTTTAAGAGCGTTAAAAATCCCTCAGTATGCCTTCCTTCGGAGGGGAAGTAAAACCGGCGGTCCCATGTCATAGATTTATGGCATGTTAAGGAACCTTCAACTAATTACACCTGTGTGAAGCTAAATTGTATAGGTTAAGAATGTAAACAACGCTCTTCGGTCCCTACGTTCGTTGCCAGCCGACTGCGGTGGCGTCTAGTGGCTAAGTTCTGAACTTGGCCTAGTAGTCGTTGACGGTGGCGTTTGGCGGCAAAAGTAGGAACTATTTGATAAATTCAAAGTTGCAGTCCTTCCTTGAATTAAAAAACAGATACACACACTAATACAGTCATCACAATTAACACCAAAAGCCTCCGTGGCTTAGGCGGCAGCACGCCGGCCTCTCACCACTGGGTCCGTGGTTCAAATCCCGGTCACTCCATGTGAGATCTGTGCTGGACAAAACGGAGGCAGACAGGTTTTTCTCCGGGTACTCCGGTTTTCCCTGTCAACATTTCATTCCAGCAACACTCTCCACAATCATTTCATTTCATCTGTCATTCATTTAATCATTGCCCCAGAGGAGTGCGTCAGGCCTCGGCAGCCGGCACAGTTCATATCCTCGCCGCTAGATGGGGGCTTCATTCATTCCATTCCTGACCCGGTCGGAGACTGGAAGCAGGCTGTGGATTTTCATTTCACAATTAACACCAGTTATCCGACAGATTCTACACACACCCAAAGTACACGGGGCTACATGGCCGCGTTGTCGCAGCCCCTAAACTAAGGAACCAACCAACCATTTGTCTGATGACCTATGTTGTCATGGCTTATTGTTAAATCGCTTGGAGGGACTTGGGACTTCTTGGTCATCAGCCCCGTGTATTTGTGTGTGTTCAATTTGTCTGACTAATCAGTGTTTCTCTGGTAACTGTAGTAGCCTCTTGGCCAAGATCATAGGTTAGTATGTATTGTATTTCTGTTCTTCCTTCAAGCTGATAAGAACAGAAATTCATACTAACCTATGAATCCCTGTTCTTATCAGCTTGATTTGGAAGGAACAGATCTTATCTGAACACACCCAAGGGGACCCATTCAGCGATCAATTAAACTAACCAATTTCTGATAGGGGTGCGTCTCGAGGTGTCCACCCGCCGTTGGTTAGCGTGACGTAACCGGGCCACCGCAGGTTTGGGACGCCAAACACTGCCTTTATCCGGCCCGGCTAGTCGGCCAAAGCTTCCGTCGGTTTAGGGTTTCACCCTAGGGTAGACCAAGGGCGCACCAGCTAGTGCTTTTGCTTACTTGCGTATGTGACTGTGTACGATTGTGGGCGCTCCTGCGTTCCGACAGCTGGCTCGCCCTCTGGTGGTCGGATTTGAACTTATTACCTGAGTGAGTGTGTGTGAGTGAGGCCATTAAGTAGATTGTAAGCTTGCCACGGTGGTTGAGTGGATAGCGTGTCGGTCTACTAACCCCAAGATTGCAGGTTCGCTCCTGGCCGTGGTAAGTGATTTTTGAAAGGCGGCAAAAATACGACGCGTTTGTCATACGATGTTGGCATGACAAAGAACCCATTTGAATTCAGTAGGCCGTGTTCATAATGGCAAAATTAATCTCGGGAGTTTCCGCCAACACAAAGTCCCTCATTTCTCTACTAGAAAGCACTATAGTGTTCAAGGAGCTTAGATATCTATTATCTAACCTCCTTAACTTTCATAGTGATTCAAGGAACAACGGTATTCGACATGCAAGCTACCCTCTGGGTGTCAAATTAGAAAGCTTCCACCAGGCACCCGAGTAGATTGTAGGTCGGTGCGCTAGTCGCAGGCCTCAAATTTACAGGACCGAGACCACTTTTCACTGTTCGGGCCGGTGTGCTCACGAGTGTGAGGGAGTAAGACGTGAGTTCCTTCGAACCGCCTGTTTGCGCCGGCCTGTTGATTGCCTGGCCTCTGGTGGTCGACTTAGGAAGTAGACCTACAGTTTACAGGCCCTAGATCTCCTCTCGTTGCCTGTGCCTGTAGTCTCACTAGTGCACCCTCCTGCGATCCGCCTGTTTGCGCCGGCCTATTCTTAGTCCTGCATTCCGGTGGTCGGTATTGTGAGTTGCTGTGTGTGTGATTGTGTGTCTGTCCACCCAGCTAGGACTGCAGGCCTGAGTGTTTCGTCTTCTGCACTGATGCAGGCCTGCTGTTGATTACTCCCGTGATTATTTCTCGCTGCCTGGATAGCTATTTTTTGGGCGTGAGTGAGTGTTCTGTGTATGCTCGTGTGCTTGTTGCACTTAAGGGGGCCTCCCCGGGTACTTAAGGGTGTGCCTCTCTGGCTGCCAGCTTGCTCTAGGCACTTATTTTAACCTCTTGCCGTAGCTTCTGGTGGTCTGTGTGCCTCTTGCGTGTGTGTCTGTTGTGTTTGGTGACCATTTTTTGTTCGGTCTGTGTGCTTGAGAGATGGATGTTGCTGGCACATCTACCCGTCTGCTCCCTGGTGAGATGCATCTGGGGTTTAGCCAGGACGGTCAGGCGATTGGAAAGCTTATGCAGGATATCAGCGCTGATTCCTTCTGCACCTATATTAACAACTTGTCGCGGCAAAGTGAGGTGCAGCTCATCATCCCCTATCCGTTCTCCTCGGCTGGGTGGTTGTGCCCTACCTGTACGGCGCCTCAGAAGTCCTTTCGGCGGCAGGAGGATTTCATCAAGCACATGAAGAAGATACACGCCGTGACCAAGAATGGCTTGGAAGTGATCTTTGAGTACTGTGGCGTGTGGTTCTCAACGCGGGAGCACCGCTACGCCAAGAACCTTCTCCCCTTCGGCTGTCTTCCTCTTCTAGGCCACCTCTTTCCCTCTCACAGGGACTTTCTCCTCTCCAACTACTACTACATCGACCCTTTCGACCACTGCTATTCTTGTTTTGTCCCCTGTTCCCTGCCTTGTCCCTATGAGGTTTGCCTCTCCTCATTCCCCTCCTGCCTTCACTATTCTTCCGCGGCCTACAGTCCCTTCCACCTTCTCTGTGACCCCCTCCTCCCCCCATCTTCCCCTGTCACCCCTGTCTCTTTACAAGCTCCTTTCCTGCAGCCTGCTATTCATATACTCCTGTCGCTCGACCCTCTTCTGCACCTGACATGCCTGCTTCCCTTCCCTTGTAACCCAGTGCTACCCTTCCTATGATTAGCCAAGAACCTCTCCCTGATATCACTCCATTTCACCGCACTTGGCTAACCACTCTTGGAAATATTCATGCATAGGACGACTTTGAGGCAGCATGTGAGACCCTCACTCGGGAAATGCTCCAGAAATGTGCTGAGAATCGTGCTGACTTTGGCCGCTGAAGGGAGCAGCGTCGTCAGGACAATCAAGTGGCTCTGCGGGCACAGAACAACCGTGACCCTCGACGCCGACGCGCTGAAATTCCCCAGTTTGGTGCCCAGGAAGGGGCACGGATCCAGAAGCTCTACCGGTTGGATAGGAAAAAGGCTGTTCGGCAAGTTCTTGGTCAGCAATCCCCATTTTGCCAGACCTCCTCTGAGGACCTTGAGGACTATTTTACTGGTATACATGCTACAAAGAATGTAGGCCTACCCATGATCCAGCGTCCTGAAGAAATCCTTCGTCTTCCTAGAAGCAATGATGTTGCCACGTCTCTTGTTGCTGACATTTCACCTGAAGAGGTTATGGGACGCCTCATTAAGACCTCCAATAAGACCTGAATCACAAAAGTTATAGGAAATGAACTCCGACATATTCTCCTGACGAGCGTGGAAAAATCCTTTACTGTCCCAATTATTGTAACTTAATTGTTTATTATGATTTGAATAAATGGATTTAACTACTAAGGTATGTGCCCAATAAAATATCGCGGTGTAACGGCTAGCATTCTTGGCTGTCACCCTGGAGGTCCGGGTTTGATTCCTGGCTCGGTTAAGAAATTTAATTCTGGTCTGAAACTGGAACAGGGTACACTCAGCTTCGTGACACACAAGACACAACTGAGAAGAGGCGGGTTCGATTTCCATATCAGCCACCCTGGAAGTGATTTTCCATGGTTTCCCCACTTCTACTACAGGAGAATGCCGAGATAGTTTCTAACTCAAGGCCATGGCCGCCTACTTCCCAATCCTCACCGGAATTACACACTAATACCGCCATCACAACAACGCAGCATATGAGGCAAAGTGTACACACTCTCAAGTGTAGACGAGGCTAAATGACCACGATGTCCCTACTTCTCAAATGAAACAACAATAATAAGGCACCCAGGGACTTGAAGTACGGTACTATCCTGGAGGGAGCGTAGTAAAACCTAGTTTGATCGAGAGAGTTTCAAATGTTATTTGGCTAAACTACAGACGACGAGCATAGCAAGCTAATTGTGAGACTCGTTATCCTCAACCCTCGAGTAGCGCATCTTCTTCTTCTTCTTCTACCTTATCCGATACGGACGTTGGCTACCACCATGGCAAACTCCTTCTTATCCTGTGCAATCCTGAAGAGTTCCATGAAAGACAGCCCAAACCACGTTCTTAAATTATCCATCCAAGTTATTCGTCTCCTTTCCGGTCCACGCTGACCTTCAATTTTACCCTGAAGTATAACTTGGACCAGACGGTATTTTGGACTCCTCATCATGTGTCCCAAGTATTCCAATTTCCTCATCTTAATTGTGTTTAACAGCTCAGGTTGGCTGCTCACACGCTGAAGAACCTCGGCATTACTCACATGTTCTGTCCACGAAATTTTAAGAATCCGCCGGTATATCCACATTTCAAAAGCTCGAATCTTCTTTTCTGTAGCTACGGACAAGGTCCAAGCTTCAACACCATAAAGAAGTGTGGAGACAACATAACACTTCACAATTCTTTTCTTAAGCGTCATACTGAGATCTCGACAGCATAGTAGTTGTTTCATTGTCATAAAGATGGAACTAGCCTTCTCTATTCGGCATCTTATTTTAACCGAAGGATCCCAATTCTCATTAATATTCTGTCCTAAATAAAACAAACTCTTGACTCGCTCAATCTGATGTCCATCGACTAAAAGGACTTGTGACAATGCTGGTTTTCGCGATATTATCATATATTTTGTTTTCTTAATGTTGAGGTCAAGGCCATATTGTTTACTCTTTTGATACACCATAGTAACAATCTCTTTAAGTCCTTCGAAACTATTTGCAATCAATACATTATCATCTGCGTACCGTATATTATTAATATAATTATAGCGTGACAAGTTAGACCTGGCCTGTCATGGCGGAGTCTCGTCTAGGAGGGGAAGTGGTGGGATCACTAGGCGCAAATGCAATTTCCTCTCTTTGGTGCAACACCTGTTTGGAGCTGCTCGCTGCGCGTCGTGGTTATATTATGAAGGCATAAAGTATCGAATAGGAGCATTCTCAGTGACATAGCACTGGTATTGGTGGTAATGAACTGAGAGCGCGCCCACTTCACACACTCCTGACAGCAAGCTTGTTGCCGAGCTTGTCAAAGAACAGAGCCGCTCAGTCTTGCTTCGCATGCCTTGACAGCATCTGTACCCTGCCAAGGTTCTGGGAATAATGACTACTTGGCAACATCTAACCAGCGCGTGACGAAGTGTGTGCTCACTGGTTGACAAAGAATCCAGGCGGGGGGATGACGTAATGCACCTGGACGCACATGCGCATCGGAAGGTTCAGGTCTAACTTGTTCCGTTATACCATTGACCTTAATACCTTGTTGAATGCCATCAAGTGCCTCAGAGAAAATCTGTTCTGCATAGATATTATAAAGAAGCGGTGAAAGAATGCACACGTTTGTTATTCGTGTGCCAGCAACGGATTGTTTGTCAAATATGAGAGTATTTTACAAAGAACTGTACGCTCTAGCGTTAGATAGAAGTGCTGCAGTGTCATTAGAGAAATAGAAGAAAACAGAGCTAAACATTATTATTACTAGGGCTCGGATTTTTAGGAAAATAAATATTTTTTATGTAAATACATATTTTAAGCATTTTTTCTATAAATACATAAATTCCTGCTTTTTACTTATTAGCACATAAAGAGACATATTTACATTATTTAAAATCAGTTTATCGCATTTTTGTTCTGTGTTAGTTCAACCTGTGAGCTGTATAATCTTCATGCAAAGCGTACGTCAGCTTGCAGCTGTGTTATTCTTAACTTGTCGCCCCGCGCCACTCTCTGTGGAAGCCGGGGATTTCCTTATCCATAGCCATATTGTACCATGTGCTAGACCTCCCCCTCCCCCAGCTACCTGGAACCAGTGTCACTCACCTGCAGTTCATTTCTGGCACTGTGAAGTGTAAGGCAGTTCTACGACGCCTACAGTAAAAACAAAATACAGGTTATCGTCTGTTGCAGAATTTAAAGATAATTTTACTTCTGATAGGGGCGTTCTGTTCTGCAAAACATGTGGGAAAGCAATCAAGGCTGAACAGCGATCTCAAGTTACACAACACCTCAAGGGCAAGAAACATATTGCCGCAGTTTCGCGCCTTGAGAATAGTCTAAGTGTTTCGCGATGATCGTTGGTCATTTGTGATGGACAACCTGAAGATGTATCTCGTTGTGTATTGAAATGCTTCAGCAGTCAGTGAGACATATAATAAATTGCATTCGTGAGTGCTGCATATTGTTTATATTCACGCTAATTAACTAAATTATAATTATTTTTACATTTTTGATACATATTTCAGGTATTTTAATACATAAAAAAATAAATATTTTCCCGATTTTTAGCACCTAAAAATCCGAGCCCTAATCATTATCGTATTATTATTACCTAGATATTATGCTTGCCACGGTGGGTGAGTGGTTATAGTGTCGGACTACCAACCCCAAGCTTGCAGGTTCGCTCTTGGCCATGGTAAGTGATTTTTGAAAGGCGACAAATATCACGGCATGCATGGCATACGTTGTTGGCATGTTAAAGAACCGATTTAATTTCAGTTGGCAGTGTTCATAATGGCAAAATTAATCTCGGGATTTTCCGCCAACCCAAAAGTTCCTCCTTTCTCTAGTAGAAAGCGCTATAGTGTCAAGGAGCTTAGATACCTAACCTCTTTGACTCTCATAGCGTTCCAAGGAACGACTAAATTCGACATGCAAGCTGCCCTCTGGGCTTCAAATAACAAAGCTTGCACCAGGCACCCAAGGCCATCCGATAGGCCTATTATTATTATATTATTATTATTAGTAGTAGTAGTAGTAGTAGTAGTAGTAGTAGTAGTAGTAGTAGTAGTAGTAGTAGTAGTATCTTGTTACACATGTATAATACGCGAAGGTGTATGTTTCACAAAACTCAAACTCCTAAACCAGAAAGAGTTAGGAGGTGTGGTTTGTACCAAAATCCTCCAAATCATCTCAGTGGTACAGGAAAAATCTTTCATTTCTTGAAAAGGCAACGGAAATATATATATATTTGTTAATAAAGTGTTTTAAAACAAATAACCAAGACGAGATAGCCCCTGCGAGAACTATGTCGCCTACAGCCCGCGTAGCACTATAGCCGGGCGGCTAGTCTGTACACATGGGGTGCACACAACCCATTATGCAAGAGTTCTCGTACGGGTCCGCTAGTTATTATTAATTTAATACAGCCATCTATGGACTACAAATAGCCTACACAACAATTATTCAGGTCTTCGTCTTCAAGGTGTTTTTTCCTCGCCGTTTAGCTTTCTGCCAGAGATTTTTCATTCTTGGACTCCTCAATCTCTCTTCCACTGAAAGTGTGAGTCTTCTTTTGGGGGGATCCTTCACACTAGCAACTTTAGTTCTAAGTCTTTTCCTGTCCCACACTTCAACCAGTTCAATATTTGCCCTTTTCATTAAGTCTTGATAGGCTATAACTTACCTCTTGAAGCCATGGAGGTTTTATCTTCCATTTCTCTAAACATTAAAATTGATAATAGGCCTATTGAACAATCTGCAACAAGGAAATTTTCAACACAAATTGTACATTGTACAGTACAGTACATAAATTGGTTTGATTATACAGATTGATATTTAGCCTATTATGATTTGGGTGGGTGTTAACGGCCGGCGAGACCCGAAGGAAAGTCGGTGCGGTGCGGACGGTGTCGACAGCCGTCGAGTGTCCGGCTTTGACAGCGTTGCCAGTTGTGTACCGTGAAATATTAAACAGCGTGGACTACATAAAATATTTCACATGTTTTAAATGAATTCTGACGAACCGCTGACCATATTACTAAAGTAATATAATTACACACAGTTAGCCGGTAAGTGTGCACACACAAGTCAATAAAACAACAAACCTGTACTAGCACAAAGAGCAACAGAGGAGAGCCCTTGCAACATCGAGCTAAATTTAAAGACCGGCTTACCGGGAAAACCGCTGATTGGTACAGGTGACAACATTCTTCATGAGAGTAAGTGACTTCGCCAACATAGGTGGAATTCCACTGCAATCTAAGAATTTAGGTTTTGTAACCGCAAAATGTCGGAATAACAAAATGATGTATAAAATTGCAAATAGGGTGTGGGACTTCCACGTTACATAGTGAAGACGCTAGAGAAGAATTACACTGATGGAAAGTTTCAAGCTTCTATTAACTTCTTCTCACTGTCGTAAAGTTGGCTATATTGTTCTCTTCTCCCACCATCACCAAACGTCAGAGCCAGAGCGGCTGGACTGTAGTAATCATCATCCTGAGTAACGTGTCCTTTATCCCCATCTTCGATGTTGTTGTTATTGATTTATTTAGGCACTTTGCGAGATCGTGAACATGTAGCCTCGTGTCTCATAATTTGTGTCATTGTGATTGCCGTAGTACGTAACCTCTCGCACGTAGCCACTGCGGAGAACATTTCCTGGCGCCCTGTAGTAGGCCTATGTGCATTTGCAATTAAGACAACGAATTGCGTACTAGATGACCGTGGCGCTAATAGAGGTACCGTACCGGTATTTGCCTAGTGTACAAAAAGGGAAACCGCTTAGGATGACTGAGTTCTGCCGCACTAGGTGGTTAATACCCCGTTCCAGCCCTCAGATCTGAATTAAATGTCCTGGCAGAGCCGGGAACCGAACCCTGACCTCCGTGGTAACATGATGATGATGATAATAATGGTTGTTTTAAGGGGCCTAACATCTAGGTTATCGGCCCCTGATGGTTTGGGTGATCGTGAAGATGAAAATGAAATGCAAACTTAAAACTAAAACTAACTACCAACCTACATACTAGAAGAAGAAATGGAAAACTAAAGTAGAATAAGGCAAATAAAGAACAGGAGGAAAAGAAATGCCCTCAACCCTCGAAGAATGCGGATTGAGGGACTTGGAAGGAAGGAGAGCCATGAAAGGCAGATAGGAAAGTGAAAGAGGAGAGGGTCCGCCCCAAAGGTAAGGGACAAAAAGGGAAAACCGGACCCATCTCAGGAATCCCTCGGGGTCGCCAACTCCCAAACTCACCAGCCGTGCCCTGCGGGTGTAGCATTATCTAGGGTGCACCAAAAGTGGTGGGGCTACATACACCCGGCCTCCTTGAGGGCCTTGAACAGAATGCAGGAGATAACATGAAAAGAAAAAGAAGGCTGACCCCTCGCAGAAGGAGGGAATCAAAAAAGATGAGACAAGGGCCAATTAAGGCGGGAAAGGAAGAGACTCCCTAGGCCTCGGATACCCTAATACCGTCGGGGTCGGAAGAGAACAAGAGTTGACCAAGTAAGGTCCACAGGAAAGAAGACAGAGAGGAGCCCGGCACAAGTAAGTGGAAGCAATGCCAGACTCAGCTGGGGGGCCCGTGGTCGCCAACCCACGTCCCACTAGATGTGAGTCCCTGGGGTATCCGTAGTAACAGCCAATAAATCTAGACACTACAGCACGATGAAGATCTTCCCTCCTCATCCTGAATATACGAAGAGGTATCTCAAATCAATAATAACTACGAAAGTTGGTTGCAAGACTGCATTAATAGGTATTCAAACGGTCGTGAAAAGTCTCTTTAACTACAGAGAGATCACCACTCTACTCAGGATGGATGCCCACATTCAATCAGGTGCAATAGAGAGAGGCTGATGATGATCACGGTGCTCGCTCCTTGTTTGGGAGGGAGGTATGACAAGTGCGATGAAGCTGGCTGGCTATTAGGATAACAGAACATGTCAGTAGGTTAGGCAAGTAAGTCAACCCGCGCGCAAGCATGGTAGCGATGATGATGATAATTGTTGTTTTAAGGGGCCTAACATCTAGGTTATCGGCCCCTGATGGGTTGGGTGATCGTGAAGTTGAAAATGAAATGCAAACTTAAAACTAAAACTAACTACTAACCTACATACTAGAAGAAGAAATAGAAAACGAAAGGAGAATAAGGCAAATAAAGGACAGGAGGAAAAGAAATGCCTTCAACCCTCGAAGATTGCGGATTGAGGGACTTGGAAGGAAGGAGAGCCATGAAAGGCAGATGGGAAAGTGAAAGCGGAGAGGGTCCACCCCACAGGTAAGGGACAAAAGGGGGAAACCGGACCCAGCTCAGGAATCCCTCGGGGTCGCCAACTCCCGAACTCACCAGCCGTGAGCCCCTGAGGGTGTAGCATTATCTAGGGTGCACCAAAAGGGGTGGGGCTACATACACCCGGCCTCCTTGAGGGCCTTCAGCAGAAGGCAGGAGATAATATGAAAAGAAAAAGAAGGCTGACCCCTCGCAGAAGGAGGGAATCAGAAAAGATGAGACAAGGGCCAATTAAGGCGGGAAAGGAAGAGACTCCCTAGGCCTCGGATACCCTAATACCGTCGGGGTCGGAAAAGAACAAGAGTTGACCAAATGAGGTCGACAGGAAAGAAGACAGAGAGGAGCCCACACAAGTAAGTGGAAGCAATGCCAGACTCAGCTGGGGTCCCGTGGTCGCCAACCCACGTCCCACTAGACGTGAGCCCCTGGGGGAAGACGCATGGTAGCCTACGGTTGATTAACTTGTCCAAAACTCACAAAGCAGGTATAGGACCTAATAAATAAATAAATTCTAAATGTTCTTAAAATTAATGCAGCCGATGGCCATTTATTTAATTTAAGGACTGGTCAGGGAAGGGATTTTGGTAGAACATCGGCCGTGGACCTATTGAAAGGAACTGTCCGGGCATTTGCCTAGTGGTGAAAATGGAAAATCAAGAAAACCATTTTTAGGACGGCCGAAGTGAGATTAAAACTCACGCTCAGCGAGTCGTGGCCGGTAAATTACTAGCCTACCTGCACGAGTTATAAAATATGTATTATTTTAAGTGTAGGTACTATCGCGTGCATAAATAACGGGCCGCCTTGCCGAGCGGGAGTCGAGTTTTCGAGCTATTAGGTTGCCATCACTTGGGGTGTTCTCGGGAGGGGAATGCTCAGAGCCGTGGTTGGACACCTGTCCTTGTTGGCAAGGGGGGAGAGTAGGGGGACAGATCGAGGAGCGCAGGGCCAACTTTGATTTTCTTTAGTTTCGCGCTTGGAAGATTGTTACAGATAACGAGACGGTTTTAATAAATCTAAATTGAAATGCTAAGCAACCCATTAATTGTTAAATCTCGTTAGAAATGCACTGTTGAGTTTTACTGTGTGTGAATCTTTCGAGAATCGAGTTTTCACAGTTAGGGACTAAACGCAGATTAAAAAGAAGAAATCGCAAACGTCCTAAACTACCATCTGCCTCTCCTCCCCAAAAAGGTCGTTCATATTCAAGGTCACGGACCGTAGTTCGCTGTCGTGTAACTGAGCCACTGTCAGCCTCTTGTGATTAACAGGTGATACCACACTCCCCCTTCCTCTCCCCCATTGCCTACAAGGACAGCTGCCCAACCACGACTCTGAGCATTCCCCTCCCGAGAACAAACCAAGTGACGGCAACCTGATGGCTCGAAAACTCAACTCCCGCTCGGCAAGGCGGCCCGTTATTTATGCACGCTATAGTACATGATTGTTGACAATACTGAGAACAACGGGGTGTTTAGTAGTCAGTAATATTATCGCAGCCGATCGGAGAGGACAGCAAGTGTCCAAGTATTAAGTGCATGTACGAAAAAATAAAGAACCTTGTAGTCGTAGGCCTACGTGACTGTTAATCTCGTGATCATAAGCCACGTGACCTACATTTTTAGGTGGGATACGAGCCACAGGACGTGATATTTCTCGCATGCATTGACCGGGAATCAAACCCGTTGATGAGAAGCAGGCCATTTGGCCGATGCATCTTCACGCCCCCTATATGTAAAGACCTGCGCGGATGCGTATATCCGCAAATTTTTCGTCATGTGGATATAGTGTACCCTTGCACAAGGCCTTCAGAACAGGACTCTGTCGTCGGGGCATGAACGGTACACTAGCTTGAATATGAAACTGTTCTGGATATTATAGGAAGATCACTAGGGCTGAATAAAATTCATCACACACAGATTCTGAATGAAAATAAACAAATTTAATGCACCAAACACCAGTACAACAAAAACAAATAAATAAAATAAAACCAAATAGTAGAAATGAAATTTAAAATAATAATAATAATAATAATAACTCAAAGGTAAAATAAATCAATTACGGAATCAATAACATTAAGTCAAAATCAGAAATATAAACAAAGGACTAATTAATGTCCAATAACCACCAATTAACTGCTAATCAGCATCAATTAACACTTATCATAATAGTCATGACGTATGATTACAATCAAATTCATTAACAAATAAAAACCAATCATATGGCAAAATAAAGAAAATGAATCGAAATGAAATCTGGTTAACACCAATTAGCCTTAATTACCATTATCAAATTTATTAATTACGATGATAAGGTATCATCAGAAAGTTAAGTTATTAAGAGATGAGGGATCAAGAGGGTCCGGTCAACTGCAACAACAGGATGGATTAAGAAAAAGAAATCCAATTATACGAAATTAATCATTCATTAATCTGAGTAAACATAATGATCATTGAGCCTAATATCATCCAATTACATCTCAGATACATGATATGGTCAATATCAGAGACACCCATAACCATTCCGAAGTATACATTATAGCCTAGCCATTGGCTCATTTAATTATTAATGGCGTTTAATTAACATTTACTGGAATCCCTCCGTTAAATAAAAGTTTACCCTCATATCAAATCTTAACCTTCATGGCATTAATTATGTATTTCTATCTGCAAACATGAACATGATTTATGCATCTTATTTACATACTCTTGTAAATTAATTATGGAAGCCTTTTCCGTACGAAATCTTAATGTCCAATCCCGACATTACTTTGGACGTCCTAGCTTTAAAACAAATTGGCTGAATCAATGAAGCCATTTAGTTTTCCTAGCCTTGAAACACACTTACAAATTGTCACACATTACATTGGCATATTAGCGATATGATAAGCTTGGCTTCGGCCCTTGCGTTCGACGTGATACACTCTCGAACCAAGCACTCGATGCCTTGTCAAATAATTCACGGATATTCAATAAACAAACTAAGAAAAGTGCCTTAAAAACAAACAAAAATAACATCATAAAAAATGATGACTTACCATCCGCCTATCAATCAAACTTGGGTTGGATAAACATGAAAAACAATTAATAATTCCTACCAAACATTATTAAAGTAATCGTATCGTGTGAGAGTCACGTTAGGCAACGGTGAATGTATTTGAAGCCGCGACCCCTAGAAAAAAATGGACATGACACAAAATAAATACCTTGTATCAGTGTTATGTTAAATGACGGTGAATGTATTTGAAGCCGCGACCCCTAAAAAAGATAGACATGACAAAAATGTGTTCTAAGCGGCATATTCAATAGGGTCAATATGTATTTAGGGGTATTCGCTACCTATACACTTCTTACCTTGGGTGCCCCTATCTTGCAGAACGAGGTTACAATAGAAAAAAGCATGGTCCGTTCAACAATTATCGAGAAAAAAATCTCAATATAATTTTGAACCAATATTAACTATCCAAAAAAACTAATAATAATTATTTTCCAGGACCGAAAATAATTATTCATGAACACAGGACTCTAAGGTCACTGTCTAGCTAGTGCCCATTTAAAGAGACTGATTGACCAGGCATAAACGAGAGGATTTCGAACACGGGACTGCAAGGTTACTGCCTATCAAGCACCCGTTTAAAATAGTTTCTGGACCAGGCACAACAAGAGGATATCGAACCCGGGACTGTATGGTCAACAGACAAAACCGTCCCTTATATCAAAATGATCAGTGAAGAAAAACACTATCGACTGGAGGCATCAGGGTAGTGACCTAACGTACCCTTGCGTAAATATTAAACTTGGGACCAAACACCAAAAAAATATAAGAATCGCTGCGACAAAGCACCCGTGTCTTCAGTGGGCTCCCCTCTTTGTGAAAGAAGACAATGAGTGGGCCTCGCCTGCTAGCTAACCTTGACCGCGAAAAGGTAGAGATGCAGGTCTTCACCCCCCCGGGCTAACATATGACTGTATTCTTACCAGCTGTTCGGACCAGATCTTAGTATTTTAAATGTGGAGCGAAGCGCTCTCACTAGAATATAAATTAATTATTACAGTCACCTCGTTATGACTGATACCGTTCTCTTACCTGTGAAATACTATTGCAATGTGAATTTTTCACCTTCATCCCTCTGTGCGATATGATTGCAATCAAATATAGATTAATTATAGCATTATTTTACCTGCGCTCATTGGCCACTACCTTGCACGTACAATTCACTTATATCACTGTAAACTTATCATACTTACTTTCATCTGACATCTTCCCCTCAGGTCTTATTTACCTGGCATAATCATCTATTTTATCTTATTTCATCGTAGATTTCTCCTTACAACATCTTACCTGTATGGCCTTAAATATCACACGCGTTCTATAGTGACTAATATAACAAATAGTGAGGCTGGATCAGCCGTCACTTCTTAAATAATTCACGCCATTGTAAACTGTCCTCTAAACTCTACTCATTGCTACACCATAATACCCCATCATCATCCATCACATACACCATGGTCCTTTAAATATCGTCCCAAAAAATCCTCGGATATTAATTCATCCAGTATGTAAATACATAAATTACTATCTCTGGTCATTTACACGAAATAATGAGATTTTGCCTGGAAAGGGCATCTATCGAAATACCATGCTTCGTTCGTCCTATTCGGGTGAAAAACACAGGGGATAATTCTAACACACACTTATAAATAAAATAGGGAGTTCTACCATGTGTTTTATGTACGGATACGATTACCTAGCAACATCCTTACGTTAATTTAGGCACTTTTAATTCATTAAAATAATTATTGTGATTATTAATCATTATGAGCGTACCCAGCTCCGTCAGATGCACAACTATGGTCGGCATTGACACAGTCATTGTACACACAAAATAAAACAAATCAAAAGAAAAAAAATAACATGCTAACATTACGGCGATGAAATCCTTGAATTATTGACACCTTAAAATATAATCAAAGGTACTGTTACGTGCCACCCCCTAGTGGCACTTTTGTTAACTGGATTACGGTGTGTTTAAGCACAAACACAATTGTTCCTTTAACGAGATATAATTTTATTACAGGTCTACAAACATACACAGTGCACTCACACACACACAGTGAGTCTAACTTCAGAAACACTATAGTCACTATAAGTTTCCACCTTTTCCCTCACACCACTCTCCTCGCTATTTATGTTCTCTCTGTCCGTGAGGCGTTACAGTGTTCCAGCTTACACTCACACGTACAGTCTACACAGGTTCTCTACAGCCTTGCCCCTGCCACTTCACTTACTTCCAGAGTCCTCTTGCTGCTCCTTGTGCGCTGTTGCTCGTCCCGTGTCGATCCCACGACCACGCCTTCCACGAAGCACCGTGACACCTCCAAGCACTAACAGTCCTGACTCAAAGTTGCACCCTGGCAGGCAGGCTTCCACTCTGTTACCGTAGACGTCCAGTATTAATCGCTGTACTGATGCGCACTCGCTCACTCGGCCACACTTCAATACACACTAGCACTGACCAATACTGTCCAATACATTCCAATACACTCCCATACACACTGTCACAACCCATTGCCGCATTGAGTCTGTTCTGGTTGGTTCCACATCCAGAATCTTCGCGTATTCTCTCGCCGGCTCGCACCGACTCACAGGTGCTTTGTTAATGTATGGCCGTGGGAGGAACCGAGAGGGTGTGGGCACTCTCTCCCTCCCCTGCGGGGTATGGCCAAGGCCACCAGACTGTCACACTGCCCCTCCCCCCGGGAGCCTCCTGCTGTCCCGCGGCAACACGCAACAGTACTTATCACATTGAAGGCTTCCTTCATCACTTGCATGAGCTGGACCAGAGGCCCGCACCAATTTGACTTAGCACGTGACCTCCATGGTCATTTCGAATCCCATCACGATGATGTAAAACCACTCGCTAATATCACTGCAATCCTCCATATCACTAGGTTACTGTAAGCCAGCACCCTTTTAAAATGCATACACACACATATTTAATTTAATTATGCAGCACTCTAAAAATTACACATTAGTGGGCTACACACTTGTGTCATAGATTGACAAATTCTCACACTATTACCTCACTTGTCGCGGACACATTTTTCTGTTATATATTTTTCACTTGAATTACATATAATTTCACATCTTTCCTTTCTGTTATACACATTCACAGCTCAGTATTCATTTTTAATATTATTTCGCATCAGCCGAACAATGAACTGTGCGTTTCGTGCGCTAATACTTAGCGTGGTGCTACATGGACCAGCATCCACTGACGACGGCTGAATGATGAACAATGCGCAATGTCACGGACTTCCACCCGCATATATGACAAAATGGTTGCCAATTCACAGTTTAGCACATACGACACCAAATGCTCCTTTCACAATCATAGGCTACAGCAATCAGGCACCTCAATTTATACACAAAAATATGGCCTTGCTAATCATATGGCTCACGATGGAACTCGATCATAGGCTAAATTAATATCATCAGCGCTTGGGTAGAACTAATTTCTTGCTGAAGGACGCTATGTTCTCTCTCTCACATACTCGACGTTGTCAAATTTCCTTGCGCAGAGGACTACTTCTACTCGATGAACACAGAGATATTTAATTCGTTACCGCATTCCCAAAATTCTTGATAATAATTAGATTCATCATGGGCGTTTCAGATCATTCCTGTAATGTCTTGATCTCTCGTAACCAACTGAGGCGTACTCTTTGAGGGCGGAGTCAAGCATCTTCTGCGTGTTAACTCGAGATGGTTACTGCGTTTTAGCAAGATTCTCAGAATTCGCTGGAGTGCTCCTGCTCTGAAACTCGCGGGCAAGCGACTACAGACGCGCCTGCTCGGTCCATTGTGCGAAAATCATAAATATCTCCCTGTCGAAACTGCCAAACCATCTACAGTATATGTGGTCTCAACACGGCAGAAAGATCCTAGTTATTATTATCATCATTACACAATGATGATTTCATTCTCATGCCACAGTATTTAACATCATGACATTGCCCTATATAAGTACTCCAGTGACGTAATGTGTCCTTGGCCTAAGACGTAGGTCAAGGCACAAGAATTTACATGACTCTGCGGATAGCGGATAAGCTGCGGATAATGTTTGGAATATATTTGCGGATAGTTTTTAGAATACAATCCGAACTTGTTCAATATCATTATTAGAACCCGGATGTTTATAACATATCATACATTTCCGAAACGTTTCTTTCATGACAAAATAATGTAAGATGATGGGTTAAGCTAATCTTATTCTAATTATGCCATTAAGCATAATTACCACTCCGAAAAGGAAAGGGTTGCAATTCTGGCAGTATAACATTCATTTCAAACATAACATAGCACATAACATACTGAACCCTTGCAAAGAAGCATATGAGACTCAGTTTCGGGGGGTGTAACGGTTCATATCGTAAGTTGTTGTCAAAGCGCTTCATTAACTTGCAGGGTAACATATAACAAAATAACATGCAGGAAAGAGTGAAGCCAGGGTTAAAACAAATGAATTTAATAAACAAATCACCATATTTACACTTAACAATAACAACAAAACTCCCATCTGACTCCCACTTAATAAAATTGCCAAAAACTAGGCCAAAATCTCTGGAGAGATTAATTACATGGACCAAGTGTCCCTAAGATAAAAATAACAAAAGTGACCATATATGTGCGTATGCCGTTCTACATGCATCACGATGTGTACAAACGAATGCGTGATTTGTCATCATCCAGAATAATCATCCAGACAACGAATCCACATTTCTTAGAGCTAGACCGACACGGGGGAACACAACTACAATACTTAAAAACTAAACCGACACTTCCTAGATCTAATATATACAACACAATAATTTCCGTGTGAAATTGGAATCAAATTGCCGTAGCAACATTTACTGCCTAAAAACTTAGGACTTCTCACACAAATCAACACAAGTACATTAACACGTGACCAATAAAAAAAATACACATATGACCGCCGTCAAATTTACAAGTACTCTACCACTACACCGCACAGGTGTCACCTACAAAATTACATGAATCGAGTCAATAAACACAACAATAGGCTCACAGCCAACATTTACGTTATTAATACAATATTTTACCCATACAACGTACAAGAAGCAGTTACACACATGGCGAACTCCCCAATTAATTATGGCTTAAAAATAACCATCACAATGAACATGTTTGCTACATGAAAGCTTACGGGGGCCAGTCGGACAATCAGGACTGCCTATCAAAATAAGTCACAGGCAAAACGGGCGATTTGTGGAACTCTGCATATCTGTCAACCCACGTGTCAATAACCTCGACCTCCCAGGACATGGGGTCGAATCTCGAAGAAGTGTGCCCCAAAGCACAATAATACGTGTGTGTGTGTCAGAATAAATATGGACAAGAAACAGCGGTCTCCCTAGAGCACCCTGTCTTTCCATCAAAAAAATACAACAGCAGCAAAAAATGAGGGCGGTAGGACCTCTACCCCCTCCTCACGTAGAATCAACACACACCTGACACAGTAACACACACAGAATCACACGTATGGGTTTTGACAGACTCTGAAATAAAAAGACATAAATATATTCCACTTGCTGGCGCCACCGTTCTATGCCGTGACTAGTTAACCTGAAAAGGACTCAAGAAAATCTATCAAAATTAGAACAAAGGTGTTCTACAAATTACATTTTAAGTTGGTGCGCTTGGCAAACCTAATATGAATAATAACCTGTACAGCAAATATCTTACAGTAATTACCTCCCTTTTCCTATCACAAATATTAACGTTAATAAAGCACCATTTATCGAATGTAACGGGTTTCGCATGTGCATGGATAAAAATCACGCACGCACGTCGCGCACATTGAAATAATTCAATTGTTGTACATCACCGATCAGCTTGTAGAACTTAAGACATCCTTCTCAGCCCATTTCCCTGTGGACAGATTAACACTCCATCGTGGTCGTCTGCGTTGAATCGTTGAAGATCATCCCAACTCCAAACCACGTGTTGAGCATCTTGGTATCGTCTCCTTGGCAGAAAAGTTCAATGTTAATTATTTGACCTAGCTATAATCGCTTGCAGGTTACTCAATTCGCCCACAAATTGTCCTAATGCGATTAATTGCGAAGACTTGCCCTAGATATGTCGCACACACGCATAATAAACCCATAAAAAATACACTGAAATATGTACATAAAATATACACCTCGAGACCACGTCACTGACTCGATAATGAGTTTAAAATCTTGACTGCACAGGCAGTCGCTATCTTGCTCGGTATTTCCGTACTGTACTGTTGACCTTCGCTCAGGTGAGCGCTAATTAGTACGTTACAAGACTTGCCCCTCAGAGCTGAAATGGTCGTCTTTAAGAAAATGTTACAAGTCACCACGCGCTCTGCGTGAATTATAGCTCACAAAATAAAATTGACTTCAGATAAAATGTACTAGAGCGTGAAAATTCGTTATCACAACTGATGTGAATTTAGCTCCTCAGAGCTCACAAAAAAAATAACTTCAACTAATTCAGACCGTTAAAATCGCTATACAGACGGGCGTGAAGTTGGCCTCTCAAGGCTCCAAAACGAATGACCTAGAGTAGCGTCATGCCAAACTATTTATTAGAAACTGACAGGGGACGGAGGAGTGGGATGGAATAGAATAAAAATTTCCAGAGTTTTTATCTCACAAATATGGGACTAGTGTCATTCTTCTTCAAATAAATCAAACGTCACAATGCACTCGTGCGGAGATCAGTCCGTTCGGCGGTTCTTTAGATAATCAATTCCGCGGGCTTTTTACTACTGACGCTGTCCATCGCGTGATCATGGCTTGGTCTCTCGTGATTGGCTGATTCAATCGTAGGTTCGTTGCAAGTGACTCGTGATCATTCCTTTATGCTTCCAATTCTGGAGCAAGTAGTTGCTCAATTTGGCCTTGAACCCGGCTAAAACTGACCGTCCCCCAAGAATAGCTACTAGCTCTGCTCCTGTTGCAATCATTACGAAACGCTAGCCTGCCTTTTATCCATGTCCACTTCCTCAAGTACTGTCTGGGCTGCAGTAATAATAATAATAATAAATATGAATACTTATTTATCGAAGATGAATAAGGGTTCATTTATCCTCAGCAAGGTTTTGAAATTCGAAGCAATTGATTGATTTGGATTTCAAAAACAAAATCCACCGTAGTAACAACACATCTCTTTAATACCTCGCTCAGCTGCTCGTGTGTACACCCTACTGACTCAATTAGTGTGCGCTCTTTCTCGCCGGAATGTGATTCATACTTCCTCACTAGGTCTCCCCCTTCTCCTCACGTGATTGCCACTCCTGTCGTCTCAGCTGCTTGTTGTTTACAAACAAAGTGCGTACTCGGGCGCTCCACGTATCTTTGAGTGTTGGCTCACAAAATAAAATTTTTGCAATACAGATTCTGCACACATCATTTTTCCTAATCATCAAATGGTTCCCTTCTGTAGTAAGGTTTTAAATTGGCGCTATTAAAAACAGATTTTGCACCAGTGCTCACTTCTTCGAGCCTGTAGGCATTGTTACCCAGATTCTTAATTACCCGGAACGGGCCAATAAATTTTGGACAGAATTTTGCGAAGACTTTGTTCTTAGGGTCGGATATCGGTGGTCTACGAACCAGCACTAACTCTTGTTCTTGTAACTCCCGGTGAAACTTCTTTCCTCGGTACCGTCTCAGCCTTCGGTCCGCTTGGTTCCTCATGTGCTCTCTCGTTCGCTGGATTCGCAACTCATGCGCTAATAGTGGATCCCTTGGGCATGGAATAATCTTGTCCCAAGTTCTTTCTGGCAACCTGTTGTGGTGTACAATCAGTGGAACTTGACCCATCGACTCGTGCTTCGTGGTGTTCATGCACATCTCAATTTCCCCTACTTTGTCAACCCATTTATTATGATCGTTAGGAATCATTACTCTGTAGTTCTTGGCAACACAGCGAATTGTTCTCTCGCTCGGATTTCCACAAGGATGACGAATGCTTGAAAATACGTGTTTTATTCCTAGGCCCTCTAAACCTTGCCTAAAAACATTGCTCGTGAAATAGGTACCATGATCTGATAAAATGGATTCCGGCTTCCCAAGCGTCGGAATAACTTTGTTCTGAATTCGACTAAGGACTTGTTTTGATGTCGTCTTCTGGATTGGACATAGCACGACCATCTTTGAAAATACATCGACACACACCAGAAGGTGTCGG
Organism: Meconema thalassinum; assembly: GCA_946902985.2. Lineage (NCBI taxonomy): Eukaryota > Metazoa > Arthropoda > Insecta > Orthoptera > Tettigoniidae > Meconema > Meconema thalassinum. Next base: position 2,079,006,637 of record OX336388.2, read on the forward strand.
CATCCAAGCTTCCCTTTTACTAAAGGACCAAAGCAATCGATAGTGAGCATCTCGCATGGTTTTTGAGGTAATAGTGGTCTTGGAGGTTGTTTCAAAATGAAGTTGTTCGGTTTCGTACGCTGGCATGCGTCACAAGTTCTAATTACTTCAACAATGGTGAATCGCATCTTAGGCCAAGTAAAGGTCTCCCCTATCGTAGCTTCAGTCTTATCCGTGCCGATATATGCTAGGCTCTCGTGAACATGCCAAGTCGATCCCCTCTGTAGTGATGCTGGAACTAGGATTCGCAGTTTAGTATGATGCTCATCCACGTACTTATGTAACAAGTTATTTAGGTAGTGAAATCTCGCTTCTTTAGCACGGGCTTCTCGGTACTCAGGTGAATTTGGTGGTAATTCCTTCTTATAGAACTTCATCATCATCATCATCCATGGGTCTGCTTCTTGCTCCTTCCGAATATCCTTCAATCACGACAAAAACTCACGAGCCTTAGGTGTCAATGTAATATTGTGAACTTCCGCTGTTACTTCGATTCCGTCCTCAGGATTTCTACTCAAGGCATCTGGTATGACGTTCATCCTTCAAGGGCAATGCTCTATCGTGATGTCAAACTGCTGTATGTAGATGGACCAGCGCGTAACTCTCTCACTTGCCATTGTTGTCTTGAATAAAAATGTCAGTGCATGGTGGTCGGTTCTAACAATGATGGAATAACCAAAGATCACCTTACGCCACTGTTGAAGAGAATATAAAATTGCTAGCAGCTCAAGTTCCGTCACGGTGTAGTTCCTCTCATGTTTCCTTAATTTACGACTCGTAAATGCCAAATAGGATTTCTTCTTGGGTTCTTCAGCGTCCTCTTGGTACAGCATAGCACCGATTCCAATCAACGAAGCATCTGCTTGAATAATATTCGCTTCTCAAAATCCGGATATCCAAGTTTCACACAGTTTTCCAATAAATCCTTCGTTGCTTTAAAAGACCTATCGCACTCCTCGTTCCACGACCATCGATTTGCCTTCTTCAACATCTCCTGCATAGGTGCTACTGTTTCTGTGTAACCAGGGCAATTTTCTTTGAAGAAGCCTGTCACTCCCTAATACGCTCTCACATGTTTGACTTTAGTAGGTGTGGGAAATTTCTTAATAGCTTCAATCTTGGCTGGATTAGGCCGCACGCCCTCAACATCAATTATATGGCCCAAATATAAAATCTCGCTCTGGCAAAAATGTGATTTCTTTAGATTAATTTTGAAGTTCATGGTTCTCAAGTTGTCCAGAAGTTTATTTAAATTTATCAGGTGTTCTTCCATTGTTTCAGGTGCAATTAATATGTCGTCAACATATCTCGTGGTGAAGCTCTTGACCTCCTCAGTCAGATTCCTATCTAGTGCTCTGATGAGTGCACATCCCGCAGTTTTCACGCCAAAGGGCATTCGACACCAGATATAACTTTGATTATCGAATAAAAATCCCGTCAGCAGTTGGGATTTTTCTTCAAGTTCAAGATGGTGGAAACTATTCGTCAAATCGACGCTTGAGTATATCTTCTTCCCCCGGAAGCCTTTCAAAACATCTTTGATCCTAGGTGCTTGGTCATGCTCGACTAGCAGTTTACCGTTCAAAACTCGCGCGTCTAGGCAGAGCCTAATTGATCCATTTGGCTTGGCTACAGCCAATATTGCGTTGAGGTAAGGGGTTGCCGCTTTCCTTATCATGCCAGAATCTAATAAGTTAGTAATAATGTCCTTCACCTGAGAAAAATGTTTCTCTGGGATCGGGTACGATTTACTTTTAAATGGGGTCCAGTTTGTGACTTGCATGGCATATTGAAAATTTAAAACTTTCCCAGGTATGGTATCAAAAGCTCCTTTATGTAATCTTAAAATTTCTTCCAGTTTTCTTCTTTCAGGTTCCCCTACGATGGCCTCCTTAAGTCGCTCCTGAAGTAGAATTTCAAATTTGGTTCCGCTAATTTCTTCTTCCGCCAAATGTACCCAAAGTTCCTGCGAAATATCTCGGCTGTCAATTTCTACCACTGCTGTCTGGCTGACTCGCTCCCCCGTCAAGTTCTTATCTCCTGCCTCATTAGTGCATTCTTCAACGATCCAAGTATTTGCCTCTCTCTCCAATGGACTCTCTTCCATGTTTAAACCCACATGATTCAACCCCTCTACTTGTTTGAAACTTACAGTGTTGTTATGTAAGTCAATTACAGCATGAAAATCGCAGATGAATTTGGCTCCTAAAATAATGTTGTAATTCATCTTCGGAATGACAATGAATGTTTGCGAAAAAGTATGGTTCAATATTTCCAGATCTAAAAATGCTTGCTGTTTACAATTTATAGTTTTGTCAGGAATAACACCTCTGTCTTTCATTAGCGGTACCGGCATAATTGGAACAGTTTGTTTTCTTCCTATTTCCTTTATCAAAACTTCAGTGACTAAGCTCACCTGGCTACCTGTATCAATCAAACATCTCACCCTCATGCCTCCAATATGCGCGTAAATAATTGGTAGTTGTCTGACAACATTTTCACGGTTCTTCACCACTTCCTCCAGGCAGTCGTCCGGGAATGCTACCCACTCTTCTATGTTGGCAACTATCATCTCTTCTCGCTCCATGGCAACCTCCATTTTCAGACTATCATTTTTCAGTTCATTTGGAGTTTTTTTTTATCCCGGGACCCATTTGTTGTGTTTCGCCGGTTGTCATCCTGTCGCTCCTGTTGCCTCAATAAACTCTCCGCCCCCTCTCCTTGATGATTGTCTGGGCTCTGTCTGTTTGCCATGGCACGCCCCCACTTCTCCTTCTCCGCTTCTTCGGTACTTAATTGATCCAAGTATTTTCGTGACTCAATGTATCGCTCGTCCCAGTTGTTCCGATAATCTCCCCTATTTTCTTGGCGATAGTTCCTTCCGTTATTCCATCTACCATCTCCATTTCTTTGGTAAGGTCTACCTTGTCTCTGGTTTCCCCTCCAATTTGTGTACTCCCGCTGGTACGTCCATTGATTATTCTGATTTTGGTTGTTCTGATTGTATCTCCCGCGGTTATTCTGATAGTTTTGATTATTATTGTTGAACTGGTTTCAGCCGTCAAAATCTTGCCTTCTCGGTGTGAATTGTGTCCCTGTGGACTGAGTCTTGGTTTGGTTCCCCTGGCTGTGATTATTTTGGAGTCCCTGAACTACCTCTGCCGTGTTGACACATTCCATATTCCTCCTTCCTGTCTGAGTAATTCTTCGGCTTGGACTGCGGTTTGAATGTTTCCTGCGACTAATACTTGTTGGATGTGCATTGGGAGTTGTTTCCCGATGGTTAGAACCATATTTTGCTCGCTAGGCGGGTCGTCAAAATCTCTGAATTTTACCAACTGCTGGCTGAAGAAATCTGAAAACCGGGTTGGATGCGTACTATGATATTTTCGCGTGTACAGGTCCATTCTCAACCCTTGCTGTAAAGAAGGGCTCCAAACCTTCTTTAAAAATGCTTCGCGGAATTGAGCCATGTCTGTGAAAGTATACTTAAAGCTTAAAAACCAGGTTAGGCTGGGTCCTTCTAAAAATTTCTCCACTAGTCTTAATTGTTTCTGAAGGCCGATGTGCTGGTCATTAAAGTAATCAGTTAATTGTCGTAGAAAGGCTTTGGGAGTGGTTCCTGAATGTTCCTTAAATTTATCGGGCTTGAAATCATTACCCCGAATGACTTGGATGACTTGGGCAGGTGCCAAGTTCGGTTGTGGTGTAGAAGTCTCTCCCCTGTATTGCTGGAATGCGTTACTCGTTAGTCTGGGACTTTGACCCCGGCTGGTATCCTCAGCCAACTTCAAGCCTGCAGGACTTCCAATACTTCCCTGCTTCTCCGGTATATTTTCAGCCGAAAATAATGTCGCATTTTCTAAAGATCTAATCTCGTTTTTGATGATTAAATCTGAGTGTTCCTGTAATTTTGATTTTACATTTTCCTCCAATGCCTGCATTCGCTTTAAAACTGTCAGCCTGTCTTCCTTATTCTCGTGAGCCTGCTGGTCCCAATCTCGCCGGATCCTACTTTTCAAGCTGTTAATTTTCTCCTCGTTCCTTTCCTGATTTTTCTCTAGCTCTTCACGTATCTGTTCTTGCGTTTTGACTAGTTGTTCCCCAACCTCTTCTCTTATGACCTCTTGTGTTTTTATTAACTGGCCTTCCAGATTATCCCGAGTCTTGACGAGCTGCTCTCCTACCTCTTCTCTTATGATCTCTTGTGTTTTTACTAGCTGTTCTCCTACTTCTTGTATTTGCTGTTGTGTCTTGCCTAATTGCTCCTCTAAGTTCTCCCGCAAGTGTATCCGTTCGGTTTCGGCCTTAACCTCGACTTTATCAATTTCTTTTATTAATTCCAGCACGTTGCTGTCTACCGAATTAATTTGTTGCTGCAATTTTTCTTGGGTTTTCTTCATTCCCGCGGTGTTATTGACACATGCTGCCTCTATCTGCTTGAGTTTATCTGCCACCATCTCGTCAAATTGTACTAATTTGTTATCAAACTTCGCCTCCAACTTCTTAATTTCGCCTAACTGTTTGACGTTGTTCTCCGCGACCTCGCCTGCCAGTTTCTCTACCTTTTTAACGCTCTGATTAATGTCGTTAGTAATCTTTCCTAATTGTTCGGTTTGTGTTACCGCCTGTTCCGACAATTTGTGATTTAGTTCATTTAATTGTTTGTCCGTGTCTAATTTCTGGACCTCTAATTGAACCGAAATACTACCGCTCATGACATGTAATTGTTTTTCGCTCTTCTCACGCTGACTTTCGAATTGTTTTTCCGTTTCTATCTTCTGCGCTTGTAACTGGACCGTAATGTCACTTAATTGTTTTTCTAGTTGTTTATCCGTTTTTGCGGACATCTGTTCTAATTGTTTTTCACTATGCTCATGCTGAGCTTCTAATTGTTCTTTTAACTGTTTATTATTGTCTCCGCTTATTTCCTCCTTCATGTTCTTTAACTGCTCTTCCGTCTTCACGGACATCTGCACTAATTGTTCTTCCGTTTTCGCGGACATTTGGATCGACATCTGTTCCAACAATCCCTTAATTTCATCAACAATCGCCATTTCACACACACAAATATATTCAGAGAAAACAGGGTCATGGGCCAAGATTTCAGTCATATACACGTATACATGTCATGCCATTAAAATATTACTGGCTCTAATTTAATGAAAATCTCAGTAACAAAATTTACTGAATAAAATTACACTTATTCCCAAACAACAAAATAACCCCTAGTGATCTGTTTTTAAATTCCTAACCAACAGAATTTACGAAAAACACCAATTAACCGAAGTCAATTAAATGTCAAATATAAGGCAACACCTTCCTGCTTTGACTGAGTTCAATAATAATGCAAATTTTCTAATTTTAATGCTGGGCGCCAGAACAGGTTTATAACAAATACAATATCAAATTCTAACCTTGTTCAATATCTCTAACTTTAGGAACTCAGTGATTTTATTAATGCACATGGCGGTACAACATCGCCTCAATTTACTGAATTTACTTTGCCCGCTTGACCTGGCATCATTTCTCAACAAAATAAATATGAGATCAGCGAAGCAACAACAACAACAATCCCCACTTGGGCAGCCATTTTTGTTTTATGAACCCTTGCAAAGAAGCATATGAGACTCAGTTTCGGGGGGTGTAACGGTTCATATCGTAAGTTGTTGTCAAAGCGCTTCATTAACTTGCAGGGTAACATATAACAAAATAACATGCAGGAAAGAGTGAAGCCAGGGTTAAAACAAATGAATTTAATAAACAAATCACCATATTTACACTTAACAATAACAACAAAACTCCCATCTGACTCCCACTTAATAAAATTGCCAAAAACTGGGCCAAAATCTCTGGAGAGATTAATTACATGGACCAAGTGTCCCTAAGATAAAAATAACAAAAGTGACCATATATGTGCGTATGCCGTTCTACATGCATCACGATGTGTACAAACGAATGCGTGATTTGTCATCATCCAGAATAATCATCCCGACAACGAATCCACATTTCTTAGAGCTAGACCGACACGGGGGAACACAACTACAATACTTAAAAACTAAACCGACACTTCCTAGATCTAATATATACAACACAATAATTTCCGTGTGAAATTGGAATCAAATTGCCGTAGCAACATTTACTGCCTAAAAACTTAGGACTTCTCACACAAATCAACACAAGTACATTAACACGTGACCAATAAAAAAAATACACATATGACCACCGTCAAATTTACAAGTACTCTACCACTACACCGCACAGGTGTCACCTACAAAATTACATGAATCGAGTCAATAAACACAACAATAGGCTCACAGCCAACATTTACGTTATTAATACAATATTTTACCCATACAACGTACAAGAAGCAGTTACACACATGGCGAACTCCCCAATTAATTATGGCTTAAAAATAACCATCACAATGAACATGTTTGCTACATGAAAGCTTACGGGGGCCAGTCGGACAATCAGGACTGCCTATCAAAATAAGTCACAGGCAAAACGGGCGATTTGTGGAACTCTGCATATCTGTCAACCCACGTGTCAATAACTTCGACCTCCCAGGACATGGGGTCGAATCTCGAAGAAGTGTGCCCCAAAGCACAATAATACGTGTGTGTGTGTCAGAATAAATATGGACAAGAAACAGCGGTCTCCCTAGAGCACCCTGTCTTTCCATCAAAAAAAATACAACAGCAGCAAAAAATGAGGGCGGTAGGACCTCTACCCCCTCCTCACGTAGAATCAACACACACCTGACACAGTAACACACACAGAATCACACGTATGGGTTTTGACAGACTCTGAAATAAAAAGACATAAATATATTCCACTTGCTGGCGCCACCGTTCTATGCCGTGACTAGTTAACCTGAAAAGGACTCAAGAAAATCTATCAAAATTAGAACAAAGGTGTTCTACAAATTACATTTTAAGTTGGTGCGCTTGGCAAACCTAATATGAATAATAACCTGTACAGCAAATATCTTACAGTAATTACCTCCCTTTTCCTATCACAAATATTAACGTTAATAAAGCACCATTTATCGAATGTAACGGGTTTCGCATGTGCATGGATAAAAATCACGCACGCACGCCGCGCACATTAAATATGACTCCCAAAGAAAAACAAATATACAACAAACACTTTGGCCACGCGCCAACGGACATTTAAAACATTTAGTGTCGGTGCAAGAAAAACTCTAAAACAACAAGAAAAAAAACATGACTATTTACAAAAGTTTCCCGGCTAAATCTAACTACATAATTGAAATAATTCAATTGTTGTATATCACCGATCAGCTTGTAGAACTTAAGACATCCTTCTCAGCCCATTTCCCTATGGACAGATTAACACTCCATCGTGGTCGTCTGCGTTGAATCGTTGAAGATCATCCCAACTCCAAACCACGTGTTGAGCATCTTGGTATCGTCTCCTTGGCAGAAAAGTTCAATGTTAATTATTTGACCTAGCTATAATCGCTTGCAGGTTACTCAATTCGCCCACAAATTGTCCTAATGCGATTAATTGCGAAGTCTTGCCCTAGATATGTCGCACACACGCATAATAAACACATAAAAATACACTGAAATTTGTACATAAAATATACACCTCGAGACCACGTCACTGGCTCGATAATGAGTTTAAAATCTTGACTGCACAGGCAGTCGCTATCTTGCTCGGTATTTCCGTACTGTACTGTTGACCTTCGCTCAGGTGAGCGCTAATTAGTACGTTACAAGACTTGCCCCTCAGAGCTGAAATGGTCGTCTTTAAGAAAATGTTACAAGTCACCACGCGCACTGCGTGAATTATAGCTCACAAAATAAAATTGACTTCAGATAAAATGTACTAGAGCGTGAAAATTCGTTATCACAACTGATGTGAATTTAGCTCCTCAGAGCTCACAAAAAAAATAACTTCAACTAATTCAGACCGTTAAAATCGCTATACAGACGGGCGTGAAGTTAGCCTCTCAAGGCTCCAAAACGAATGACCTAGAGTAGCGTCATGCTAAACTATTTATTAGAAACTGACAGGGGACGGAGGAGTGGGGTGGAATCGGATAAAAATTTCCAGAGTTTTTATCTCAAAAATATGGGACTAGTGTCATTCTTCTTCATATAAATCAAACGTCACAATGCACTCGTGCGGAGATCAGTCCGTTCGGCGGTTCTTTAGATAATCAATTCCGAGGGCTTTTTACTACTGACGCTGTCCATCGCGTGATCATGGCTTGGTCTCTCGTGATTAGCTGATTCAATCGTAGGTTCGTTGCAAGTGACTCGTGATCATTCCTTTATGCTTCCAATTCTGGAGCAAGTAGTTGCTCAATTTGGCCTTGAACCCGGCTAAATCTGACCGTCCCCCAAGAATAGCTACCAGCTCTGCTCCTGTTGCAATCATTACGAAACGCTAGCCTGCCTTTTATCCATGTCCACTTCCTCAAGTACTGTCTGGGCTGCAGTAATAATAATAATAAATATGAATACTTATTTATCGAAGATGAATAAGGGTTCAATACATTGCCTAGGGGACGACTTTTTCCTCAAATGTCTAGATATATCGCTTAAGTAATATATGCTTTATCTAATTTAAAATAGTATTGTAATGCCAGTAGATTCGGATAACAAACGTGCGGATGCGGAAAATAGCCGTGCGGATGTGGGCGGATGAGAATAACGTTTGGTTTATCCGCGTAGAGCTCTACCTATATGAACGAAGATATTGTTGTTGCTTTAAGGATCCTAACATCTATCTAGGTTATCGGTCAATGTGCACGAAGACTGAACTGTTTGTCGTATGCTCATTCAAGGGTCGAGCACTCTGCAGCTGGCCGACTACTTGCCTGCACTAAGAAGATATTTTGTTGCGAAGGGTGTGTCACTCTCGAGTCGTATGCAATGGATTGGCGCTCAGTTTAAAAAAGCGGAGAACATACACTTACAGTTGTTATTGAGAACAGATAATTTAAAGCATTCTTAAAATAAAATACATTTACAGCTTATAGTTTATAGTTGATAACTTACAGGACTTGTTAATTCTCAAAATGTCCAAGTGGGCTTAGACCTACCTTCGTAGCCGCGCCTGGTGCCGATTGGCTATCGCCTATCGTTTCTAGTTTTGCTTATTGGAAATGACCACCTCATGGTGTAGCGGCTAGCAACCTGGCTGTCGCCCCGAAGATCCGGGTTCGATTGCCAGCTCTGGCAAAACTGAGAAGAGGAGGGTGGATTCCCACCTCAGCAATCCTTGAAGTAGTTTTCAGTGGTTTCCCCACTTCTATTCCTGGCAAACGGTTCCTAACCCAAAGCCACGGCCGCCTCATTCCCAATTGTCCCTCTTACATACTAGTACAGCCATCACATTGAATCAGGTTATCAGACAGATACCACACACATGGGGCTAAACATCAGTCCCTCAAATGAAAAGGAGCTGCCGGTTCCATGCAACAAGTGGGGAGCGTGATGGCGCAGTGGCTTAGCTGCACGTATTTCACCCGGACGGTCGGGGTTCGAATCCCGGTGACAGTGGGGTGGAATTTTCACCTGAAAAATCACGTGGCGTCAGGAAGGGCATCCGGCCTTAAATCCCCGGCCAAAACCAAAATGAGCCTTGTTGGCTCCGGCGACCCCAATTAATTGGGAAGAGCCGAAGAAAGTAGTAGTAGTAGTAGTAGTAGGTTCCATGCAACAAGTGAACATGAATGGTGTGCAGATGACAGTAAATTCTTTATACAAAGCTTTGAAGTTATTTTCAATGTTGCATAATTAACATTCAGAACCAACCTGATGTCACCTATGGTTTGGAATTTATGGGTACATCTGAACACCACCAACCTGAGACAAAAATAGAGAAAGTAGATAGAAAGGGGCTATCGAAATATTCACGGTCCCGATTAGTAGAATATATGTATTGACAAGAGAACCTTTTATGATTGAGGAACTTCGATTCAAGATGCAGTTACCATTGAACCCTTTTATCCTCTGTTGGATAAATGATTCTATGTTTTATTTCTCCAATTAATAAATATTTCCACCAGCATCATGAAAGTAGCCAGACGGAGATGAGGAAATTTCAAGCATTGGTTGGAGACAGCGGGGACATACCTGAAGTGGATTGACAATAGGCTAAATACTTTAGCTGTGAAAGGATATAGCATAGCGATGTGTCAGAAGGACAGGGGTGGGCCACCTCAAATAGAAGCGACGCGCAGTGAAACATGCTGCTGGTATGTTCATTGTGATATTCGCGCCTAGAAGAAATATGATGCAGTAATGTGAGTGGCTGATGAGCAGGCTTGACACTCCTACGACGCCAAGATCTGCTATGAACCGCCAAATTACAGAAAATGTGAGAACCAATGAGAGAAGAATGCCTAGTTAACGCGGCAGGTCTAGCGTGGGCACGCACGGCTAGCATTCACGCGGGAAATCGCATAGACAAAATCTCTACGATCGATTCTAGGATTAATGAGCATATTCTTGACCTGTGCAATATTACGAGTTCAGTGATATCTATTTCATTCCTGTACCACAATTATTTCGAGAAATTTTTACATAAATTCCCCCCCCCCCCCCATCGAGACCTAGGGCCAGTTCTTTTATAAGTGGCATGAAGAGCCAAGACATAGACTTCGACTTCTATTCTGTGCGTCTACGGACGTGGACTTCTATTCTGTGCGTCTACGGACGTGGACTTCTATTCTGTTCGCCTGAGGACGTAGACTATTAATTTGTGTGTCGTGGACACTGGTTGACTTTTATTTTGTGTGTCGTGGACACTAGTCAGTTATTACTTTGCGTGTCATGAGAACACAGAAATTATTGTAAAGTGTTAAATTCAGTGATAGGTAGTCACAGTACTATATTGTAGGGGCAGTATCGTCGATAATTCGCCAACGAACTGTGACAGGGAAAGTAGTACCTGAACAGCGAATTTAGTAGTCAGATATCATGTGTATAATAATCTAATTTTTGAAGCAGCGCCAGAGATGACACCGACGACTACAGAGGAAGTTTGGAATTCTCGACAACTCCGTCCAGATGGCTGAGATGAGATAGAACCATTCAGTTGGGAAATGGCAGCAGACGTTCTTTGACGGGTGACTACAAGAGAGATGAGTACAAATAATATTCTTTATTATTTGATAAATTAACTTATGGTTTATGGGACATATTTTTGTAAATACATTGCTTGTGTGATTAACGTAGTATACTTAGTTTTGGTCTGACACACTTTTGTATGGAAGCAGCTCGCACGAATGTAGTTAGTGGAAGGTTCTTGTTTTTGTATTGTGTTAACTAACGTAGCTATGTGAACGGCCGTGTTTGCATATGTTGCGCAATGCGGTTAAAAACGTCTCTCGGAGATCTGTTGTGTTTCAGAAGTAGGACTGAATTAATGTAATTATACAGTAGACTGGAGGGTAATTAAAATTGTTTAAGATTTATTATTGATCAGATTCAGTGTGACTATTGCCGATTGGAGCAATGTAATTTGTGACGAAGAGTAATCAGCTCTATCGTAGGTTTTAAATATTGTGTTAAATGTTTGTGAGCACCTATTCAGCAGACCTGTGTGAAAAGCGTCATGTCAGTCCCAGATGTGTGTATGTGTGTATTTTTGTGGTATTACAAGCGGGAATTTCAGCTGAGACTGATTTCTGTCAGCTTGGTACCCGGTCCATATTGTATCCTTGCGAGGGCAATTGTGGATATCTGATTATGTCTGACCATATGTTGAGTTGGATGAGATTTTTGTTGCTGTTGATTCCGTGAGGTAACGGAACAGCTGGTCGGCTATTTATATACACTGGACTGGGACACGACAAGTATTTGAGGAAAGGGGGGAGATGTTTCACAAGGCTGTCTGAACGTGCAAAGCATGGTCATTAGTGAGGAGTGCTCGTTGGCTCTCTAATTACTTGAATTACAGATAAGAACTGATCAATGGTAAAAATTGTTGAAATAAATGGGAGTTGCCTACGAATCACGATAATCTCCAAAGCGTTACCTTAACATGCAGTTTCGTTCATATAAAGTAATCTTAGCCGGTCAGGCTTTTGTTGTTGTTGGTTTATTCCAGGTTTATTTTCATTTCAGTGACCCGTGAGTCACGTGTAATGCTGTCTTTCCTTGTGTGTATTGAGCAATTGGCCTGTTGGTAGCTCATGTTGTTAAGTGCGTCTTCGCGCTAATGAGGATCTCAGAGAGATTCCTGTAAATAATAGATTTGTAGTGTGTGTGTCAGCATTAGTGTTTTTAAGGGTCTTTATTAATGTCATGCCCATATCCATAAACGTTGATTTACGTGATGATTGTTCGTGAGCACCGTGGCTGTTAACCCGTTGTAAACAAACGGTCATCCAAGTACTCATTTTCTCGTAGTTAGTCATCACGCGCACATAAAACTCAAATGCAAAGTAGTGGAACTAGGATCCACAATTTTATTATAAAGGGGGAGATCCATCTGACTCCTCAAAGTGTTAGATATTCCTGTCAGGGAATAATTCAGGGAGGATATATTTTTATTATTGTTTGTTTATTTTCTTTTATGCACAATTAGTTATTAAATCATGTTATTATCTTACGTCTTGTCTCCTTACTTTCTTAATTACAGTTTTTATCCTATGACCCTTGCCTCAGTAAAGCACGTTGTTTGGCGGACGTAAACACCACACTATGAACTGAGCGCGACCCCTTGATCAAGATTCTTGCATAAAACACTGCTATTCTGAAGGGTTCATAGGGATAAAACTGGCACGGCCAAGCGTGGGGCCATTTACTGTGGTGTAACGGCGGAGATTACACATGTCAATAGTGGCGTATTTGAGTAAAACTGACATGCCGCAAGTGCAGGTAGATATGACAGTATTTAATCACCGGGAAGTGATATTTTATTAAAAGTAATTGAGGTGAAGTGGATACCGCCAAATGTGTGAAAAATAAATAAAAATCAGGAGTTTGCAAAGTAAAATACGGTTCACGTTTTTGTCTTTTAAATTAAAGTAAAATTAATATGTGATACCGGGCGCCCAATGATAAAATTAAAACTAGATTTGTTAGAAAGTCAAACTCATGGAAATATTAGGAGGCTGTAGCCTAAAAATGACAATTAATACTTTGTTAATTAGTCAGTGTTAATATCAGATCAGGATAACAATTTAATGACTAAATATGTGCTTGGGTTTAAAATTAAATTGAGTAAAACTAGAACCACTCAGAGATGCAATTGACTAGTGGGAATAAATGTAAAAAATAAATGAACTGAGTTGGATAAAGAAAGTAAATGTGCATTGGATTTTATGTGTGTGTCATAGGGCATTGCTTTATGCCATTTCCCTAATGTCTCATATAAATTGTGTAATATGGCAACGGTGGAGCAGATCCAGGAGATCATTGAGAGTGCGGCGAGGAGAACACAGGAATTGTTGGATACTAAATTGGCGGAACAGAGTCAATCAATAAATACTAAACTGTCAGAACAAAGTGAATCGCTAAATACTAAACTGTTAGAACAAAGTGAATCATTGCGAACACAATTAAACACTAGTAGGCTAGAACAAAGTGAGTCTATAAACAAATTATCTGAGCAGAGTGAATCGCTAAAAACGAAACTGTCAGAACAAAGTGAATCGCTAAATACTAAACTGTTAGAACAAAGTGAATCATTGCGGACACAATTAAACAATAGTAGGCTAGAACAAAGTGAGTCTATAAACAAATTATCTGAACAAAGTGAACAATTGCGGACACAATTAAATAACAGTAGAATTGAACAAAATGAATATCAGGCGGAACAAGCTAGGTTATTAAAGAGTGAAATTAATGACACTATCAATTCGCAGTTAGAGGCGCAAAATATTAAAAACACGAACCAATTAGCTTCGTTAACCGCAGAAATGAAAGATCACACTAATCAACAGATGGTATTACTGGCCCTAGATGTTAGCAAAAATAATGAGAAACAATTAGAGCAGATTAAAAAATGGAAGATATTTTTGATCAAAAATTTGGCATTCTGGATGAAACGGTGTTGGCTAAATTAGAACAAATTGAAATAGCATGCACAATGAATACAAGCGAGGTCAAAATAGCTCAGGATAAATTGGAAGGACGATTTAAGGAGATGGAGAAAAGCGGCAGGGTCATTCAACAACAATTATCAGCAGGAGATGAAAACATATCCGGCATAATTAAAGATATGGACCGTCTCGAGATAAAATCAGCGGAACAATGGGAAAGCCTAAAAACGGAGCAAGAGCAATTTAAGAGTACATTAGACGAAAGGCTGAGCCAGATAGAAAGTAATCAGGATGACACAAAAAGCCAGATCGAAGGGCAAGTAAGCACGATTAAAGAACAAATAAGGAAAGATTGGAAGAAAATGAATATTGATTCTAAAGAGGAAAGATCCACCATTCTTAAAACAGTAGGCGAAAATCACACGCGTATTCAAGCTTTGGAGCAAGAGGTGAAAAATAAACTTAAAGAGCAGACGGACAGGATCATTAAAACCGAACTCCGCTCATTAGAACAATAATCTATATTTAGAACGGGAACAGTGAAAGACAAGCCGGATAACTCAAATAGTCCAGAGTCCAGCACAGCAGGAAGTCAGACTCAGGCAGACAGCCCATTAACAACAAACACGGAAGGATTTCGCAAGAATGTCGATAGGAGCTCGACACCACAAGACGGTCATCAGGCCACACAACTTATTCAAGTAATTCGCTCAAATGACTACAAACCGCAGAAATACACGGAAAATTCAGGGGTGACACCTAAAGCCTTTATCAAAGAGATGGAAGACCATTTCAATGACACTGGGGTACCTGAAGCACGAAGATTAAGGATGATGGAGAGATTTTTATCGGGAAATGTCCTCACATGGTTTTTAAGCTTCAAATATACATTTGGAAACATGTCAGATTTCAACTTAGCGTTTCTGCGCAAATATTGGTCTCCCGCAACACAACAGAGTCTAAGGATGGAGCTTTACTCTAGGAAGTACCAAACCACCCGGCAAACAAAATACTCAGATTTCTTTAACATGCAAATGTTAAAATTTCGTGACCTTGATTACCCATTAAATGAAGCAGATCTGGTGATGACTATAGCGAGACAAATGCCAGTAAACGTACAACAAGTACTAGTCGCAGCGAACGTTAGTACGGCCCTACATGCAGAGCAGATACTACGGCAAATAGATGAGACTACATCTCATAGTCATTATAGAGGAGGAAGACAGCTGGAGTTAGTCAATACTACAGAGGTCATAAAACCAAAACAGGCAAACACCAAAACGCAGGGCACTAACACAAGCACTTCCACACCTAGGCGAAACCAGGAAGAAGGAGAAAACAGACCATATCAGCGTAACGAAAATCATTACAACAATAGGTCACACCAAGGTAACAATAGATACCAACAGAGAGGATATCAGCAATGGCGTGAAAATCGAAGGAATGACAGGCCTTATGGAAGATACGGTGATTACAATGCCAATCAACGATGGAAAGGAAGAAGAGATCAAAATCAAGGAGAGCCACGTAACTATCGAGATGACTGGGATGATAGGCACGCTCAATCGCAAAATTACCTAGAGGAGTTACACGCTAGTCAAGGTGGAGAGATAGGAAGATGGGAAAAGGCCATTGGGAACATGGAGAATCCTGATACACATACTGAGGAAGCTGGAAGTCTACTGAGACAACAGGGATATCAAGGACATGAGCGACAGAAGGATGATGGGAGTCGCAATGGAGCTAAAAAAATGTTAAATTTGGATAAAGGAGACAGGCTACAAACACAACAGTCGGAAGTTGAAGATGGATGGATAGTAGCGAACATACAAGAATGGATTGCTTTGCCAGAAGACTGCCTGGAGGAGACGGTGAAACCACGGAACGATGAAATTAGGCAGTTACCCATTATTTACGCAAGGATTGGTGGAATTAATATAAGATGTTTATTGGATACGGGGTCACAGATCAGTCTGGTATCGGAGGCCTTGGTTCGAGAGTTGGGACGGAGTCAGAATATTCCTGTAATTCCGGTACCACAGCTCAAAGTGAGGGGTGTTATTCCTGAACGCACCGTTACTTGTAAACGTCAGGCATACTTAGAGCTGAACATATTGGAACACACTTTTGGGCAAACATTCATTATCATGGCAAAGATGAATTTCAATATAATTCTTGGTGCAAATTTTATTTGTGACTATCAAGCAGTGATAGATTTGCACAAGAATACTGTCAGTTTTAGAGAGTATGATCAGCTGAAAAATGTGGGATTGCGTATGGATGAAATCACTACCGGAAGAGATGTAAATTCTTGGGCATTGGAAGCAATATCGGAAGAGACGCAAGAGGAGGTACGAAAGGCAGAAGATAACAGAACTAGATGAGGAGAGTGAATCCCAGGAGATATGGTCTTTATTAACAGAAGGAGATAACAGTGATGCACAATTTGAAGAGTTACTACAGGAGCGGCTAAATGACATTCAACTTGGGGGTGAACACAGAAAACAGTTGGAAGAGATTTTAAGGAAGCACAAAACAGTATTTGATACAGTACCTGGAAAAATATTAAATTTCAAATATTCTATGCAAGTCGAGGACTGGTCACCTTTCAAAAGCAGATTGTACCCAATTCCTGAAAAATATCGTGGTCAAGTTAAGGTCATTATAGATGAGATGTTACAAGCTGGAGTGATAAGAAAGACACCTACACCTTATCTAAATGCGATTTTGGCAGTTACAAAACCAAATGGATCTATTAGACTTTGTTTAGTTGCCAGAAATCTCAACACAAGACTCATTTTTCCTGAGTATGACAGAGCGCCAATCATCAGAGACGTACTAAAAGGCTTTAAAAACAAGAGCATTTATTCATCTGTCGATCTGACGAGTTCGTTCCACCATATTGAATTGGATGAGAAGTCACAGCTTCTAACTGGCTTCTTATTCGATAACCAGACGTTTTGCTTCGTTCGAATGCCCTTTGGAGTCAAAACAGCGGGCTGTGCTTTAATCCGAGCCCTGGACCGGAATTTAACCGAGGAAGTTAAGGAGATGACGGTACGCTACATTGATGACATTTTGCTGGCATCCGACAACATTGAAACTCACATGGAAAATTTAGATAAAGTATTAGGCAACCTGAATGCATCTAATTTCAAAGTAAATCTGAAGAAATCGCATTTCTTCAAGAGCGAGTTCTTATATTTGGGTCACGTCATTGACAAGGAGGGAGTGAAGCCAAACCCAGCTAAGATCGAAGCGATAAAGAATTTCCCTACACCAACGAGAGTCAAGCCCATTCGGGCTTTCTTAGGCGTAACGGGATTCTTTAAGGAAAACTGTCCAGGTTATACGGAGACTGTAGCTCCCATGCAGGAAATGCTAAAGAAAAATAATAAATGGTTAAAGAATGCGGAGTGTGAGAAGGCATTCCAAGCAACAAAGCAGCTATTGGAAAACTGCATTAAATTAGGATATCCAGATTTCAAGCACAAATTTATAATCCAAGCGGATGCTTCACTAATTGGTATAGGTGCTATGCTTTACCAAGAGGATCCAGCTAACCTGCAGCACAAAACATATTTGGCATTTGTCAGCCGAAAATTGCGTAAGCACGAGCGCAATTATACGGTAACGGAACTAGAACTGTTGGCCATACTTCATGCGTTACAACAATGGAAACGAATAATTTACGGCTACCCTATTGTTGTCAGGACCGACCACAAGGCACTAACATTCTTGTTTAAGACGTCGATGGCAAGCGAACGTGTGACACGTTGGTCTATATATATTCAGCAGTTCAGCATTGAGATTGAACATTGCCCAGGGAAGATGAACGTGATACCGGATGCACTCAGCAGGAAACCAGAGCCTGATAATGAAGAAACAGCGATGGTACAACACTTGGAGTTAACACCGAAGGACCGGGAATTCTTGTAGGAGTTACGTGAGATACAGCGAGTACAGGAAGCGGAACCATGGATGATGCTTTTAATTCAATACTTCAGAAAGCAACTACCTACAGGAACACCTGCATTTCGAGAAGCGAAAGCCAAAGAAGGAAGATATGTTTATGTCAACAATTTGCTGCACAAATGGGTAGATAATGACCACACCAAGTTACGCATATTAGTACCTGCATCGTTACAACGAGGATTGACATGGCATACGCACGAAAGTTACGGTCATGTGGGCGTAGATAAGTGCGAAGCGACGATAGGAGAGACATTTACATGGCCACGTATGAGAACAACTATATGTGACGTCATTACAACTTGTGATCCGTGTCAGAGGACAAAGCCCAATAATTACTTAATGAGGCAGTATCCCAGACCATTTGTACCTCAGAAACCATGTGAGCTACTGGCACTCGACTGTTTCGGTCCAATCCCGAAGGGAAGGCGAGGTTGCCGTCATTTACTAGTATGCATTGATGTATTTTCTAAATTCGTAGTACTATGCCCTATTCAGAAAACGACATCGAAGCAGGTACTCAGTCGCATTCGAAATAGAGTTATTCCAATCCTTGGAAAACCAGAGTTTATATTATCAGACCATGGCAGTTATTTCACAAGCGCCGAATTCAAGAAAGGTATGGAAGATATGGGTATAAAACACGTTTTAAGCAGTATCCGACATGCTCAAGCAAATCCAAGTGAAAGAGCAATTATGTGTGTAACTTCATATTTGAGGATCTTCATTCCGAACGAACACCACAAATGGGTCGATAAAATTAAGGATGTAGAGACATGCATGAATTCTACCAGGCACGAGTCAACAGGACAAATTCCTATGGCCCTACACAAGAACGAGTATCCAGTAAGAACGTGTAAAAGCATCATTAACTGTCCACAAGATCCAATGATAGCACCTGACTTGCGAATTGAGAGGACGAGAGCCTACATGAGAAAACAAGCAGACCGCAGATTACGGCGAGTAAGAAATAAGAGGTTTCACAGGGATCTTGAAATCAACCAGCTCGTTTTGATGAAACGACCTGCTACATCGGACCCAGAAAAGAAAATCTTCAGTAAATTCTGCGAAAAGTTCATAGGACCCTATTCTATCGTAAGAAACCTTGGAAACAATGCTTACAGAGTGAAAGAGTTGAGTACAGGAACAATGTCAGTCTACAACGCTGCCAACCTAAAAAAGGTATCGTAGAAGCGAACCATGGGAGCGCCGAAATAATGATGCAGTTTGAATATATGGACGTCCTATTATCAACAAAGTGCACGAGGAGCAGTTGACTACGGCACGTAAACGAGGAAGTAGTGTTGTTGTTGACAAACATTAACGAGACGAGCAGAGTGTTGCCTCAGGCACCAGAGCGTCATGCAAGCAGACTGAGAGGGGAGATACGAGCAGGAAATGAAAACGAGTAAATGCCATTCAAGACAGGAGCGACTAGACCAGTAATAGAAAAGGGGTGATTCTGAAATAAAACAATTTGGCCTACGGAAGACTTTTAAAAAATTGTCGACTTTATTCCTAAGTTCGAAATTTTGTGAGTGGGAGAGTTGTGAACCCTTTTATCCTCTGTTGGATAAATGATTCTATGTTTTATTTCTCCAATTAATAAATATTTCCACCAGCATCATGAAAGTAGCCAGACGGAGATGAGGAAATTTCAAGCATTGGTTGGAGACAGCGGGGACATACCTGAAGCGGATTGACAATAGGCTAAATACTTTAGCTGTGAAAGGATATAGCATAGCGATGTGTCAGAAGGACAGGGGTGGGCCGCCTCAAATAGAAGCGACGCGCAGTGAGACATGCTGCTGGTATGTTCATTGTGATATTCGCGCCTAGAAGAAATATGATGCAGTAATGTGAGTGGCTGATGAGCAGGTTGGACACTCCTACGACGCCAAGATCTGCTATGAACCGCCAAATTACAGAAAATGTGAGAACCAATGAGAGAAGAATGCCTAGTTAACGCGGCAGGTCTAGCGTGGGCACGCTTGGCTAGCATTCACGCGGGAAATCGCCTAGACAAAATCTCTACGATCGATTCTAGGATTAATGAGCATATTCTTGACCTGTGCAATATTACGAGTTCAGTGATATCTATTTCATTCCTGTACCACAATTATTTCGAGAAATTTTTACATAAATCCCCCCCATCGAGACCTAGGGCCAGTTCTTTTATAAGTGGCATGAAGAGCCAAGACATAGACTTCGACTTCTATTCTGTGCGTCTACGGACGTGGACTTCTATTCTGTGCGTCTACGGACGTGGACTTCTATTCTGTTCGTCTGAGGACGTAGACTATTAATTTGTGTGTCGTGGACACTGGTTGACTTTTATTTTGTGTGTCGTGGACACTAGTCAGTTATTACTTTGCGTGTCATGAGAACACAGAAATTATTGTAAAGTGTTAAATTCAGTGATAGGTAGTCACAGTACTATATTGTAGGGGCAGTATCGTCGATAATTCGCCAACGAACTGTGACAGGGAAAGTAGAACCTGAACAGCGAATTTAGTAGTCAGATATCATGTGTATAATAGTCTAATTTTTGAAGCAGCGCCAGAGATGACACCGACGACTACAGAGGAAGTTTGGAATTCTCAACACTCCGTCCAGATGGCTGAGATGAGATAGAACCATTCAGTTGGGAAATGGCAGCAGACGTTCTTTGACGGGTGACTACAAGAGAGATGAGTACAAATAATATTCTTTATTATTTGATAAATTAACTTATGGTTTATGGGACATATTTTTGTAAATACATTGCTTGTGTGATTAACGTAGTATACTTAGTTTTGGACTGACACACTTTTGTATGGAAGCAGCTCGCACGAATGTAGTTAGTGGAAGGTTCTTGTTTTTGTATTGTGTTAACTAACGTAGCTATGTAAACGGCCGTGTTTGCATATGTTACGCAATGCGGTTAAAAACGTCTCTCGGAGATCTGTTGTGTTTCAGAAGTAGGACTGAATTAATGTAATTATACAGTAGACTGGAGGGTAATTAAAATTGTTTAAGATTTATTATTGATCAGATTCAGTGTGACTATTGCCGATTGGAGCAATGTAATTTGTGACGAAGAGTAATCAGCTCTATCGTAGGTTTTAAATATTGTGTTAAATGTTTGTGAGCACCTATTCAGCAGACCTGTGTGAAAAGCGTCATGTCAGTCCCAGATGTGTGTATGTGTGTATTTTTGTGGTATTACAAGCGGGAATTTCAGCTGAGACTGATTTCTGTCAGCTTGGTACCCGGTCCATATTGTATCCTTGCGAGGGCAATTGTGGATATCTGATTATGTCTGACCATATGTTGAGTTGGATGAGATTTTTGTTGCTGTTGATTCCGTGAGGTAACGGAACAGCTGGTCGGCTATTTATATACACTGGACTGGGACACGACAAGTATTTGAGGAAAGGGGGGAGATGTTTCACAAGGCTGTCTGAACGTGCAAAGCATGGTCATTAGTGAGGAGTGCTCGTTGGCTCTCTAATTACTTGAATTACAGATAAGAACTGATCAATGGTAAAAATTGTTGAAATAAATGGGAGTTGCCTACGAATCACGATAATCTCCAAAGCGTTACCTTAACATGCAGTTTCGTTCATATAAAGTAATCTTAGCCGGTCAGGCTTTTGTTGTTGTTGGTTTATTCCAGGTTTATTTTCATTTCAGTGACTCGTGAGTCACGTGTAATGCTGTCTTTCCTTGTGTGTATTGAGCAATTGGCCTGTTGGTAGCTCATGTTGTTAAGTGCGTCTTCGCGCTAATGAGGATCTCAGAGAGATTCCTGTAAATAATAGATTTGTAGTGTGTGTGTCAGCATTAGAGTTTTTAAGGGTCTTTATTAATGTCATGCCCATATCCATAAACGTTGATTTACGTGATGAGTGTTCGTGAGCACCGTGGCTGTTAACCCGTTGTAAACGAACGGTCATCCAAGTACTCATTTTCTCGTAGTTAGTCATCACGCGCACATAAAACTCAAATGCAAGGTAGTGGAACTAGGATCCACAATTTTATTATAAAGGGGGAGATCCATCTGACTCCTCAAAGTGTTAGATATTCCTGTCAGGGAATAATTCAGGGAGGATATATTTTTATTATTGTTTGTTTATTTTCTTTTATGCACAATTAGTTATTAAATCATGTTATTATCCTACGTCTTGTCTCCTTACTTTCTTAATTACAGTTTTTATCCTATGACCCTTGCCTCAGTAAAGCACGTTGTTTGGCGGACGTAAACACCACACTATGAACTGAGCGCGACCCCTTGATCAAGATTCTTGCATAAAACACTGCTATTCTGAAGGGTTCACCATCCACAACCAGCTACGTAAGACTACAAACGGAACTCCAACAAAAGAGACAAGAGATATGGCAAGATTTCTTCTCGACAGATGCCATGATGACCAAAGAATGGATAAGGGCCAACTACGAATTGCGACATAAGTAACACGAATGGTCATGCATGGCTTCTATTTTAAATTCTGCAAGACAAAGAAGACTCGCCATGACCCCGCCATGACTGTGTATGTGAACGGTGACCGCCTATGCGATAGATACCATTGCCCTAACAGAGAAATATCTATACGCCGTTTTGCATAGACATGTAGTTTGTTTAATGAACCAGCAGCAGCCATTAGAGTAATGTACGAGTTGAACAATATTACCAAACTATCTCTACAAACAGCAATGATTCTCTTCCAAGCGAAAATAACCCCTGTCATTACATATGGTCTAGAACAGAAATGGGAAAGGCCATCCATGACAGACCTAATCATAATTGAAAAAGTAAAGGCTTCTTTCCTGAAATGGGTGCTAGGAATTGCAAGAACGTCCCAGTCCAGGCTGGCATATGTCCTAACCAAAGAAACATACTACATAGAAGATCTCAGATTAAGACTACAACTGCCATCTACTAAGAATATGAAGAAACTCCTCGAGATAAGACATCAGAAGCAGAACGAAATCCCGCTTGAATTCTACGCAACAGAAGCAATGGTGGACAGAAGATGGACAAACGAGAACCAGGAGATGAGACATGTGGTAACAAGACTCGCCATCCATGGTTTCCACCACAAGATCTGCAAAAATGTTAAATACCATGAACCGAATGAAGAATGCATATGTTCTCTGAGCAATAACCCCTGCGACAAATACCATATCACATCATGCAGCAAACGGACAAAGAGCATAGTTGAGTACAGTAAATATTAATCTACCTGTAATAATTATTTGTAAAACTCCGCCTGCAGGATCTACTGGGTGGATTGAGTAGCTCAGTAGTTTCTGTTGCCGGTCCCAAGCCCGGAGAAAGGAGGAGGGTTGGCTTAAGCCGTAAAATAAGAGCCAGAACACATCTTGAGGCAACCTCTAGGACTCACAATCTTAGTTGTATAACGTTGGACTTTGTCCAACCCACATTTACTTTAATATCATGGATTTAGCTTCTAATGGTCATGATTACCCTGAAGACAATGCTAAGCGTAAATCGGATTCCAGGGTGCCTAGCAGTTTAGGGTTACATTATGGTGAATCGGAGCACCACAAGAACAGTTCAAGATTCAAGAAAATGAGAAAATATTTTTTTGGAACATACAATGTGAATTCCTTAATTCAGGTTGGAAAATTAAAACAACTAACAACAGAACTTCATAGACATCACATTACAATATTAGCCCTTCAAGAGACCAGGTTCTTGGATGAGGACACCTTTGAATCTGACAACTTCCGAATTTTCAAAGGAAAAGTTGGGAAGAGAGTGATGAAGAACATGCCACATCTTGGAACAGCTTTTATGGTCAACAAGAAACTTTTGGACGCAGTTATCGCTTTTAGAAGTGTGAATGCCAGACTATCTTTTCTAACTATAAAATCTCTCAATAAGAGATACACGCTAATCAACGCCCATGCTCCTATAAATGAGCATAATAAAACGAATCCAGAGAAAGTTGATGAATTTTGGGACGAGTTAGAAGCCGAAATTCTCAAAATTCCTTCTAATCATGTAAAAATTTTACTTGGAGATTTCAATGCTCAGCTTGGATCTGAGAGAAAATTTCTGATATAATAGGTAAATATCCCGCTCACAATAGAACCAACAGGAATGGTGAAAGATTGGTTAAACGCTGTGAATATCTAAACTTAAAGATTATGTCCACACATTTTAAAGCAAAACCAAGTAAAAAGAAAACATGGGTCTCCCCAAATGCGTTGCTGGGTGAGTTTCAAATAGATCATGTAGCTATCTCTCGAAATTGTTTCAAAGAAATTCAAAATGTCAAGGTCAGAAAATCCATTAATGTAACTTCAGATCATTACCTTTCTCAAATCAAGATGAATTTCATACCTTTTACACGCAAACAAAATACAACTAGAATTAAAATTCCGAAAATTAATAGAGAGGTTCTTACAAATGAAAAAAGGATAGAATTTCAAGGAAAACTTAAAATACCAACCAATTGGAATGACGTTACTAATAACCTTCTTGAACCAGCTCAGGAAATTGCACCGTTGAACTTTTATAAGAAACATGCTTGGTGGAATGAACAATGTGAAAGAGTGATCAAAGAAAGACATTGTGCTTGGCACCAGTGGAACGGGAACAAGACTCCAGAAAATTTAGAGGAAGTACAAAGATTAAGGAAAATGGCCCACCAGACTTTAAGAACGATTCGAAGAAAATATATGAAGGACCAAATAATGGAAATGGACGACAATTTTAAGAAAAATGACACCCGATTGTTTTATAGAGCATTTAAGAATGAAATCACTGGATATTCAGCGCCGAGTTTAAATTTCAAAAGGGAAGATGGTACGCTAGCATTTAACAACAAGGAAAATTGTGATATCTTGGCTGCGTATTTTGAGAAGTTGTTAAATTGTCCAAAACCGACAGACAAGTTGAGTTTCAAATTTACAACACAAAATTTTGACTCTACGCCCCCAGATGTAAATGAAGTTAAATGTATTATCAACTCACTTAAAAATAATAAAGCCTCAGGCAAGGATGGAATAATTGCAGAAATGTGGAAGCTTGTAGATGATGAATTTTTAATAGCGACGACAAATCTATTCCAGAAAATTTGGATTGAGGAAGCAATTCCAGAAGACTGGTTAATCGCCTTAATTCATCCACTACATAAAAAAAGGCTCAAAAATTGATGTCAATAGTTATAGGGGGATCTCATTGTTGTCTGTCACATATAAAATATTTGCCAAATTACTTTTAAACAGACTTGAACCACAGATCGAACCACAGCTTGGCGAGTTCCAAGGAGGTTTCAGAAGGAATAGATCGTGTGCAGAACAAATTCTTAGTTTAAAATTGATATTAAAATATTACAACAACAGGCCAAAGAATATCTTTATCTCATTCGTTGATTTTCAGAAAGCGTATGATTCAGTGGATAGGGATACTGTTTTTGACACATTGAAGGAATACCAAGTTGATCAAAAAACCATAAATTTAATAAAACTTACATTAACTAATACGATTTCCAGAGTCAAGTTTTTAAATGAAGTTAGCGAGCCCTTCGAGGTAAAAACTGGGCTAAGACAAGGGGACAGTCTATCACCACTGCTTTTCAATTTGGTCTTGGATAAAGTCATGAGGACGTTTTGGGAGAAGAACGATTCAAGTGCTAAAATTGGTACAAAGAATAAGAACCTCAAAGTCAAAGGTTTAGCATTTGCTGACGACGTAGCGTTGTTTGCTGAATCAGAACAAGAAGCTATTAACCAAATTGATCAGTTAAAAGAAACGGCGGAAAAAGCGGGCTTACAGATTTCGTTGGTAAAAACAGAGATGATGACAAGTGATCAGAAATACACTAAGAAAATGATAAAAACAAATTATGGGAGCATCAGGGTCACTGGCCTATTTAAATATCTTGGAAAAATAATTAGTAGCAATGGGACGGATAAATTGGCAATCGAGAACAAAAAAGGGAAATTGGAAGGATTAAATTTTTGTACAAAAAATACATACAATAAAAAGAACCTGTCTATCAATGCAAAATTACGACATTTTAATACTGTTGTTAAACCAGTCATCTTGTACGGCATGGAAACTACAAATATAACCGGAATGGAGAATTTGCTCAAGATAGAAAGAAGAATTTTAAAAAGGATTTATGGTCCTAGGAAAACACAGGAAGGTTATAGACTGAGATCGAATGCAGAAATTTATAGTAAAATCGACAACCTTGAAGTTATGATCAGAAAACGGCGACTTCAGTTCTACGGACATATGGTCCGCATGGATTGCTCAAGGTTAAACAAACAAATTTTTGATAAAATCTGGAACTATAAAGGACAAGGAGGCTATGTAAAACAAATGAAAGAAGAACTTCAAAAATTCAAAATTACTGAAGAAGATTGTCTAAATCGAATAGAGTACAGAAAAAAAAAATGGTCTCAAAATTCTTGTCGGGGAGAAGAAAAATCTCAACAGAGGAGAATGGACTGCTGAAAGAAGAGCTGCACAGTCGACCAGGATGAAAGACTTCTGGAAGAGAAAGAAGGAAACTAGACCTATAAAGAAGTGATATTTGCGTGGTCCTTGTTGGCCTGTCCGCGGTGTATATATATAATTATTTGTAAGCACACCACCACCTTATAACTAACTGTCCATTATGGCAACTGGGCTGCAATGAATATTTATTATTTAATGAACCATCTATTACATGTAAAATTTTCTGTTAGTTCTCTGTATGGCCATTGGCTGCTCTAATAAAAAATGTAATCAACAATTAATTGCTAACTTTTCCATCGCTCAACACGTATATATTGATGACGCGACGCGGTAAGGTGCGAAGGGTTCTCCTCCCATAATGCGCGCGTTCCTCTCCCACCCACGGTTAGTACCAGGGTAGCAGGAGATTGTAGGCAGTAGCGAGTGCTCTAGCCTGGTATTGATTGCTAAGACTGCATGCTCATGAATAACCCTTGGAAGTTGAAAGGGCACATTTAACCCTTAGTTACTAAGCTAGCCTATGTGTGGTTGATGTTGTTAGTAAACATTCGTCATAGAGACTACCAGGGCCGTATTTCTAAATAGGCTAAGTAGGCTGCAGCCTAGAGCGGCAAATTTTCAGGGGCGGCAGTTTGGCAATTTATTCAAAAGCTAAAATGAAGTATTTCAGACGTTAATAATATTTTCCGTACGAATTACTTAAAAATATGTTTTAGTCCTTCTACAGTTCTTCCTGCCTTAGAAGAGTTAAGAACTGTCTGCGAACTAGTATTTCTGAAATACGGTTAAACTCACTTTCATTACTTGGTATTGAAGCAAATACAACCAACACACTTTCATATGAGGACATTATTAACGAGTTTGCCATTAAGAAATCCCGTAAGAAAGCTATGTAATTTTGAACACGAAGATTACGTGGGGAGAGTTGTTTTAGAGAAGTTTGTATATTTTTCAACAAATAAACCAGTAATTAAGTACATTTTGTGTCATTTCATTTCACCGTGTTGGACAAGTTAATTCAAATATAACACCGTTCTTCAATTACGCAAAAGATAGTCATTAGCATTAAAATATAAAAATATGAGTAAAATGGTGATCACTGATCTCCAAGAACAAATTAATTAATTAAGGTCGAAACCCATTTTATTTTTTTGACGAATCTTAAAAGAAGTAAAAAAAACAAGTAGATAACTAATTTCATTATAACATTTATTTTGTAAGCCTTTAAATTTATCGTTTTATCTAAACTAAATGAACTTTATGTTTAAAAAAGATGAAAACGCCAATGAACTCTATCCTTTTGTTGTATAAAACAAATGTAATAAGCAGATATAAACTATAGAGGGGGCGGCAAATGGACTTTAGCCTATAGGCGGCATACTCTTAAATCCGGCCCTGGAGACTACGATAATTCATTATTATGCAATCTATGTTAAACATAGTAGGCTATGTAGGCCTACACATAGTAATATTGTATCTCTTTCGGAGACTTACATTCATTTTTAGCACTTTCATGCGTTATCATATTCCTGGCAAAACATTGCCTGATGCTCGACACACATTGCTCGCGAACAGTGATGACAAAAAAAAAGGAGTCATGCGGCGCTTTTTTGAGGGACAAAAGTCACTAATCTTCCTGTAGTTCTGAGGCACGGTGTTAATAGTTTGTGCTGGTAGCTGTACAGTCAAGATGTTGCTTATCACGGTTTAAGTGTATTAGGCCTACAGTCAGGTTGCAATCTCAATATAACGTTAATACTTAACTTACATAGCCTACCAGACGACGACGGTCTTTCATCAGAGAACTCAACAATGACTCATCAAATACTATTGTTATAAGAGTCGATGAAGGTACTGGAGACATCGTGCCCCCATCAGAAGCGGAAATGACAAAATGTACAATGTTGCCAGCATGCGTAGGCCTAGCCTCTCGGACGAATGTTTAGTAATTGAGGGTTAAGAAATGTTCATATATGTTTGCATTTCCTGTTCTTTGCATTGAAACAATGTTAGGTTTCTTTAAATCATATTTTGACTATTTTCGCCAATCATACACAGGGCCGTAGAGAGTGACCACGGGCCCTAGGAGAAGGTTTTCCTGGCCCCTCCAATTTTATTCAAACTGTGACAATTTTGTAATTACAGTATTGAGCTTGCAAATCTTTAACCCACCCCCAATGAACGCTCCATGGAATTTAGCTTGCCCAACTGAACATTAATTGACTAGGCTATGTTCTTCTTTATTTGATTCACCCAACTTTGGGGTACATGAAATCAATCACTTTTTATTGTTTTGAGCTATCCTTTTGGCCCAGTATTGCCTCATCCTTTGAGATCTTGCTTCCCTTTCATCGGCAGAGACGTGGATCGTACGCTTTTGTTCGAGTTTCACTTGGAACCGTTGTTTCTTATCCTTGGTGACGGGTTTGGCTGTTTTGTCCATGAGCATGGTCTCTGTAATTTGGAGTTCCACAAGGACTTTTTCGATTTCCTTAAACCAAACAGGTTTAATTTTTTATGTTACGAAAGTGGCCGAAGATCGTTTTGGTTAATCTATTTGAATTCAAACGTAGGATGTGACCATAAAAATCAATTCTCCGTTTTCTTATTGTGTCCGCGAGTTTTTCAGTTTTTTGGTAAAGAGTTTCGTTCCTGACATCGATTAATTTGTTATGAAATTTAGGGCCTAAGATTTTGCGTATTATCTTTCTTTCCTTGACCTCCAGCCTTTCAAGCGGTCCCTGGGTGGTGACAGACAATGTTTCGGCTGCATATAAGGCTTCTGGTTTAATTACCGTGTTATAATGTCTTATCTTGGCATTCCAGGAGAGAGACTTCTTGTGATAAGTGTCCTTCGTAAATTGGAAGGCCAATTCAAATTTATTTCTCCTAGATTCCATTGTCTTTTTCTCTAGCGCATTCCAGCCGATCCATTCCCCAAGATATTTAAATTCTTTGACGATGTCTATGTATTGTTTGCCCACTTGAAGCTTTTTTGGTGTTTTTTTTAATGTTCGTCATTATTTTGGTCTTTTCAACTGAGATTTTGAGACCCATTTTTAACGCTTGCCTATGGAGTTCGAGGATCTGTTCCTTGGCTTCTTCCCATGTCTCAGCTAATAAGGCCATGTCATCAGCAAAAGCTAAACAATTGACCTTAATGCCTTTCTTTTTAGTTCCTATTCTGATTCCACTGTGGGTCTTCACATTCCACTCTCTGACTACTTTTTGAGGGCACAGTTAAATAGCAGTGGAGAAAGTCCATCTCCTTGCCGTACACCTTGTTGTTAGGCTAATTTTTTTAGTTATTTAGCCACTCCCCTTACTCTCTCTCTCTCTCTCTCTCATTTTTCAAATAATTGATTATGGCTCTGCTGTAGTCTATAAAATGATTTACCAGAAACGCAGAATATCAAACGTCAAAAGTTCATAATGCATGTGTTCGGTACATCCTGGATGTAAGACGAGATGAGCATATTACACATATAGGCCCTATTACACATATATCACACCTTACTACGAGCAGCTAAGTGGGTGAAACTCCACGAAAGCAGGCAGCTATCAGTTGCCACTCTGACACATAAAATACTGCACACCAAGACCCCGTTATATCTGTACAATACCGTTAAACCAATGCATTCTATTCATAATCGAGAAAATAGGTAGCTTACACAAAATTAACACTCCAGATTCCTATCCACCGAACTATGAAGTTCAATAAATATTTTGTTTGCACCACCTCACGGCTCTTCAACACCTTCGATTTATATAAGTTTTTCAAATTTGCAAGCACTTCAGCTGTCAAAAGTCACTTTCATTCTGCTTCTTGGAGCAACAGGCCTAGGCCTATATCTCTCACATCTGAATACTGTATTATGAAAAAAGGTTATTTTTATGCGAATAGTTTCAATTATAATATCAGGACAATAGCAGACAACCTACCATGAGAAATATGTTAATATATTTCTTGTAGGCATCCATCGTATTTATTTTCAGGCTGGTAGTCAACTGAGTCTGTGTGCACTCTTTTGTATATAATTTTCTAGTAGGCCTATTTATGTTTTATTATTTATATTGTGAAAGTCATAGGCCTCAGAAACGTATTTTATTAAATTTAACTAGTTGATTATGATATGATAGTCTACGCTATAGTCTATAATATGATCTTAATTTAATGTAATGAAGGCCCTACTTTGTTTTCTACTAGGCTACTTGTTATATTATTTATAAGCCCTAATCCTAGTCCATGTTGGGCGCCGCTGTAAAGGAGTTCTTAAGTGTAGCCGTGAAAATAAAATTAATCGATCTCCCTCACGTTGGTTGTTCTTTTACTCCAAGATTTTGATCACTGTTCATTAAAAATTCCAGTTTTGTTGTATCTGAAATATTCAGGCAACACAAGAATAAGCCAAACTCCTTTCAGACAGTTTTTGAAAATGAAAATCCACAGCCTGCTTCCAGTCGACAGACCGGGTCAGGGAATTGAATGAATGAAGCCCCCATCTAGCGGCAAGGATATGAATTGTGCAGGCCACCAAAGCCTGTCGCACTACCCTGGGGCAATGATTAAATGAATGGCAGATGAAATGAAATGATAGTGGAGAGTGTTGCTGGAATGATATTTGTGACAGGGAAAACCGAAGCACTCGGGGAAAAACCTATCTGCATCCTCTTTTTCCAGCACAAATCTCACATGGAGTGACCAGGATTTGAACCACGGACCCAGAGATGAGTGACCGGCGTTCTGCCGCCTAAGCCACGGAGGCTCTTCAGACAGCTTTTCTAAGTTGAATTAGAAACTCTATGCTCCAGAAAGAGCTCTTGATCTTTAGCACGGTAGGCCTAACTAGAGGACCTAAATTAAGGAATCTAGCCCTTTAAGCTTTCTTCTATAGCAAATACGCAGTCAGTAGGACAATTTACGTATACTGTTTGCCGCACTGAAGAGCGTAACTTGCACCGCTTGTGCTTTTACGTTAAACAAAATAGCAGAGGCATGAGGAATACAGTGGAAGCGAAAACAACAACTTAAACAGGATCGCTAAGGAGCGGGGAAAGGATGTCTCTTTCGATGCGTGCTGGGCCCAAGATTCCGGATCGAAAGAAAGATACTTTCCAAAAAAGGAAACGAATGAATTGTTTAAAACAAATCAAAAGCGGAATTAAATTTATCTAATTGATCGAAGAACCCAGAAGCGTGTAGGTCGTGACTGCGTTACAGTACGAAGCCAAGACCGACGAAATCGAACGAGAGATGAGGGAACTTAAAATTACAAATGAAAGAGGACGAAACCAAAGTGAACTACTTACTAATGTATTTAAAGTAAACTAAAACAGGTGCGCATAAGAAGGATTAATTTAAACACAAAATGAAAGGTAAACTTGAAGAGGTATTAAAATCACTTAATAACAAACAAAATTAATGACTAAAGATGGTACCCAAGAAAGGGGTACATAAAAATAATATCAAGAGAAAAGTGTATAAATGAACTTAAGCACAAACAAAGGTGAAACAAGATTAATTAAAATGTACTTACAATCGATGTGCAACTAAACCGTAAGCGCGACTCTATAACCAAAATTTAAAATACAAAAAAAAAAAAAAAAAAAAAAAAGATAGAGAGTTCGGTTTCAACCAAACAGATCCAAACCTAAAGGCAACCGGTTTCCAAGAGTTGATCCGGACTGCTTAAGGAAGAACGCCGAGGTTTTCCTACGAGATTTACAGGAAGAAAATCCTAGGGAGTGGCCAGACCTTCGCAAACCATTACAGTCATCAGCCATGAAATTAGGACAACCACCTAGGAAAAGAAAGCACAGATGGTGGAACACAACGTGCGATGAAGCCGTCAATGACCGAGTCAAAGCTTGGCATCAGTGGAATGGACATCGGACAGTGGAAAGATGGGAGAACTTCCTAAAAACTCAAAAACTGACCTCTAAAACAATCCGGCGCGAAAAACGTGCCTACAACAAAATCAGACTCGAAGGGTTAGAACAGGATTTCCAGAAAAACAACACTCGAAATTTTTACAAGACATTCCGTGAGGACTTGTCAGGGTACAAACCACCAACTCTAAGTTTCCGTCGACGTAATGGACGACTAGAAACAAACAGTAAGGAGAACTGCAAGATACTGGCTGATTATTTCCAAACTCTACTGAACTATGATCCTCCAGTGGAAAGACTGCGTTTTGAAAAACCTGTACCAAACCCAGACTCACTTCCCCCAACAACTCAAGAAATAAAAGAGATAATCCAATCGCTCAAAAATAACAAAGCCCCTGGGAACGATGGAATAACTGCTGAGATGTTGAAAATAGGAGGAGATGACCTCATAAGGAGAATTCATACACTCCTAACAGAAATATGGGAGAGCGAAATAATTCCGAAGGACTGGAAGAATGCCATTATCCATCCGTTGCATAAAAAGGGTGACCGAGCGGACCCCAACAACTACAGAGGTATATCACTTTTACCAATTATATACAAGGTATTATCTAAAGCACTCTTAAACAGAGTAGAACAACAAACTGATCATTTGATTGGTGAATACCAGGCAGGCTTTAGGAAAGGTAGATCGTGTTCGGAGCAGATTTGGAGCCTAAAGACGATATTAAGAATACGCCGCAGTACCAACACGTTTGTCACCTTCGTGGATTTTAAGAAGGCGTATGATTCTATTGACAGACAAACTGTTCTGAACACCCTAGAAGAGCTCAGAGTTGACAGGAAAACCAGGGACTTAATCCGCCAGACTCTCACTGACACAACATCTCAAGTGAAGTTCCTAGGTGAACTATCCGAGCCTTT
Source organism: Meconema thalassinum (assembly GCA_946902985.2). Taxonomy (NCBI): domain Eukaryota; kingdom Metazoa; phylum Arthropoda; class Insecta; order Orthoptera; family Tettigoniidae; genus Meconema; species Meconema thalassinum. Next base: position 2,079,039,972 of record OX336388.2, read on the forward strand.
CGAAGTACATACCGGAGTTCGACAAGGTGACGGCCTCTCCCCACTGCTTTTTAACTTAGTGTTAGACAAAGTCATCAGGGAGTGGGAAAACAACATCAAAGGCATAAGCATTGGTACTCTGGAACAGAAAATAAAAGTAAAATGCCTAGCTTTTGCTGATGATCTAGCTATCTTTACCAAGACTAGTGAAGAAACCAAGTATGCCATAGAGAAGTTACATGAGTTAGCATCAAAGACAGGACTCCAAATATCGTATGAGAAGACGCATTTCATAGTAAATGGAGACCAGAATATCCCGAGATCTCCACTACAGACCAACTATGGAATAATTAGACACGTACCTTCCTTCAAATATTTAGGAGAAATTATTGTACCGTCTGGATTGGACAGGAAAGCTAATTTAGAAAGAGCTACCAAACTTCAGAAAGCATACCGAATAACATGGAATCACTATAATAAAAGAGTGATGTCACGAAATGCAAAACTACGGCACTACCAGACAGTTGTTCTTCCGGAAGCATTGTACGCCTCCGAAACTATATCTCTAGGAGGCCACTCTCAAATTGGTGAAATCGAAATCCAGGAACGTAAAATTCTCAGGAAAATATATGGCCCCGTTTATGTTAATGGTATATGGATTAAAAGGAAAACCACAGACTTGTACACAGTAATCAATAAGTTCACTGATACCGTGCGTAAGAGACGATTGAAATTTTATGGTCACATCTGCCGAATGGACAACACCAGATATGCAAAAAAAAACTGCTTGATATAATTAATTCAAAGAAGGTCAAAATCAGTTGGTTGGAAGAAATCAAACAGGACTTAAAGGAAATAAACATTACAGAAGATAGCATCATGAATCGCAAGACTTTTGGAACCCGAGTTACAAATCACTCTTTCGCCGAAAAAGCTAAAAAGACCACTGGAAAAAAATGGACGGAGGAACGTAAGAAGGGGCATAACGAGTTCATGAGGAGATTTTGGGAGGAGAAGAAGAGGAAAGCTCCATCAACCCGAGTCAACAAGTTCAAGCGCGCTCCCTAAGTGGGCAAAACGAAGAAAGAAGAAGATAGAGAGTATGGACGAGTCGAATAAGAGAACACCTCTACTTACGAGGATGACCTGGACTAGAATGCCCCGCGCCAAAAAACCAAAACTAAGACGCTCATGATGTTGTGAAATCATGGGGTAGGGGGTGAAAGTGGTGGGGATTGGAGGAGTGCGTATGTAGGAAACGGGGGTGGGGGATGACACGGAGTTACGTAATATAACGAAGCCAGAGGAAGCAACACAAAATTAACACATAAAATAAAGGAAATGAAAATTACATTAAATTACGTGACATTACCGGGACAGGAAATTTTAAAAAAATCAATCAGCTAAGAAATATGCTTCGTAGGAAGATGTAGGCTTACACAGAGGTAGAAATGCCGAATCACAACGACATACGATGAAACAAAGAAAGTAATGCGGCGCATGGACAGTGATTAGCACGATGACCATCGCTCACATACATTTCAATAAAACAGAGGGAGGATCTGACTGAAGACGTGAGACTCAGCTCCGTAACTTCGCCGATTCCATCCATAAAAACAAGGCTCTGATGCGACAATCCACCGGAGGTCGTCATAAAAGAACGCCGAACCAGGTGGTGACGCAATACAGAGCATAATTAAGCCTCGTAGAAAAATAGCATATATTTCAGACCTGAGAGATTTGAGTAAAAATAAAACCGATTACATGAAAGGTAGGGATGACAAATAAACACAGAGGCTTCGCTAAACTAACGTAAACAAAGGCGAAGGGACTTGGGTTCATGGATCGAATTCACATCATCATAAGAAAGGGAAATTGTAAGTGAATCAAAGGAGACACAAAAATAAAATAAAAAATGGATAAACTGAAATTCAAAAATGATAGCATGCCCGATAAGTCAAGTGATCGAATCGTACTTACGCTTAGTTGCTTTCTGGGTGCGGGCAAAGGCCTGACACGTGCACACACGTCCGTCTATCTGAACGGCTCAAATTGGAAGGAAGCAACCTTCTCTAAAGGAAAGTAGTAACGCGCCCGAGAAAAATAAGTCGTAGAAACATCCCCTCTCCAGAACATAAAGGGGGCCAATGGGAGAAGCAAAGCTTAGCAACAAGTTATGCTTCAACCAATGGTATAACTGTGTCAGTAGGGGTGAAAAGTTTCACCATCTGACGAAACATTTACGCAGAATTACAAAGTTTGAACGCAGTAGGTAAGACAGAGAAACATATGTCACAATAATGCGACATGAAGGAAATGTTAATAATAATAATAATAATAATAATAATAATAATAATATGACAAAAAAAATAATGAACCTGATAAAAACGGCTCAAAATTCCCCTGCTCTCCCAAAAAAAAGGAATTTTCCTGGCCATGGAAATTTCTTTTTTCGTACAAATGGAGAGGCAAAAAAATTGTAAAGGGGGAAAAATTGAATACAAAAAAAATGGGTACTAAAGACCTCTAGGAGAATACAAAAAAAATGAACAGTTGAATAATCTGACTGTGAAATGAAGGTGGTACCCCCTTCATTGCTCGTCAACAATAGCCACTAACGTCAAAAGTACTGCGTTCAAAAAGAAATACAGTGAGTTCATATATTAAATGGTGATCATTGTTCTTGTTAGTTCATGATGATGCGGATGTCGAAATCTTCAAGATGGATGTTACCCCGAGACTGCAAATCTCTCCAGCCTCTGATGAGAAAAGACAGACAAAGTTAAATCGTGATCACATTAAAAAAAATACAATTGGGACATCCTGTATATAGGACCGTTCGTTGCGTCAACGAGGTATATGCAATAGTGTCATAATGTCTTCGAAAGGGAAAGTACTCTCCTTTTCAGCAGCTGAAAATAAAGCCATGTATAGATCCATTGGGGGGTGACTGGTCCGTTAACGAGTTCCGAGAACACCCCCAGCTGTGTTAGCCCAGGTACGCAAAGGCTGCTTGTTGTTACTGGCTGCCCGTCAGGATGGTTACTAGACAATACACGACTTTCTAAGAACACTTGACAATTTAAAATCAAACAAAATACATGACTTCACAATAAACATCAAAATCAAGATGACACAAAGGTGCATGCTATCTCAAAACCATGACACAAAAAGTCAATTACATCAATAAATTTAAAATAAATACAAAGTTCCTACAAGGTCAAACAGGAAGTGTTGAAGGGTCCTTGTCTGTCGCCGAACAATAGGAGTTAAGCCGGGGAACAGTACAAAAGAGGAGTAGGGGTGGTTTGCAAACAGTGACCGACCAGGTATAGCCTCAGGCAAAGATATAGCTCGACAGAGATGTCAAGTATTCACGACACACTCGCGTACGAGAAAGGGAAAGTACTCTCCTTTTCAGCAGCTGAAAATAAAGCCATGTATAGATCCATTGGGGGGTGACTGGTCCGTTAACGAGTTCCGAGAACACCCCCAGCTGTGTTAGCCCAGGTACGCAAAGGCTGCTTGTTGTTACTGGCTGCCCGTCAGGATGGTTACTAGACAATACACGACTTTCTAAGAACACTTGACAATTTAAAATCAAACAAAATACATGACTTCACAATAAACATCAAAATCAAGATGACACAAAGGTGCATGCTATCTCAAAACCATGACACAAAAAGTCAATTACATCAATAAATTTAAAATAAATACAAAGTTCCTACAAGGTCAAACAGGAAGTGTTGAAGGGTCCTTGTCTGTCGCCGAACAATAGGAGTTAAGCCGGGGAACAGTACAAAAGAGGAGTAGGGGTGGTTTGCAAACAGTGACCGACCAGGTATACGCTGATAGCCTCAGGCAAAGATATAGCTCGACAGAGATGTCAAGTATTCACGACACACTCGCGTACGAGAAAAAAGGCCACGGGTGTCTCCTGTCTTGTCACAGGAATAAATGAAAAGGAAGCACACGAATTAAGATCAGAATAGGCTCACATGCTAGGTTGGCTATTAAGGAGCTCGGGCATCCAATTAGAATAAAAGGAAAACAAAAATACAACATTATAGGGAATTGAAATTCACAAGATCATTTGACAAATTTTTTCAACTGCGTGACGTGGGCCGAAGTCACTGAATTATCATGATCGTCCACTAACTCAACTGAGACCGGATTTAAAAACCGAGCAATAGTCTTAGGAGTTGACCAACGTAAGCACAGCTTACTGGAAATTTGTTTGGTAGCGTCACTCAAAGGATGTAAACGACACAAAACTTTGTCTCCAATTTGGAATTTAACATCATGACGGCCTAAGTTGTAGCGCTTCGCTACTCTGGCTTTTGCCTTCTTGAGGTGACCGGTAGCGATGGCCCATTTGTGAGCAACAGAGGTGGTGCGAGAAGGTTCGGAAAGATATTCAATATTCCATTTGAGCAGCAAGGGGTCGACGAGCGCCCGGCCAAGGAATAATTCAGCTGGAGTAGTTTGAACGGACGAATGGAAAGAGGTATTGAACCCGAGACTGAAATACTGTAGGTTCGTATCCCAGGAGGTTTGATCGGCATTGTGAAAAGCGGACATACAAGCCTTCAAGTTTTTGTGAAAACGTTCTACGTGATTTCCCTGCGGTCGATACGGTGACAAGAAAATATGTTGGATGCCCCAGTTAAATACCATAGTTTCAAAAGCTTTGGAACGGAATACAGAGGCGTTATCTGACACAAGGTACTTGGGAGGACCAAAAACTCCAAATATATATCTAGACAAGAAATGGATAGTAGTCTGAGAAGTGATATTCTTTACTGGGAATAACCAAACAAACTTCGAAAAACCATCAATGACAGTTAAAATGGCTTGATTGCCAGATTTTGATCTCACGACTGGACCAAAGTAATCAATGAAAAGGCGTTCGCCGGGACGAGTGAAGATACCAGCTTGGTGGAAGCCTACACGAGTGTTCTGGGCAGGTTTAGAACGCTGGCAGGTTAAACATCTTCTGACATGAGCAAAAGCATCTACTTTAATTGAGGGCCAATAAAATTCACCGGATATCTTACGGAAAGTGCGCTGCATCCCTGCATGAGTTCCCAGTGCAGAATCATGATAATATGTCAAAAGCATATCACGTACTGCTAATGGAGCAAAAATTCTAAATTTAGAAGAGTTAGGAAGAACATAGCCAATAACATCATTTCGAACACAAAAGTTGCTTACTGCCGGATCTTTGTTTGCAATTTTTGCACGGAGGTCAGTGCAAAATGGATCCTCAGACTGGAATTTCCGGATATCCACAAAAGACCAAGGACAATGTTGCAATAGGAAAAGATTTTCTTGAAGTGGTGTACTGATAGAAACGCTCTCGATTGGAGTCCTAGGGGTCTCTTCAAACATGCGTGACAGGCAGTCAGCCACCGGATTCTCGCTCCCTTTTACGTGGATGATATCAAACTTAAAAGATGATAACCTCAAAATCCACCTGTTGATGCGTCCAAGCTTTTTTACGTGAGAAAGACTCCATTTCAAAGCCTCATTGTCGGTAAAAACAGTAAAGTGACGGTGTTCCAAAAAGGTCCTGAATTTTTCACATCCAAATACCACAGCAAGACTTTCCTTCTCGAAAATTGAGTAACATCGTTCATGTTGATTTAACATACGACTCGCGAAGGCCACTGGTGCAAATTTTCCATCCACACGCTGGCTCAAAACACTAGAAATGGCCAAATCACTGGCGTCACAATGTAAAAAGAAAGCTGATTCGAAATCAGGCGTGTGCAGTACTGGTGCTGACATAAGGGCTTCTTTCAAAACATTGAAAGCTTTTTCCTGTTCTGGCCCCCACACAAATTTCACATTCTTCTTTTTGAGAGCATTTAGAGGTGCCGAAATGTCAGAGAAGTTTTTGATAAAACGAGAATAGAACGTGAACATACCCATTACTCTTCTCAAGGCCCTAACTGTGGTGGGTACAGGTAACTGCTGAATGCAATCTGCGCGCTCGGGTATGACACGGATACCATCGGCTGACAGAATGTGACCCAGAAATTTAATTTGAGTACAGCCCAAAGAGGTCTTTTTTGGATTGATAGTGAGGCCGGCCTTCCTGAGGCGGGAGAAAACTTCCCTAAAATGAACGACATGCTCCTCAAAAGATCTGCTGTATACGACTAAATCGTCAAGATAATTAACTACAAAATTGAACTTCAGGTCTCCCAAGATGTCGTCTAGCACGCGACTGAGGACTTGTGCACCAACAGCTACACCCATCGGAAGACGTTTGAAATTATATAACCCGAAAGGGGTGTTAAAAGCAGTGAAGTCGCGACTCTCAGCATCCATAGGAATCTGATAATAGGCACTATTTAGATCAATCATCGAATACACATTGGCCCCGTGGAAATGTTGAAAAGCACTCTCAATAGTGGGCAGTGGGAAATTATCAAAGACTACCTTCTTGTTCAATTTTCGGTAGTCTACGACTAGCCGGTACTCGCCCTTTTCTTTCTTGGGAATTAAGAAAGCAGGAGACCCATAAGCTGATTTGGAAGGAACCACTACTCCCCGATCTTGCAAATCATTGATATACTTTTTTATGGCCAAGAGCTTGGGCGGATTACAAGGAAATGGAGGACTTCGAACAGGTACATTGTCGCTCAAGTCAATGTGGCATTCGTGATTTACAGCAGAACCTAAATCTTCTGTGAGGACATCAGAAAATTCCTCAACTAAATCGTTCGGAGTATCACGTTGCTCGGACATCAAAGTTAATGGAAGGTGTACGGAAAATACAGGAGACACATCAACGTAGTTAGAAGTACATTCTTCACAGGGGAACATTTTATCTGAGTGAAATTTGAAACAAAATGAATCGTTAATAAAATCTAACTGCATGCCAGTTTTATGCATAAAGTCAATTCCTAGAATACATTGAGTGGAGAGATTGTTAACCACATGAAAAACATGTTTCCAAGAAAATCCGTGAATTTTAATGCGACATAAAATAGTTTCGGCAACGTCGATAACTGACGATCCCGCAGAGAGGAACTGACATTTATTCTGTATGGGGTGTTTTTGCGAAGATCGAATGCTATCTGCCACTGAACGGTGGATGAAATTTCTGGTGGCGCCTGTATCCAAAATAGCAGGTGCCGAGACATTATCGAAATTTACTGAGACTCCTGGTTGTAACACAACATCAAAATAAGATGCATTGTCAAGTTTGGATGGAGGACTGCTCCGGGAGTCGAACTCAGAACACCTCCCTATGAGTTTTCCTGGTTGGAATTACAATTCGGACAGGAACGAGTCGTGACCTCATTCATCCCACAGCCAAAACAGAATTTTCGGCGTTTTAAAGAACACATTTTAAAATGATGTCCAAGTTCATTACAGTTCCAACAAGTTATGCGACCAGAGAAACATTGCGTGCGATTGTTGTTGGGTTGTGTGTAGTCTTTTCACGGGAAACAGCATAAGAATTACGAGCCACAGAAGGGCTTGGATTAGAATTCTTAGAAAGGGACTCAGCACGGCGAGCAGACGGCTTAAACCGTAAGGTGTCGTCTTTTGTTCGGTCGACAGCTGGGTTAGACAATGTTGTCTGGGGGGAGTAGGCTAACTCGGGGAAAATCGTATTATCGGCTCTTGGAGGTGGAGTATAGTTCGAACAGGCTCGTGCATTTGATTCATACTCACGGCCTTGCAATATGATGTCCTCGATGGAAAAAACAGATGTACGCCGAATGAAGTATTTATAAGTGGGATTTAAATTCCTGTATATAATTTCCAACAGATCCCTGGGATGAAAGGGTTGGGGGAGGTTCGCTGCTAACAGACGGACTGAGGTTACATAATCGTCGATCATCTCCCCAGGAGCCTGAGTGCGGGAGTATATTTCTTGTTTGAGAGCGAAATCGAAATCTTGTGGCGTGAAACGCTCCTTAATACACCCAACAAATTCGTCCCATGACTTATAAAAATTTGGAGAAGTGCGATGCAACATCAGCGCTTTTCCAGACAAAAGAATAGGTAAGCAACGTACAATACTGTCGGGATTAATATCGTGACAATGACACAATTCCTCCACACGTTGGATAAAACAAAAAACTGATGAGGTATTGTTTTCTCTGGAAAAAGTCAAACCCCACCTACTCACTACTGATGCAACATTTACGTTGTGGCGAGCACTATTAACAGTGCCAACAGGGGCGATGGAGCAATCTAAAAGTGGAGGGTCTATCATTAGCAGGTCCTGTGTCGTATCTTGCAATAGTGGCGTGGGCATTGTTAAAGATTCAAAGCCCATAAAATTTAACTCATTTTTGACGGGTGGGAATTCTGACTTAGACATGACAGTAGACAAGGAGAAAAGTAAAACACTTTGACTTAGTAAAATAAAGGTTTCAATACCGTAATGTGTCCTATTCCAGCGTTGCGAAGTACTCACTAACTTGTTGCACTCTTCACCTCGGAACTAGATTCTTTGGATGTCTTGTTCACTCGAGAAATGCTTTCACACTCCACACTTTCTTCGGGGATGGGGGAACAATTCACTACAGGTATCTTAAACTCAGAAAGACAACATTGTAATAATTGAAAAAAAAATATAAGTTTGGTAACCTAAAGGGAACGATTTCGCGTTTAACCACGCTCTGATTTACCATTTGCCCCGCTTGTGCTTTTACGTTAAACAAAATAGCAGAGACAAGAGGAATTCAGTGGAAGCGAAAACAACAACTTAAACAGGATCGCTAAGGAGCGGGGAAAGGATGTCTCTTTCGATGCGTGCTGGGCCCAAGATTCCGGATCGAAAGACAGATACTTTCCAAAAAAGGAAACGAATGAATTGTTTAAAACAAATCAAAAGCGGAATTAAATTTATCTAATTGATCGAAGAACCCAGAAGCGTGTAGATCGTGACTGCGTTACAGTACGAAGCCAAGACCGACGAAATCGAACGAGAGATGAGGGAACTTAAAATTACAAATGAAAGAGGACGAAACCAAAGTGAACTACTTACTAATGTATTTAAAGTAAACTTAAACAGGTGCGCATAAGAAGGATTAATTTAAACACAAAATGAAAGGTAAACTTGAAGAGGTATTAAAATCACTTAATAACAAACAAAATTAATGACTAAAGATGGTACCCAAGAAAGGGGTACATAAAAATAATATCAAGAGAAAAGTGTATAAATGAACTTAAGCACAAACAAAGGTGAAACAAGATTAATTAAAATGTACTTACAATCAATGTGCAACTAAACCGTAAGCGCGACTCTATAACCAAAATTTAAAATACAAAAAAAAAAAAGATAGAGAGTATGGACGAGTCGAATAAGAGAACACCTCTACTTACGAGGATGACCTGGACTAGAATGCCCCGCGCCAAAAAACCAGAACTAAGACGCTCATGATGTTGTGAAATCATGGGGTAGGGGGTGAAAGTGGTGGGGATTGGAGGAGTGCGTATGTAGGAAACGGGGGTGGGGGATGACACGGAGTTACGTAATATAACGAAGCCAGAGGAAGCAACACAAAATTAACACATAAAAATAAAGGAAATGAAAATTACATTAAATTACGTGACATTACCGGGACAGGAAATTTTAAAAAAATCAATCAGCTAAGAAATATGCTTCGTAGGAAGATGTAGGCTTACACAGAGGTAGAAATGCCGAATCACAACGACATACGATGAAACAAAGAAAGTAATGCGGCGCATGGACAGTGATTAGCACGATGACCATCGCTCACATACATTTCAATAAAACAGAGGGAGGATCTGACTGAAGACGTGAGACTCAGCTCCGTAACTTCGCCGATTCCATCCATAAAAACAAGGCTCTGATGCGACAATCCACCGGAGGTCGTCATAAAAGAACGCCGAACCAGGTGGTGACGCAATACAGAGCATAATTAAGCCTCGTAGAAAAATAGCATATATTTCAGACCTGAGAGATTTGAGTAAAAATAAAACCGATTACATGAAAGGTAGGGATGACAAATAAACACAGAGGCTTCGCTAAACTAACGTAAACAAAGGCGAAGGGACTTGGGTTCATGGATCGAATTCACATCATCATAAGAAAGGGAAATTGTAAGTGAATCAAAGGAGACACAAAAATAAAATAAAAAATGGATAAACTGAAATTCAAAAATGATAGCATGCCCGATAAGTCAAGTGATCGAATCGTACTTACGCTTAGTTGCTTTCTGGGTGCGGGCAAAGGCCTGACACGTGCACACACGTCCGTCTATCTGAACGGCTCAAATTGGAAGGAAGCAACCTTCTCTAAAGGAAAGTAGTAACGCGCCCGAGAAAAATAAGTCGTAGAAACATCCCCTCTCCAGAACATAAAGGGGGCCAATGGGAGAAGCAAAGCTTAGCAACAAGTTATGCTTCAACCAATGGTAAAACTGTGTCAGTAGGGGTGAAAAGTTTCACCATCTGACGAAACATTTACGCAGAATTACAAAGTTTGAACGCAGTAGGTAAGACAGAGAAACATATGTCACAATAATGCGACATGAAGGAAATGATAATAATAATAATAATAATAATAATAATAATATGACAAAAAAAATAATGAACCTGATAAAAACGGCTCAAACTCAAGGTTTACGACTTCGTGAAGCTCCAGTAAACCGACAGATTTTAAGTGAGTTGTGGCACCTACGACTAACTTCTGCTGCCCTAATACCCAACACAGCTGTGAAAGCATGGTTTGGTCTCGCGAACGTGGGGTGGAATGAGACAAACAAAATTAGAGAGCTGAACTGAGAAATTAGCTAGCCACTTCGACGCTTAAAAATTACAGCCCATCTGCAGTTTGAATGCTGATCAAGTAGTAAGACAGACCGAATTATTTAAAACGAGTATCGAGCGATGTTGTGGACTTTACAGCTGATACTGCCGGCGTAGCCGTGCTCGTTAAATGGTGCACCGGGCCACGAGGGCAGCTGCAGCAGGTCCAGAGTTTGAATGTTCGAATCCCGCTGACGACAGCGACTATCCTGAGTGTGATTTTTCCTTGTTTTGTTCCACATTATTTACCTCCAGCAAATGCCTCTTACTTCAAGTCCCTGGGCACCTTATACCTGTCCCTAATACAGTTACACAGACAGACATTCATCACATAAATACAGGCAATCAGACAAGTTCAACAATCAACCAACTACTCCGGGCTGATGACTAAGATGTCCTAAGCCCCTAAAATGAATTAATAACAGCAAGAGTTTCAGCAATTAATAAGAAACACTGGTTACAAAGCGTATTCTTCAAAAGACGGCTGTTATTTGGATGTTCTCTTGTGTTCAAAACTTCCTCAGGATGTTCAACATCTCTTTCCTCTCTCCCAGTGGCGTATCCAGAGAGAGAGTGAAAAGGGGGGAGGGGGGGGGGGTGGCCCCTGTCCGCCAAAATGCTATCGAAGTTCTTTGAAAAATTAAACTTAAAAACAGCTGTAATTTGTTGCGTTAATTAGTCATAATTTAGTTTGGTTGGTTGGTGGTTGGTTCCTTAGTTTAGGGGCTGTGACAACGCGGTCATGTAACCCCATGTACTTTGGGTGTGGTAGAATTTGTCTGATAACCGGTGTTAATTGCGATGACTGTATTAATCTGTGATTCAGGTAAGAACTGCAGACGATCAATTTTCAAGTAGGCTAGTTCCTACTTTTGCTACCAAATGCTACCGTCCACGACACCGACCTGCGGACTAAGCTACTAGATGCCATCACAACTAACACCTGGCGGGAACGTTGGAACTAATATAGCGTTAATCAAATCTAACCTACAAATTTTAGCTTCACACACGTGTAGTTAGTGGAAGGTTCTTTTACATGCCATAAATCTATGACATGGGCCCGCCGGCTTTACTTCCCGTCCGAAGGAAGGCATACTGAACCCGATGGGGTTATGCTGACTGGAATCGAACATGGTTCTCAGAGACTGTGATCTCAGTATAAAGGTTCCACCAGGAAGCGAACCAGAGATCTGTACAGGGAGTTTCTTGGTAAAAACCCCTCGAAAGAAATGTATATTTAATCACTGGTGTGATTTTGATGAAATGGCATTATTTATTAAAATAATGTAGGAAATAATGAGCAGATTATATCATTATAAGACGATTTGGTGTAAGCTATTGGAGGCTTGAAGCACAGAGGAGGGCAGAGCTGACATTTACTAATTGGCCCAGAATTGTGGGTTGGTCCCAGTGGAGCCACGTCCATCTCTGTCACCCCATTATGTCGTCTGGAGCAGGGGTGAGGCCTGAATAATGACATAGTTATTCCCCGACGGAGAATGGATTTGGAGTAGGGGCGGAGAAATGCCCAGAAAAATCATTGATTACTCGTGATTGGAGTAACGAATCGAGATGAGAGTTGCACACAGGTGAATATCTTGGCAAGAAGATAATTTTAGAGTCTTTTACCTGCGAAATTGGTGCATATTTGATGATGTGCGTAAGGACTGTAAAACGACCATTGTTCGCGGATGGATGTGAAGATGTTGCCGGGGGTTTCCCGTGAGGTAGCGTCCCACGCCATGGAGAAAGGAATTAATATTAATTAATTGAACGAGCGATTCCTTTGCACACAGATAGTTTTGGGACCTGTGAAGAAAGAGGAACACAATGATCATGATTTGAAGACCTGAATCATGCTGTGAGAGGAGCCAAGATTACGCGGGAAGATGTTGCTCTACTTTCTGTGGAAATCCGATATAAGGGAGTAGACCCCAGGAGGAGCTCTCAGTTGTTACTCATTTGTTACTCAGCTATGCTCAGTCTAAGCCAGTCGAAGTGGTAACGCAGTCAAGCTCAGTCTAACTCAGCTATGCTCAGTCTTACACAGTTGAAACTCAGTTGTCACGCAGTCTACATGCCGCCAAGCGCAGTTACAGCCAGTTACAGTCTTACTCAGTTTTCAGTTGTAGCACAATGGCAATAATTTGCAATCAGTATGCAGCAAATATGCAGCAGTACGAGACAGCGTGTAAGTCGCATACAGAAGTCTTCAAATAAGTTACGTACAGTCTTCGAGTGAAACTTCAGTCAGCTACAGCCAGGTTGAAGCAAGTTCGTCAAGGCAAAACGCATGACGATTCTATTCATCAAGACGCCGAACAAAGATTGGTATGTGTAAAAGAAACAGTAAACATGCTTGTATGAATAATAGTCGTGATACAGGCATAATAAGCAGCACGAACTATGACGGGTTCAGTTACGAAGCACCGTATAGACTAACGGTAGAACTATTGTATATAATTATTTGTGAAAGTGTTGAACTTTATTAAGCGCAGTGTGTATAGTATTAACTAATCGTGTATGTGTAACTACGATAGAATGCGCGAAAGAAACTCTACTAAGTGTTTGGTATTGCCATGAGAGTACCAGATGTTAACGCTCATGTTTGGGAGCCAGCGTATTGATGTAACGCAGGACGCTTACTGTAGGAGTAATGATCGTCATAAAAACTGTTGGAGAGTTCCGAGAGCAGATAACCAGACCTTCAATCAGGAGTTGGTAACGTAAGATGCCGTCGACACCTGCAATTTCGATCTCTGCTAGGGAATTTCAGCATTGAAGTGTGTATAAAGTGACGAGTGTTCAGTGTAATGCATATGTAAAAATATCATTTAAAGTAGTGTTTGATGAAGTGTTTCACATGTTTGGGGAGTGATAACTTCCTGAAAGGTATGCAACGTGTCGTGTTGGTGATAGAAATTATGTGTGATCAAGTGTGTGTAAACAAGAGAAATATGTCGCGTTAAACCCATTATGGCGGGCGACATGGAAGAATATGATTGGTCGGAGCCACCTTAGATGCCTATAGAGATGTAAGTACCCCACAAATTATGGTTATGATTATGTAGAAGTAGGGACCGCTGCATGTCTGTGATTCCGTAAAGATATTGTGAATTCCTTATAGATGCCAGTAAAAATCAGTTAGGAGGCTGATCCTCCATGTTTAATCAGTATTGAGTTGATTTTGATAGAGTTGAGATGTTGATTTGCATCATTAAGTGGAGTAATTATTCCCACTATGAATTAAGAATGGCAATCAGTTATATAAATGCAACGAACGCGATTGTTCGAGTTTAAAACGTTTAGCTATGTCGGAAATTTTGGTAATTTATATGAGAATAATAATAAATAATGATTTTGGTCATTTATGTCAGTGAGAAATGATGATAATAATAATAATGGTTATTAAGAGTATGAATGAACACATCAGGAAAACAAATAAATGTTGTAAGCGAGAATCATTAACGCTAATCGCAAGACTTATCAATCTAAGCAGGAAGATGTTACAGTGAGATTACATTTCAGTAATTATGGAAAGAAGTTTTATATCAGAATATTGCAGATATTCAGTAATGATACCAGTAATGAAAGAGCTTTTAGTGAATTGAATTTGCAGCTTAATTGAGAAGCTTATAGAGTAAATGTTAGATTTCTCTTAATATTATAGGTCGGAGTGTCGTAGCATGGAGCATTAGGGGCCAGATAGTCTATTCTACGTATGAATTCTCCTATATCGTGGACATTGTTGGAGATATTATTTATTCCAGAGTTGTAGTGTTGGACCCTAACTCTGAAGAAAGGATTGAAATGTGTTCCGGATTGGATTCTTGACAGAGTCGAGGAAACAAGGACACCTCGGAGCTCTATGATTTCCCGAGAACTTATTGATGAGTTATTTACGCTCGTTGGCAGCGAAAACTCATGGCGACAGTGGTTTTCTGCGCCTATATTATACATGAGACATCGGTCAAACCGCCAGGCTCATGCATTGCGAACCCCGAACCTTCATGTTGAATGGACCCATGTGAGGCCATTAATTAATCGTTATCCTCGACGTAGGAATAATTACAAAAGCTCATTCAATACCTGTTGGCATAATAGTCAATTAAGATCCTTTGGGAACATGTGTGTCGGTCAGGACACAGTATTTTGTCTTGTAAATCTTCGCTGCTTAGGGAAGCTTTCAAACTTTTAGAAAGGTCGAGATAATTGGTGAAACGACCCATTCCACTTTCTATTGTGTAGCGACTTCCTTAGCCGAGGGTCGGTGCTAGCCACCCGGGCCGCTCAGGCAAGTTATAGAGGGAAGAGATTCTAGACCTTGTTAAAAGGACATATAATGCATGATTGTTATGTTGAGTCTTATAGCCATGTGGTTTGTGAACACATGGATAATTATAGTTCATCCTGATGGTTCATTATTTTAGCTATCTGACGAATAGTTACATGATATATTTGTACTGTCACTGGAGCCAAGTCATGTAGTTGGTTACTAGATGCCAATCGCCATGAGCGCGAGGTAGTCTATCGTACAATCCGACATAAGCTATAACGTAACGTTTTATCTAGGAATCACAGACAGCATGCGGGGAAACCATACAATTGGAGGATGTGTAGGGGGTAGCTTACATAATTATGGAGGTGCACGTTGATTTTGGTGCAACGTCCAAATAGGTAAATGCATGCAAAGCATTTCATTGGTGAGAAGAAAAAATATTAAAACACGCACGGCACACATAATTGTTTAACATAAAGAGGTTTAAGGAATAATCCTTGTTGTAATATTAAAGAAGTCACATTGTATGACTGTTAGGTTAATGTACAGTTTGTTTTGAAGTCGTAGGTGCATCAGCGCACTAGTATATCCTTGTGAAGTTCACAGAAGGGTAAAGCCTTATGGCTAGGTATGACTTTGTTGTGATTTTATATTTGTTTACTTATGGATTGTGGAAGTAAAAATTTTGTTTGCTTTATTTTATGCTTTTTGGGTATTGTTTTGTGTTAGAAGCCATGATTTATTTTATTGAATTAAAGTTTTAGAATAGAGTTGTGCCTTATCATTGTAGAGTTGATACCTTTTAGCCTCAAATCCAAAATATGCACTGCTAAATTGGGGTTACCGTACACGCCTGAGAGCTGATGCTAGTTGGAGGCAGATGCATATTATCCACCGAGATTACTCACATGGGTACATGGGAATTGATGTCCTATACTGTGATTTGAGCTAAAGGTACGACTAAAGTCGGTCAGATTTAATGCACACAACTCTATTAAAGTAAGAATTAACGAAGTAGGGTGTGACCGCTCCTAATCCATAGCTAAGTTCCGATACGTATATATAAATTTTGATAGATAGTGATAAATCCCTATAATTTATCATGGCGTGGCCTAAGTGGGGCTTTCGGCAGTAAAAACCACTCCCTGAACAGTTTTTATAGTAAATTAAAATATGGCCGATGTCCTACTAATACCACCCTCTGATCTCATTTATCATGGCGCCCAGGATACGTGGAGCTTATGGGATTTAGGGAAAACCCATAGATTTTTTATGGTATTTCATGGGGAAAACCATAGTAATTGTTTTGCCTCAAACTGTGTTTGAGTGATTTTTGAATTCAGTAGGCTTTTGAGGTAACGCAGAATCTCTCTATTGAGAAGAGAATGGCCTAAGGGTACTAGCGTTACATACCCAATCCACAATCTACCATAATATTATCAGGTTTTGTACGACTTCACAATATGTGTGCAGTGTTTGATGTTTCTCTTCGAAACGTATCCACATATTTTTCCGGGAAGCCTGCCTGCATACTTAAGTGTGTTATTGGAAAATGTCAGGTACGCAGGAGATCTAGCAAGTTATTGCAGGACTGAAACAGCATTTTGATGCTGCTCACGAGCAGAGTAAACTGGAAACCAAGGCGTTCCAGGATAGTATAAACACTCGGTTAGATGAGAACCAGAGAGAGTTAAATAACAGGTTAGATGCCAATCAGGAGGCAATTAATGCAAATCAGGTTGCAATGGATAATAACCAGATTGAATTAAACAATAAGTTAGGTCAAATGCAAGAGGTTATTAAGACCGAAGTAACAGATACTGTTGTAAGCATTGTATCGGAAATGCAGGTAAATACTGATAAACGTTTCGAGGCTATAGAAGCCAAACTTGAGGGTAATTTGCAAGTGTGTAGGCATGCTCAGGAGCAAACCAACAGTAAATTAGAGGCGTTGTCTAACGATATTAAGGATATTCAGATCCAAAATGAGGCGAATCTCGAACGCCAAGCGAAACAGTTCGCAGAGTTTACGAAAACAGTAGACCAGAGATTAGAGGAGAACGACTCCAAATGGGATCAGAAATTGAAAAGTTACGCTAGAGCAATTAACGGTGACCTCAAGAAACAGGACCAGAATATATTAGGTCAATGCCAGGAAATAGGCGAAATTAAGGCTATCGCTCATGAAAGTAAGGAGCTGGTAGGCAACGTGAAAAGTCAGATGGGTCAAGTTCATAAAGAACTGGACCAAGTGCAAAGCGACATTGTCATAGTCAATAAAAGGCAAGAGGAAAATAGGGGCGAGATCACCAAGGTCCGGAATGAATTGTCTAAAGTCAATGGACACATTCAAGATGAAATTAAAGGTCTGAGAGAAGAACTCGAAATAAGAGAAGGCCAGAAAACAGAGGCAAGCGACAAGACCCTTGCTCAAATTAAAGAGGACGTAGAGGATGAAATATCCCATATCAAACAAAGTCTGAAAGAAGACAAGGTGAAAATTTTTCAAGTAGCCGAGGAAAACCGAGATAGGCTTACGAGAATAGAAAAAGAAGTCATTACTCGCCTAGAAAGAGCAGAAATGCGCCATAACCAAATGGAGACTAGGATAATAGCACAGGAGGAGACACTTCTGAAAGATCCTAAGTCAAGTGAAGGCAGCATAGAGGATATGAGAAAAACAAGGTGGGCAGACCTAGAAACCCAACCTATAAGCAGAAACGCTGCAGGCGCAGGAGAAAGTCCTTACATGACGCCAGGTGTACCAATTGCGGCATCGACGCCATATGAAAACGCGATGCACACCCAGGTGATAAACGTCATTAGGGCAAGCGAAGAAAAACCTAGGAAATTTTCAGGTAGTCACTGTAGTATGACACCAAAATATTGGTTAAAGGAAGTGACTGAATATCTCAATGATGCACGAATACCGCAGGAGCGTAGGCTACGTGCTATAGAGAAGTTAACAGAGGGGGAGTGCGCATTATGGTTTCGCAGCTTCCGTTACACTTTTGATACTGTTGAGGAATTCCGCGAGGCATTCTTGAAGAGATATTGGGACGCCGCGACTCAGCAGAATTTACGGCTGGATTTGTATGCCAAAAAGTACAGCACGAACAACCCGACGAAGTACGCAGAATTCTTCATATCGCAGATGTGTCGTTTTAAAGAGCTGGATCAAAAACCTAGTGAACTGGAGCTATGCATTGCTATCGCCAAACAGCTTCCATACGAGATCCAAAGGCTACTAATCTCGGCTAATGCGAAAACTGCTATGGAAATGGAGACAGTTCTAAGGCAACTGGACCTCACCACAGCAAATACTATGCGTCAGAGTCGAACCGTGGAACAAGTCCACGTGACCAACACACAGACTGACCAACAGCAAGCTCCAAGGAACAACAAGGCTACGAGCACAGAAACTTTAGATTCCTATGGACGGCAATGGGAACAGGAACCCAGAAAATGGCAGTCAAGGTACAAAGGAAATGCTAATAAAGCAGGAAGAGGTCGAAGTTCGTGGAATAAACACAATAACAGGGGCAAACCGTACCATAACAATGGAGGTAATAATGGCCAGGAAGGCAATAATAGAAACTGGAGACCCCAAGAGAGAAGAAGTAACTTCGATGACGAGGCAGAAGAGCGATATCATGCTTCTTTGCGATACCTCGAAGAAAGGGGAGATGAGCCCCAGAAACCACAAGTCCGCTGGCAAGAAGTCATGCAGAACAGGACATCGCCAGACAGATATGGAGATGGAGCTAAGAGTTTGGAACTACAGCGCAGCGAACAGGAGAGAAGGAACTCCAAAGGGGCGGGCGCTGAAGAAAAAAAAAAAACGCCAAAATTAGAAGAGCTCGAGACTGATGGATGGAAGTCTATTAACATCATCAATTGGATAGCCAAACCAGAAGAATTGATTGAGTATACAGGAGGACCACAGGTCATGGTCAAGAGAGAATTGTCTATTATAATTGTGAGAGTGGCAGGATTAAAAGTCAGAAGTCTGTTAGATACGGGATCAACAGTAAGCCTGATGACACAAGCTCTATATAATGAGATAGCCCGGAGAGAGAATATTTTGAAGATACCGATCTCCAGTGTCAAAATTAAAGGGGTAATTCCAGACAGAACAATGATATGTAAATACCAGGTATTCCTAGATTTACAGATAGGAGGCTCTATTTTCTCACAGAGTTTTCTGTTAGTAAACAAACTACCTTATAACCTACTTATTGGGGCAGAGTTTATAAGGGAATACAGAGTGATAATTGACCTAGCACAGGACAGGGTTATGTTCCATGTGAATGAAGAAGCTGAAGGCTTAGAGGTCGCACTCAATGAAATTGAACCAGGATCCAGTGAACAAGTATGGCATACATACAGAGATGTGGCTGATGAAGAAGTGTTAGCTATTGAGCAGTTAGAAGCGGAGCTCAAAACACTAGCCACAGACTTGGAAAAAGATCTGGAACCCAAATTGGAAGAATACATTTCGGAGAAGCTAGAAGAAGCGAAAATTGGGCTAAAAGAGAAGGAAAATGTAAAGCAGTTATTGCTGGAACAGAAGGAAGTCTTTGATTCGAGACCTGGTCGGATAAAGAACTTCACTTATGCTTTTCAAGTCAGTGATTGGACACCATTTAGGCAGAAACCCTACCCTATAGCTGAAAAGCATTATGCTAAAGTGAAAGAGGCAATTCAGGAGATGTTGGAGGCCGGCGTTATTGAGAAAACACCTACGCCTTATGTAAGTCCATTGGTAATTGTACCAAAGTCAGACGGATCTGTCAGAGTCTGCTTGGACCTGAGACGCTTAAATTTGAGAGTTATTCCGGAATTTGACCAAGTGCCACCTATTAAAGAGATCCTCAGGAAGTTTAGAGGGAAAACTATATTCTCAAATTTGGATATCACATCCAGTTTCCACCATCTTGAATTAGAGAAGAAAACTAGTCTGTTGACAGGATTTATGTTTGATCAACATACATTCACATTTTTAAGGCTACCTTTTGGGTTAAAAACAGCTGGTTCAGCCCTGATAAGAGCGTTAGATCGCAATCTATCAGATGAGGTTAAAGAGAGTACCATCAGATATGTAGACGACATTCTACTCACATCAGAATCTCTGGAGGAGCACATGAGAGACCTGAAGAAGTTGCTAGATGACCTTCGAGAGGCTAACTTTAAGGTCAATATCAAGAAATCGCACTTCTGTCAGAGGGAAGTTAAATTCCTAGGGCATGTTATTGATGCAAATGGAGTGAAGCCTAATCCAGGTAAATTGGAGGTAATTCGGAATTTCCCTAGACCCACGAAAGTTAAGCACGTCCGACAGTATTTGGGAGTAATTGGATTCTTTTCGAACCACTGCCCAAACTATACTGCGACAGTAGCACCACTGCAGGACCTATTGAAGAAAGGCGGCAGATGGAATTGGACGGAGCAATGTCAGGAAGCATTCGTGAGGTCAAAGCAAATGCTTTTGGAATATGTGAAACTGGGATACCCAGATTATACCCAGAAGTTCATCATACAGACGGATGCATCACTTATTGGGATTGGAGCGATGCTATTCCAGGAAAATGTTGACCAGCCTGAGAAGAAAGTTTTTATCGCCTTTATAAGCAGAAGACTGAAAGCCCATGAGAAAAACTACACGATCACAGAGATAGAATTGCTCGCAATTTTGTACGCGTTGCAATCGTGGCATAAACTCGTGTACGGCTTCCGAATAGTTCTGAGAACAGACCATAAAGCTTTAACATTTTTGTTAAAGACAGATTTGTCTAGTCAGAGATTGACAAGATGGTCCCTGTATATCCAGCAATTTAATGTGGAAATAGAATACTGTCCAGGGAAAGAGAATGTAATACCGGACATATTAAGTCGTTACCCCAGAGAAGAAGAAGTACTAGCGGTCCAGATTGAGAATCGAGATCAGAAGACGTTGGATGACTTAAGGAACATTACCAACCTACAACGCGAAGACCCATGGTTGAAGATGATAATCGATTACTTCGAGGGACGCTTAGCAAGGGGAACTGCGATATACAGAGAGGCGGAGGCATTGACAACAGATTATGTATGGTATAATCAGATATTACACAAGTGGGACGATGTGGATCACACACGTCAAAGGATTGTAATTCCTGCATCTTTGCAGAGGAGATTAGTATGGCTAGCCCACAGAGCATTTGGACATCCTGGAATAGATAAAATTTGTGCTCTGTTGAAGGAAGCATTTACTTGGCCAAAATTGAGAGAAACGGTGAGAAATGCTATTAGAACATGTGATCTTTGCCAAAGGGTAAAGCCGAATCCCTTTTTAATGAGGCAACGACCTATCCCGTTATTACCAGAGAAGCCAAGGCAGCTATTGAGTATCGACAACTTTGGACCATTGCCTAGAGCACGTAGAGGCAATAGACACATTTTTGTAGCCATGGATGTATTTTCGAAAATGGTGGTGTTGTGCCCCATTCAAAAGACAAGTTCAAAACAGGTCTTGAAGCGCCTGAAAGAGAGAGTTATTCCGATTCTTGGGAAGCCGGATAACATTCTCTCGGACCACGGAAGTTGCTTTACTAGTGCAGAATTTCGTCGAGAACTGGAAACTCTAGGAATTAGGCAGATTTTATCTACCATTCGCCATCCTGAGGCAAGTCCCGTTGAAAGAGTAATGAGAGAGGTCCAGAAATACATGAAGATCTACTGTTCTGAAGCGAATTGGCGTTGGATTGAATTTCTAGAAGTCATTGAATACTGTATAAATAATACTGTACATGAGGCGACAGGTCAGGTTCCCGTTACTCTACATCTGGATCAGAGACCAGAGAGACCGTGGAATGGTGTTATTCCATTACCAGTAGACGCACAGCACGGTAGAGAATTGAGGATCCAACGAACCTTTGAATATCTCAAAGCACAGGCGGAGAGACGTCAGAGAAGGAATCGTGCGAAGAGGTATCATAAACCGCTTCTCGTGGGACAGAAAGTTTTAATTAAGAAACCCGCCAGTTCAGATCCAGAGGCACGGAAGTATAAAAAGTTTATTTTTGCTTACCACGGCCCGTTCGAGGTGATAAGAGACCTCCAGAACAATGCATACAGGTTAAGGCATTTAGAGAATGGAAACGAGGTCGTTATGAACATAGCCAACTTAAAAGTTTATTACTCGCCAGAAGAATTCGACGAACCAGAAGAAGAATTGGTAACGCACACCCAACTCAACGTGGAGAGCGGAGGCAGCCAAGCAGGCAGACCTGAATGTTGGAACGGCGAGACGGGACGAGAAGCAGACAGTTTACCCAGTGTAAGCGGAGAGCAGAAAGAATGCCAGTGTTTGCGAGAATTCTATGAAGAAATGGTCAGAGTGGCCAGAGAGGTTGAGGCTGTAAACGCGACCCTTCGCAGGGAGAATAGACAGCTCAGAAACAAGGCCGAGTGTGGAAGGGGGAACACTACTAACCCACTCGCTGCCAGACAAGGTGAAGGACCCCAGACGTAAACACAGACGGTGGTCGACAGTCAGCTGGTTACTTATATAAGCCACTTGCATTGGACTTTTATAAGTTTTGCAAGGGGAACATGAACCCGATGGGGTTATGCTGACTGGAATCGAACATGGTTCTCAGAGACTGTGATCTCAGTATAAAGGTTCCACCAGGAAGCGAACCAGAGATCTGTACAGGGAGTTTCTTGGTAAAAACCCCTCGAAAGAAATGTATATTTAATCACTGGTGTGATTTTGATGAAATGGCATTATTTATTAAAATAATGTAGGAAATAATGAGCAGATTATATCATTATAAGACGATTTGGTGTAAGCTATTGGAGGCTTGAAGCACAGAGGAGGGCAGAGCTGACATTTACTAATTGGCCCAGAATTGTGGGTTGGTCCCAGTGGAGCCACGTCCATCTCTGTCACCCCATTATGTCGTCTGGAGCAGGGGTGAGGCCTGAATAATGACATAGTTATTCCCCGACGGAGAATGGATTTGGAGTAGGGGCGGAGAAATGCCCAGAAAAATCATTGATTACTCGTGATTGGAGTAACGAATCGAGATGAGAGTTGCACACAGGTGAATATCTTGGCAAGAAGATAATTTTAGAGTCTTTTACCTGCGAAATTGGTGCATATTTGATGATGTGCGTAAGGACTGTAAAACGACCATTGTTCGCGGATGGATGTGAAGATGTTGCCGGGGGTTTCCCGTGAGGTAGCGTCCCACGCCATGGAGAAAGGAATTAATATTAATTAATTGAACGAGCGATTCCTTTGCACACAGATAGTTTTGGGACCTGTGAAGAAAGAGGAACACAATGATCATGATTTGAAGACCTGAATCATGCTGTGAGAGGAGCCAAGATTACGCGGGAAGATGTTGCTCTACTTTCTGTGGAAATCCGATATAAGGGAGTAGACCCCAGGAGGAGCTCTCAGTTGTTACTCATTTGTTTCTCAGCTATGCTCAGTCTAAGCCAGTCGAAGTGGTAACGCAGTCAAGCTCAGTCTAACTCAGCTATGCTCAGTCTTACACAGTTGAAACTCAGTTGTCACGCAGTCTACATGCCGCCAAGCGCAGTTACAGCCAGTTACAGTCTTACTCAGTTTTCAGTTGTAGCACAATGGCAATAATTTGCAATCAGTATGCAGCAAATATGCAGCAGTACGAGACAGCGTGTAAGTCGCATACAGAAGTCTTCAAATAAGTTACGTACAGTCTTCGAGTGAAACTTCAGTCAGCTACAGCCAGGTTGAAGCAAGTTCGTCAAGGCAAAACGCATGACGATTCTATTCATCAAGACGCCGAACAAAGATTGGTATGTGTAAAAGAAACAGTAAACATGCTTGTATGAATAATAGTCGTGATACAGGCATAATAAGCAGCACGAACTATGACGGGTTCAGTTACGAAGCACCGTATAGACTAACGGTAGAACTATTGTATATAATTATTTGTGAAAGTGTTGAACTTTATTAAGCGCAGTGTGTATAGTATTAACTAATCGTGTATGTGTAACTACGATAGAATGCGCGAAAGAAACTCTACTAAGTGTTTGGTATTGCCATGAGAGTACCAGATGTTAACGCTCATGTTTGGGAGCCAGCGTATTGATGTAACGCAGGACGCTTACTGTAGGAGTAATGATCGTCATAAAAACTGTTGGAGAGTTCCGAGAGCAGATAACCAGACCTTCAATCAGGAGTTGGTAACGTAAGATGCCGTCGACACCTGCAATTTCGATCTCTGCTAGGGAATTTCAGCATTGAAGTGTGTATAAAGTGACGAGTGTTCAGTGTAATGCATATGTAAAAATATCATTTAAAGTAGTGTTTGATGAAGTGTTTCACATGTTTGGGGAGTGATAACTTCCTGAAAGGTATGCAACGTGTCGTGTTGGTGATAGAAATTATGTGTGATCAAGTGTGTGTAAACAAGAGAAATATGTCGCGTTAAACCCATTATGGCGGGCGACATGGAAGAATATGATTGGTCGGAGCCACCTTAGATGCCTATAGAGATGTAAGTACCCCACAAATTATGGTTATGATTATGTAGAAGTAGGGACCGCTGCATGTCTGTGATTCCGTAAAGATATTGTGAATTCCTTATAGATGCCAGTAAAAATCAGTTAGGAGGCTGATCCTCCATGTTTAATCAGTATTGAGTTGATTTTGATAGAGTTGAGATGTTGATTTGCATCATTAAGTGGAGTAATTATTCCCACTATGAATTAAGAATGGCAATCAGTTATATAAATGCAACGAACGCGATTGTTCGAGTTTAAAACGTTTAGCTATGTCGGAAATTTTGGTAATTTATATGAGAATAATAATAAATAATGATTTTGGTCATTTATGTCAGTGAGAAATGATGATAATAATAATAATGGTTATTAAGAGTATGAATGAACACATCAGGAAAACAAATAAATGTTGTAAGCGAGAATCATTAACGCTAATCGCAAGACTTATCAATCTAAGCAGGAAGATGTTACAGTGAGATTACATTTCAGTAATTATGGAAAGAAGTTTTATATCAGAATATTGCAGATATTCAGTAATGATACCAGTAATGAAAGAGCTTTTAGTGAATTGAATTTGCAGCTTAATTGAGAAGCTTATAGAGTAAATGTTAGATTTCTCTTAATATTATAGGTCGGAGTGTCGTAGCATGGAGCATTAGGGGCCAGATAGTCTATTCTACGTATGAATTCTCCTATGTCGTGGACATTGTTGGAGATATTATTTATTCCAGAGTTGTAGTGTTGGACCCTAACTCTGAAGAAAGGATTGAAATGTGTTCCGGATTGGATTCTTGACAGAGTCGAGGAAACAAGGACACCTCGGAGCTCTATGATTTCCCGAGAACTTATTGATGAGTTATTTACGCTCGTTGGCAGCGAAAACTCATGGCGACAGTGGTTTTCTGCGCCTATATTATACTTGAGACATCGGTCAAACCGCCAGGCTCATGCATTGCGAACCCCGAACCTTCATGTTGAATGGACCCATGTGAGGCCATTAATTAATCGTTATCCTCGACGTAGGAATAATTACAAAAGCTCATTCAATACCTGTTGGCATAATAGTCAATTAAGATCCTTTGGGAACATGTGTGTCGGTCAGGACACAGTATTTTGTCTTGTAAATCTTCGCTGCTTAGGGAAGCTTTCAAACTTTTAGAAAGGTCGAGATAATTGGTGAAACGACCCATTCCACTTTCTATTGTGTAGCGACTTCCTTAGCCGAGGGTCGGTGCTAGCCACCCGGGCCGCTCAGGCAAGTTATAGAGGGAAGAGATTCTAGACCTTGTTAAAAGGACATATAATGCATGATTGTTATGTTGAGTCTTATAGCCATGTGGTTTGTGAACACATGGATAATTATAGTTCATCCTGATGGTTCATTATTTTAGCTATCTGACGAATAGTTACATGATATATTTGTACTGTCACTGGAGCCAAGTCATGTAGTTGGTTACTAGATGCCAATCGCCATGAGCGCGAGGTAGTCTATCGTACAATCCGACATAAGCTATAACGTAACGTTTTATCTAGGAATCACAGACAGCATGCGGGGAAACCATATAATTGGAGGATGTGTAGGGGGTAGCTTACATAATTATGGAGGTGCACGTTGATTTTGGTGCAACGTCCAAATAGGTAAATGCATGAAAAGCATTTCATTGGTGAGAAGAAAAAATATTAAAACACGCACGGCACACATAATTGTTTAACATAAAGAGGTTTAAGGAATAATCCTTGTTGTAATATTAAAGAAGTCACATTGTATGACTGTTAGGTTAATGTACAGTTTGTTTTGAAGTCGTAGGTGCATCAGCGCACTAGTATATCCTTGTGAAGTTCACAGAAGGGTAAAGCCTTATGGCTAGGTATGACTTTGTTGTGATTTTATATTTGTTTACTTATGGATTGTGGAAGTAAAAATTTTGTTTGCTTTATTTTATGCTTTTTGGGTATTGTTTTGTGTTAGAAGCCATGATTTATTTTATTGAATTAAAGTTTTAGAATAGAGTTGTGCCTTATCATTGTAGAGTTGATACCTTTTAGCCTCAAATCCAAAATATGCACTGCTAAATTGGGGTTACCGTACACGCCTGAGAGCTGATGCTAGTTGGAGGCAGATGCATATTATCCACCGAGATTACTCACATGGGTACAATACTGAGGTATTTTTATCGCTCTTAAAAAATCTTGGGCACAGAAGCTCAGCATGCTACCTACTACGCCACGGAAGCTATTACCCATTTAAAATTTGATTGCCGCTGAGCGTGGCTGCGCCAGTGTTTGTTGATTATTGTAGCAGGAGCCCCGCGCGGTACAGCGGAGGACACAGTGATGACAGAATGAGGTGCGCACATAAGTCAATCATCATTGCGTCAGATAAGCGTCTCAGGAGTTCATGTCACCACGGACAGTTGTTACACAATGACCAGGGTACTGGATCTGAGTCATATCCTACTCGCGCAACTGTACCTGTCAACGAAGCAGGCTGAAGTGTGACACAAGTAAACATAGAATAGTTCCTATCTCGACCCCCGGCAATCAATTCGTGAAAGGGCAATACCATAATTTAGTCAACCTTTGACTGTATCGCAGCAAATATTGTTATGAATATCTTAGTAATGCCTAGTGTCGGAGCGATCTCCAGGGCTGGACGGGATATGTGAGCATTCGGAGATCCATGGTTCGAATACCGGTACTAACAGCAGCCATCCTGATTTTCCCCGAGTTTTCCATTCTCCAAATACCCTATTTCAAGTAGTTTCAGGCCAGTAGTCACTCTCTCTCTCTCTACAGATATAGGCTATGCACACAGACACACCCAAGTAAACAGGGTTAATAAACAACCACGTTAGCCAAGTCCCTCAAATGAAACGACAGCAACAACAACCTCTTCATATAGCCTACATGCACGCGCTCTTGCCACAATTCCATTAAATAATTACGGGTAATAATTATCAAACAAACACTGGGGCTAAGGTCTGAATTATGAGAACCCTTCTATAACCCATGTGGCTACACAGTGTTTTACTGCGGGCTATGTTTTAAGGCCAGGAGGGAATGTGTCAAACAATAATAGTCTATATAAATATTCTCACATTTATCGCTGTAGACTACGATTTGCCTGTCTTCTAGAATAATACACGTTAAACAAAGAAGATAACGCACATAAATAAAAAAGTGACAGTCAGTCTCAAAGACTAGACTTTGTATCATTTTAAATGCTACAAATGCTGAAAAATGCTAGAAGGCTGGAGGCTTCTCGCGGTCTTGACATGTTAGAAAATTATCTGCATAATACTTATCTTGTTTCAAATTACTCGCGAACGGCAAGTGCAAACCAAGGGCAAAGCAAGGTCAAGCGCGCGGGATGCCGTCACGCTCACCAGAGCACGCGGGGACGTGCCCCTTCCATCCAGTCTCACGGACTTTTTTTTGTAGAATTTTCATGCTGACCAATTCTTACGCTCATAGTATACTGATATGTTTAACGGTTTGCCCAGCGTAAGCTTAAGAAGCGCACGGACGCCAAGTTTGTTTTCGACTTTTTCACTGAAATCGTTACTGCTTGGCTTCCTTTGATCATACATAAATTATCTTCTACAGAATCTTTCCTCGAGATATCCTTTACAGAATGGTGAAAACCGCATCAAAATCCATCCAGTGATTCTCGAGATTACCCGTGACATCCAAGAATCAGGGATTTTTGTCTTACCCTATACTAACGAAGTAGAAATTGTCGGGGAACACATGCACCAAGCGGTACTATGACGTCACACACCTCAGTGCATCTGGGTACATTTCGACCCATCACCGTAACGTAACGCCAGACCCCAGCGTAACGACGAAGTTGACAAGATCATTTAAAATTATAAAATGTAGGCCTAATACTATGAACATTTGAATTCCTGTAAAGAACCACGAATGTTTTGGGACGGGCTTCATTCAAAACTCACAATTTTTCCTTCCAAAATCCCTTCCTTGATCCATCCTGAAAATAAAATAAAATGGGCATTGTCTGCATTAATAAAATTATTATATTTTCCTTGCTTCCCCTTTGCTGAGAGGCGAATTGCAAGACCTACAACGAACTTCTGCTGCCCTAATACACGACGCAGCTGTGGAGGAAGCACGTTTGGTTGATCTCGAGGTTGTGGAGAGCGCTCGCTACTGCCCGTTGGATCAAAACGTTATTGAAATTTAGGAAGAGAGCACCAAATCTTTGACACCCCCCCCCCCTCTGCACCTCCTGGCCCGGGTTCATCAAGGATTTCAGAAACTGACTGAGGGCTGAAACGGGGTGCACTCAGTCTCGTGAGTACAACTGAGTCAGTGAGGCAGCACCCCGGTCACGGAGACCAAGATTAACGGCCGAGAGGGCCCTAGTGCTGACCACGCGTCACCCCATAATCTGTAGGCCAAATGGCTGGGCAGCGGTCGCTTTGTTGGCCTAGGCTCATCATGGGCTGCAGCGCCACGGGGTTTGGTTTGTTTTCAGCACGCTTAAAAGTGCTGCTTTATTATTTTATTAGCCTACTTTCGAGCTTTGCAAAAAAAATGAAAGTAGACTTAGACCGAATTGAACGAAATTTGGTACTGAGGTAGCACTAGCAAAGGGTACCTCAGTGTCATGTTTTATATCGCCGCCATCTTCACGAAACCAAATTTTGCAACATTATGTATGACGGATCTTTTCACCAAACTACAAGGTCATCAGCCCAATAATTTGTCGATGGTGGCCATGTATGTGTGCAAATCTATTCCCTCTATCAATTCAAAAATGGTTAAACCGAATTGAACGAAATTTGGTACAGAGTTAGCGCTA
Source organism: Meconema thalassinum (assembly GCA_946902985.2). Lineage (NCBI taxonomy): Eukaryota > Metazoa > Arthropoda > Insecta > Orthoptera > Tettigoniidae > Meconema > Meconema thalassinum. The sequence continues at coordinate 2,079,069,395 of OX336388.2, forward strand.
GCAAAGGGCACCTCAGTGTCATGTTTTATATCGTCGCCATCTTGACGGAAACGTAATCGCGGCCACCCAAATGTTCAAAGCTTAAATCAAATTACGACTAACCTAATCATCCGATCTCTACTAAATTTTGCAACAATATACCTTAATGTGGGAAATGTCTTTTGTCCAACCTACAAGGTCATCCGCCTAATAGTTTCAGGATGATGGATGTATGAATCATGCAAGTATTATAGCCCAACCATAACGAATAGAATAAGAAGTGATATCACTGGCCTAGTACGCGCGGTCCGCCGCAGCACAGCGCTGGCTCCGATCTGTGATGTAAGTTAGCATTGGCGCTTACGAGACTTTTAAAACCTTGCGACCTGTTTTACATGTTAAAACACCGCAAGATATCCTCATAGGCGCTAATAAGTTCGACATCTCCACTTACTTCACTGTGCCCAATTATAATTTAATAAGTCGTCTCCTGTAATAGTCCAGTTTCCACAATAAGCGAAGACAGAGAGCAAGTTCAAAATGCAATTAGTTTTGCCAGCTATCGGTAAATTTAAAAAAAGAACGGAAAAATTAACCTCGCTATCAGAAAGGATTTCTTCACATTGTTACACATTTTACATTCCCTTAACAGACTTGCAACACAGATGAAAAGAAAAAGCCGTACGAACGCAACTTTCAACTTTACCGTAGATTACTATACAATTCAATAATAACCATAAATTTCACTCCACAAACACCAAAATCAGTAAACTACCATCATTTCAGAAGAACTTAACATTAAACAGACATAGATGGCATAGTTATGACCCCTTCATAGAGTAGGCTATTGCCTAAAACTGATCACGGCTCCTTCAGCATTACGGTACATATATGTTTTTTAACACATTGCCTTTTTATTCTCATCCCTTTCTTCACAGAAGTAGTCTTTAATGGCATCAAGAGCATTTTTATTTACACCATACCGGACAAATACTTAGGCAAATTAGGAAATATATGTGGAACAGAATAGTCTTTCAATCGCCAGTTGGTTGTTGGGAGAAGTACTACTTCCTTCCCTTCTATCACAAATATGTCAAATTTAACAATTAAATCTTCTGAAAAGTGAGCATCACAGATGTAGGACTTTTAAGGAAGTTCCCTATCCTTCCCTGGTATGGCCCCTTTGCACTTGATAAAACGTTCCTTATCTTTTAGGAGGTTTGAAAAACCGTCTGACCTCTTTACAGTCCCCACAGCTAGATCTGCATCCTGGTACAATAGAGCAAGGCATCTTCACTACTCACATTAAGCACTCATGAAAATGTAAGGGCTAAACTGTTGTTTACTTACATTAAATAACAATAAAATTAACACACGAAGATAACGTCAACACACGACAAGAAATTAAATTCCATTTCAGTTAATGCTTCCTACAATAGCATTTCAGGTATTAATACTATGAAGTAATAGTGTAAGCACTTGCATATCAATAAACGTTTGCACAGAACACCACCAAAACACTCCGATCGATTAAATACTTAATATATCGCACATAAACACATAAACAAATGTGGAAATCAACAATCTCAAATCGACTGTAGCGCTGCGTAGCGGCGAGTGCCAACCCGATCCGTATTCATTACATGCTATTGAGGGAGAAGAGATCACACTTTATATTCTATTCGTTATGGCCCAACCATAACTTACGATTCAACAAGGCCTGGTCTCAACAATTCAGCTTATCGTACATATGGAGGTTTAAACTGTCCTCAAGGAGGTGACCGGTAGGATATTAGCCTGTTATAATAGAATATGTAACCGTAGAAGTGACTTATCAGGTCTGATTGACTATGCCATATGGTTGTGGGTCGTACACAAAATGGCCGCTATTTGTGCTCGTAAATCCATTTATAATCGTAACTGCGAAAGTTTATATCCTTTTAAGAATGTACTGAACAAAATAATACATATTTAGTATCAAATGGTTTATAGAAGCACCAAAAACGCTAATGAAATCGTTGATTACAACACAAAATATGATACATTCGTGCTAAGAAGTTATTTATTTACCTATCTTGTTCCTCATTCGTGGCTTAGTGGTAGCGAACTAGCTTCATAGTGAAGGGTTCTGTGCTTCGAATCCCCGTGGTTTCGTTTATTTTTACTTCGTTTTTTTGTATTTATTGGTTCATAAGTACTCACACGTTATAATGTTAAGCATATATTGTGTGTAGTCTATTTGCAATCGAAAAGATTATATAATATGCTGTAGTCATAAAACCACGCATTTCAACACTCGACTAGAACTATTTAAATTCTTTCACCTTGATCCGCGGTTTGAGTCAATTGTTGTTGATTCTTTAGGGGTTTTGCGGCGTCATGGTCTTGTAGCCCCGTGTACTTGGGTGTGTGTAGAAGTTGTCTGATAACGTGTGTCACTGTGATGTCTATAGGCTTACTAGTGTGTGTACTTTTATGCGAGGCAGGATTTGGGTAAGAAGCTGTTGTTGCTGCTGTTTCATTTGAGATGCATGGTCATCAAGGTCATTTATTCCCGTGTATTTGGGTGAGTGTTGAATTTTGTCTCATAACCCGTGTTATTGTAATGGCTGTATTAGTGTGTGTAGTCTATATATTATTCAGGTGAGGATTCAATCAATCAACGTATAATATCCGTATAGCACGTTGTATTTCAACAAGCTACTACAACCAACATTCAATTATACCCCTTGAAGAGGACAAAGAGTTATAACTAAACCCATGCATTTAGGAGAGAGTAGGCTATATGTTCATTACTGAACATCTTGTTTTTTAGTATAATATTTACTTGGACCGTCTGCTCAAGTAGCGATTTATGTCACAGGAACGCCTATTGAAACTCTTGGATCTGCAGATATGCATAGTGTCGTTAAAGGCTAAGGAATATGCGGTCGATTAATTAATAATTGTACTCTTACTGGCAGTGAGCTCTACACTTCTTCTACCGCTGAGCTTTGAATGTCAAGCGTGCAGCTAAACAGGTTACTTTTTTATCGGTCTAGCAACATAGCAGCGCAGCGGCAAAATGTAGCCTATGCGTAGCCGGGTAACTCACTGCGAAGAGATAATTATGTTGCTGCGTGGCTCTGTAGATGGACCTTCCAGGCAAATGCCGGGGTTGGTCCCTAACTATAGGTAGAGCCCTGCGCGGATAAACAAAACGTTATCCGCATCCGCTCCGCATCCGCACGACTGTTATGCGCATCCGCCCCGCTACCGCATGGCGTTTATCCATATCCGCCCCACAACCGCATGACTTTTATCCCTATCCGCCCCGCATCCGCACGACGGTTATCCGTATCCGCCCCGCAACCTCATGACTTTTATCCGTATCCGCCCCGCAACCTCATGACTTTTATCCGTATCCGTACGATTGTTATCCAAATCCGCTGACATTACTGTAACGACTTTTAACATCGTTACATGAAGAAAATGAAACATTCAAGATTTGGTTACACAACTGCAATTATTTCGCAACAGTCTGGAGCTGGTACATTTCGCAGGCACTCCTGCTACCAGATAATTGGTTTCCAAAACTCTTTAACCTACTTTTGTTGCCTGAGAAGGAGCTGACGTTAATACCCTGGAAGAAGATTGACGTTTCTGCGCTGTTGTGAAGTGAACTACTGCGCACTTGCCTAAAATAATAGGTTCCTAGAAACCCCTTTAAGCCCCATTAGTGGATTGAGTTTCTTCCCTTGGAACATTTCGTCGTAACATTTCTGAGTAAACTCTTAACGATTTAGGTCATGGGACCACTTGTGGTACCAACATTTCTCAGGGACTCGGTCGTTGTTATGGAGGTCTGCACCCCCATGTTATGTTGGCACGACCTGTATCTGAGGTCAGGAGAGGGGGTTGCTTCCCTCTGACTGAACGCGTTACCAAGTGTGCAATGAGAGACTTCTAAACTGAGACTGGTACAAGCTTGACGTCTAGAGAAACGACTCCCCCGGGGACTTGTTCCTCGGGGCGGGTTCGGAACGCAGGAAGTATCAAAGTACATTTGTTTTGAGGGTAACTGACATTTTGATTAACTCATTCCGGACTGCTTTTCAATATTGTGAATTTTACATGCCATGTGTCGAATGGCGTTTCTGAACTGTTACTTCTAGATTTATGATTGTTAGTTAATAAGTATATTTTGCTAAGTTTTTGGATATGCAGATGCGTTTGCTTGGTATTAGATTCAGGGAGGGGAAAAGGTTTTGATTTTGGTCAGAAAGGCTGCTGAAGACGGTAAGTCACAGCAGGCTTTCGGACCGCCTTAGTCGTATTAAACGGCCCTTAAGTTGCTTATGTAACTTTGTTTTTTGAGGTGGCATCGAGTCTACCTTCATGTTGTTATTCCTTTAGTTTTGTTGTCAGGGGAATCATTCTTGTTAAATTCATTTCTAATCATAAATGTAGATGTGTGTAATCTTACCAAGCGGGCAAGTGTCTGGTTTTGTTGCACCCTTTATTTTGAGGAATTGTCTGTATTTGGTCTTACATGTCAGGTTAAGTCATTCATTTGTGTTTAATTATATTATGTTTGTCAGTTAGTTAATTAAGTGGTGGAAGGGTCTCTCTTGTAATTGTATAATCTTAATGTTCAATACATGTTAGCTTATTTCGATTTGTCACGTTATTTATTGCATGAAGTTACTACAGTAGGAGGATTATTCCTTTTCCTTCTCCATCTTTTGGCAGGGTCAATTTTATACGGCCTACTGGGTACGCATCAGGCCTTCCTCTCAACAAGCTGGTCTTGACTTTGGCTACATCCCACCTTTACCCTTATTCTAAATTAGATCAGAGTATTCCAAAATGCTATGAAACTAGGAATATTCTCTCCCTAGGTTTTAGCTGTGAATTCAGCTGACCTAGCAAGTAATTTAATTAGGCCTTTTTCTGTGTGTTATAAATTATTAATTTTTGATATGGTAATTTCATGTTGACTGAAGGGGTGAGTTGGGGTGGTGCTTGTGCAATTACAATAATATTTTTAATAATAGATAAAGTACTAAAGCAACACACTTAGAGATTTGAGAAGAAATTCGTTCCCTAGGCTGAGAATCGCACGCAAGGCAATGTTGACTGAGTTCTGTCCCTCTGAGTAATGCCAAGTGAAACAGCGGGTGGCTAATTATAGCACCTACTTAAACGTTGGATATACCCACGCAAGCAAGCGCACGTATAAAGCACTTTTTGTCAGTGCTACCAATTGAGGGTATTTCCATGATTGGCTTCGCTCACTTCTCTATTATTCTCATACAATCCCAGCGAAAGCAAATAGGGAAATTACAAGAAACGTGAAAGACGCTGATCTTAGCAAAAACTAAAATCATTAAAAAAATCCAATTCAACATTGTATTCTAAAAACTACCCGCAAATTTACTCTGAAAATTATCCGTAGCTTATCCACTATCCGCACAGCCATGCAAACTATATCCGCATGGCGAAAAATGTTGCGGATATCCGCACCCGCGCAGTGCTTTAACTATAAGCCACAGCCGCTTGCTCACTCGAGGGTACTTGTAGCTTACCCCATGGGTGCTTGCCACGGTGGGTGAGTGGTTATAGTGTCAGTCTACCAACCACAAGCTTGCAGGTTCGCTCCTGGCCATGGTAAGTGATTTTTTGAAAGGCGACAAAAATCACGACACGCATGTCATACGTTGTTGGCATGTTAAAGAACCCAGTTGAATTCAGTAGGCCGAGTTCATAATGGCAAATTTAATCTCGGGATTTTCCGCTAACACAAAAAGTTCCTCCATTCTCTACTAGAAAGCGCTATACTGTAGTGTCAAGGAGCTTAGATATCTAACCTCCCTGACTTTCATAGCGCTCCAAGGAACAGTAAAATTTGACATACAAGCTGCCTTCTGGGGGTCAATTAACAAAGCTTGCACCTGGCACCCGAGGCCATACGATATTATGATTACCCCATGGGTGTCCGCATAGAAGCAGCTACAAACTCTAGCGAGCCGAACTTGTCCTCGGACACTCCCGGCACTAAAAAGAAGAAGCCATATGCTAAAAAGAACACCACAAACAGTAAGTTATAATTGGGTGGACGGTTAAACTGTGCTGATCTTTGATCCGAGGCAGAGGGACCATGCGATCACAAAGGACGCCCATGACCTGGCGCTACATGTAATAGGGGAGTCGAGTTCGTAAGAGTGTTTCACCATCTGCTGTCACGTTGGAGTCAAGGTCTTCAGATGTGAGATTTCATCGATCAATAACCTATACTCTGGGTAGAACGCCGATCGGCTGATATCGGAGCATATCGCTTACGAGGAAATATCTAGCATTTAACTTTGGCTTGAGACTGGCACAAGGATGTAAGATGACTGAATAGTTTTCCGTCGGATGTCGAGTGTGCCTCGTCCAATACCGAGATTGTGCCTTACGTCAAACGCTAATACAGTCACCAAAGAAACGCAGGTTATCAGATAAACTGAACACACGCCCTAGTAAACATTGCTGAGGTGCAAGATGCCCGCATAAGAGAATTGGCATCAACGACGAGAAGGGTGAGGCGATCAGCTATAGTAAAGCCATCATTACTTCCGACTTGACGTTTCAGTGCTAGGCTACAGTTTCGTTCGCTAAATCGCGACATCACGAATGAAACTCGATTTGTCGTGATAAATCGATATGATTGTCTACTTAAAGTGATTTTCCTTCAGACCACTAGATAACTCTAGGGTAACACTGAAACGTCAAGTCGGAAGTAATGATGGCTTTACTATAGCTACCACACCCCTTCCACCACCTTGCTACATCTGCCAGTGAGTGGTAGGGAAAGTTCATAATAGATGGCACTTCGCTCAACTATCTTCACTCACTCACAGATGGCACGCAGGACGAGAGCAAATGGCGAACAGTGTCGCGCGCCTACCAGGAGTATAAGACATCACAAGAGGTTGGAAATTGAAAAGGCGCCAAACATCACGATAGAAACAATAAATCAGACTTTTCATTGGATTAAAGATATAGTGTACCAACCTATCTTTGTCAGAGAGTGACTTGCACTCTTATCTATCTTTGTATCGCATGTCTTTAAGCAACAAGATAAACATTGAATAAAAAACGGTAGTCAATATTTATTTACAATATAACTCTAGGACTTTTTGGATATGTTTCGAGATATCAATGATATCATAATCAGAAATTAAATACCCTAAAATAAATATTTCCTACTAGCAACCCGACTCGGCTTCGCCCGGGAACAGTTATGAATGCATTACGTGATAAGCGCTTTTTTTTTCAAGGTCAATGCGCAACGACCAATATCCGATTTACGTATCGGCTTGATGGGTTAAAATCATTGACTTGACTACTAATTATATTACCATGGAGATGCATGTGCAACAAATTTAAGAATGGCGAGGTACAGGAAACACAAATCCCCCTTCCGTCCAATCTTAACTTGACTGGGAATTGTGCGGAACGAAAAGTTCACAGGCGAAATGCCGAGTTGCACTTCCAGGAAAACTCCCAACACAACCACTCTTCTCTAAAGTTTTTAACTCAACACGACTCGACAGTTTGCTGCGGGCTGTATCTGGGGCAATAAGCTCGTCCGCTAGCTAAGCTGTAACTGGGGTGATAGACTCGGCCCTAGCTAGCTCGTCAACTGTCGCTTCAGTAACTGAATGGAGATTGTTGGAAGAAATGAAAACGTAAAAACACTTAGGCTATAGTAGGCGATGTATTGAAGATAGATATATGCTCTTCCGGGCTTTTTTTGTAGAACTTTTCATGCTGAACAATTCTTACACTCACAGTATACAGATATTTTTAACTGTTTGCCCAGCGTAAGCTGAAAAAGTGCACGGACGCCATTTTTTTCGACCTTTTCACTGAAATCGTAAGTGCTTGACTTCCTTTGGTCATAAATAAATTATTTTCTACAGAAACCTTCCCCGAGATATCCTTTACAGAATGGTGAAAACCGCATAAAAAATCCATTCAGCGGTTCTCGAGATTACCCGTGACATCCAAGAATCGGAGACTTAGTTTTATACTACACCCTTCCGCGTTCTTCTAGGATGCCGACTCTCACTCGGGTGGTGCTCTGTTCGGGGTGGCTCTAATTTATACTAATCATCCTAGGAATATTGTCACAGGATCACAGGAGGCTTATCTTAAAATCAGTAGGTCAGAGAACTCCTAATATAAAATAATTTATTTCACAAAAACATCATCTCCCTTTTCTCCCAACCACAGACAAATAAAATAAAATCAACTCCCTTAAATTACTGAAAAACAACAATATCAAAAAAAATGCAAAATAATGTTTCACACTGGCTGGAACCAGGAATAGAAAATAGTATATTTTACTGCAGTCCACTGCTTCAAGTCCAAGGGTTATTGTCAACAGACTTAATTCAAATAACTATGGCTTAAATAAACCAGCCATTCTATCACAATAATATTGCGCACTCATTTTTATAACTTGCAAAACTTGTTCTTTGGGAAATCGGACACGTCTATTCGTACAATCATCATCTTTCCTCACAAGAGTCAGATAATGAAGGCAATAGGTTTATTCTAGGTTACGGGCATGTGTGTTTTTATAACTTTAAAACAATTACTTCGCTCAGAGCTATAACTCCGTTAATTATGGTAAAATAAACAAGTCAACATACATGAAGCATCAAATAAATACTTCGGCTGCCGGTGCGCCGTGATTATTAATAAACAACAACATAATGAATGCACTCCAAAAATAATGACAAATATAACACATCGCTTCCTGAAGCGGCACACAAAAGAAATCCCGGGGAGTTGGACTATCTCCCTTCATATAATACAATGCCAAACTCGACCTTGTGACAGACGTGCTTTCACCATGCTAACCAGCCGGCCGGCACAACCTTCCTGGCTGCTTTGAGAATTCAGACGGCTAACCAATTTCTACCTGCTCCTTAAGACTCCCTTTCACCTGCCTTGGGCTCGAGCAATTCAACCTCTTTCCGACGGAGCTAAAGTGGGCTCTCATCAGCTAATGAATTCAATCATTTTACTTACCATTTATATATCGTCGAAGAATGCGGGAATACCACCTCCGCTATTATTTTCACTCACCATTATATCATCGAAGAACGCGGGAATACCACATCCGCTTTATTTCTGCTCGACCCAAGATCGACTCTTAGCCTCATCTGAATATATCTCATACTGCCCTCCAGCCATTCTTGTCTTACCACTTTGTACCTTCGCGTGATAATCACTTACCATACTCATTACTCTCATAATTTCATTGTCACTTACCGGTCTTGTCACACTATCGAGTGGTCTTCCCCATTTAGCTTTTACAATTACATTGTGCATAAGCACTATCAAACAAATATTCCCTTGACTGTGCATTCACAAAGATAAATGACATCCCAAAAACAAAACCATATTTAAAATAACACTTTGATGCTCATATACTTATTACATTATAAAACACACAAAATTCTCATTACTGATAAACACACAAATCTACACAAACATGCCCGGTACGCCTAAAATATCTATTTTTATCATAACTGCTTATGATCGAGATAGACTTATCCGACCCCAATAATGGGAAACATTATGACCCTCATGCCCCATACAATATTTACTTATCTCTCATATTTCCTGATGCGGTTCTGGTCCATGATATCAGTCTTCTTCAATAGTTGATTCATCTTGATGGGAGGAGAATTTACACACGGTTTTTCTCAAAATTTCACCAAAAACAAAGGTCCACTGTGAATTATTACCATTAACACAATGCACGGTTCTCGTACATGAAGCTCCTATCTCATATAGCTATCATTACTTATTTAGTTCGGCCGACAGTTCGTAGCTTCCTAGAATACTGGTCTAGCTTTTAATAGCGCGTGCGGCTATACCTATCATTACAACTGCGTCATACTGTTATGATATGCACTGTTCTACTTTGCACTCGCGAATACTTAGCGATGTTCAATTTCGGAGGTATGCTAGCTCCTACTTATAACTTGTAACAATGTTAATTATTCTTATGCCTCAACGCAGGCTATCGCGTCCACAGCGTATATTAAGACTTATAAAACTTGTAAAATGTTAATTTCTGAACGCTCAGGGCACGGGCTTTCGCCTTTGACGATGCCCCAAAGTATACTTATAGAACTTGTAAAAATCACCGTATTGTCCGAAGGCTCGCGGCACGGGCTTCCGCCGCTGATGTTGCCCCAGAGTAGACTAACTTCGCTGTGTTTCAATCCATTATTTATACGATTTCTCTTAAAGGGACGTGGAGTAGGGGTTCTCAGAATTTATTTCCAAAATAATACTCACATGAATATGTGAACTAGCTCCTTAGAACGTCCTCATCCCCAATGTCTCAATGACTCCTTCATATTCAAAATTTGATCGTAGGATCGTTAGATAATGAGTTCCGTAATTTGCTTCATTGTCCCTCAATTTCGGCGGGATTTGATCGCGTCTAGCGTCTCTCACTGCAATTGGTCGTTTCAAATCCACCCCCTGATTTCATTTTAATTCTGGCAAAAATCACAGAATAATCCGATTTAAATTTTGATGATATTTCTGAGAGGCTGGGATCATCCCCTATACGATGGTATAACTCCTGTCTCTGTATCCTAATTACTGCTCTAATTCCTTTCAAATGGGCGGGGTTTATTTGGTAGGTAATCGTTGAGTTTTCTGCATTTGCCCGCGCAGTTGAACGACCTTCGCGCGTTGTCTGGCGCATTTGGTGTCCAGATGTGGATTTTCTCTTTCCTGCCACCTTTGTTCGCGCTGGGAGAAAGCTTCTTCAAGTCACGTACGAACCGTCCTTTTGTCCTTCTAGTTTCACAAGCAACTTCCATTCTCACATCGGCTTTGAGACATGACTTAAATTTTGTTGGAATAATATGTGGACTTTATGCTATCAGATATGCATAAAGGTCACAATAATAAGTAGAGATTATACGCCAATCAGTATAATTTAATATAATATAATCCCCCTTCCGTCCAATCTGAAAATGACTGTGAATTTTGCGGAACGAAAAGTTCACAGGCGAAATGAGAGTTGCACTTCCAGGGAATGGCGAGGTGAATGAAACTCAAATCCCCCTTCCGTCCAATCTTAACTTGACTGTATTTCACAGGCGAAATGGAGAAAACCCGAGTTGCACTTCCAGGGATACTCCAAAGACAACCACCCTTCTCAGAAGTCTTAACTCAACACGACTCAACGGTTTGCTGCTGGCTGTATCCGGGGCAATAGGTTCGCCCGCTAGCTAGGCTGTAACAGGGATGATAGACTCGCCCTTAGCTAGCTCGCAAACTGTCGCCTCAGTAGTTAAATGGACACGGTTGGAAGAAATTAAAACGTAAAAACACTTATAGTGGGCGATGTATTGAAAATAAACATATGCTCTCGCGGACCTATTTGTAGAACTTTTCATGCTGAACAATTCTTACACTCATAGTAGGCTATTTAGATATTTTTAACGGTTTGCCCAGCGTAAGCTTACAAAGCGCTCGCACGCCAGGCTTTTTTTTCGACTTTTCCGCTGAAATCGTTACTGCTCGGCTTCCTTTGATCATAAATAAATTGTTTTCTACAGAAATCATCCTCGAGATATCCTTTACAGAATGGTGAAAACCGCATCAAAATCCATCCAGTGGTTCTCGAGTTTACCCGTAACATCCAAGAATCGGAGACTTTGTTTTATACTAAGTTGAGATTAACTAAACTTACAAACAAAATTTCAGTTTGATTGCTGTAATAGATTCGTAGATATTGAGAACCGACTAAATATTTCGGATGGTCGCCATGTTGGATTTTTATATATGTAGGTCTTAGAGTTATGTACTGTTTGTTACATGAAGATTATTGTGCATGTGTAGTATTCAAACTTCAATCGCATGATTAGGACACAAGAAGTAAGTTAAAATTTCGCACAGCTGCCATCTTGTTGAAATAAATTAGATGTTAGTGGATTAACTTAATATTTGTATAAGGATTTACTGCACCAAGTTCCACACTACTCGGATGGTTAAATTGCGAGAAACGTCCATGTGAATATGTATACTTCGCGTCGCCGCCATGTTGGATTTGTGATCCCTAGGTTATTGAAAGTCCTATAGTCTCGGTGAACTTATGTTCATAGCCCCTATGAACATAAAATAATCAGTTTGATTGCTGTAATAGATTCGTAGATATCGAGAACCGTCTAAATATTTCGGGTGGTCGCCATGTTGGATTGATATATGTAGCCTATAGGCCATAGAGTCATGTACCATTAAAAGAAAATTATTGCGTGAAGAAGGGAATGACAACGTGTAAACGCTAATTTACTTACACGGTACAACGAGTGTCTGTCAGCTGAAGGGGAACACTCTCAGCATCCCCTGTGGATAGGTAAGTTCTTTAATCATGATTTGTTGGTGAATTTACCATTAATTAATAAACTTTGTTACGGTTTCCACCTGTACACAATCCGCGATGCGAGCTCGGTTGACTGGTGGAAGGCGCGCACGCCTGGCAGCCGACCAACGGGCCCGCGTGTATTATTACAACGAGAAGAGAGTGCCGGGAAATGCTGATTCCAGACCTGAAACAATTTGTGTTATTTGAAGAAAATTGTATGCGGTTATTTGAAGAACTGCGTGTGGATGACAAAAAAAATCTTGAAACAACGCTTTGTTTCCATTTTAAATATTGCCTAATACCTGTCAAAACCGGCGGTTCCCATCAATCATGGCTGCACACATTCGTCTCCCACCCAGCGTTAATACCAGGGTAGCAGGAGATTGTAGGTGGTAGAGAGTTCTCTACCCTGGTATTGATTGCTAGGACTGCAAGCTCATGAATAAAACCTCGGAGGTTCATGATTTGTTATTTAAAGGGCATACTTTAGAAATGTTCATATCTGTTTGCATATTATTTTCTTTGCATTGAAAATATGTTAAATTTGTTTAGCATTTTGACTATTTTCGTCAATAATGGATAGGCCTAGGTAGTTGCCATAGCTAGAGGCCTGCGAGGGTCAACAAAACGTTATCCGTATCCGCACCGCATCCGCACTACTGTTATCCGAATCAACTGGCATTACAATAATAACTTATTTTTAATTAGATAAAGCAACACTTTTAGACATTTGGGGAGAAAGTCGTTCCCTTAGGCTATGTATGTGAAGTGCTATGTTTAAAATGAATGTTAATACAGCCAGAATTGCGACCTTTTTCAGTTCGGAGTGTTAAATATGCTTAATGGCATAATTTAAATGATATAAGCTTAAGCTGAAATCATCACCTTACATTTGTCGTGAAAAAAAAAACGCAACGGAAAAATATGTGTTTTAACATTCGGGTACTAGTAATGATTTTCAAAAAGTTCGGATTGTAATCCAAAAACTATCCGCAAATTTACTCCGAACATTATCCGCAGTTTATCCGCTATCCGCACAGCCATGCAAATTATGTTCGCATGGTGAAAAATATTGCGGATATCTGCGGATTTATCCACGGATATCCGCATCCACGCAGGGCTTTAGCCATAGCCTATTTCAAAAAGTATTTACACATTTACATTAGACGTTTTAATATTTGACATGAAACGCAGAATATTTGACGTCGTCATTCGTCCTGTTTTTAACATAGTTTATCAACGGCATGTGAGTCAATGGAAATCCATTGGAAATGGTAATAATAATATCGTATGGCCTCGGGTGTCTGGTGCATGCTTTGTTAATTGACACCCAGAGGGTAGCTTGCATGTCGAATTTCGTCGTTCCTTTGAACGCTATGAAAGTGAAGGAGGTTAGATATCTAAACTCCTTGACACTACAGCGCTTCCAAGTAGAGAATGGAGGAACTTTGTGTTGGCGGAAAATCCCGAGATTAATTTTGCCATTGAACACGGCCTATTGAATTCAAATGGGTTCTTTAGCATGCCAACAACGTATGACATGAGTGTCGTGATTTTTGTCGCCTTTCAAAAATCACTTACCATGGTCAGGAGCGAACCTGCAAACTTGGGGTTGGTAGTCCGACACTATATCCACTCACCCACCCACCGTGGCAAGCTATTGGAAATGGTAAAAAGCTTTAAGTATTCGGGGAGCATACTCACAGAAGATGGTCTACAATAAATGAAGAAATTGGAAAGAGAATCCAACAAGCTAATGGGTTTTACCAGTGTGTGAGAGGTTTAGTATGGAACTAGGAAGTCCCAGAGAAATGCAAGAAAGTTCTATTCTCAATGTATTACACACCAATTTTGACAAATGCAGCAGGTACTTGGACCACAACAAAACGCGATGAGAGACGAATCCAGGCAGCCGAGATGAAGTTCCTTAGAGGAATAATTGGGAAGACACGGAGGGATAAAATCCAAAATGTGGACATTAGGGAGAGAACTGGATTCCCAAAACTGCAAGACAACATAGAGACCAGTAAGTTGAAGTAGTACGGACATATGATGAGAATGGAAGAATATAGAGTATGCTACCAAAAAGAATGTTTATGGACAAAATACCAGGAAGAAGACCACGAGGAAGGCCCAGGAAGAGGTGGATGGATACAGTGAAGGAAAGCATAGAGAAAAGAGGAGTACAAGAAAAAGAAGTAATGTGCCCAATCGGTCACGGTGGACTGGCATCGAACTCAGGTCTTATCTGAGAAGACCAGGCACATGATGCTGACTAGAATCGAACCATTGATCTGAGGGGGAACAGTTTTAGGGAACCCAAAGAGCAATGCGTTAAATAATGAGATATAATAATGTAGCATGATTTCACGACCAATATGTGAATATCATAGCAATTTAAGGTGAAGAATTGTAAGCAAATGGAAGCAAATATACGTTTTCGAAGCATACAAGAACGAGAGGAGGCCAGTTTGACGTTTTACTAATTGCAGTTGGAAAATGGGTGGAGATCGTAGACGCCAAGGGACCTACTTTCGTCTGGAGCGAGGAGACAGCTTAAAATTAATGACTCGGGTATTCACCGCCTGACAACGATGGAAGCTATGGTGGGGAGGAATGCCCACGGAAATTAATTAATTACAGCCAAGTGGAGCATTGAAGTGGAGTGAAATGTACACCCAGGTGAATATATTCAAGGAGAGGTAATTTAGGGATGATCTTACACCTAAATTAAAGCCTATAACTCCAAATGAACGTGTTACCACCGAGCCTACGCTCGAGAGGAGTAATTTGGTGACCAATCAGAGGGGAATCACCATGGTGGCGTCCTGACGCGCTGAACTAAGGCAATTAATTGTAATTAATTGGCCGAAGCGATCGCCGGCACGCGAACGTTTATGAAACCTCCACACCTAAATAAACAAAGTGTATATGTCAGTTCGGCTGAAAATGTATTATTTCAAGGAAGGAGTCGCACCCATGTGTCCGGTGGACTAGTTTTTACAAGAAACCTTTATAAGGAGGAGTGAGACAGACCAAGCCAGAGTTGTCGAGAGTTGCCGAGAGTTGTCTTCAGTCTGTTCTCAAGTATACACGTAACTAATACGCTGCCAGTAAGCGCGCGAAATGTTAAAGTATCGACGCTCAGCCGTTGAAGAACAATAGAAGCAAGTCATACAGCTTCATAAGTAATCATGAAGTGCGTCGAAGTTAAGTTAATACAGATAATTATCTATTATCTGACGCAAATATAAATTCGCTTCAGCGAAAGAGGAACGTATAATGTTTTTGAACATTACACATACCAGGAGGTATTTTCAGAGTTGTATATGACATTATCATCAGGATCACTACAATGATGGGAGCTTGGGAAGCATCGCCACTTAATCTTGACAGTGAGCTGAACGATATTGCAGGTGACGAGGATCGAACGTCCGTAAACGCAGTTAAACTTTCACGGAGACCAGCGGTTGGCGTAATTGCATCGCATCTCTGAGATCAGGCGTAGGAGGAGTCCGATTAAGGTTCAACCAGTGAAGTAGTGAATAAGTGTACATAAATTGTGTAATAGTGATTTAAAAGTGTTCATGTGTATAGTGATTAATATGCATTGTGTAAAAGTGAAAGAGGCCACTGATAAGAGTATGTTTATCATGTGGGAAATGTGTGAAATTAAGTGTTGTGAAAAATATAACATGATGGCTTAAATCAAGCGTCATGGTAGGCCTGAAGCTGAGGTGCTGGTACCATCCAGCGAAAATAAAAAAGTGAGTACCAATTTACAATGTTATTATAACTAAATAGTTCACCATATAACGATGCATCACTTTGAGAATAAGATGTAACAGTCACTTATTGAACGAGTTTTCACCACTCGTTTTGAATAGAATATGGCTTGGAAGGTGATTTGTTTAGGGCCATTCAGGCCGAAAATAGTGATGAATGTAACGATTACGTCAAATGATAATAATAATAATAATCTGGGGTCGGCAACAATAAAGTAATAGGCATTTTTGGCCTAAATAATGTTCAAAGTGTGTCATGTCTAATATAAAGATACTGTATTTTGGTAAACAGTAAGAAAGTAACGTGGAATATAGCGAGATACGAGAGTTTTCCAGTGTCAATGAAATGTTGAATGAATATTTGATATGGTCAATCCTTAGGATTATATTTGAGGACCATTAAAGTAAAGTAAGCCAGTAAATTTATACCTTGTTATTAGGAGCTATTTAAAGCTTTGGCTTAAGTGTTATTACAGAGAGAACGCGGGTGTCTTAATAATTGAGTCATCTATGTGAAGTATTGTTTGAAGCCGCATATAGCGGGCAGAAGTAACGTAGAATCCAGTGATTTACGTAAATAAATAATTGCGGGGACCAAACTAGTATAGCTTGCGCGTTAGGTGAGAAGTTAGCTGATCTACGAATTAGTATCGCCCTTGTGCATACTCTATTATTCGCAGCGAATTGGACAGAGCCTGTCTGTATCCATCGCTTGCATGAATTATGGCCACGAATGATGTCCGTCTAGACTCCGTGAGCATGTGTATAAATGATCTACCCTGAGAGGTAAGGATCATATTCGTCGTTTAGGAAACGCAGATTTCCTCATGTTATTATTGTGACAGCTGCTGGTGAGAATCCTGTGTTCTCATTATGATGCGCGTCCAAAAGCCACTAGTATTCACCATAGAACGGCAAGGCTATCACTGGAATCATCCCCAGCCATGAATGTTAATAAGGAGCCGAGTTGAGCCCAATGCACTAATTATAGGTGTTAAATAATTAAATGACTCAATTACTTAGGAACAACACTTAGCGTATCTCTGCTGTACTGCAATTGTAAACAAACCTGACCTTGCCAGCAGATGAGAAGGAGTGGGGAGGCCCACTGAGGCGAGCGGCCATCTTTTGCAGTGGCCGGAACTAATTTTATTGCCTGCTAGGAAGAGGGGACATCGGTCCGCCAGTCCTTTAAATTAGGGTCACAGTAGGACACTGAAGAATCTCGATATTTCAATATGCAATTATGATATGAGTGTTATGATGATGCCAATTGAATTAAATGATGTGTTCCAACACACATACATTGTTGAATCAAAGAAATCGGATAATATTTGGCCCAGTTATTCTCTGAAGAGGAACGCTGAACGAAATAAAATGTTAGGCATCCATTTAGAATGCATTTTGCCAGTTCACGCAAATTTTTGCAGACGGATATGTGATTTATAAGAACATGACACATTTGTAACGATAATAATCCCGACAAGACCCAGAGAATCGTTGTATGGTGAAACTATAAATATTTCTATCCATGTCTATTTTGGAAGGGAAAAGTACCACTTTTTAAGCGTTTCATATTGATGGAAAGAAGGAAGATGATTCACACGACTCAACAAATAATTGTTAATTAAAGCAGAAAATAATGAATTTATGCTAATCAAAGTAAATGCCATAAGAAACGGAGTAATGTTTTATTAATGTCATTTTGATGTGATATGTGACTCTTGTGTTGTGATACTCCAGTTAAGTAAAAATTGTGTCCCATGATGAACACTATGGAAACCCATGGAAGTCTGAAAATATCATTGATAGGATGCTAGAATTAGATTTGAGTGCACTGTAGCACTATTTTAAGAAGAAAACTCACAAAATAACCCTATTTTTATTTGTGGGAATTAAATATAATTTGTCCTTTATTTGTATTTGTTGTATAGCCATGATTTTATACCAGTAAATATTTTATTTTAGGAATATGTTGTGTATTTCATGTAGAGTAGTTACCTGGTAGACTCAAATCCTGAGCATGTGGTCGTATGGTGGGCAGGAACGTCCCATACCTCGAAAGACCGTGACTTAGCTGGGATACGAACACATGTTCCACATGATGACAGTTGGGTACATGGAGGATATGTCTCTGTACTAGGATTGAGTCACAGGTACTACTATAAGTCGGCCAAGATATTAATGGTAGAAGCAAATTCAGCATAGAAATTAGGATATAATAGGAAAAGGCCGCGTCCCATTTGTTAATAAGCCTTCGCGTCAAAATAAATGTTGATAATCCTCCATAAGACATGCTTAAATCTAAATGTAACTTTATGACACAACTCCTATTTCATTATCATGGCCCAAGCAACGTGGGACGGTATTAATTCATTATGGAACCGCCTGCGTCAGTGCAATATGAGCGATCTTGGCATTGAACAAACCGGCCAAAGCATGGATACTCACCTCCCATATATTTTTATAATGTCGCCCAGATGTGTGGGGCAAAGCGTGTCATACCCTCCTTCATTATCATGGCGCCCATGACGTGGAAGGCTTATGGGATTCAGAAAACCCCATAATAATAGCATGGTTTTCATGGGGAAAACCATAATAATAGTATTTTTCCTCAAACTCTGTTTGAGCGATTGTGAGTCTTTCTAGATGATATTCAGACGTCAGACACTGTTGTCAGACGGGTACGTGGGTCTATACCCATTCCATATGTGGTTTCGACACTTTGTAATATGTTGTTGTTGTTGTCGCGGGATCGGAATCCTTTTCTTTCCAATAGAACGCACCAGCATGTTCAGCTGCGGCCTACCTGAATCTCAAATTAAGAAATACAGGATGGCTGGAACTGAGGAGATACTCAGGTGTATCGCTGAGATAAGAGAACATTTTGATGATGCTAATGCCAAGAATAAGGAAGAAGCTAAAGCATTTAAAGATGAAATAGCGGGTAGATTGGATGCCAATCAAACTGAGGTAAGCCAGATGTTGGCTACAGTAAATATTCAATTAGAGAATAATCGAGCCGAAATAAACACTAGATTAGAGGCTAATCAGTTAGAGGTTAATAGAAAAATGGATGACGTTAAAGAGTCTGTCCAGCGTGAGGTAACTAAGAATATTGTTAGCGTGGTCTCAGAAATGCAAGCTGATAACGATAAACGCTTTGAGTGTATTGAGCTAAAACTAGAGAATAATCTGCAAGCGTGCAGAGAGTCACAGCGTGAGATTAACGATAGCTTAAGCAGTATGTCCATGGAGCTTAAAGACATTCAGAGTCAGAATGAAGCTAATACTAAACGTCAACTAGAGCAATTTAATACGTTCACTCAGACCGTGAATCAAAGGCTCGAGGATAGCGACGTAAAATTGAATACGCGAATGGCAGGTTACGCCAAAGCGGTAGACGAAGCCCTAAGAAAACAGGATCAGAATATCCTTGACCAATGCAAGGGAATCCAGGAAATAAAAACTTCTGATCAAGAGAATAAGGAGATAATGTCAAATATGAAGAGGCAGGTCGGGAAGGTGCAGAAAGAGTTGGAACAAACTCAGAGCGACCTAGCAGTTATTCATAAAAGACAGGATGAGGACCAGGGAGAAATCACGAAAATAAGGACTGAAATCTCTCATATGCAGGGTCACATTCAAAAGGAAGTTACAGGCTTACGAGAAGAATTAGAACTTCGAGAAGGCTTAAAGACTGAAGCCAGCGATAAGACTCTTGCCGAGGTAAGAGAAAGTCTAGCGGGGGAAATTACCCACCTGAAGGAAAACCTTAAGGATGATAAGGAAAAGGTATTATCTATGGCAGAAAGAAACCGAGATCGCCTAGAGAAAATAGAACGAGAGGTATTAGCTCGTTTGGAAAGGGCAGAAAATAGGCACAGCCAAATAGAGACTAGAATGATCGCACAGGAGGAATCCATGTTGCGGAATCCTAGGTCTAGCGAAGGAAGCATAGACGAGAATAGGAGAAACAAATGGGCAGAGATAGAAATACAGCCTACTCCAAAGAATGCAGCCATGCCAAGTGACAGCCCGTATACCACACCTGGTATGCCAATTGCCATGTCAACACCGCATGAAAATGCTGTTCAAAATCAAATAGTCACAGTTGTAAGGGCTAGTGATGAGAAACCAAAGAAACACTCTGGGAGTAATTCTAACATGACACCCAAGTACTGGCTTAAAGAAGTTTCCGAGTACTTGAATGACGCGAAAGTACCGCCATAGCCAAGGTTGAGAGCGATTGAAAAACTAACTGAGGGCGAGTGTGCCTTATGGTTTAGGAGTTTTCGGTACACGTTCGACACCGTTGACGAATTTCGCCAAGCATTTTTAAGTGGGTACTGGAACGCAAGTATACAACAGAACCTCATATTGGACTTGTATTCCAGGCGTTATAGTACTAATAACACGACGAAGTAGGGAGAATTCTTTGTGAGTCAATTGTGCCGTTTCCGCGAACTTGATGAAGGAATTAGAGAGTCAGATTTGTGCATAGCGATAGCCAAGCAGCTACCGTATGAAGTACAACGTCTACAAATCTCAGCAAACGCCAAAACTGCGATCGATATGGAGAAGGTGCTGAGACAACTCGATCTAACCACAGTGCAGCACACAAGGCAAAGTCGGAACGTGGAACAAGTTAACATGACGACTACACCGACCGAACCGACTAAGGTGCAGACAAAAAGCAAATCTACGAGCACAGAAACGGAAAAATCCGACTGGCAACGTGAAGGACGCGAAAACCAGAATTGGAGGCCAGCATATCGAGGAGGATCGAACCGTGGAAACCGAGGAAGGAAAAACTGGAATCAGCGCGGTACAAGAGACCAGCAGCCTGATAACAGAAGGAATTACGGCCGAAATGGGAACAACCAAGGATGGAGATCCCAAGAGCAGAGTCGCGGGTTCGATGAAGAGGCGGAAGAACGCTATCACGCATCTTTAAGATACATGGAAGAGCGTGGAGATGACCAGAGACAATCGCGAGTTCATTGGGATGAAGCGATTTGGAATAGCAGGTCACCCGACATATATAAAAATGATGACGGTGCCAAGAGTCTGGAACTTCAGCAGTATGAAGACAGGCAGAAGAACTCCACAAAGAATGGAGCAATTGAAAAAAAAAACCACCAACATTAAATGACCAAAGAAAGATAAGTTCAGAATGGAATACAGTGAATGTTGTTAACTGGATTGCCAAACGAGAGGAGCTTATCGAAGACCTAGATGAAGGGACGGTCAATGTAAGAAGGGAACTACCCATTATTATTGTAAGCATTGCGGGCATGAAGATAAGAAGTCTCATTGATACAGGTTCAACAGTGTGTTTGATAACCCACGCACTATATAATGAAATCCAGAGTAAAATCCACGTCTTGAAAATACCTATTTCAAGCGTGAAAATAAAAGGTGTAATACCAGATAAAGTTATGTTATGCAGATACCAAGTATTTTTAGATTTGCAGATAGGGAACTCTACATTCTCACAGAGCTTCCTACTTGTGAATAAGCTGCTTTTTAACCTCATTGTTGGCATGGATTTCATAAGAGAATATAAAGTTATTATAGATCTCTCGCAAGACATTGTTATGTTTCGCGCAAGTGAGGGAAAGGAAGATTTAGAACTCTCATTAAAGCACAATGAAACGAGACCAGAAGAGTACGTATGGTATACATACGGAGATATGACTAGGGATGCAGGGTTGACAACAGAAGACATCGAGGAAGAGTTGGCAACACTGGCCGCAGACATTGAAAAGGACCTCGAACCAAAATTTGAAGAATGCCTGGAAGAGAAGATTGAGGAAGCTAAAATTGGTCCAGAACATAAGCAAATGCTAAGGGAACTGCTATTTGAGTATAAAGGAGTCTTCGATTCGAGACCTGGCCGGATCAAGAATTTCCAATATGCGTTCCAAGTCAGCGATTGGACAGCATTCAGGCAGAAGCCGTATCCTGTAGCTGAGAAACATTATTTAAAGGTCAAAGAAGCAATACAGGAAATGTTAGGGGCAGGCGTCATTGTGAAGACAGCCACACTCTATGTCAGCCCACTGGTAGTTGTACCTAAGCAGGACGGAAGTGTGAGGATATGCCTGGATCTACGAAATTTGAATTCCAAGGTCATACCGGAATTTGACCAAGTGCCGCCCATTAAGGAGGTCCTCAGGAGGTTCAAAGGAAAGACTGTGTTCTCAAATCTTGACCTGACGGCAAGTTTTCACCATCTTGCTCTGGAGGAGAAAACAAGCTTATTAACTGGATGTTTATTCGACCAGCATACGTATTCTTACGTGCGTCTCCCATTTGGATTGAAAACAGCAGGTTCAGCGTTGATACGAGCGCTAGATCGGAACCTGTCTGAAGAAGTAAAAGCAACAACCATATGCTACGTAGATGATATACTACTGACATCTGAAACAGTCGAAGAACATGTCAGAGATCTACGCAAGTTGTTGTATGACCTAAGTCAGGCTAACTTCAAGGTCAATATAAAGAAATCTAACTTTGGTCAGAGAGAAGTTAAATTTCTAGGCCACGTAATAGATGCAGAAGGAGTTAGACCTAATCCGGGAAAATTGGAAGTTATTAAACGTTTCCCGAGACCAACGAAGGTAAAGAACGTCAGGCAATATCTAGGCGTTATTGGATTCATTTCAAGCCATTGCCCGAAGAATACCGAGACCGTAGCACCACTCCAAGACTTACTTAAGAAAGGAGGAAGATGGCGCTGGACGGAACAATGCGAGGAAGCCTTCGTAAAATCTAAACAGATGCTGTTAGATTATGTAAAATTGGGATATCCTGACTACACTCAGAAATTTATTATCCAGACTGACGCATCATTCATAGGTATTGGAGCAATGTTATATCAGGAAAATGTGGACAGGCCAGAGGAGAAAACTTACATTGCATTCATAAGTAGAAGGTTGAAACCTAATGAAAAGAATTATACGGTCACGGAGATCGAATTACTCGCGATACTGTATGCCTTACAGTATTGGCGAAAGCTAGTTTATGGCTTTAGAATTATATTAAGAACAGACCATAAAGCACTAACATTCCTGTTGAAAACTGACTTGTCGAGTCAAAGACTGACGAGGTGGTCCCTGTACATACAGCAATTTCAAGTGGAAATCGAGTATTGCCCGGGGAAGGACAATATCATACCTGACTTGCTAAGCAGATACGCGACAGCTGATGAAGAGGAAGTTCTAGCTATCGAGATAGAAGATAGAGACCAGAAGACCTTAGATGATCTGAGGAACATCACCGTTTTTCAACGTGAAGATCCCTGGATACGGTTGATGATTAATTACTTCGAGGGAAAGCTGGACAGAGGAACACCGATGTATGTGGAAGCCGAAGCACTATCAACGGAGTATCTATGGTTTAACCAGATGCTACATAAATGGAGCGACTCAGACCACACCAGACCCAGGATTGTTGTACCACCAGCATTGCAGAGAAGGCTAGTATGGTTAGCACACCGAGCTTTTGGTCACCCCGGCGTAGATAAGTCTGTTGCCCTGCTTAAAGAAGCATTTATTTGGCCAAAACTTCGAGATACAGTCAGGAATACAATCAGGACATGTGATATTTGCCAACGAGTAAAGCCTAACTCGTACTTAATGAGGCAAAAACCTATACCACTCTTACCAGAGAAGCCATGTCAGCTTCTGGCACTGGACAACTTTGGGCCGCTTCCTAGAGCTAGAAGAGGAAATAGACACATCCTAGTTGCACTAGACGTGTTTTCGAAAATGGTAGTCCTGTGTCCAATTCAGAAAACCAGTACAAAACAGGTACTTAAGAGGCTGAAGGAAAGAATCATTCCTATATTAGGGCAGCCGGAGAACATCTTATCTGATCATGGGAGCTGTTTTACCAGCATAGAATTTCGTAGGGAGTTGGAAAATCTGGGTATAAGACAGATTTTGTCCACAGTTCGACACCCGGAGTCGAATTCCGCCGAAAGAGTAATGAGGAAACTGCAAAAGTACATGAAGATATACTGCTCTACTGAGAATTGGAAATGGATTGACGTACTTGTGATTATTGAATACTGTATCAACAACACCGTGCACGAAGCGACAGGAGAAGTGCCAGTGAGCCTACATCTGGATAGAAGACCAGAGAGGCCATGGAATAATGTCATTCGGACACCCATCGATGCACAGCCTGGACGTGAATTGAGGATCCAGAGAACTTTCGAGTATCTCAAGAAACAAGCAGACAGACGGCAGCGGAGAAACAGGAGGAAACGCTATCATAGACCATTACTCGTGGGGGAGTACGTCTTATTAAAGAAACCCGCTAGTTCAGATCCAGAGAGCAGGAAATATAAAAAATTTCAGCATGCCTATCACGGACCCTACCTGATTATAAGGGACTTGCAAAATAATGCATACCGGATCAAAGACGAAGCAACAGGTAGAGAGGTTGTTGTAAATGCAGCTAATTTGAAGTTATATAGTCCACCAGAGGATTATGATACGAGGGAAGAGCAAGCAATGCACACCCAAGTGGACGGGGAGTCATTACGTATGCACGCAAAGACTCTTGAGAAAAGCTTGCAGACCCAGGAAGGAATGGAGCGAAGCGACCAGCTCGCAAACCCAAGGGACACGAGGGGAGAATGCAGCTGTCAACTGAAGGAACTTTACGACCAGTTGAGGGAGGCCGCTACGGAACTAGAGGAAATGAATGAACAATTGAGAAGGCCGAACAAGAGTCTACGCGACGGCAGACAGAGTGGAATGGGGGAACGAGACAGCCCATTGCCGAGAGCACTGACCGCTTAAAGTAAATACTGCATGGAGTCAATGCCATCTGAAAGGCCCGAAAAATTCACTTGTGTAATGAATTTTCCGAGCTTAGCGAGGGAAAGATGTGCCCAATCGGTCACGATAGACTGGCATCGAACTCAGGTCTTATCTGAGAAGACCAGGCACATGATGCTGACTAGAATCGAACCATTGATCTGAGGGGGAACAGTTTTAGGGAACCCAAAGGGCAATGCGTTAAATAATGAGATATAATAATGTAGCATGATTTCACGACCAATATGTGAATATCATAGCAATTTAAGGTGAAGAATTGTAAGCAAATGGAAGCAAATATACGTTTTCGAAGCATACAAGAACGAGAGGAGGCCAGTTTGACGTTTTACTAATTGCAGTTGGAAAATGGGTGGAGATCGTAGACGCCAAGGGACCTACTTTCGTCTGGAGCGAGGAGACAGCTTAAAATTAATGACTCGGGTATTCACCGCCTGACAACGATGGAAGCTATGGTGGGGAGGAATGCCCACGGAAATTAATTAATTACAGCCAAGTGGAGCATTGAAGTGGAGTGAAATGTACACCCAGGTGAATATATTCAAGGAGAGGTAATTTAGGGATGATCTTACACCTAAATTAAAGCCTATAACTCCAAATGAACGTGTTACCACCGAGCCTACGCTCGAGAGGAGTAATTTGGTGACCAATCAGAGGGGAATCACCATGGTGGCGTCCTGACGCGCTGAACTAAGGCAATTAATTGTAATTAATTGGCCGAAGCGATCGCCGGCACGCGAACGTTTATGAAACCTCCACACCTAAATAAACAAAGTGTATATGTCAGTTCGGCTGAAAATGTATTATTTCAAGGAAGGAGTCGCACCCATGTGTCCGGTGGACTAGTTTTTACAAGAAACCTTTATAAGGAGGAGTGAGACAGACCAAGCCAGAGTTGTCGAGAGTTGCCGAGAGTTGTCTTCAGTCTGTTCTCAAGTATACACGTAACTAATACGCTGCCAGTAAGCGCGCGAAATGTTAAAGTATCGACGCTCAGCCGTTGAAGAACAATAGAAGCAAGTCATACAGCTTCATAAGTAATCATGAAGTGCGTCGAAGTTAAGTTAATACAGATAATTATCTATTATCTGACGCAAATATAAATTCGCTTCAGCGAAAGAGGAACTTATAATGTTTTTGAACATTACACATACCAGGAGGTATTGTCAGAGTTGTATATGACATTATCATCAGGATCACTATAATGATGGGAGCTTAGGAAGCATCGCCACTTAATCTTGACAGTGAGCTGAACGATATTGCAGGTGACGAGGATCGAACGTCCGTAAACGCAGTTAAACTTTCACGGAGACCAGCGGTTGGCGTAATTGCATCGCATCTCTGAGATCAGGCGTAGGAGGAGTCCGATTAAGGTTCAACCTGTGAAGTAGTGAATAAGTGTACATAAATTGTGTAATAGTGATTTAAAAGTGTTCATGTGTATAGTGATTAATATGCATTGTGTAAAAGTGAAAGAGGCCACTGATAAGAGTATGTTTATCATGTGGGAAATGTGTGAAATTAAGTGTTGTGAAAAATATAACATGATGGCTTAAATCAAGCGTCATGGTAGGCCTGAAGCTGAGGTGCTGGTACCATCCAGCGAAAATAAAAAAGTGAGTACCAATTTACAATGTTATTATAACTAAATAGTTCACCATATAACGATGCATCACTTTGAGAATAAGATGTAACAGTCACTTATTGAACGAGTTTTCACCACTCGTTTTGAATAGAATATGGCTTGGAAGGTGATTTGTTTAGGGCCATTCAGGCCGAAAATAGTGATGAATGTAACGATTACGTTAAATGATAATAATAATAATAATCTGGGGTCGGCAACAGTAAAGTAATAGGCATTTTGGCCTAAATAATGTTCAAAGTGTGTCATGTCTAATATAAAGATACTGTATTTTGGTAAACAGTAAGAAAGTAACGTGGAATATAGCGAGATACGAGAGTTTTTCAGTGTCAATGAAATGTTGAATGAATATTTGATATGGTCAATCCTTAGGATTATATTTGAGGACCATTAAAGTAAAGTAAGCCAGTAAATGTATACCTTGTTATTAGGAGCTATTTAAAGCTTTGTCTTAAGTGTTATTACAGAGAGAACGCGGATGTCTTAATAATTGAGTCATCTATGTGAAGTATTGTTTGAAGCCGCATATAGCGTGCAGAAGTAACGTAGAATCCAGTGATTTACGTAAATAAATAATTGCGGGGACCAAACTAGTATAGCTTGCGCGTTAGGTGAGAAGTTGGCTTATCTACGAATTAGTATCGCCCTTGTGCATACTCTATTATTCGCAGCGAATTGGACAGAGCCTGTCTGTATCCATCGCTTGCATGAATTATGGCCACGAATGATGTCCGTCGAGACTCCGTGAGCATGTGTATAAATGATCTACCCTGAGAGGTAAGGATCATATTCGTCGTTTAGGAAACGCAGATTTCCTCATGTTATTATTGTGACAGCTGCTGGTGAGAATCCTGTGTTCTCATTATGATGCGCGTCCAAAAGCCACTAGTATTCACCATAGAAAGGCAAGGCTATCACCGGAATCATCCCCAGCCATGAATATTAATAATGAGCCGAGTTGAGCCCAATGCACTAATTATAGGTGTTAAATAATTAAATGACTCAATTACTTAGGAACAACACTTAGCGTATCTCTGCTGTACTGCAATTGTAAACAAACCTGACCTTGCCAGCAGATGAGAAGGAGTGGGGAGGCCCACTGAGGTGAGCGGCCATCTTGTGCAGTGGCCGGAACTAATTTTATTGCCTGCTAGGAAGAGGGGACATCGGTCCGCCAGTCCTTTAAATTAGGGTCACAGTAGGACACTGAAGAATCTCGATATTTCAATATGCAATTATGATATGAGTGTTATGATGATGCCAATTGAATTAAATGATGTGTTCCAACACACATACATGGTTGAATCAAAGAAATCGGATAATATTTGGCCCAGTTATTCTCTGAAGAGGAACACTGAACCAAATAAAGTGTTAGGCATCCATTTAGAATGCATTTTGCCAGTTCACGCTAATTTATGCAGACGGGTATGTGATTTCTAAGAACATGACACATTTGTAACGATAATAATCCCGACATGACCCAGAGAATCGTTGTATGGTGAAACTATAAATATTTCTATCCATGCCTATTTTGGAAGGGAAAAGTACCACTTTTTAAGCGTTTCATATTGATGGAAAGAAGGAAGATGATTCACACGACTCAACAAATAATTGTTAATTAAAGCAGAAAATAATGAATTTATGCTAATCAAAGTAAATGCCATAAGAAACGGAGTAATGTTTTATTAATGTCATTTTGATGTGATATGTGACTCTTGTGTTGTGATACTCCAGTTAAGTAAAAATTGTGTCACATGATGAACACTATGGAAATCCATGGAAGTCTGAAAATATCATTGATAGGATGCTAGAATTAGATTTGAGTGCACTGTAGCACTATTTTAAGAAGAAAACTCACAAAATAACCCTATTTTTATTTGTGGGAATTAAATATAATTTGTCCTTTATTTGTATTTGTTGTATAGCCATGATTTTATACCAGTAAATATTTTATTTTAGGAATATGTTGTGTATTTCATGTAGAGTAGTTACCTGGTAGACTCAAATCCTGAGCATGTGGTCGTATGGTGGGCAGGAACGTCCCATACCTCGAAAGACCGTGAGTTAGCTGGGATACGAACACATGTTCCACATGATGACAGTTGGGTACAGTAAGCCTATTGAAAGAAGGAAATGAACGGTGTATGGATAGACAACTGTGAAGGTCCTTGATTCGCAACCCGACCCAGAGAACTGGAAACGGGAAATGAAGAAGAAGATGTGAGTTGTCGTTTTAAGTGGTGGAGCAGTGAGGTTAACTGCCCCTAACGACATGTTGTCAACGGAGAAAATTGCTGGTATTTCCTAACATAAACAAGACATGGGAAGACAGCAATTATGGTGGCACATGCGTAGCGACAAAGTTTAAAATGCGGGCGAGTCCATGTGCTGCAGTGCGATTCATTGGGGTGCAACGTTCACTTCACTGGTTGGTAGGCCTACTAGAGATGGTAAAAAGCGTTGTTCGATTAATCGATTAATTTTAAATTAATCAAAAACGATTAATCGATTAATAGATTAACTTGAAATTAATCGAAAACTATAAATCGATTAGTCGACTGGCCGATCCATCAATTAATCGACTAAACGAGGAATCTATTAATCAGCTAACCACACAATCGATTATTTGATTAATAGATACGAGATACGAAAATAAGTTTAAATGAGAGGTCATTGCTTAAGCTAAGTTACGCTTACTTTCTGAATGATGTATAGAAATCTATAAAAGTTACTTTTTGCCTAAACAATAAACAATTAACAATACCCAAATAAGAGTCAGTGACAGTGGGAGGGTCTCGATAAAAGAAAACAAAGAGTTTTCTGCAAAGATTTTGAATTCTTGTTCAATGTCACAAATGTTGAGGTTCTCCAAAAAAATGAAATAAAAAACAACAAAAAAACAAGAAAGTGTTAACTACCATGCAAATCAGGAAAATCCAATACCTAGGATACATCATGAGGAATACCGCCAAGTACCATCTCCTACAGTCTATTCTTCAAGGGAAAATACCAGGGAAGAGAAGTGTTGGACGAAGAAGAATAGGCTATCCTGGTTAAAATATCTCACAGCCTGGACCGCAAAAACATCTACTGAATTATTCCGAGCTTCAAGTGATAGGAACAGCACAGTCAAGATGGTAGCCAACATCCGGAACGGATAGGAACCCGAAGAATAAGAAGAAGAAGAAGAAGAAGAAGAAGAAGAAGAAGATCAATGTTTACAATTTAGGACAGGATCACTTTTGTTTTAGCCTAGTTTTCACAAGGTAGGCTACATTATTTAAAATTATATGATACAATATAATTTGAATTAATTAAATGCCTGTTTTAGTTCTGTGACAGCGTAATGGAAGGACTGAAACACATCGATTCATCGACAAAATAATTAATCATTCGCTAGACGAACCTATTAATCGATTAAACGACCAATCGATTAAACACACAATCCATGAATCGTTATTTTTGGAAATAAATCGAACTTTACTGCTTCTATTAATCGATTATTTGGTAATTGAAACTAATCGATTAAAAGTACCGGCCCTATTTAATTAATTAAGGTATATTGTATCATAATGTGTGGAATAAAGATGTCCCACAAAAAAGCAAAGAAGTGTTATACATAAGCTACTATATCCCGTTACTGACCTATGCATCAGAAACGTGGATAATGAAGAAAAGAGACATGAGCAGAACACAGGCAAGTGAAATGAAGTTCCTGCGAAGTATGATCGGAATAACAAGAAGAGACAGGATGAGAAATGAAAAGGTCAGGGAAATAGTGAAAGAGGAGCCCTTGCAAGGTAAGATTGGGACATCAAGACTGAGGTGGTATGAACACTTAAAGAGAATGGAAGAGAAGAAGATTCCCAAGAGGAAACATGAGATGCAGATGCAGAAGAAACGACCAAGGGAAGACCAACAGATAGATGGCTGAAAGGAGTGGAGGAATGTGTCAAGAAGAGAGGCGAAGACTGGACCAGAGTAACAACGGAGAGGTGGTGGGAAGAAAGGACTAACTTGTAAGTGGCGAGGCTTAGGTTCCAATCAGACCCAGCCTGGGGCTCGAAACTGTACAAGATGATGATGACAATTTTAAATAACGTACCGTACCTTCTTTGTGAAAACTAAGTAACACAAAAGTGTTCCTGTCCTAAATTAAGGAACCTATTTAAGCTCGCTTCTCATGTAAATAGGTAGCTAGTAGGGCAATTACTTAACCCCGACGGAGCAATTAAGCTATCCAGTCTCCCGCAGTGAAGATTGCAAGTCAAGGTTTACGACTTCATTGGCGAAACAGTGGTAGCATCGTAGTGGTACCTATGACTAACTTCTGCTGTCCTAATACTCAACACACCTGTGGGAGCATGGTTTGTGGGGTAAAAATGGGATAAACAAGCACACTCACATCCGCTTACAGAACAGTTTTTCTATCACCATTTTAGCATTTCACCTAACATCATATAGGCTATACTAGAATTAGTATACTAATAATAATCATTTATTGCAGCAAATAGCCATGCCGAGATACAAAACTAATACTGATAACTTAAATCTTACTCATCAAAGTGTCTATATACAAAGTGTCTGACACGTTCTGTTTGCTATATATATAGTTATTCGCAGCAGAAGCGTGTTAGCGACAAGTTGCATGACCAATACTGCAACTAAATAATTGTACATATTGTAAATATTTTCACCTATATTTTCAAACATAGATTTTATAGCCTAAGTGAAATGGATCCGATGATGATCGCTAGACGATCGAAACTGGTCATCCTAGTGTATTTATTAATGTCATGTAATTTTTTCTCAGGATTAGGGTATAACCCAACTCTTTTGGGTAATTTCTTGTTGACCGACTGAAAAGCACCAAACTTTTGTTTACTATGGCAACACTGAAAAAGGCTTCAAACCCCATAATCTTCTGTATTTGTTTGTACAGTTGAGTATCCAGATTAAAGCCTTGGAGCAAGGTACTTGGGATCACGCCCGTAGGCCTACTCGAGACAGTGGTTGGTATGGATGGTGTACATCCGTTCTATATGCCATTTTGACTTTCGATTGTCATTATTATTATTATTATTATTATTATTATCAT
Source organism: Meconema thalassinum (assembly GCA_946902985.2). Classification (NCBI taxonomy): domain Eukaryota; kingdom Metazoa; phylum Arthropoda; class Insecta; order Orthoptera; family Tettigoniidae; genus Meconema; species Meconema thalassinum. The sequence goes on from OX336388.2 coordinate 2,079,101,181, forward strand.
CCTTGAGATGACAAACAAGCCTCACTGGCACGTGGGAACATTACATATAGTGTCCTACAAGCAATCTAATGTAAGCAGAGTTTAATGAATTTAATGGGGGTCCTAAATTAAATAAAGGAACCAATTTAATCTCGCTTATCTCGTAAATAGGTAGCTAGTAGGGCAATGATATAACCTCGACGGAGCAATTAAGCTATACAGTCTCCCGCAGTGAAGATTGCACACATAGATGAGATTACAGCAATATTCTGTGAAAACAATGTTCATGTAATAGGAATATCTGAGAGTTGGTTGTCTGAATCACTTCCGAATTGTGTGGTTCAGCTTGAAGGATATAATCTCCTTCGCCATGATCGAGCCGATAGGATGGGAGGCGGTGTTGCCCTTTATTGCAGAGATGATCTGAAAAGCAGGGTTATTTGTTCATCATCGTCCGTTGAGTTGCTTAGGACGGAGTTCATGTTTGTTGAGGTAATACTGAGTGAGCTGAAAGTATTGATAGGTATTGTCTATCGCCCACCTACTGTATCATACATTTCCGAGTTTGAAACTAGTCTGCTTAATTTACTGCCATCTTACGAACATGTCATTATTTTAGGAGATTTTAACACTAACTTACTAACCAAAACATACAAAGCAAAGAAACTTGAAGATCTATTTTCCTCCTGTGACATGACGATACTTCCTCTCGAGCCAACTAACATCGTAAGCTCAGTAAGCTACACTTCAAATACACTAATTGATCTCATCATAACAAATAACCCACAGAAAGTAGTGACTCATGGTCAAATACCAGTGCCGGCTATATCCACCCATGACTTAATATACTTAGCGTATTCGCTCCGCGTTCCAAAGTACAGGACTAAATATGTTACATGCAGAAATATAAAGGACATAGACCCGGTACAACTGAAATATGATGCCTACAGTCTTCCATGGAACGACATATTGAGACTGGACGACATTGACGAAAAAGTAAACAAGTTTAATCTATTAATACATGCACTATACAACAAACATGCGCCCAAGAGAAAGATAAGGATTTCTCGAAAAACCTAAGCCGTGGTTAACTCCGGAAGTCAAGAAAATGAGGTCCCGTAGAGATAATCTTTTCAGACAATACAAACGTTCTGGTCTACCAAATGATTTTGAAAAGTACCGAGTACTTCGAAACCAAATTAAGCAAACTTTACGTAATCTTAAATTTAAGTATGTTCGTGATACAACCTGGCGACTAAACACAGCTAGAGCGTGGAAACAACTCGGTGCTTTGGGAATAGGAAAAAAACCAGAAGCAACTTCCTATACCTGACATTCCACTAGACGAGCTAAATGCATATTTCACGGATGCAGATACTCAATCCAGCCCAAATAACGCTGCCAGTCACGGCCCATCATTTCCACCACCAGATCGACCCAGCTTTGCATTTCGTAACGTAAACACTAATGAAGTTAAGAGAGTGTTGTATTCCATTAGATCCCAGGCGAGCGGGATTGATGATATACCTATAAAATGTATACATTACATTATTGGTGCTGTTCTCCCCATTCTCACACACATTTTTAATTACTGTTTAAACAATGGCACACTGCCTTCTATCTGGAAATACGCCAACGTGATCCCTCTTCCTAAGGTACCTTGCCCACTGTTACCGTCCGACTACCGCCCTGTATCTATTCTCCCTGCTCTCTCCAAAGTACTGGAACGGTTAGTACAAACCCAAATACTGGAATATTTGAACACTCACTCTCTACTTGACCCACTCCAGTCTGGTTTCAAGAAGGGCCACAGCACAGCTACTGCCTTACTTAAGGTGACTGATGACATCAGACAAGCAATGGACCAAAGACAAGTAACAATACTCACACTCTTCGATTTCAGCAGAGCATTTGACACCATAGATATACCGACCCTATTGAAGAAGCTAAAATCCCTTCTTGGCTCCGAAGCCATAATTTTTTTTTCTCTGCTTACCTAACGGGTCGAAATCAGCGTGTGATTGTACAGGACACCACCTCACAGTGGCGTCAGAAAAAGGCAGGAACCCCCCAAGGTTCGGTCCTTGGGCCCCTACTTTTCGTGCTCTATATCAACGATATCTCCTCCACAATTAACTATAATAAATATCATCTTTATGCAGATGATCTCCAAATATATTGCCACACTAGTATCAACAATATATCAAATGCAATAAGGGATATAAACACTGATATCCATCAACTTAGTGTATACGCCGATGACAACTCTCTCCTGCTCAATCCTAAGAAAACCCAAACTATCATCATCGGCTCTCATAAGTTACTAAACTCATTAAAAAAAAACAACTACGTTGTGCCTCCAGTAACACTGAATTCAATCACCATCCCCTTTAGTAAAGAAGTAAGGAACCATGGGTTAACCTTAACTGAAACTCTTGACTGGTCACCACATATAAGAAATACACGTAAAAAGATATACGCATCCCTTCACCCACTCGTGCGCCATAAGAATATTTTACCACTAGACATTAAGATTAAACTCATCCGGACACTAATACTACCAATTCTAGACTACTGTGACGTCGTTCTCGTTGACGCGACTCATGGACAAACAATGAAACTCCAACAAGCATTGAACTCTTGTCTTCGGTTCGCTTTCAATCTAAGATACGATGCCCACATAACCCCAAGCTACCGTGCTCTTTCATGGCTTAAACTTGATGAACGCCGTAAATTTCACTTGTTGACATCCATCTATCGATTTCTGCATGAAAACACCCCCACGTACATGTCATCAAAATTTAGTTACTTGTCCTCATATCATAATCGAAGCACTCGATCTATCTCTTCCCTCGCCATCCCCATCAACCACTCATCCTTGTTTAACCGCTCTTTTGCTGTAGCTGGGTCTCGACTATGGAATTCAACTCCTCCCGATATCAGAAATTCCACAACAATAAATAAATTTAAGGCCGCATGCCGAGATTACCTGTTGAATACTGCTGATTGCCCCGTGTGAATGGTGATGGATGATAGGACGTATGACTGAGCTAGGATTATATCTAGGATATTATAGAAAGGTCTGTGACATTGTGATTATTATTATTATTTGTAATGTTATAATTATTACTATCATTATTCATGTGCCTTTTTTTTTATAATATTAGCATAATTAATTTACTCCTTATTTATCATCATAATATTTTTTGTATTTTTGAAATTGTCATAAGCTATGTACTGGTACCATATTTCGTGGTTAAGTGTAAGAGAGGGCCATGAGCCCTAACTTCGCCACTACCGAAGACATAAAATAAATAAATAAATAAATAAATAAATAAATAAATAAATAAATAAATAAATAAATAAATAAATAAATAAATAAATAAATAAATAAATAAATAAATAAATAAAGTCTACGACCTCATTGTTGAAGCAGTGGTAGCACCGTAGTGGTACCTATGACTAACTTCTGCTGTCCTAATACTCAACACACCTGTGGGAGCATGGTTTGTGGGGTAAAAATAGGACAAACAAGCAAGCACACTCACATCCGCTTAGAAATATGGAAATGTTTACATCAGCTCCTAATGTAACAATAGCTATATTGCACTCAGTTGCGCTCCAGTACCTTCTTCTCGTCCTTTCCCCTTTTCGCTGTCGGGTTTCGCTCAGGTTTGCGTCATCAGGTATTAGGCCTAATAGCAGTCTAGCTACAGGCAGTTGATATTCACGGAATCTATGGCTCTACAATCCTCGGCGAGCTTATACGAAGTATAGGCTAAGCTGAAATCCTTGACCTATTGGCTGCTGCAACAGTGAGAAACAATTTTACTGGTTGCATACGCTCATTCTATTGCAGAGTGTTTATTACGGACTCGAAATCCTCCAGGGTGGGTAAAGGAAACTGTGACCCAATCAGAAAAGCAGCAAATATGTAACTTGTCACTAAGTGACACCGTAAATTAGACCTGTCTCTGGTCATAACGCGGGTTCAAACCCGGCCGAAGTCATCGGATTTTTAAGAGCGTTTAAAATCCTTCAGTAAGCCTTTCTTCGGAAGAGAAGTAAAGCCGGCGGTTCCATGTCATAGATTTATGGTATGAAACAGAACCTTCCACTAACTACAATTGTGGAAGCTAAAATTTGTAGGCTAAGTTAGATTTGATTAACGATATAATAGTTCCAACGTTCGCCACCAGGTGCTGACTGCGATGGCATATAGTAGCCACGTCTGCAGCTAGGTGCCGTGGATGGTAGCATTTGGTAGTAAAAGTAGGAACTACTTGAAAAAATTAATCGTCTGCTGTCCTACCTGAACCACAGATAGCACACACTAATACAGCCATCAAAATTAACACCGGTTATCAGACAAATTTTACACACACCCAAACTACACGGGGCTACATGACCAACCAACCATCTCTGGTCATAAAGTAAAAAAAAACTCATATAGCCGAATGGTCTGGTGCAAGTCTTCGAAATGGACGCTACATTTGTGATTTGCATGTTGGGTTCCTGTACCTCCAACCAGAATTAACTTAATTGGTAGAGCCGGGTACCAAACCGGGGCCTCCGTAGTACTTGATATTGTACCCATGTGAGTCATTTCCATGGAAAACATGCTTCTGCCTCCAGCTAGCTTCAGTTCTCGGCGTGTACCGTTCTCCCACTGAGCAGTTGCATATTTTTGATTTGAGACTAAAAGGTATCAACTCTACAATGATAAAGCACAACTCTATTCTAAAGACTTTAATTCAGCATTAAATCATGGCTTCAAACATATAAGAACACAATCCCAACAAATATAATACACAAACAAAGCAACATTACTCCCACAATCCACTAATTATTCACATATTTTATCATATTAAATTCATATCATTATTCAATCCTTTACCCTTAGGTTGACTTCAAAATTCACTCTAGTGCGCTGATGCACATGTAACTTTCACAAAAACTGTACTTTTACTCGTATGTCACCTTGTGTGACTTCTTTAATTTCACAAAATTACTTGTTTCTTACAACACATCTTAATTTTACATTATGTGTACCGTTTGTGTTTTGTCTCTCTCTTCCCACCAAATGCTTTATCATGCATTAGCCAATTCATGGGTTTCACAACAAATCTACTTGCAACTCCATAAGTATGTAAATCTACCCCTACACTTCCCTCTTTTTATAATTCCACTGCATGCCGTTGTGATTTCAATTCCAACTTCCGTTATCGCTGTGTCGGATGGTATTATTAAGCTACCCTTGCGAGCGTAGCCTGTGGCATCTAGTGCCCAACTTCATAAATACGTGTCAGTGTCAGTATAAATTGCAACTTCCAACCATTCGTAAGATTGATAAATATTAAATCATCAGGGTGCTTTATGATTACCAATGTGTTTTAAACCACACAAATTCATTACACAATATAACAATGCTTCCTTTCATTGACAACAGGGTAGTTTGTCCCTTCTCAATGTTAACTTTCACGGTTCGTTTTAGAACTCAGCCCCCTTAGAGCGGCTCGTATACAATGGAGCGGAGTGGAGCGGTCACAGCACGTGCACCGTCCCTCGCTTTCTGACTCCTGGCTTTTATCCCCGAGCAGTAATAAGATTCTAAATACAATAGTGTGGTCACAATGACCCACATGATCCCATATGATTTAAACTGAATGGTATGCAATTTAGGTTCTGGACGAGCTTAAACATTTATTCCTAACCTTAGGATATTAATAACTGGCCTCAATAGGTCCATTTCATTATATGAAGGCACGAGATTCATCAAACACAGGTCGAGTTGGCTAGCCGGTATCTTAATAAATGCTACGGTCAGTCACAAGCTGCCGTCAATAAGATTCGCTTCACAAGAGCCGAATCATTCAATAACAAGTTCTCGGTCGATCAGGTATGGTGCAGAGGTTTCCATTGTTCTCCTCTCACCTACCACAGGATTCGAACCCGGAACATTCCATATCCATCATCAGAGTTAGGGTACAACACTAAATACATTCTGGCAAATAAATATCTCTGTACGCCCTAGGCTATACGAGATTTCACACGTCGAACGGATTACCTGGCTCCATGACCCGATGCTATGATCTCGTCCTTTAATTAGTAAGAGAACTCTATCAATTACTCTACAAGCTTATTCACAAGCTACAAATTCAATTCACTATTAAACTCTTCCATTTCCTTGCATAATTATATTCCCATTAACACAATATATTCGGATATTAAACTCTTTTCTCATCCCTTAATGTATAATCTTACTGCTTGGATAGATAAATATTCCAATTAGCGTAAATATTTCTTGCTTACAACCTTTTACCCTGATGTATTCATTTATACCTTTTATTATTATTATTATTATTATTATTATTCCTGACATAAATTACCATAACCCGACACAACGTAACCATTTTAATAATCGAACATCCGTGTTCGTTACGTTAAGTTTTTACATAATTGATTTGCCATTTTATTACTATTGTTAACGGTTAATCCACTCACTGATGTATACAAACATCTCAACTCTACTAAAATCAAAACAACCATAAACACTTGAGGGTCTACCTCCTAATACTGATTCTTACTGGCACATTTTATAATTCTGAAATCACATTACATGCAGTGGGCTATAACTTCTATAAAATCATGATTTGTGGGGTACTTACATAGGCTTATCCAGGTGGCTCCAACCACTCATATCTTCCAGTATCGCCTGCCATTTGCATAATTAGCGAAGCATTTTCACACTGATAATACACATTTTATATGACCTTTGCTTCACAAAACACACGACACTTTTCATTTCTATGATGAAGCTATCGCTTCCTTACACATGACACTTTATAACACTTGTTATAATATTAATTTAAAAGATAGTTCACATATGATCACTACAAAACACACGTCGCTATTTACATTCCTTACTGGTTGAAATTTCCTGGCAAGATATCAGAACTGCAGGTGTTGACGGACTCTTCCTCGCTCCTGCCACATCCTGATTGAAAGTCTCGATTATCTGCCTATGGATTCACCAACTGTCTATCAATTATCCTTCGATAAACTTCCTGATTTGGCATGAATATGCTTACCTATCGTCCTGAACGTTAATTATTGGTATTCTTATGACATTTCACCAATCGCATCATAAAGTTTATCCCGGCGCAGTCCGGCATACTAAGATCTGTATAACCAATCAATAGTTTATACACTGCGCTCAACATTGTACATTGTATTTATACGAATTATTACTCTCAATAGTTCTGCCTAGTATATCACACGGTACTTTTCTATGTGAACACTAACAATTGCTCGTACTGCCGACTATACACATACGGCACGACTGTCCTTAATAAAATGTATTATAAAAGTTTTACTGCACGGCTTCCCAAACTGAAGTCCGAGCATCCCTCCTTGACTTCGGTAACACGCATTTCGCATAATAAAGTTTATGTATTACAGTACTTATTATTACTTCATGACTATGCATGATTATATTATCAATTGGTGCATTACACTGCACGGCGAATATACTGATTAACACTAAAATGTTCTAGTCTTTGTGTGCGCGTCCTTTCCTGGGCCAGAGCGACATACGCTCCGCGCTCGAGTCTGTTCCAACTGACTACAACTGTTTGACTGACCCGACAAGGGTCCACACCCTTATATTCGTTTCACAAGAAAGAGTAGACCGAGGATTCCCTCGCAGTGTCATCTCCTCTCCCAGGATGATTCTGGTCTTGAAATACTGTTCATATTGTTCCTTTTTCCTCGCTGATCACATATCTGAATGCGTGCTCGAGGATCGATCGGCCAATTAATTAATATTAATTGCCTTTGCCATGGCGTGGGTACGCGGCGTCCTGTAAAAATCCCCGACAGCATGGTTATAACATTCCGCTAACTCCCAAAGTAGTGTGTCCTTGCGCAGTCCATTAAATATGCCTTGATTTCACAGTTTAATGGCTTTATAATTAGCCTCCTGGCTAAAGATTCACCTGTGTGCAACTTTCATGTCACTGCGTTGCTCCAATGACGAGTAATCACTAATTTCCATTGGGATCTCCCCTTCCACTCTCGTTTCTTTTCCGAAACGGGGAAAAACTGGGCCATTATTCAACCCCCTGACCTGCTCCAGACGACTTAAGTAGGTCAGCGAGAGTGACACGGCTCCAAGAGTCTCCACCCACAATTCTGGAGTCATTAGTAAAATGTCAAACTCTCCAACTTCTGTGCTCAAATGCAGCATAGCTTACTTCATACAGCCCCAAAATGCTGTATTCCACTCATTTTCCCTGCATTATTTTAATAAATAATGTCAGCATCAGTTGATATCACACCAGTGATTAAATATGTAATTTCCTCTAGGGGTTTTTACAACTAAAACTCCCTCAACAGATCTCGTGTTCGTCCCCTGGTGGAACCTTCATTCTGAGCTCAACTTATCTCCGAGATCCACGTTCGATACCAGTCAGCCTAACCCCCTCGGGTTCAATATAGGCTAGATGCTGATCACTGCACCACGAGGTGTGAGTATTACCATGTTTGGTCTACGCTACTCTTCAAGATCCTACTTGTCTTCTATCAACTTCGGAAGTAAGGCATCCCAAGCTGTTACAGTAAAAAGTTCGAAACCAGCTCGTGGTGTATTCTTGGCTGTCATCCCTGAGGTCCGGGTAAGATTCGTGACTCTGCCAAGAAATGTAATTCTGATCTGATGGCTGGAACGCTCTCCCGATACCAGCGAGGAACGAAGTAGCGCGCTACCGTTCTCGGCTACCACGACCGGTATTATTATTATTATTATTATTATATTGTAGGCTACATATTGCTGGTAGACTACATCAAGACATAACTATAGCCTACGGGCTTTAGGAAACCAAAGTAGCCTATAGACCAAGTTAGATCCCTGCGTGAATAAACAAAACGTTATCCGCATCCGCCCCGCATCCGCACGGCTGTTATCCGCATCCACCCCGCATCCACATGACTTTTATCCACATCCACACGTTTATTATCCAAATCGACTGGCATTACAGTAATATTAGCAATTACTGTACATAGAGTAGTCTAGTAAAGCAGCACATTTACTTTTGAGGAGAAAGTCGTTTTCTTAGGCTATGTAGGCCTATGTCAAGTTCTATGTTTAAAATGAATGTTATACAGCCAGAATTGCAACCCCTTTCAGTTCGGAGTGTTAATTATGCCTAATGACATAATTTGAATGAGATAAGCTTAAATCAACATCTTACATTTGTCATGGAAAAAACATAACGGAAAAATATGCTATGTCATAAACACCCGGGTCCTAGTAATGATATTGAAAAAGTTCGGAATGTATTCTCAAAACTATCCGCAAATTTACTCCAAACATTATCCGCAGCTTATCCGCTATACACACAGTCTTGCAAACTATATCCGCATGGTGAAGAATTTTGCGGATATCCGCAGAAATCCGCATCCGCGCAGGGCTTTAACTCTAGGGAACCAAAGTAGCCCATAAGTAGGCCTAACTGAAACAGCCACTTCGAAGCTGAAAAGTCGATATCGCTACCCTTGTACTTCCGGATGTTTCGGGTAGTTGAGAGATCTATGTTACTGCCTTCTGTATTAGTTTGTACAGTTGAGTATCCAGATCCAGCTCATTAAAGCCTTGGAGCAAGGTACTTGAAATCATGCCCGTAGGCCTACTCGAGACAATGGTATGTATGGATGGTCTCTCTACACACATTCTACATGCCATTTGACTTTCGATTGTCATTATTATTATTATTATTATTATTATTATTATTATTATTATTGAGATGACAAACAAGCCTCACTGGTACGTGGGAACATTACATACAGTGTCCTACAAGCAATCTATTGTAAGCAGATTTTTAATAGAGGACCTTAATTAAGGACCCTATTTAAGCTCGCTTCTCTCGTAATTAGGTAGCCATTAGGGCAATGATTTAACCTCGACGGAGCAATTAAGCTATACAGTCTCCCGCACTGAAGATTCCAAGTCAAGGTTTACGACCTCATTGGCGAAGCAGTGGTAGCGCCGTAGTGGTACCTATGACTAACTTCTGCTGTCCTAATACTCAACACAGCTGTGGGAGCATGGTTTGTGGGGCAAAATGGGACAAGCAAGCAATCAATCCGCTTAGAAAAATGTGAGAGGAACTTATAAGCTAACTAATGAGGAAATCATCGTTGTGTAATGTGTGTAACATGTGTATTAGAGGAGTTGTATAGGCTTTTCTTCACGTGTTCTATTTGTTTGTGTTAGATTCTATAGCGGGTTCAAACCCAGCCGAAGTCGTCGGATTTTTTAAGAGCGTTAAAAATTCTTCAGTATGCCTTCCTTCGGAGGGGAAGTAAAGCCGGCGGTCCCATGTCATAGATTTATGGCATGTAAATGATCCTTCCACAGACTAAACAAGTGTGAAGCTAAATTGTTTAGTTAGATTTCGTCGGAACGCTCTATCAAAGTTCCAACGTGCACCACTAGGTATCATTGATATCTGGTGCCGAACTACTTGAAATTGAACGGAACTTGTAGCTCACCCTAAGGGTGTCCGCTGGAAGCAGCTACAGACTCGGCGATATTATGTTAGTACTTACTGTATCAGGTTATTGAAAGTACGCATGGCCATCATCATCTTGAATGTGTCTGTCCCATCAGTACGGTGAAATTCTTGCATGATACAGTAGGCTACTACCATCTTGCCGAGTTTCAAATTCTAGTTTATTAGACGGTGAATTATTTATGTAATACTAGCTGAAATATGGCCTTTGGTACTTGCCGGCCAAAACCATTCATATAATCAAACATTCGTAATGTATTACCATGTTATCAATCAAATCCATAACTTAAACAGCGGCATCCAAATAAATATTAGCCTACCAGCACAGCTCAACGGCAGTGATTTGATAGCGTTTAGTGACATTGATGAAGTGGATAGAGGACCAAGTTACAGACTACGCCACAGTTTTTGGTCATTCAGATGCGCAACCGGGGCTGACCAGCCAATAATTGCAGCGTTTTTCTATTATAGTCTTCGAAACTAAATAATAATTACACTTCAAGGGAACTGTCAATTTACTTACAATAATGGTGATGAAACACGATGAGTCATATTGTCTTCAAAATATACTACTGATTTGGATATATCGCAAATATCAAAACGAAAGCAATACTCATGGAACAAATTAGAATATCTTTTGAGACTGAAGTTCTTGGCTGATTTCTAGAATCAAAGTTGGCGCGAAGTTGCCTATATTCCACAGTCGTAGACACCCGAATGGCTTCGATTGAATTTGGGACCTGCAGTGCCAGTGAACATGTCCTCGGTCTTCAATGCGCATGAGTAAGCCAAGCTTAATGAGGTTATTTGAGAACGTAAATATAAGGAGCCTAGCCCCTTAAGCTTTCATCTCTCACAACTACGTAGTCAGTAAGACAATTAACGTATAGAGTCTCCCAAACTGAAGAGCACAATCAAGGTTTACGACCTCATCGGTGAAGGAGTAGTAGCACCTGTGACTAACTTCTGCTGTCCTAATACCCAGCACAGCTGTGGGAGCATGGTTTGTGGGGTTAAAATGGGACAAGCGAGCACATCCGCTTAAAATGTGAGAGAAACTAAGAACTAGCCAAAATAGCTTACTAATGTGGATATCATCGTTGTGTAATGTGTGTAACATGTCTATTAGAGAGCTGTATAGGCCTTTTTTTTTTCACGTTTTCTATTTGTGTTTGTTTGTTTGTTTGTTTGTTTGTTTGTTTGTTTTAGTCAGATTCTGTAGTTATAGTATTCCTACCATTCTATTTTTAGGAGATTTGGGTAAGGCCTATTGCACGAGACAGACAGCCACAGATCTTTCAGGATTCCTGCCTGCTCTCATCCGGAGATTAGAAGGCATTCAAGTTCTTAGATATTTTTACGTAATAATTATCCTTATTTAAAATTAACAATTATGTAATTTATGAGGTAATTAATTCTTCTTCTTTGTTCGTTTTTGGCCTACTTTGGACCACGGGAAACAATTGACTTGCTGATTAGTCCTTTTTTCTGCTCCCAGAAACTCTTCATCCTTTCACTGTGGATTCTCTTCCTTTCTTCCGACCAGATGTTCTTGGCTCTTCTCCTTTGCTTTTCCTGGAACCCCTTGAATGCATCAATCGTACCTCGAAACACCTCTCTATTCCAGATATCATTGGGACTTACTGTAAATTATTATATTTTTTGCAATTAATGTTAATGAGATGGACATAGGCTATATTTAACCCTAAATGAATATTCGATGAGCCAAGTTTCAGAGTTTGAATGATTAGATGACCAGAAAAGTCATTTTACATATTTGAAATTTGCGTGGCCAGTAAGTAGGCTATAGGCTATTGTGTTTGTGCTTACTGTATCAGGTTTATGAAAGTATGCATGGCCAAATGTGCCTTGTTATTAAGTCAAATGTGTCTGTCCCATCAGTACGGTGAAATTCTTGCATGATACAGTAGGCTACTACCATCTTGTCGAGTATCAAAATTCTAAGTTTATTAGATGGTGAATTATGTATGTAATACTAGCTGAAATATGGCCTTTGGTGCTTGCCGGCCAAAACCATTCATATAATCAAACATTCGTAATGTATTACCATGTTATCAATCAAATCCATAACTTAACCAGCAGCATCCAAATAAATATTAGCCTACCAGCACAGCTCAACGGCAGTGATTTGATAGCGTTTAGTGACATTGATGAAGTGGAGAGAGGACCAAGTTACAGACTACGCCACAGGTTTTGGTCATTCAGATGCGCAACCGGGGCTGACCAGCCAATAACTGCAGCGTTTTTCTATTGTAGTCTTAGAAACTAAATAATAATTACACTTCAAGGGAACTGTCAATTTACTTACAATAATGGTGATGAAACACGATGAGTCATATTGTCTTCAAAATATACTACTGATTTGAATCTATCGCAAATATCAAAACGAAAGCAATACTCATGGAACAAATTAGAAAATCTTTTGAGACTGAAGTTGTTGGCTGATTTCTAGAATAGAGTTGGCGCGAAGTTGCCTATATTCCACAGTCGTAGACACTCGAATGGCTTCGTTTGAATTCGGGACCTGTAGTGCCAGTGAACATGTCCTCGGTCTTCAATGCGCATGAGTAAGCAAAGCGTAATGAGGTTACTTGAGAACGTAAATATAAGGAACCTAGCCCCTTAAGCTTTCATCTCTCACAACTACGTAGTCAGTAAGACAATTAACGTATAGAGTCTCCCAAACTGAAGAGCACAATCAAGGTTTACGACCTCATTGGTGAAGGAGTAGTAGCACCTGTGACTAACTTCTGCTGTCCTAATACCCAACACAGCTGTGGGAGCATGGTTTGTGGGGTTAAAATCGGACAAGCAAGCACATCCGCTTAAAATGTGAGAGGAACTAAGATAATAAATAATAATAATGATATTGGTTTCACGTCCCTTTTAAATACACTGGCTTTTAGAGCCGCTGGGGTGCCGGAATTTTGCCCCGAAGGGGATCTTTAACGTGCCAATAAATCTACTGACACGGCTCCCTCGCATTTGCGCACCCTCCAATGCCAGCTGACTGCGCCAGGTTTCGAACCTACAACCTTGGGCTCAGCAAGCGAGATCGTTACCCCTGAGCCACGCAGCCAGACAAAGAGGAACTAAGAACTAGCCAAAATAGCTTACTAATGTGGAAATCATCGTTGTGTAATGTGTGTAACATGTCTATTAGAGAGCTGTATAGGCCTTTTTTTTTCACGTTTTCTATTTGTGTTTGTTTGTTTTAGTCAGATTGTAGTTATAGTTTTCCTACCATTCTATTTTTTTAGGAGATTTGGGTAAGGCCTATGCACGAGCCAGGATTCCTGCTCTCACCCGGAGATTAGAAGGCATTCTAGTTCTTAGATATTTTTACGTAATAATTATCCTTATTTGAAATGAAAATCCACAGCCTGCTTCCAGTCTCCGACCGGGTCAGGAATGGAATGAATGAAGCCCCCATCTAGCGGCGAGGATATGAACTGTGCCGGCTGCCGAGGCCTGACGCACTCCTCTGGGGCAATGATTAAATGAATGACAGATGAAATGAAATGATAGTGGAGAGTGTTGCTGGAATGAAATTTTGACAGGGAAAACCGGAGTACCCGGAGAAAAACCTGTCTGCCTCCGTTTTGTCCAGCACAGATCTCACATGGAGTGACCGGGATTTGAACCACGGACCCAGCGGTGAGAGGCCGGCGTGCTGCCGCCTAAGCCACGGAGGCTTCAATTATCCTTATTTAAAATTAACAATTAGGTAGACTAATTTATGAGGTAATTATTATATAATATTTTAATATTTTGTTCTGTAAATTATTATATTTTTTTGCAATTAATGTTAATGAGCTGGACATAGGCTATATTTAACCTTAAATAAATATTCTATGTACCAAGTTTCAGAGTTTGAATTATTATTTACCTATTTGAAATTTGCGTAGCCAGTAAGTAGGCTATATTGTGTTTGTGCTTACTGTATCAGGTTTTTGAAAGTAGGCCTATGCATGGCTAATACCATCTTGCCGAGTGTCAAAATTCTAAGTTTATTAGATGGCGAATTATTTATGTAATACTAGCTGAAATATGGCCTTTGGTACTTGCCGGCCAAAACCATTCATATGATCAAACATTCGTAATGTATTACCATGTTATCAATGAAATCCATAACTTAACCACGGCATCCAAATACATACAGTATTACCAGCACAGCTCAACGGTGGTGATTCGATAGCGTTTAGTGACATTGATGAAGTGGAGAGAGGACCAAGTTACAGATTACGCCACAGTTTTTAGCCATTCAGATGCGCAACCGACCAGCCTATAATTGCAACGGTTTTTAGCCTACTTTCGATTTTTGCAAAAAATGAAAGTAGACTTATGAGATCAACACAGGGCGAAAAAAGTGTGTCTGTCTGTGTGTGTGTATGTGTGTGTGTGAGTCTGTGTGTGTGTGTGTGTGTGTCTGTGTGTGTGTGTGTGTGTGTGAGTGTGTGTACTCTGAATGTCTGTCCCCCCCTATCAATTCGAACACAGTGAATGCGAATTGAACGAAATTTGGTACAAAGGTGGCACTAGCAAAGGACACCTCAGTGTCATGTTTTATATCGCCGCCATCTTGACGGAAACGTAATGGCGGCCACACAAATGTTCAAAGCTTAAATCAAATTACGACTAACCTAATCATCCGATCTCTACCAAATTTTGCAACGACATACCTTTATGGGGGGAGCATCCTTTGACCAAACCAATAGGTCATCAGCGTAATAGTTTGCGGATGGCGGCCATCTTTGTGTGAAAATCGATTCCCCCTATTAATTCGAACACGGTGCAACCGAATGGAACGAAATTTGGTCCAGAGGTAGTACTAACAAAAGGCACCTCAGTGTCATGTTTTATATCGCCGCCATCTTGACGGAAACGTAATGGCGGCCACACAAATGTTCAAAGCTTAAATCAAATTACGATTAACCTAATCATCCGATCTCTACCAAATTTTGCAACAACATACCTTTATGGGGGGAGCATCCTTTGACCAAACCAATAGGTCATCAGCGTAATAGTTTGCGGATGGCGGCCATCTTTGTGTGAAAATCGATTCCCCGTATTAATTCGAACACGGTGCAACCGAATGGAACGAAATTTGGTACAGAGGTAGTACTAACAAAAGGCACCTCAGTGTCATGTTTTGTATCGCCGCCATCTTGACGGAAACGTAATGGCGGCCACACAAATGTTCAAAGCTTAAATCAAATTACGATTAACCTAATCATCCGATCTCTACCAAATTTTGCAACTACATACCTTTATGGAGGGAGCATCCTTTGACCAATCTAATAGGTCATTCACCTGATAGTTTGCGGATGGCGGCCATCTTTATGTCAAAATTGATTCCCCCTATTAATTCGAACACGGTGGAACCGAATGGAACGAAATTTGGTACAGAGGTAGCACTAGCAAAGGGCACCTCAGTGTCATGTTTTATATCGCCGCCATCTTGACTGAAACGTAATGGCGGCCACAGGAATGTTCAAAGCTTAAATCAAATTACGATGAACCTAATCATCCGATCTCTACCAAATTTAGCTACTACATACCTTTATGGAGGGAGCATCCTTTGACCAATCTAATAGGTCATTCACCTAATAGTTTGCGGATGGAGGCCATCTTTATGTCAAAATTGATTCCCCCTATTAATTCGAACACGGTGGAACCGAATGGAACGAAATTTGGTACAGAGGTAGTACTAGCAAAGGGCACCTCAGTGTCATGTTTTATATCGCCGCCATCTTGACTGAAACGTAATGGCGGCCACACGAATGTTCAAAGCTTAAATCAAATTACGATTAACCTAATCATCCGATCTCTACCAAATTTTGCAACTACATACCTTTATGGAGGGAGCATCCTTTGACCAATCTAATAGGTCATTCGCCTAATAGTTTGCGGATGGCGGCCATCTTTGTGTCAGAATCGATTCCCCCTATCAATTCAAACACGCTGAAACCAAATGGAACGAAATTTGGCATAGAGGTAGCACTAGCAAAGGGCACCTCAGTGTCATGTTTTATATCACCGCTATCTTGATGGAAACGTAATCGCGGCCACCCAAATGTTAAAAGCTAAAATGTAATTACGACCAACCTAATAATCTAGTCTCTACCTAATTTTGCAACACCATATCTTTATGTGGGAAACATATTCTGACCAAACTGCAAGAACATCAGCCCAATAGTTTGCAGATGGTGGCCAAGTATGTGTGCAAATCGATTCCCCCTATCAATTCAAACACGGTGAAACCGAATTGAACGAAATTTGGTACAGAGGTAGTACTAGCAAAAGCCACCTCAGTGTCATGTTTTATATCGCCGCCATCTTGACGGAAACGGAATGACGGCCACCCAAATGTTAAAAGCTTAAATCAAATTTCGACCATCCTAATAATTTGATCTCTACCGGATTTTGCAACAACATGCCTTTTTGTGGAAAGCATCTTATGACTGACTACAAGGTCATCAGCCTAATAGTTTGCAAATAGCGGCCATGTATGTGTGCAAATCCATTCCCCAGATCAATTCAAACACGGTGAAACCGAATTGAATGTTTTTTTTTTTACAGAGGTAGCACTAGCAAAGGGCACCTCATATTCATGTTTAATATCCCTATAGCACGTTGTATTTCAACAAGCTACTACAACCAACATTCAATTATACTCCTTGAAATGGACAAAGAGTTATAACAATACCCATGCATTTAGGAGAAAGTAGGCTATATGTTCTTTACTGAACATCTTGTTTATTGTAGTTTTCGAAACTAAATAATTTACACTTCTAGGAAACTGTCAATTTACTTGCAATAATGGTGATGAAACATGGTGAGTCATATTGTCTTCAAAATATAGGCTTCTACTGATTTGAATATATCGCAAATATCAAAAAGGAATCAATACTCATGGATCAAATTAGAACATCTTGTGAGACTCAAGTTCTTGGCTGATTTCTAGAATCAAAGTTGGCGCCAAGTTGCCTATATTCCACAGTCGTTGACACTCGACTGGCTTCGTTTGAATTCGGGACCTGCAGTGCTTCGGTCTTCAATGCGCATGAGTATGCCAAGTTTAATGAGGTTACTAGAGAACGTAAATTAAGGAACCTAGCTCCTTAAGCTTTCATTTCTCACAAATACGTAGTCAGTAAGACAATTAGCGTATATAGTCTCCGACACTGAGGAGCACAATCAAGGTTTACGACTTCATTAGTGAAGCTCCAACACACCGTCAATTTCTAAGTGAGTTGTGGCACCTACGACTAACTTCTGCTGTCCTAATACCCAACACATCTGTGGAAGCATGGTTTGGTCTCGCGAACGTGGGGAGGAATGGGACAATGTGAGAGGAGGGGACTTGGAACTAACTATTTTGAAGGCTGCTCAAGTAGTAAGGAGTCTGGTGACTGACCGAATTAGGGAACCAATGATCATCGGGCTATACTGTACATTTATTTAATCTAGCGAAGCTGTAGAGTTACAGTTAATACTCGCGGCGTAGCAGTGCTCGTTAAATGCTTCACCTCGGCCACAAAGGCAGCTAGTCCGGAGATCGGAGGTTCGAATCCCGGCGGTGACTACGGCTGTCCTGAGTGTTACTTTCCTCGTTTTTTATTTCAGATTCCCTTTAGGCACCTTACTTTAAATCCCAGGGCACCTCATTCCTGTCCCTAATGCAGTAACAGAGATATGCATCACATAGTCTAAATACAGGTTAACAGACATGTTCAACACACACCCAACTAGACGGGGCTGACGACTAAGATGTCCTAAGCCCTAAAATGAATTAATAACAGCAAGAGTTTCAGGTAATAAACAGAATGACTGGATTACAAAGCATGTTTTTCCGTACAGACGATGATGTTTTCTGGTGTTCAAAACGTCCTCACGATGTTCAGCATCTCTTTCCTATTTCCCAATGGCGTATCCAGAGAGCGAGTTGTCTTTGTTAATTATTTTAGGGGCTTTGCGACACCGTGGTCATACAGGTGTGTGTGTGTGTAAAATATGTCTGATAACCTGTATCACTGTGATGTCTGCAGTCTACTAGTGTGGTATTTGTAATTGAGGTAGGATTTGGGTTGGAAGCGGCCGTGGCCTTACTTAAGGTAGGCTAACATTCGGGCATTTGCCAGGAGTAGAAGTGGGAAACCACGGAAAACCACTTCCAGGATGAATTCACCTATTGTCAGTTTTGCCGCACGAGGCTGAGTGAAGTCTACCCCGTTTCAACCCTCAGACAAGATTTTTTTTTGTTGGCAGAACCAGAAATCGAAACTGGGCCTCCGCAGTGACAGCCAGGAAGGCTACCCACTGAGCAACGCAACAAGGTCCAGTGAGAGAGGGGCAGAGGCTGATGTGACAGCAGCTTTCTGCAAAATGCCATCAAAGTTTCCAGAAAAACTTCAAATCAGTGATAATTTTCGGCGTCAATTAGGCTAGTCATAATATTCTGTTTCAGCTTTTGATTGTTATTGTTTGAGTCTTCAGTCTCTTGACTGGTTTGATGCAACTCTTCATGCCTCCCTGTCCTGAGCAATCGTACATAGCTATCACACCTTACATTCAAGGCAATCTGTTTAACATATTTTAGCCTTGGTCCACCCCTACAAATACTGTCCTCAACCATTCCTTCCTTAACTACGTTTGATATTCCTGGGTGTCTTAATAAATGTCCTACCAACCTATCTCTTCACTTCATTACCAGTCGCCAGAAACATCTCTCCTCGCCCACTCGTCTTATAACTAGGCAACTTCATTTGTTTTCTCTAATCTACTCATCTGATCTTCATCATTCTCCAGTAACACAACATTTCAAACGCCTCTATTCTTCTCTTTCCATAGAGCGCCACGCTTCAGACAAAGGCTTACAAAAATGACTTTCTAATACCTGAATCTATTGGTGTTAACAAAATTCTCTTCTGTACAAATGCTTTGATGAGGCTATATCACAGCATATATTGTTATGAATATTAGTAAAGCCTAGTGGCTGGCTCTACGGATGGACGGGATATGTGAGCATACCCTGTGAAATCCAAGGTTAGAATCCCGGTGCTAACAGCAGCCGTCCTGAATATATTTTTACTCGGGGTTTTTCATACTCCAGATACCCTATTTCAAGTAACTTTAGGGCAGTAGTCTTTATCTCTATAGATATAGACGATCCACACACCCAAGTAAACAGAGTAAAAACAAGTAGTTCCGTGAAGAACTATACAGCCTATTTTCACATATCCTGCTCATGTTAATTGCCTCTATCAACATACAATATTTAAGTTAAATTGCTGTAACAGATTCGTAGATATTGAGAACCGTCTAAATATTTCAGATGGTCGCCAGGATGGATTTTTATTTTTGTACTATTACATTAAGATTATTGAGTACGTGTAGTATTCAAACTTCAATCGCATGATTAGAACACAAAAAGTAAAAACGAGATTTTAAAATTACGCACAGCAGCCATCTTTTGATTATGCAAACAATTGAAATACATTAGATGCCAGTGGATCAATATTTGTATAAGCATTTAACGTGCAACGTTTCACGGCACTCGGATAGTTAATTCGCGAGAAACGTCCATTTAAATATTTATACTTCGCGTCGCTGCCATGTTGGATTTGTGCTCACCAGGTTACTGGAAGTCCTATAGGTGAACATATGTTCATAGTCTCTATGAACATTTAAAAAAATCAATTTGGTTGCTGTGAAAGATTCATAGATATTGAGAACCGTCTAAATATTTCGGAAGCTCGCCATTTAGGATTGTTATATGTATAGGCCATAGAGTTATGTACCATTCAAGGACAATTATTGCCTAGGTACATTATTCAAACTTTCACTTCGATCGCATGATTACGACACAAGAAATAAAAACTTAATTTTAACATTTCGCACAGCCGCCATCTTGAGGTTATGTAAACAATTGAATTAAATTAGATGGCAGTGCATTACAAACTGCAAAATCATTTACTGTACCACATTTCACTGCGCTCAGAGAGTTAAATCACGAGAAAAGTCTATTAAAATATTTCAAATTCGCTTGGTCGCCATGTTCGTTTTGTACTTTACAGGTTTATGAAATATACATAGGTAAACTTGTATCAGTACCCTTTATCACCGTACAAAATTGCAGGGTGATATCTGTAATAGTTTCGGAGATATAGAATGTCAGTGAAATATTTCGCACAGCCGCCATTTTGAGGTTATGTAAACAATTGAACTAAATTAGACTCCAGTGCATTACAATGTGTATAAACAATTGCTGTACCAAATTTCATTACGTTTGGATAGTTAAATCGTGAGAAAAGTCTATTTAAAAGTCTCAAATTCGCTTGGCCGCCATGTTGGTTTTGTAGTCACCAGGTTTTTGAAAGTCTCATAGGTGAAATTCTAGTAGTACCATTTATCACCGTGTGCAATTTCAGGGCGATATCGGTAATAGTTTCGGAGATATTGAATGCTAGTGAAATATTTCGCACAGCCGCCATGTTGGATTGGTGAGACGTAACAAAATTTGAAGGGCACGGTCGAGGTCGCCGGGAATAGCGCTATGAACTCACTGAGTTTCATTGAAATCGCTCTAGCCGTTTAGATTTTATTAGGGGGGGACACACACACGAATCACACACACACACACGCACACACACACGGACAAAAGGTGATCTCATAAGCCTATTTTTTCAAAATTGAAAATAGGCTAAAACATCCACGATATAGGCCTACAAGTCCCTCAAATGTAACAACAGCAGCAAATACCTTTTCATATTGAACCCTTATGATATCATCTGATATAATAATGATTCATATCTTCTAATATATAAAAGTGAAAGTCTGTATGTATGTATGTATGTATGTATGTATGTATGTATATATGTTGGTTCCGTATACAAATCTACACCGTTCCACCAATCTCAACCATATTTTGCATACACATAGTTTAGGACCCAGAAGGAACCGCTGGCTACATGAATTTTCGATAGTCTTTCTCATTCTTCTGATTTCGGCCCTTTTTCACTCAAAAACAGGCTAATCAAATCATAAAATATACTCATGAAGGAATGGCAAGGCAGATAGTTTCCATGGCAACATAGCTCAATTCGAGACACGGCCGTCTGGATGCCAATTGCGCTCTGCACTACCGGTATAGAAAATGAGGATCTTTACTTGAAATCCCGTTAGTTACTCAACTGCTCACACAGCACTGTCAACCGAGTATAGCATAACAAAGACTTGACACTATCTACTAGATATTTGTCAAATACCACTCACTCACTCACACATTCATCACGAAATCTCAGAACCCACCCAACGGATTGGAATGAAATTTGGTATGCAGCTTACTCAAGGGCCGCAAACGCCCACTAAGAAAGGATTTTTGGATATTCAGGTTCTAAAGGGGTGTTAAGGGGGTAGACCTGCATTTCATCGAATAGCAATATCTCCCGATTGGTTTCACTGGGGGATGTGATACTCGGCACATAAACTCATAATTAAAAATAAGAAGACATGTGTCTGAGGGTTTTTCGATGTGGTGTATATTATGAGGTGAAAGGGGTGAAAAGTGGGGGTTGAAAGATTCCTAACGGAGCCTGTATCTCATAAACGACATAGGCGAGGAGTTTGAAACTCAGCGGGAAAAAATCAGCATAAAAAATAAGTAAATAGGTGTTTGACCGTTTTTTTTTCATAAATCCAATTTAAGGGGCCTATGGCGAGGGGTGAAATTCTGTGTAAAAGAAAAACAGGAAAGAAAGTGTCCTAACCGATTGACTCACTCGCTCTTCAAACTCAGGGGGAAAAACTGCTTAAAAATAAGTATAACTTATATGTGATCGACAGTTTTTTTGATAAACCAAATTAAGGGGTTCATCGAGAGGGGTGAAATTCTGAAGAAAAAAATGAAAGAAAATGTCCTGACTCACTCACCCACTCATCATCGCCCAGCCAAAAATATTGAAGTTGGAAACATGTCATTTTCGGGATATGTTCGTTGTATGTCTAAACCATACACTAAGGGAGGATTTTTGAATATTCAGGCTCTAAAGGGGTCTTAAGGGGGTTAAACCTGCATTTTATTGAATAACAATATCTCACGAGTGGTTTCATTTGTGGATGTGATACTCGGCTTATAAACTAATCATTAAAAATAAGCAGACATGTGTCTAAGGGTTTTTCGATGTGGTGTATTATTATGAGGTGAAAGGGGTGAAAATTGGGGGTTGAAGGATTCCTAACGAAGCGTGTAGGCCTATCTCCTAAACGACATAGGCGAGAAATTTGAAACTCGGCGAAAAAAAATCAGCTTAAAAAATAAGTAAGTCGGTGTTCCACCGTTTTTTCATAAATTAATTTAAGGAGCCAATGGGGTGGGGTGAAATTCTAGGGGGGGGAAAGGAGAGAAAGTGTCCTAACTGACTGACTAACTCACTCAATCATCAAACTCAGGGGAAAAATACAGCTTAAAAATTAAGTTAATAGGTGTTCAAGCGTTTTTTCATCAATCCAATTTAAGGGGCCCATGGGGAGGGGTGATATTCTGGTAAAAATAATTGAAAGAAAATGTCCTGTCTGACTCACTCACTCGTCACGCCCAACGAAAACTATTAAAGTTAGAAACATGAAATTTTGGGAATATGTTCGCAGTATGTCGAAAACGTCAACTAATGAATGATTTTTGTTATTCGGGTTTTAAAGAGGTGTTAAGGGGGTAAACGTGCATTTCATTGAATAACGATATCTCATGAGTTGTTTCTTTGGGGATGTGATATTCGGTATATAAGCTAATCATTAAAAGAATCAGACATATGTCTAAGGGTTTATCGATGAGGTGTATATTACGAGGTGAAAGGGGTGAAAATTGGGGGTTGAGGGATTCTTAACGGAGCGTGTATGTCTTAAACGACATAGGCAAGAAGTTTGAAATTCGGCGGAAAAAAACAGCTTAAAATATAAGTAAATAGGTGTTCGACCGTTTTTTCATAAATCCAATTTAAGGGGCCCTTGGAGATAGGTGAAATTCTGGGGGGAAAACAGGAAAGAAAGTGTCCTAACTCACTCACTCATCAAACTCAGGGGGGAAGAACAACTCAAAATAAGTAAATAGGTGTTCGACCGTTTTTTTTTTTCAAAAATCCAATTTAAGGGGTTCATGAGAGGGGTGAAATTCTGAAAAATAATTGAAAGAAAATGTCCTGACTTACTCACTCATCATCCCCCAGCCAAAATTATTGAAGTTAGAAACATGACATTAAGGGGCTATGTTCGTTGTATGTTGAAAACGTCCACTAAGGAAGGAATTTTGGATATTCGGGTTCTAAAGGGGTGTTAAGGGGGTAGACTTGCATTTAATTGAATAACAATATCTCCCGAATGATTTCCTTTGGGATGGGATACTAGGCATTTAAACTCATCATTAAGAATAAGAAGACACATGTCTGAGGGTTTTTCGATGTGGTGTATATTATGAGGTGTATGTGTGAAAAGTGAGTGTTGAAGGATTCTTAACGGAGCAAGTATCTCTTAAAAGACAGAGGCAAAAAGTAAGAATCTCAGGGAGAAAAATCAGATTGAAAAAGTAGTAGATAGGTGTTCGATCGTTTTTTCATAATCCAATTTAAGGGGCTCATGGAGAGGGATGAAATTCTGGGGAAAGAAGTCCACTAAGGAAGGATTTTTGGATATTCACTCATCATCCCCCAGCAAACCTATTGCAGTTAGAAACTTGAAATTTTGGGGATATGTTCGTTGTTTGTCGGAAAAGTCCACTAAGGATGGATTTTTGGATATTCATGTTCTGAAGGGGTGTTAAGGGGGTTAAACTTGCATTGCATTGAATAACAATATCTCACGAGTTGTTTCATTTGGGGATGTGATATTCGGCATACAAACTAATCATTTAAAATAATCAGACATATGTCTAAGGGTTTATCGATATGGTGTATATTATGAGGTGAAAAGGGAGAAAATTGGGGGTTGAAGGATTCTTAACGGAGCGTGTACTGTATCTCTTATTCAACATAGGCGATAAGTTTGAAATTCAGCGGAAAAAGCAGCTTAAAAATAAGTAAATAGGTGTTCGACCATTTTTTCATAAATCCAATTTAAGGGGTTCTTGGGGAGGGGTGAAATTCTCAAATATTAATGAAAGAAAATGTCCTGACTGACTCACTCACTCATCATCGCCCAGCAAAAATTATTGAAGTTAGAAACATGAAATTTTGGGGATAAGTTCGTGGTATGTCGAAAACGTCCACTAAGGAAAGAGTTTTGGATATTCAGGTTCTAATGAGGTGTTAAGGGGGTAAACGTGCATTTCATTGAATAACAATATCTCACGAGTGGTTTCATTTGGGGATGTGATACTTGGCATATATACTAATCATTTAAAATAAGCTGACACATGTCTAATGGTTTTTCGATGTGGTGTGTATTATGAGGTGAAAGGGATGAAAAGTGGGGGTTGAAAGATTCCGAACGGAGCGCGTATCTCTTAAACGACATAGACGAGGAGTTTGATTTTCTCCGAGTTCCAATCACCTTAAAAATTAATAAATGAATAAATAATTAAAATAAGTAGATGTTCGACCGTTTTTAGCCTACTTTCGATTTTTGCAAAAAATGAAAGTAGACTTATGAGATCAACACAGGGCGAAAAAAGTGTGTCTGTCTGTGTGTGTGTATGTGTGTGTGTGAGTCTGTGTGTGTGTCTGTGTGTGTGTGTGTCTGTGTGTGTGAGTGTGTGTACTCTGAATGTCTGTCCCCCCCTATCAATTCGAACACGGTGAATGCGAATTGAACGAAATTTGGTACAAGGGTAGCACTAGCAAAGGACACCTCAGTGTCATGTTTTATATCGCCGCCATCTTGACGGAAACGTAATGGCGGCCACACAAATGTTCAAAGCTTAAATCAAATTACGACTAACCTAATCATCCGATCTCTACCAAATTTTGCAACAACATACCTTTATGGGGGGAGCATCCTTTGACCAAACTAATAAGTCATCAGCGTAATAGTTTGCGGATGGCGGCCATCTTTGTGTGAAAATCGATTCCCCCTATTAATTCGAACACGGTGCAAACGAATGGAACGAAATTTGGTACAGAGGTAGTACTAACAAAAGGCACCTCAGTGTCATGTTTTATATCGCCGCCATCTTGACGGAAACGTAATGGTGGCCACACAAATGTTCAAAGCTTAAATCAAATTACGATTAACCTAATCATCCGATCTCTACCAAATTTTGCAACAACATACCTTTATAGAGGAAGCATCCTTTGGACAAATAACTAGGTCATTAGCCTAATAGTTTGCGGATGGCGGCCATCTTTGTGTGAAAATCAATTCCCCCTATTAATTCAAACACGGTGAAACCAAATGGAACGAAATTTGGTACAGAGGTAGCACTAGCAAAGGGCACCTCAGTGTCATGTTTTATATCGCCGCCATCTTGACAGAAACGTAATGGCGCCCACACGAATGTTCAAAGCTTAAATCAAATTACGATTAACCTAATCATCCGATCTCTACCAAATTTTGCAACTACATACCTTTATGGAGGGAGCATCCTTTGACCAATCTAATAGGTCATTCGCCTAATAGTTTGCGGATGGCGGCCATCTTTGTGTCAAAATCGATTCTCCCTATTAATTCAAACACGGTGAAACCGAATGGAACGAAATTTGGTACAGAGATAGCACTAGCAAAGGTCATCTCAGTGTCATGATTTATATCGCCGCCATATTGACAGAAACGTAATGGCGGCCACACAAATGTTCAAAGCTTAAATCAAATTACGATTAGCCTAATCATCCGATCTCTAGCAAATTTAGCAAAAATATACCTTTATGGAGGGAGCATCCTTTGACCAAACTAATAGGTCATCAGCCTTATATTTTGCGGATGGCGGCCATCTTTGTGTGAAAATCGATTCCCCTTATCAATTCGAACACGGTGAAACCGAATGGAACGAAATTTGGTACAGAGGTAGCAATAGCAAAGGGCACCTCAGTGTCATGTTTTATATCACCGCTATCTTGACGGAAACGTAATCGCGGCCACCCAAATGTTAAAAGCTAAAATGTAATTACGACCAACCTAATAATCTAGTCTCTACCAAATTTTGCAACACCATATCTTTATGTGGGAAACATATTCAGACCAAACTGCAAGAACATCAGCCCAATAGTTTGCAGATGGTGGCCAAGTATGTGTGCAAATCGATTCCCCCTATCAATGCAAACACGGTGAAACCGAATTGAACGAAATTTGGTACAGAGGTAGCACTAGCAAAGGGCACCTCATATTCATGTTTAATATCCCTATAGCACGTTGTATTTCAACAAGCTACTACAACCAACATTCAATCATACTCCTTGAAAAGAACAAAGAGTTCTAACAATACCCATGCATTTAGGAGAAAGTAGGCTATATGTTCTTTACTGAACATCTTGTTTTTTCATAAATCCAATTTAAGGGGCATATGGGGAGGGGTGAAATTCTGGAATAAAAACGTCCACTAAGGAAGGATTTTTGGATGTTCACTCTCATCGACCAATCAAAACTATTGAAGTTAGAAGAAGGGGATATGTTTGTTGTGTGTCGAAAATGTCTACTAAGGAGGGATTTTTGGATATTCAGGTTCTAAAGGGGTGTTAACGGGGTTAAACCTGCATGTCATTGAATAACAATATGACACGACTATGACGCGAGCGAAGCGAGGCTAAAAATGAGATGGTGTGTGTCTGTGTATTACTCAATCACGCAAGAACCACTGGTCCGACTTACATGAATTTTACATGAAAGTAGCTGATTTAACTGGTTAACATATAGGCTACTTTTGATTTCAATAAATTGCACTATGGCGACCATTTTAGTGACGTCACTACACCCTTTGGTTCCAAACTTTCATATTTCCATTTCAAATAAAAAGTGAACGCTAAGAAATAGCAAACTTTTGATGGCATATACGAGGTTTAAAATTACATTTTCTATCCGAAAGGTATCTCCAACGGTTAGCGAGTAAAACCTAAATTTGTGCTATAAAACACGGTCAACGCCGAACGGTGTAGTTGGACAAAATGTTCCATCCTTAATCTCCCTCTGCGCAGCACCTCGCCTATCCCCTGTTTTAACTGTCACTTTCACATTTTAATTTATTTATGACGCGTAGCGAAGCACGGGTACTTCAGCTAGTTTTATTATATTTCAAAGAGGGTGTTCAGACACGCAGCAGTGGATTCGTGTTGAGGAAAAATGTTGCAACTATTGGGAGTTGGACGACAAGGCAAGTATATTTAAACCAAGCTTTTGAGACAAGGAAAAGTGTGCCATAATTCCGGGAACTGAAGAGGTCAACGTCCAATATGCGTGGTTTCAGTTAGTAGGCCATGAGACGGTTGATACCGATTTACGCGGGCAAGAGTAGGGGGAGCAAGATCTGACAGGAAGGAGATGCTTGTACGTCATAAATTGGGGAGGAGTCTCCAGGTCAAACTCTCCGAGATGAATTTGAACCAACGAATGAAGCAAGGCACGCATAAGGCCCGCGAAAAACTGGCGTACCTTTGATTTGGCGCAAAATTGAATATTAATAAAACCCATGATCATTTGTGTCTCCGCCGATCAGATTCTTAACCTGTGAAATAAGAGAAACTCAATGAAATTAGTCGCAAGTCCGTAACTTAAAAACTCCGAATTATTTTTTAAAATTGTCCCCACTACTGTCTATTTGCTGTGTTCTCTATAAATGTAGCCAAGCTGGTGGTTGAGCTGACTTTATTCCGATGTTTCGTGGGCGACACTTGTGTTGACGAAATATTAACTTCTAAACTCTGACGAGTTCTTCAAGTATTTAAATGTGTATAATTTGCGTGTGAATGGTAGAAGCTTCAGGCTTACAAATATTTAGGGAATGTTTTTCTTCGAATAAATTGCTCAGGACATTGAATGGATATTATCAGCTCATTTAGCAATTTTAGTAGTAATTGTAGTACTGTGAAATAACTGAACATTTCTATCCTAAGAAAACCAAGATGTCTGGAACGAGGCCAACAGTTGGAAGGATGACCATGGACACACCAGCGACGATGTCCAAGTCCGGCTAAATAACTGCTGGGTTATGAGTGGCGACGTGAGCTGAGATGTTTTGGCGGAGGGATAAGTACCACATATTGCTTATTCAATTTTAGTCGTAGTTAGATAAGCTGGAGAAATGTAAATAATTTTCTTGTATTTTTTTATTGTAGTTTGATTTTTTATTCGGTTACCGACATTCGATTATAATGTCGTGCGTGACTATTTTTTTTTTGTTCTGATTTAATTGATTGTCATGTAACTTGTAAATGTGCAATGCGTGTACAGTGTATTGTTCATATCGCTTGAGCGGAATTTTATGGTTTGAGCGATAAATGGCGCTTTTGTAGAATAAAACTTAACGGTAAACTTAGAATTTGGGGGGGGGGGGGGTAACATTTTTAACCTTGTGTTTGATAAACAGGCGTTTTTATTGTGAATTGCCAAGAGAAATTTTATTTGCAGGGAACCATAGTTCTCTTTGTAATCTGTAAAACTAAGGAAGTAATGATTTTATGATCTTTGGGAAAGCAATTTAAGTCTTTCCGTGGAATCCTAAATCTGGACGTATTTCAGGTGGAGAGAGTGAGGTGAAGTCATTACCCAGGCGTGCGTTATTTGGTGATGTGTGATGATGCGTGTCTACATGCGCGGGGAACATCGTGGTAATCAGCCCACGATTCCTGACAGCAGCAAAATATAATTAACGGCAGTATGAACTCCGAGGAGGCTACTGGCTGAGATGTCGTGTCTTATAATTCCTGAGAGAATTATTGGGACAAAATAGGTATTTTATACACACATGTTTTCAGGAAATACAAGGTACCTCTAGGTTCGAGAGCTGCTGTGAGCAAGCTCCCGATATTATTATGCGACGCACTGGGTGAATGACATAATGGCTTCATATGTGACGGACAGATTTAAGATAACACTAATTAGGTTGAGGCCAGGTTACCGTGTCCTCTTCTCTTAAAGTGAGATGAGCCTGTATTCTATATCTTGATTTAAAGGGCAGCTCGCCATGCTCAGACCATAATTTTCATGCATTAAGTTGAATTGATATTTTGTGTGTGTTATAATTAAATGCCATTGGGCATAGTGTTGTTTCTTGTTTTTTATCCATTTGGATTGTTGTGGTCATTGTAATTATTAAAATGACGTTCGGTCATGTCCTCGAGTATTTTGTTGTAGTCACGTACGCTTGTGTTGATTTAACCAAGACCCGCTGGGCAATTAGACGTGTTTTGGCACGTTGTCAAGATCTCGTGCGGAGATCTATTTGTATGATAAAGGGTAGCGGGTGTCGGATAATTATTAAGTGTCTTGGTGTGAGTTCCCTAAGCTAATCTAATTTACGGAGAATTGCGGATTCGTTGCTTGACGGGAAACCATATGGTAACGAATCTCGTAATGGTACTTATTTCCTTCATTTAGTCAAAACATCGTCACGCGTGCACAAGTATAGATTTGAAGTCGACGTAGTGTTTCAAACGTCTTTTTTTTAAATTAATAATCTCTCCTGAGATATTTATTTTAAATGGTAAACTGTGGATATTTGAATGCCACTTGATTGATGCCGACACAACTTAGGATTTGCAGTTGTGATCTATTTAGATGTGTGGGAGTAAATTCGAGATGTTGTTTTTGTTGATTGTTATTTGCTTTGGTTATTAAACTTGTTATTTAGTATACTGGGTTACCTCCTGTCTTTAATTATTGTATTTGCCCTATGTATCCTTGTAATCTTGAGAAGCAAAATTTAACTGCATGGCTATCATGGACCGAAACATTACCCGAAATTGAGTCTCGATACGCTTCTTCTACAAGGGTTCAATATAGCCTACATGCACACACGCTCTTGTAACAATACCATTATAATAATAATAATAATAATAATATCGTATGGCCTCGGGTGCCGGGTGTAAGCTTTGTTATTTGACACCCACAGGGCAGCTTGCATGTCGAATTTCGTTGTTCCTTAGAGCGCTATGAAAGTCAAGGAGGTTAGATATCTAAGCTCTTTGACACTATAGCGCCTTCTAGTAGAGAACGGAGGAACATTTGCGTTGGCGGAAAATCCCGAGATTAGTTTTGCCATTATGAACACGGCCTACTGAATTCAAAAGGGGCCTTTAACATGCCAACAACGTATGACATGCTTGTCGTGATTTTTGTCGTCTGTCAAAAAAAAACACTTACCGTGGCCAGGAGCGAACCTGCAAGCTTGGGGGGTTGGTAGCCCGACACGATAACCACTCACCTACCGTGGCAAGCTACAATAGGCCTACCATTAAACACTTACCATTGTCACGCTAATTAAGTAGGCTACATTATAAGTACGATTGTTTAATTGATTTGCAAAACAGTTCGATTAATCATAACTCTGTTTTACGATAGGTAAATCCGCGGATATCAACACATTTTTTGGCCATGCGGATAGAGTTCAATGGCTGTGCGGATAGCGGATAATCTGCGGATAATGTTTAGAGTAAATTTTCGGATAGTTATTAGTAGGGCTCGGATTTTTGGGTGCTAAAAATCGGGAAAATATTTATTTTTTATGTATTAAAACTACCTGAAATATGTGGGGGAAAAAAGGAAAAATATTTAATTATAATTTAGTTTATTGTTGTGAATATAAACAATATGCAGTTTATTCTGTCTCACTGACTGCTGAAGCATTACAGTACACAACGAGATACATCTTCAGGTTGTCCTTCACAAATGACCGACGATTATCGCAAAACTCTTATTCTGAAGGTGCGAAACTGCGGCAATATGTTGCTTGCCCTTTAGGTGTTATGAAACTTGAGATCGCTGTTCAGCCTTGATTGCTTTCCCAAATATTTGGCAGAACAGAACGCCCCCATCAGAAGTAAATGATCCTTAAATTCTGCAAACGACGATTAACTTGTAGTTGTTTTTATTTTAGGCATCGTTGAACTACCTTACACTTAAAAAGTACTGGAAATGAACTGCATGTGAGTGACACTGGTTCCAGGTAGTTGGGGGGGGGGGGGGGGAGGGGGAGGTCTAGAACGTGGTGCAATATGGCTATGGACAAGGAAATCCCTGGCTTCCACAGTGAGTGGCACGGGGCAACAAGTTAACAATAACACAGTTGCAAGCTGACATACGCTCTGCATGAAGATTAGATTCCGGTAGCTCACAGGTTCTTCCCCGTTGAAGTAACACAGAACAAAAATGGAATATACTGAAAGATCTAGGCATACTGATATTAAAACATGTAAATATTATGTCTTTTTATGTGCTAATAAGTGAAAAGCAGGGATTTATGTATTTATTGAAAGAATGCTAAAAATATGTATTTACATAAAAAATACTAATTTACCTAAAAATCCGAGCCCTAGTTATTAGAATACAATGTCGAACTGGATTCTTTTAAAATAATATTAGTTTTTGCAAAGGTCTGCCTGCGTCTTTCACGTTTTTT
This sequence comes from Meconema thalassinum, assembly GCA_946902985.2. Lineage (NCBI taxonomy): Eukaryota > Metazoa > Arthropoda > Insecta > Orthoptera > Tettigoniidae > Meconema > Meconema thalassinum. Next base: position 2,079,133,287 of record OX336388.2, read on the forward strand.
TTTTGTTATTTCCCTATTTGCTTTCGCTTGGAGTGTATGAGAATAATAGAGAAGTCAGAGAAACTAATCATGGAAATACCTTCAATTAGTGTTGACTTATCCCCAAAAAATTATACCTGCGCTTGCGTGCCTTACTCAGAGGGACAAAACTCAGTCAACATTGTCTTGCGATTCACACATATCCAACGGGAACGAATTTCTCCTCAAATGTCTAAAGGTGTTGCTTTAGTACTTTACGCTTTATCTAATAAATTAACAAGAAGTTCCGTGAAGAACTATACAGCCTACTTTTCATGCCAATGATTATTCTACAGTATATGAAACTATCTAGAATAATGACGAAATTAAGTTGGTAATATCGAAATATCTAATTAGTTCAAAATATACCTGGTATAATGTAGCCTAATAGAGCACTACAGTTGGCAGTCCTGGTGACTGAATATATTCTTAGTTCCATCTATTAAGGTACAGAATACAAAATTTGGTTGAAGTCCAATGGACGTTACATGCTGTTAGACACTGGATCTATTAGCACGCGTAAAAGCATGTTGCCAACAATACCATGCGTGTGCTGGTCAGAAATAATCTGAAATATTATGATATCTTGTTGTGCCAATTTTGGATGAAATCAATTTGTTAGTATAGAAGTTACATGTATTTTAAAAATGGACATATCAGCAGGCATAGAATCATGTTGGCAGCACTGCCTTGTATTAATTACTCCAAATTAATCTAGAATGTCAGGTGCTATACGTGTGCAAAGTATAGAGCTGTTGGCTTGCATACTTTCTGATATATTGATATTAGGGTAAAAATAATATAGACAGCATTTATTAACAGTTGGCAGCCCTGATTGCTCTTAACAATACTTATAGTCATATCTGTTATGGTACACATAGCACATACGAAATTTGGTTGAAATCCAACTGATAGTATAGAAGTTACATGTATTTAAAAATTGGTACTATCAGCAGGCTTATAATCATGTTGGTAGAACTGACTTATATAAGTTACTCCAAATTAATCTAAAATGTCAGAATATACGTGTGCATAGTTATTTAAAGCTGTTGGCTTGCATACTTTCTGATATAATGGTATTTGGATTTTAAAAAATAGGGAGAGCAATTATTAACAGTTGGCAGCCCTGGTGGCCCTTAAGAATACGCTCAGTCATATCTGTTTATGTACAGATATTACATACAACATTTGGTTGAAATCCAATTGATAGTGTACAAGTTATATGCATTTAAACATTGGACCTATCAGAAGGCTTAAAATTATTTTGGCAACACTGTCATGGTTGGCCTCCTGGAAATTAAACTGAAATAGTATTATCTACATGTGTGCCAGTTTTGGAATAGCTCCCATGCATACCTTGCAAGATATCCAACATGGAGCTCAAATTTCTAGTGCGTTTTTTCAGCAGTTGGTAGCACTGACATCATTTTCAAATATGGACTTGAGCTATTCCGGTGCACATCTTTACTCATACTAAATTTGGTTTTGATTGCTGCAGCCGTTTAGGAGTTGATAGTGGGGGACACACACACAGCCAGACAGACAGACAGACAGAAGGACAGACAGACAGACAGACAGACAGACACACATTTTCCCGGATCGATCTCATAAGTCTACTTTTTCCTCATTTTTGCAAAATGTGAAAAGTAGGCTAAAAATATTATTATAATGTTAGCGAATTCGGATAACAAACGTGCGGATTGGGATAAAAGTCGTGCGGATGCGGGGCGGATGCGAGTAACAGTCGTGCGGATGCGGGGCGGATGCGGGTAACAGTCGTGCGGAAGCTGGTAACAGTCAAGCGGATGCGGGGCGGATGTGGGTATCAGTCGTGCGGATGCGGGGCGGATGCGGGACGGATGCGGGTAACAGTCGTGCGGATGCTGGTAACAGTCAAGCGGATGCGGGGTGGATGCGGGTAACAGTCGTGCGGATGCTGGTAACAGTCAAGCGGATGCGGGGCGGATGCGGGTAACAGTCAAGCGGATGCGGGGTGGATGCGGGTAACAGTCGTGCGGATGCTGGTAACAGTCAAGCGGATGCGGGGCGGATGCGGGTAACAGTCAAGCGGATGCGGGGTGGATGCGGGTAACAGTCGTGCGGATGCTGGCAACAGTCAAGCGGATGCGGGGCGGATGCGGGTAACAGTCGTGCGGATGCGGGGCTGATGCGGGTAACAGTCTTGCGGATGCTGGTAACAGTCATGCGGATGCGGGGTGGACGCTGGTAACAGTCGTGCGGATGCGGGGTGGATGTGGGTAACAGTCTTGCGGATGCTGGTAACAGTCATGCGGATGCGGGGCGGACGCGGGTAACAGTCATGCGGATGCGGGGTGGATGCGGGTAACAGTCATGCGGATGCGGGGCGGATGCGGGTAACAGTCGTGCGGATGCTGGTAACAGTCAAGCGGATGCGGGGCGGATACGAGGCGGATGCGGGGCGGATGCGGGTAACAGTCGTGCGGATGCGGGGCTGATGCGGGTAACAGTCTTGCGGATGCTGGTAACAGTCATGCGGATGCGGGGCGGACGCGGGTAACAGTCGTGCGGATGCGGGGCGGATGTGGGTAACAGTCATGCGGATGTGGGGCGGATGCGGGTAACAGTCATGCGGATGCGGGGCGGATGCGGATAACATTTTGTTTATCCGCGCTGGGCTCTAACTATAGGGCGTAGTTACGCGTGCTAACCCACGAGTGCATGGGGCCAGGCTAACTCCAGTCTCGTTTTTCGTGACTTCACGTTTCCGAATCCAACGGTAGGCTACCTTCTAAAATAATTCCTTTCCCATTTCCACTCAAAGAGTGTTCCTGACTTATTAGTTCTTAATAATGGTCTAGCCCTTTAATTCCCAGCGTCTCGCGGAGGATCTGCTCATGACTCTTTGTCGCTCGACAACATTCCGCCACAAACAGTAGTCTATCTCGGGGTGGATATCACTGTGCGATATACGGTAACTTATCTTTGACCAGAGAGGCAGCGGGACCATGCGGTCACGAAGGACACCCATGACCTGGCGCTACTCGAGTGTCTAAAACTGTCTCACCGTCTGCTGTCACGTTAGAGTCAAGGTAAAGAATGTTTCCGGATGTGAGATTTCGTCGATGCATAGAATAGATGGCACACCGATCGGCTGGTATCGGACCATATCGGTTACTAGGAACGCTCTAGCGTTTAATCGAGCCTTGAGAGTGGCAATAGGATGTAGCCTAGGATGTCTGAGTAGGCTAGTTTTCCGTCGGATTTTTCTACACTCTCTGCCGGCAAATGTCGGGATGGTGCCACTGTGATGGTGCTTTATTCATTCAAGTCACGGTGCTCCTACCCACATCCGAGACCCTAATAATTAGTATTACAGTGACCACAGAAACACAGGTTATCAGGCAAACTCAACCAAAGGGGCAGATAACCTCGTTGTTCCGCCCCTTAAAACAACAATAACTATAACATAACTAAACTCAACCAACACACACACACCTTAGTAGGCTACACAGCGCTGACGACCAAGATTCTCCAAGTCCGCTTAACTGAATTTACGAGATCAATACAGATGCGGCGATCGCCCCTTGCTATATCCGCTAGTGGTAGGAACAGTTGATAATAGATGGCATTTCACTCCACTGTCTTCACTCACTCACAGATGGCACGCAGGACGCGAGCAAATGGCGATCAGTGTCGCGCGCCTACCAGGAGTATAAGACATCACAAGAGGTTGGATACTTAAATGGCGCCAAACATCACGATAGCAGGAATAAATCAGGCTTTACATCAGTTAAACAATAGTCTACCGACATATCTTTGTCGGAGAGTAACTAAAACTCTACCTATTTATCCAATGTCTTTGAACAACAAGATTGCCAAGCATGCTGTTAATTACAGGCTGGTCCTCAATCCCATAGGCTATACAAGGGTATGTGTGCAATCTGTGTGATAACCCACGCTATTGTGATGTTGTTTCATTTAGGGGCTCGTGTAGTTAACAGTATACGGTATTATTCGTATGCAACAGCATGATACGCACACTACCGTAGGCTACATAAATGTTCAATTTCTCCAACTGGAGTGATCAGAATCGATCTATCAAGTAACGTATAGGGCCTACAGTCATTTAGCTTGACACTTTCACGCTGGGCAGTTTCTGTGATGGTGAATTTTCCAAGCCAGATGACCACATGATTCCCGGCCGATAATACTGTAGTTTTTCGAGAATGAGAAAAAATAACGGCATTTCAAGCACTGGCGGCCGGTAACTATAGGCTATTCCAGTGTTGCACAACGGCCAGATTTCTCCGTTTAAAATAACAATAGGCCCTACCGTAATAATAATCTTTCAGCAATAAAGAGCTATCGATGCGTTTCCTCTTACATTAATAGCAATTCATAGTTTTCTTCTTTAATAATTTAAGAAATCTTGTAGTACTGTGAACTAATTCTAAAAGCACTGCACGCCAACTGCATAAGAGCGCTCACTGTACGGTCGTTGCCGGTTCGAGCACCGACCAGATCCCAATAGTGGATGGTATGACCGGGTAAGTCCTATCCCAACAGTTAACTCGGCTGGTCGTTGCTCGCTGATTGCAATAAGGGAGGTGGGCGGACGAAGACATCCGAGATGCTCCGTCTACTGTCGATTTGCAAATATACTCCCACTGCAAGACAAATGACATTCCATTGACAATTGAAACTATCAACGCTGACCTTCAACGACTTGGAAAATATTCTCAGGAAAATTCCCTTCTTTTGAATCCCTCCAAAACACAAGTTATCATAATTGGCTCTCAAAAACCATTGACGTCACTCCGAGATCAAATTATTCCCCCAATTGTACTGAACAACAATGAAATTCCATACTGTCCTACAGTGAAAAATCTAGGTGTGATAATAAATCAGACTCTTAACTGGTCTGAACGTGTACAGGGTGTATGCAAGAAGATTTTCGCAACGCTCCACTCCCTCAAAAGAAAAAAAAAAGATATTTTACCATTTATAGTAAGAATCCTACTCATACAGACACTAATACTTCCTATTCTTGACTACTGTGACGTTATTCTTGTAGACGCAACCAAAACATTAACTTTGAAACTTCAACGAGCTCTCAAATCTTGCATACGATTCATACGATTTATCTACGATCTGAGCTATGATAAACATATCACTCCCTATTATTGCGCTCTTTCCTGGCTGAAACCTGAACTACGTCGATCATATCACATTCTTGTCCAGATTTTCCGATTATTGTCTGACGATACCCCACTATACTTATCAAATAAATTCAAGTACTTGTCTTCTTTCCATGGTAATAATACACGCTCTGGTTCTTCCCTCGCCATTCCTATTCATCGCTCCTCTATATAAGTTACAACAACTCTTTTCATGTGGTGGGGTCTAGGCTGTGCAATACCCTTCCAGCCAGTGTCAGGGGCACCACCTCACTATCTAAATTCAAGATCACCTGCTGGGGCTGCCTTCTGAACACTGCTGACCGACAACAAGTGTGACTGGATGAGTGATTGAGAGTGTGAAAGTTATCAATGTCAATTATTATTGTTTAATTTTGTCGCCATAATATGTTTATTGTATTGTATTAATGTGGTTAAGTGTAAGAGAGGGCCAAGAGCCCTAACTTCGCCACCAATAAAGGCAATAATAATAATAATAATAATAATAATAATCTCGGAATGTAGGCTAAGTTCGTGAGTGCGACACTTATGGTTCTTTCTCGCTTTCGCTGTTTTGTTCTCATTAAGTTACAATGATCCATTTATTCCCGAAGTGAAAGTGATTGATATTCTCTTGGTGAAGTCGAATCACCTAACCACCAATTATCATTGATATCATTCATCACGAAGCGAAAGGAAGAGCTCTTGACATAAATGAAGCAATCGAGAACACTTAGCTAAAATAATCAATCTCAATAATTTAAACAAACACACATTCAAGGAGAGTTAACCCCTCTTTACACTATTGGAAAACACCCCCCGTTGGAAACGAGGAACAACATAACGTTGTTGCCAAACTAATAAGGGACAATAAGGGAAACATGTAATTGGATCAAGATGTAGCCTACGTTGTAGGCTACCATATCTTCAATAAATCAAGACAGGCAATAACAGCAGTATTAAGGGCTCCAGGACATTCTCATTAGACCGGGCAGTGCTTCTAGGGCTGATTAGCTTACGCGGGGCGAGAATGTAAACTGGCCTATAGACTAATAGTTGAAGATATACAATAGGCCTATACAGTAACATATACCATATTAGGAGGCTCTATAGAGCGCCTCTATCTTAAAAGACAGTACGCATTAAATGGAGCGCGCTGATGCCAGATCTGCTGCATATACAAAGTTCTGCAAGGCCGTGCACATGATGTAACATAACTCGTATACAGGCGTGCTTTTACACAAAACTCTGGAAATTTCCGAAATATCTGTTTGTTGTGTATAACTGTACCTCATGCCTTGCAGCGAACGACGGTACAATATTTATGATACACCGAAGCTCAGAGCGCGATTTTAATGTACACATTATAATAATTTATAATTTTCAATTATTCATAAATATGATATTATAACATGTTATAATATTATTACATGTTATAATATTACATTTTCTCGAATATCATAGGTTATAATAAATTATAATATGACATAAAATAATAATAATAATAATAATAATAATAATAATAATAATAATAATAATAATAATAATAATAATAATAATAATAATAATAATAATAATAATATATTGTGGTCCACGTAATTTACCCAATTTTGTGTGGTCAAGTTGTGGTAAGCAGCCGAAATTTAATTATTAATTTCTTGTTTCTTGAATGAGACGATGTTCAATTTTATATAGTTCTTCACTTGCACCCATACCATTTTGATGGGATTAAGTTCACTGTGGTATGGTGGCAAGCAAGGAACATATTTCTCAGCTGTGATAGCCTACATTGTCTATTACTAGGCTAGATCCTTCGGGAACATTGAGCAACAATTGCTTGGTGAACAACTTTTCATATAGGCTACTTCACCTGTCATTTCGTCATGGGTGTCTGCTGAGGTAGGAATCGAACCCGCCTCTACTCAGTTTTGTCTCATGAAGTTGAGTACTCCCGGTTCCAACCCTCAGACCAGAATTACATTTCTTGGCAGAGCCGGGATTCAAACCCTGCGCTCCACGGTGACAGCACAGTGACAGCCAAGAATGCTAGTCACTACGCAACGAGGCGGACAATTTATAAAGAACACAAGCTCCACTTCATTTCACAGTTTAACTTCACACCATCACCTACCCTCCCTCAAACGCAGGCGGGGAGATAGCCTTTGGGCCACATTAGTAAACAAACTTTTGGTGCGTCACCGCTAGGCGGGAGGAGTACGCAAAGTGCTATAACTTATGAATGCTATCTGATATCGAGCTCTGCTTTGTTTTAAAAACTATTTCAGACATTAATGAACATTCTTCTCGCTTAGTCACTAACGTAAATTCAAAAGCATAAAGGTTGGTCGCGAGCTTACTTTTCTGTGACAACATCCCAGATTTTTCAAGCAACATTTAAGAAAAAAATTCATAACTTGCCTATTATGGAAATAATTACTGCCCTGAGAAATAGATCATCTTCTACCAACATCAGGCAATCTAAAAATAAATTCTTGATCTGTTGCGATCATTAGTTCATTATCTATGGCGTGATAAGTTTTATACATGGGTTGGTTTTTTAGTTTTGGCACCAATGCTTCGGTGCCAAGTTGCAACAATGTTGGGCGCTGCCACTTTTACCAACGGTTGCTGCCCTGCATCCCCTCCCTCAGAGCATATGATCTCGCCCGTCCTCACCACCGCTCGTGCGCAATCGCGCCTTTATAGATGAGTAGTGTGAGACCAGTGCTCGCGAAAGACAGTCGCAATGTTTTCCAAGCAGGAGCAGAGAACGTGGATAACAATTCAGTGTGCTAGGGGTCGCAGTGCTAAACAGTGTCACCGAGGATTGCAGGAAGCGTGCGGTGCAGCTGCGTTACCGTTCAGAACGGTAGCAAGATGGGTTGCAACCTTTCGAGATGGGCGCGAACGTGTGGAGCCCATGCCTCGATCTGGTCACCCACCAGTAAGTGATGACAATGTACAGATGGTGTCCGCGTTAGTAGAGGTGGATCGGAACGTAACGATTCGTCAATTAGAGCAAGATACCGCACTGGCGCATTCAACTGTCCTCCTCATCCCGAAGGACTTACTGAAAATGGGTTCCGCATGACTTAACCGACATGCACAAATGGCTGCGATATGACGCTTGTCGTATGCACTTGCAGCGTTATGAGCGCGAAGGAGACGCCTTGTTATAACTAAGGTGCCAAAACCAAAAAACCAACCCATGTATATGCAAAAATATAGATTGGAGCTAAAATATCGTAATTGTGAAAATTGGGCCATGTGTTAATTTTATTTATGGCTTTTATTTTTACATCGTCATAAAGAGCGGGAAATTCTCTATAAGAGAATAGGTTTGTCACTTTCAATTATTGGGAAATGGCAATATCGCCGGGATAGAAGAGGACGAAGCTAATTGCAGGACATAGGAGTGCGAGTGAGAGGCAAACACTACATTTAATTCCATACTGTCTTTTAAGGTAGAGACGCACTATAGACTTGGCAGCACACAAATGTTATATATTCGATGAACACAGACAGGAATGTGGGGAGAAAGGTCTAGGAAGATAAGAGATACCCGCACATAGGAAATTCCTCCCAGTTCAGTGCAGGGAATGACGAGGTCAGCTACTCGCATCCGGAACGCAAACCACTCAAGCAGCTAAGTATACAATCCACTCTAACCTGATCATTTAACAACAATCACATAACCACACTGTAACGTTTCGCGGCTAGTGCACAGCTTGGCCCATGCTTGGGTGACATGTTGTAACGTTTCATAGCTCGTGATATAAAATGAGTGCAGTAAATAGCTCGGTTAATAGGGCGCCAATCTCCAACAGACGGTTGTGAGATAAATTTATATTTATTAAATGGAGATTCTTTACTTTCGGGGGAGGGGCAGCAGAGGCTAGCTGTAAAACACCTTATTCTATTATCTTGACCTCTGGGAAGTCTAGCATTGAGTAAATATTGACTGAAAGTCATAGAAGTTAAAAATAATTTATTAACAAACAGGATGAGATGAATGACGTCTTGCGACCTTTCAAACAGATAAAATAAAAAGGGGAAGTAATTTCTTTAAATTATTGAAGTTAATAGTATTTACGTCCGACTTGCAATTGACAAATATGCATGAGCTCACCGGGTTGTAGATCTTCCTGGGCGATGTTGGCGGAGGTATCTCGTTCCTGAAGTAGACATCTCGCGTAGTCTTCCATGGTTCCCTGTACCAATCCTACCTGATAAAGCTATCTGCCCACTAATTGCACAGATACTGTCGCCTAGCTGAGTGAATGGAATGGTTTCACTCGTCTTCGATATTCAGCGCAATGCTGGAAATATCCTAGCTAGATCTCCACTGAGTTTACTAGTTGAACTTTATGAAATTTTGTAGTTGAATCTCAACAAGTGAGGTCCAAGTTTAGAATTTTCAAGTGCTTTCAAGTGAAAACATAATAATATTCTTCCTCTCCATACAGCTCTGTCCCGGCTTATATATGGCAATTATATCTCCCACCAGCAGTAGGGGATCTGCCAATTGCAATATCAAACTATTGTCTCCAGAAAGTGACGCTCCTTCCTATTGGCCGAAGTAAGTCCTTTATCATGCACCAAGTGGCTATATTGGGGTGAAGGTCTCTCCCCAGTGACACACTTCCATATTGGTGTCATGTAGCGGTATCTTCCTTAAAAATCACAATGTTGCAGTTTTCTCGTCGTAAAACAATTTATTCTAAAAAGCTGTAGGGTCCATTGTTCTGACATCTTTTAGAATTAGCCTGTTGGCTACCGAGGGTCTCTCCTGGTTGCGGCTCCCTTTTCACTCTTCCGGCCTCTTCATAAGCTGTTTATGACGGGTCGAGCGGTATCTATTGTCAGTTGTTAGTTCCGCAAGTGAGCCCAAGAAATATATTTATTGGGGGAGGGGTTGTAAATTTACGGTTTGAAATCTCGGGTCGACGTCTAATTACAAAAATGGATGAGAATGAACATATGATTTTATATTACCCTTACACAATAAATATATACATGCACTATCGTTGCAATTGCACATCAATATAGTACTCTTAATTCAATTGTTTTGGGTGTGGTGTACAAACACCACAATCGCCCCCATGAGTCGACGAATAAATTCCCAATTTTGAGAATGACTCATCCCCTGAAAACAATTACACAACACTTAAATACATATACACAACACTCTCAAATCTTCAGATCAACAATACATTTAAAATGTCATTTCTTTCAATGTGTCCTGTTAACCAGTTTGTCTGAACTTATTTCACTTGAAGGGCGTTCTTTATGGCATACAGCATTTCAACTGTAGAAGGTTGAATTTTACACGAATAATTGCACACGCATACACACGCAAAGTGTTTGCTCTTACAAAATGCAATTACAAGTCGGAGGATAAGATAATATGTCTTATGCCTTGTGTAACACCATCTTTCAACAAAACATTGCTCTTCCCAGTAGTCACTACTTACGGAAAATTTATTCTTAACAAAACTTCATGGTATCAAAATTAGACAACTTAGCGACATAGTGGTACACTCTATCTAACCAACTACCTGCGCTCCTACCAGCCTATATATCCTTACATTATTTCAATGCGTTACCATTACTGTTATTGTAACACTTTTATTATAACCATCCTACACTATCTTACTCACAAATCTAAATCATATTCACACCCTGTATCTTAATCATTATTATTTGAAAAACACCCTCAATTCTTCTCCGCCTCATCTAATTACTGTCATCGCTTCTGACATAACTTCAGAGTTCAGTAGCCCTCAATGCTTTCTCTCTCAAACTACTGGTACACCGCTACTCAATTTACATTTCACACGAATAAGTCGTATTTTACTTACCTCTTTCTCTTCCTTGAATCCTACCACCTTTAACTCAAATAACTTCGAATTTTAACAAATTCCTTTCAATAACTTCTAAATATTATGCCAACCATCTATTATTATTATTATTATTATTATTATTATTATTAGTTTTACTTTCATGTGTGCCGTACAACAACACACCATACCATCAACTCGCTATCGCTCATCATCAGTAACATTTACAAGTGGTTTAACTAGGTATTTGGCCTTGCAAAATATATTTGGCTAAGTTCCAAAACTTGCGTATTAAGATCTTGAAACTATAACTTGGATCATCTCTTGGGTGTACTCCCTCATTACTCTGTTTCCTTGTGTGCATACATTCGCTATTTTTATACTTCAAAACTCCCAACATCTACGAGTACTTCACGTATTCACGTAGACACCACAAAAACCTCCTCAAAACTCCCAACATCTACGAGTACTTCACGTATTCACGTAGACACCACAAAAACCTCCTCAAAACTCCCAACATCTACGAGTACTTCACGTATTCACGTAGACACCACAAAAACCTCCTCAAAACTCCCAACATCTACGAGTACTTCACGTATTCACGTAGACACCACAAACAACCTCCTGCTCAGAGTTATTAATCTCCTCTGGCATACTTACTTCTCCAAAACCTTCCTCCACCATAACTTAATTTGGCCACTTACCAACCTGAAACCTCATTGCTCAACGGCATTAAAACTCGCTGGCATCCTTACTTATTACCTCAGTCACGTCATTTACGTGAAATTTACACACACATATACATACATATATACACACACATCCATCTCCAAGTACCAGATGTCCTATAGTTTAATACTTCCTTATTTCCATCAGATGTTGGTTATTTCACACCATGCCTTACTATCCATCACTTCTAAACCACTTCTAAATTTCTCCAACTGTAGTCACTGATGACTTCGCTGTTCTCAAATGAAATTTCTTTTATGCATATCAATACTTACTTCAATTCATTAATTTTATCACTACTGTACCTCATCTTAAATCAGTCACGAATCTCTACGTTATTATTATTATTATTATTATTATTATTATTATTATTATTATTATTATTATTATTATTATGGTTGTCATAATAGTTCTTTCATTAGGTTACTTATCATTTCTCTTATTACTTTCTCAGATATCCTTAGGATACTTACTTCTTGCAGACTACGCACCTTTTAATACAGCGTAACTCGATAAGCGGTTCACCGTCTTTAACTAGTTTATAAGCACAAGCTTTTATTTGCTGCTCCCTCACTGTTTCATACAACTCTGAACTGATACAAGATTTCAGGCTTCAAAAATCCACCAAAATTTTCATCTACGCCCCCCACACTTCTATTTAAACAATGAGCTGACATGCTCCACGACCTTAATCTCTATTAATACTCTTTACCTCCTTATTGTAGTATATACTTTAATATCTACGTCATAACTCCCTAATTTAATTACATTAAATAAATACACTTTAACTACACGACTAAGTCTCCGACCTCTTTTTACACTCCACTATTCATTTATGATTCATTGTACAGTTGCTCTCATTTCTTTCTTTCTCCCCGGTGTCATTGTTACTCTCTTCTCTTCTCATAATAATAGTCTCTACTTTCTCATTACTAGGCCTATATTTATCTATAGTAAAGTTACTCTTAGTCTCTCCTCCTAACGTCTCACTTAACATCTCTAGGGGGCGTGGTGGCTCAGCGGTCTAGCTGTATGCCTCTCACCAAGGCGGTCCGGGTTCGATTCCCGGTCAATGCATGTGAGATTTTCGAAGTGAAATGCCATGTCCTGTGGTTCGGATTCCACGTAAAAAGGAGGTCCCGTGGCTCATAATCACAAGATTCACGGTCACGTAAAACTACAATCTTCCTTCTTCCTTAACATCTCTACTTCTAACCTCCATTCCAAATAGTAATCTTCATCCTTATCTTTATATCTCTTTCTAATCTCATCTAACAATGTGACCTGGCTTTTCCGCTTTGTCCTACTCCTACCGATTTTAACTTCCGTCATCTGCTTTCCTCGTTCACTGTAATCTACCTGCTGACTTTGTGCTAACACAAGCATCTCCATCTCAGCTAAGTTTACGTAACTAGAAACTGCCCCTACTTTAGGAAGACTTTTCCTAATGTCCTGCTCTATTTCCACTATCCTACTTTCAACATTTACTCTAACCTGATTGTCCTCCTCTTTAACAACTTCCTGGATTCTACAATCCTGAGGACCTATTGTTTACTCTACTTCCCATATTTCTACTCCTAACTGTTCTTCAAACATATTCTTCTCTCTCATTCTCTGATCTATCATCTCTTCCTCCAGGTCCTCAACTCTCTCCTCTAACTGTTGATTAGGCTTACAAAATTTGTCATGACCTATTTCTACTTTCTGCTCTACTTCTGATCTCATTTCAGCTAATCTTTCCTCCTCCTGATTCTGAATTTCTAATCTACTCTCATCTTCATTCATGTCCTCCCTTTTCTGTTCTACCTCTTGCTCTTTCTCACATAAACTACTATTGACTATTTCTAGCTTCTTATCTTCTTCTGTTTCCTTGTCCAGCACTTGCCATCTTTGGTTGAATTCGACATTCTGTTTTATTAACGCCTCCAATGCTAATGTATTTGGTCTAATTTCTCGTTAACTTCTGATTTATTTTGATCTAGCTCATGTTTTATTTCTTTAATACTTTGATCTAGTTTTTGACTACTTTGATCTATTTTCTGACTTAATTTTTGATTCATCGCGAGCATCTCTCCCATCATCTTGATTAACCTTTCTTCTTCTATATTTATGTTTTTGCTCTTTTCTAGGACTTCCGCGCCCCCCATCATACTCTTCTGTGATTCAAACGACTTGTCTACCTCGCCGCAACTCTGAGCATTGTTACTCCCGCTAGCTAAGTCTTTCTCCACTACCTCTGCCTCGGTACCTTTAACTATGTTACCACTACGTAACGTCATCATCTCGTTCTAATCTCCCATGATTCACTTTACATAAGTTACTTTATTATTATGAAAACCAATTAATTTTATTTCCAAATGCAATTTACTAATGTTATTTATTTCTTTAAGGTGTTTTATAGCTTTCGAGCTCCACGTTGGGCGCCATGTTGTAACGTTTCGCGGCTAGTGCACAGCTTGGCCCATGCTTGGGTGACATGTTGTAACGTTTCATAGCTCGTGATATAAAATGAGTGCAGTAAATAGCTCGGTTAATAGGGCGCCAATCTCCAACAGACGGGTGTGAGATAAATTTATATTTATTAAATTGAGATTCTTTACTTTCGGGGGAGGGACAGCAGAGGCTAGCTGTAAAACACCTTATTCTATTATCCTGACCTCTGGGAAGTCTAGCATTGAGTAAATATTGACTGAAAGTCATAGAAGTTAAAAATAATTTATTAACAAACAGGATGAGATGAATGACGTCTTGCGACCTTTCAAACAGATAAAATAAAAAGGGGAAGTAATTTCTTTAAATTATTGAAGTTAATAGTATTTACGTCCGACTTGCAATTGACAAATATGCATGAGCTCACCGGGTTGTAGATCTTCCTGGGCGATGTTGGCGGAGGTATCTCGTTCCTGAAGTAGACATCTCGCGTAGTCTTCCATGGTTCCCAATACCAATCCTACCTGATAAAGCTATCTGCCCACTAATTGCACAGATACTGTCGCCTAGCTGAGTGAATGGAATGGTTTCACTCGTCTTCGATATTCAGCGCAATGCTGGAAATATCCTAGCTAGATCTCCACTGAGTTTACTAGTTGAACTTTATGAAATTTTGTAGTTGAATCTCAACAAGTGAGGTCCAAGTTTAGAATTTTCAAGTGCTTTCAAGTGAAAACATAATAATATTCTTCCTCTCCATACAGCTCTGTCCCGGCTTATATATGGCAATTATATCTCCCACCAGCAGTAGGGGATCTGCCAATTGCAATATCAAACTATTGTCTCCAGAAAGTGACGCTCCTTCCTATTGGCCGAAGTAAGTCCTTTATCATGCACAAAGTGGCTATATTGGGGTGAAGGTCTCTCCCCAGTGACACACTTCCATATTGGTGTCATGTAGCGGTATCTTCCTTAAAAATCACAATGTTGCAGTTTTCTCGTCGTAAAACAATTTATTCTAAAAAGCTGTAGGGTCCATTGTTCTGACATCTTTTAGAATTAGCCTGTTGGCTACCGAGGGTCTCTCCTGGTTGCGGCTCCCTTTCCACTCTTCCGGTCTCTTCATAAGCTGTTTATGACGGGTCGAGCGGTATCTATTGTCAGTTGTTAGTTCCGCAAGTGAGCTCAAGAAATATATTTATTGGGGGAGGGGTTGTAAATTTACGGTTTGAAATCTCGGGTCGACGTCTAATTACAAAAATGGATGAGAATGAACATATGATTTTATATTACCCTTACACAATAAATATATACTGTACATGCACTATCGTTGCAATTGCACATCAATATAGTACTCATAGTTCAATTGTTTTGGGTGTGGTGTACAAACACCACAACACTAAGCAAGCAAATTTGAAGGTCAATCACCACTATTGGTATCTTCACAAAGAATACGTTTTGGAAGACATGCATGTTACCCACCAACCTAGTGGTTGAGGAGAAGAAGAAGAAGAAGAAGAAGAAGGACATTCGCATTAGAAGGAAAAGTACAGCTGGCGGTCCCATGTTATAGATTTATGGCATGATAAAGAACCTTCCACTAATTACACCTGTATGAAGCTAAAGTATAGGTAACAACGTTCGTCGTCAGGAGCCGACTGCGGTGACATCTAGTAACAAAGTTCAGAATCGTTGTCGTTGAGGGTGGCGTTTGGTAGCAAAAGTTGGAACTACTTGAAAATCTAATGTGTGCAGTCCTTACTTGAATTAAAAACAGATAACACACACACTGATACAGCCATCACAATTAACACCGGTTATCAGACAGATTCTACACACACCCAAAATACACGGAGCTACATGACTGCGTTGTCGCAACCCCTAAACTGAGGAACCAACCAACCAATCATTCTCAAGTAATTATTTTTTTCAGGATTAGGGAGGGAATCACCCATTACAATTGAGTACAACCGCGTTGACCGACTGAAAAACATTACATTTCGATTACTAAGGCAACACTGAAAAATGATAAACAGACTTAAAATGTCTCAAGCAATCAGGACTTTACCTGAGTCCTTGGGATTTCCGGTCCGATGCTGCTGTTACCAAATTAGCCATCACGAACGGCCACCTCAAGAGCACTCCTGTCGGTGAAGGTATTTTGAGATTTGCAATTTACACGTCCGATTGAATACCAAGTTATATATTATGTCTTGTTGTGTACACCGGAAGGTCCCAGGTTTGAGTCCTGATCCTGTCAGTCATTTTAACTCTCGGTAATTAATAATGGCTTGTAATGTATGCACACCGTGGCTCGCCTCCTTGTTTAGGAGGGAGGTATGGCAAGTGCGATGAAGCTTGCTGGCTATTAGGATAACAGAACTTGTCAGAAGGTTAGACTAGCATGCAAACCCGCGCACACGCATGGTAGAGCAGACGCAAGGAAAGCTTGCCGAAAAATGCTGCGCAGATCTCCGGCCATGTTCGGGAGTTCGTGAGTGTTCGGTAGTGGCATACAACGCCCCTCCCACTTCCCGGCAGTAGCTGGCTAGCAGCAGTTCTGAACGAATTGTCTGCCCAGGCTTGGCAGGCTGACTGTGACTGGGGTTCAAGTGAGATCTCAGCGCGTGTATGTAATGTCTTACACAGTAATAGCCTAAAATTACCGTTGAAGATGCAGGAAACAACAAAGAGATTAAGAATTATCTAATCGTAAAATAGCGCATATGTTTCCAGTGAGACGTGTTTCGTTTTACATGATGTATACACATTATAAATAACTTCCCTAATTTGACTGTGTAAAGTTTTGGCACTCCCTAATTTAGAGCAAAACGGTGGCATTGCTAAGTACACTGAATATTATACACAACTTTCAAGGCTTTAGGTATTCAACTAACGCACTTTCAGCTACGAAATATACATAAAATAGTAATAATACACACGTGTGATGGATGCCTCCTGCTCTCTACGTTTGGTTCACAGCTGTAGACAGTCTCGGAGCGAGCTGCGTTCTTGAAGAGTTGAGTGAGCAGTGAGCCCGGTAATCAGCATTACAGGAGCCCCGCAATGAGCATTAAAATACGCCGATTGATATTGGTATCTGCGCATCGTTGAGTTTCGGCAAGCTTTTCTTGCGTCTGCTCTAAGTCTATACATTTAAGTGGAGGTGGTGAATGTTACATTAAGGGTTGAAATATCGAGGTGATCTGCCCCAACACAGAACGGTAAAGACATAAAACCAACTATTATTAATTATTTAGGCCTATCATCTCAAAATATTTTGATTTCATGCCCTGATTGCCTATAGGTTATAGACTAAGTCTACCATTTATAATTCCAGTTCCTTTAGTGTCGGGGTTGAGATACGATGAATTTCTATGTGGAGGATGGTATTTATGGCCAACTTCATGAGAGGAATTAATGAGAAATTAAATTAACGCAGATCAATAAAACTGCTCGAAATTTGGAGAAAGGGCCGTGGCCTTATGCGCCCCGATAAACACGGCAAGCTAAGCCGGCTTTGACTGGCGCAGACCGCGGGCCCGCGTACACGTTTCAGCCGATGGTTGGCGTGAAGTTTTACACTTTTACCAAACATGTTCAATAATATGTACTTACAGTGCTCATAATCGGTGCTGAATATGTTCTTCCTCTCTTGTAACACACACCTGACATCTTCTGATGAAGGAATGTACAACGATCCAATCTAATTTTTGTTGTCTGTTATCTTTTTTACGGAGCCAGTTTTCTTGAATCGTTTACCGAGCCTCCTAATTGTACAGGCATTAGGTATTGGTCTTCCTGAAAACATGATTTGAAATTTTCGTCTTGTTTCAGATAACTCACTAAACGATATGAGTCAGTGGAGTGGGGTATTGCGAGGTCCGCACCTGGCCAGCCAAATTACACAATAATTCGCCGTGGTCCACTCATTTGGCTGGCCAGGTGCGCAGAAAGTGGACCTCGCTTTACCCCGCTCCGCTGACTCATACCGTTAGTTCACACGTGTTTTGTCATTCATAAGGACGTGTATCTGCGAAGCTTAGACGTTAGTGTTGCACGTTTAGTGAGTATTGTGTTTAATGTGAACTGAACTTAAACCATACATAAGAGATGAAATTGAAGCCATCACTGCTGTGGAACTTAAGAATGTTGTCCATTCTTTCATCAGAAGATGTCAGCTGTGCGTTACAAGTGAGGGAGGACATTTTCAGCATCGGCTATGGGCACTGTAAGTACACATTATTGGAGATGTTTGGTAAAAGTGTCAAAGTGTGCGCCACCCACCGACTGAACCGTGTATGCGCGCCCGAGATCTGCGCCAGTCAAAGCTGGCTTAGCTTGCCGTGTTGATCGGGGCGCACATATATAACGACCCTGTACCTTAGCGGCATTTGCATGGAGTTGAAAATGGAAAATCAAGGAAAACCCCAATTCAAGGATGGTTGAGGTGAGAATCGAATACACTCCTTTTCACTTCTGCAACACTAGGCTGATTGTACCCCGTTCCAGCCCTCAGACTAGATTTACATTTGTTGCCTGAGCAGGGGATTGCCTCCAGGACCTTTGGGACAGGATTTACAATAGATCACAGAGGACGGAAAAGATATTAGGTGACCAAGAAAATAATCCCGTGAATGTGTACCAAGAAATGTGCCTATTCTAGAATGACCACCCGGCTCATAGTTTGTGAATTAGGGCGGACACAAGCCTGTGCGACGACACCCCAAGCAACATCCGCAGTGGGGCATGGGAAACTAATTCTCGTATCATGCGGCTACTCAATTGCCGTTGGAATGCTGAGTACCCAGTATTCCAGTGCTTATGTCAGATCCTGTCTCTGATGGAGCCGGTGATTGAACTAGTGGCCTTCTGAGTAAGAGGTAAGCACCTTAAGACTTGCAAATAAGGTACTCTGCAGGTTGATCGGCAGCTGGCAGAACAGGTGTTTTGGGTGATGATAGAGGGAGAAGTTCTTAGGCAATAAGAGTCGGAAGATGCATGAGCATGATTATTTGGTCCAATAAGTTGTATAGAAAATGATGTCAACTGCCAAGCAGAAGCTGCGTGCGCATAAATTCCCAGGGTAGATTATGGTGTTTGAACGGCAGTATTAAAGGTGCCGGGACATTCTAATTGGTCCGTTTGCGCTTAACGAGGGCTTTTTAGCTTATGCGTGGAGAGTTTGAAACCAGGTCTTTAATAGTTGAAGATTATCCTGAATACAGTAACATACACCACATTAGAGAGACTAGACTTGGCAACTTACAGGTACATTTGTACGAGAAACACGTTGCAATTAGGAATGCGAGAGGGGGAATAGCCCAACGGGATAAGGGATCCTCACACACTGGAATTTCCCCTCAGTCGAGTGCATACAGTGACCAAGTTAACTGCTCTCAACAGGACCGCGCAAGACTCATCCAGATAAGTAGCCTGTACAATACAATGTGAATTGACCATTTACAACAACCACATATTCACTTCAAACAAGCAAATTCCGGAGGTCAATCACCACTTCCAATATCTCAATAAAACATCACTTAGACCACAACTAACAAATATTGACGAGTTGCATTATCTCAACTAATACTGCAACTAAATAAGTGTGTATATTTTAATACTTTCATCCATATTTTCAGACATAGATGTTACGGCCTAAGTGTAATGGATCTGATGATGATCGGTTGAATTTCGAAACTGATCATCCAAGTGTATTTATTAATCTAGCTTGCCACGGTGGATGAGTGGTTATCTTGTCGGATTACAAACCCCAAGCTTGCAGGTTCATTCCTGGCCGTGGTAAGTGATTATTGAAAGGCGGCAAAAATTACGACACGCATGTCATAGATGTTGGCATGTTAAAGAACCCATTTGAATTCAGTAGGCCGTGTTCATAATGGCAAAATTAACCTCGGGATTTTCCGCTAACACAAAGTTCCTCATTTCTCTACTAGAAAGCGCTATAGTGTTCAATGAGCTTAGATACAGCTAACCTCCTTGACATTCATGGCGCTCCAAGGAGCATTAAATTCGACACGCAAGCTACCCTCTGGGTGTCAATTAACAAAGCTTCCCCGGCACTGAGGCCATGCGATATTATTATAATTCAAGTGAGGATTGCAGCAGCCAACGATAACTAGCCAGGTGCTGGCTGCGGTGGCATCTAATAGCCAAGTTCACATCTAGTTATCGTTGGCGGTAGCATTTGGTAGCAAAAGTAGGAACTACTTGCAGTCCTTACCGGAATTACAGATAACACACACTAATGCAGCCATCGCAATTAACACCGGTTATCAGACAGATTCTACACACACCCAAAGTAGCCTATACGGGGCCACATGACCGCGATATCGCATCCCCTGAAATGAGGAACCAACCAACCAACCTCTATCCCTTCTCTTCATTTGCAGTCGCCAGAAACATCTCTCCTCTCTCACTCGTCGATTTATTACTTACTCTATCTACCCATCTGATCATCATTCTCCTGTAACACCACATTTCAAATGATTCTATACTTTTCTTTTCTTTTCTTTTCTTTTCTGCTGCGCCAAAAGTCCCAGTTTCATTTCCATAGAGCGCCACGCTCCAGACAAAGCCTTTCAAATATATGACTTTCTAATACTTAAATGTTTTGATTCCTCAGATTTATTTTCTGTGATAATACTTTCCTTGCATGTAGGCCTGTACATACTTTCTATAGGCTCTTTACTTCGTCCGTCGCTGCTTAAATTGCGCCCTAAATAGCAGAAGTCTCCTACTTTCTTTAGCTTTTCACTGGTCAACACGTATTGATGATTCCAAAGTCACTCAACTTGCGGGCTGTCCCATCAATCATTGGGCTTGCGTTCCTCTCCCACCCGGCGTTATTATCAGGGTAGCAGGAGATTGTAGGTGGTACCGAGTGCTGTAGCCTGCTATTGATTGCTATAGAGCGTCCAGGGTTAAGAAAAGACTACAGGTCTTATGGGCTAGCCGCACTCCGCATTTGCCGTATATCCTCGCACATCGTCGCCCGGACACTCGTTGTGAAGTACAGTGAAGACATAAAATTATACTTCGCCTAGTGCAGCTGTTTTAGTGATTGAAATAAGTTAGATAATAATACTACTTCTACTGCTACTACTATTAATAATAATAATGAAATATGATCAACTCGTAGTGTAGCGGCTATCATTCTTGGCTGCCACTCCGGAGGTCCGAGTTCGATTCCCAACTCAGCCAAGAACTGTAATTATAGTTAAAGCCCTGCGCGGACGCGGATATCCGCATCTGTTCTTGCCATGCGGATATAGTTAGCGTGGCTGTGCGGATAGCGGATAAGCTGCGGATAATGTTTGGAGAAAATTTGCGGATAGTTTTTAAAATATAATCCGAACTTATTTAATATCATTATTAAGATCCGGATGTTTATGACATACCGGTATCATATTTTGGCGTTATGTTTTTCTCATGACAAATGTAAAATGATGATTTAACTTAAGCTAATCACATTCAAATTATGTCATTAAGCAGAATTACCACTCCGAACAGGAAAGACTTGCAATTCCGGCTGTGTATCATTCATTGTAAACATAGCACATGATATACATAGCCTAAGGGAACAACGTTTCCTCACATGTCTCAATATGTTGCTTTAGTAATTTATGCTTTATCTAATTGAAAATATTAATGTAATGCCAGTAGGTTCGGATAACAAACATGGGGATGGGGAAAGAGTCATGCGGTTGCGGGGCAGATGCGGATAACAACTGTGCGGATGCGGAGCGAATAACAACTGTGCGGATGCGGGGCGGATACGGATAACAACTGTGCGGCTGTGGGGTGGATGCGGATAACGTTTTGTTTATCCGCGCAGAGCTCTGGAACGGAGTACACATACTCGTGAGGCGGGCATTTCAGTCATCCTGGAAGTGGTTTCCCCACTTCTACTCCAGACGAATGCCGGGATGGTTCCGAACTGAAGCCCCCCCCCATTCCCAGTACTCATCTGAATTACAAATACACACCACTACATACACCACAGTAACATAGGTTATCAGGCAAATTGAACCCATACCCAGGTACACTGGGTTTAATGAGCCCCTCAAATGTGACAACAAATAATACAAGAACAAATTACCACATGTGTGTCCAGAACCCGAAGTGAATCCCCAGCTTGCATCGCATTGTTCCTTATCAACAGGGGTCACAGCGCTGAGGAGACATTTCACAACGAAGACGGCTATAACACGGAAGTACCGTTAACAGATTGATGCGTGAGTGACAGCTGGACCTGCTCTCACCTGCTGGCTATAAATATCGTACCTCCAGTAATGTTAATTCACTCATAAATGATGTCAGATGCGAAATTTTGATCGCAACAGTCAATAGATATTCTTTCTACCCAACGTAACTTAAAGAAGAACGAAAAGAAAGTCGAAAGTCCTATTTGCAAGAGAAGCACATTACCGACAAATACGAGTATAAATTAAATGCCTTTTAAAAGTAATTTTAAAATAAATTATCTACTTACATTATCAGAGGTGCCATGTTCATCTATTCCATTTCAACACTACTTGAAGAATCTTCATCTGAAGAGTCACCGAGACGGACGATGATTGGTTCGATGTCATCTTGAATTTCATCAGCCTTCCACATATCGCCTTCAATTTTCTTTAGGCTACATGGTTTACGTAGTTCCTCCAGTTATCAGGTGTCACACAAGCTAAACCTTCCTGAGTTAACTTTTTCATTTCTTTCACTTTGAAGTCCGTATTGTGTAAGCTCACGTGATGTTTTGCCGGGGCCCATACGAGTTCAATGGGGTTTAATTCGCAGTGGTAGGGAGGCAGTCGAAGTACCGTGTGCCCTCTTTCTAACGCAATTTCGTCTATCTTGTACTTATCGTATTTGCCCTTTTCCAAAGCAATAATGTCCATTAAATCTTTCTTCAACATGTGATCTTCGTACTGAATATGATGCTCCGTCATCCATCCTTGCATATCGCATTTCTTCCAGCCTTTTGTCGGTATTGGCTTCTTCTTCCTGCTGTGGTAAGAAGCATTATCAATAACAATTACGGAATTGGGAGGCAAATTTGGAAGAAGCTTTTCTGAAAAGTATGTTTCATAACACACACCGTCCCCGTATTTTTCTTACACAAAAAAAAAAACATATTCAGCGTTAGGCACGAACCCATTTTCGTTACCTGCGTGAACAATAGCAAATCGTGGCCCACGAGCGGTAGGGGTTTTCAATCTGGTGTATTCTTTGAATACACGGTACCTGAGATATAATTTTTATTGCTCCTTGCATGTTCAATTCTTCCTTCCTCTTTGTCAAACACCAACAGTGATCTTCTGTTTTCTCCTTGATGGGCAAATCTCTTATGTCTTCATAAGTCTGTTCTAGATATATAACTTCTGTGACCCACCTAGCGTCATCTCGCAGCGAATCTCTGAAGCTCCTCAATTCTTCCTGGTGCTAGAGGACTTACTTATCCATTTGGCCACCAGATCCTGTTACCATCGCCAGCTATTTTCTCCTTGAGCAAGAGGACTACGTCTACTTCTTTACTCACCATGCTGCGCTAGTATCATCTGTTATCAACTCTTTGAAGACCAGCTCAGCAAGAGAAGATCATTTTTTGTTGTAACATTGGCAATGTTTATATGTTCTCCTTTTGTCTCCTACCCCCCACTCTTTTCCCCTTCCTTGGACCCTCCGTGCTCCGTTGAGCAGGTCTCACTTCTCAGTCGGCAGTTGACACGATCAGTTAAGGCTCCTCTCGAGCCAGCCTCCTCAAACCAAGAGGCACACACTCTTCTACGCCATGTTGGCAAGGTAGTTGTCATCAAAGGAAACTTCGCCTTCAACATGAAATCAAGATAAGTACCATCTTAAAGTTTTAACCTCATCTTCATGGTTTTAACTTCCACGTGCTTTTATCGATACTTTTATAGACAGTGTGAAATTATTTATTTTGGGGCAAAAATCATTCTTCGTGGGATTTGCCATGTTAAGCTTTTGCTCTTATAAGCTAATCTTACTAAAAAAGAGCTTTTCTTAAGCTATTCAAATGAGAAATCCTCTCGCTACGTGGGATATTACCTAATACCCGCTGTCTATAATTCACCAAGCTAGTTCCTCCATTGGATTTTCTCAACCCCATTTTTCTACCAAGGTCGTTCTGGAACCTTCTAGATTCGGTATTTCATCTACAAGTCCTGCCGTTGAAATTTTCACTCACTTGTGAGTATGTTATTTAAAATTGAAGAATATCATTCCTGAATTAAAAGCTCAATAGCTAACTTTCTTCCACCGCTGGAACCGCTGGAATGTTCTATGGCACATTTAATTGTAACTCACAACTTTCTCAAGAAATAGACTCTCACCTATATAGTGCAATCAGTTATTTCCATAATTGCAATAATTTTCTTTCTCATAAACTTTAGTGTTTCTATAGTGAACTTTGCTTCCATCTTTATAGACTACAGTGATAACCAGTGCTTGCTCCACGTTTCTACCGCGTCGCGATCGTCCGTTTACATTAAATATGGCCATGAACATTGATCCTATATCCCAATGATCTTTCCTCAACCTTCTACTAACCACCCATATTAATAAAATTGTAAATTTTCTATAAGGTGTCACTCACGAAGTGCCCTTCCAACTTTGCTAGTTTAACATTAATTAAATTCTGTATAATTACGTGTGTGACACACGATTCAAATTCACATTGTTCCTTTCCTATAATCAGGGAAAACAATTCCTTAAACTCTTGAGCGAGTCATGTTCAGGTTTCACGAAATGGAAACTGTCCCATTTGGCTAGTGATTCCTGCTCAAACTTGGGAAGTCTAGAACCTTCCTTTTAACTTTCTTCAGGTTTCACAGTAAGTGACCTGCCCTCTTTTGTATAATTCTCCTATAGTAATTCTGTTTAAATATAAGAAGTTGTAGAAACATCCATCTTATTCTTCATGTTTTTCTTATTGTTATTTTCGAAGTTGTCACTTTCTCTAGAACATTCTCTCAAGAATTTCTTAAAGTACACTCTTTGTACTAAATTTAAATGTTTAAACTTTAATTACTACACATGTCTTTTTATTTTCTTATAAAGATTTTAGTAACATGTAAGGTTTCAAACCTCATAAATTGTCAATTGCCTGGAGCAATCGTTTAATGTGAGGAGGTCTGCGACCCCATTTCTTAAAAAAGTTTAACTGAACTATGTTTGTCAAAATTATATTACTTAATTGTTAATTTCCTCAAACTTCTTTGAATTGTTAAATAAATGAAGCGTTTCTTTTCGCTTTTTCATTTTCTAATACAAAGTTTAGGCAAAATCCTGTCTTCCTTGGCTCTCCCTACTCAATGCCATTAAAATCATTAATAGGGCTTTCACCATTTGTTGCATTTGAGCAAGAACTCTTAATTTTCATCTCACTAAAGTTTCTATTAGCTTTAATAGCTAATTCTAATTGGCCAGTAAGGCAAATAAAGCTCGCTAAGCCAGCTACCTGCTTGTGGAGACCCTCTCCGAAAACTTATGGTCAGTTTTCTAAAAGACAAGTGTTTCTTTTTGTCTAAACTTTTAGCCGGCTCCTCGCTGAGTAAAAGCTTAGCCATTTTCCAATGCAACCATTGGTTCATTTACCAAAATTACTCCATAAGGTATAATCTTTTATCATTTACCTTCTTAGAGACACTTGGTCGCCTTTACCGGAACTCCATAATTTTGGAAATTGAAAATACTAAACCTGAGTTAAATCATTGGCATTCTTCGAATTATTTTGCAAAAACGAATTTCTTTGAGCAGACATACAGTAAATTTGTTCCTCTCAGTCTTGCCAGACCATCACTCTTCCCCATAGTAGTTTTATATATGCTTGAGAGGGATTATACGAAAGCCACTCTCTTGCAAACCGCCCAAGTTCTATCTGTGTTTCTCGTCAGCTTAGACCAAGTCCTTACTCATTTTAGGTATCCGAAAGCGGATTTTTGGTGGCAACCACCTTTAAGTGTGTTTAAAGTTAAACTTATTAATTTTGTGGAACTCTCCTCCTATTTTTCTATCCTTTTTCTCCAATCCAAAATCTACTTCCTTTTCTTAATCATCTTCCCTTGGTA
Source organism: Meconema thalassinum (assembly GCA_946902985.2). Lineage (NCBI taxonomy): Eukaryota > Metazoa > Arthropoda > Insecta > Orthoptera > Tettigoniidae > Meconema > Meconema thalassinum. Next base: position 2,079,159,576 of record OX336388.2, read on the forward strand.
GGTGGGTTATTCCTCAGCTAATAAACTACCCACAATCCGATCGATAACCCTGCAAGAAAAGCTTGCCTTGGTGTGGTAACCGTTTTGTCTTTCCACTCTTTAGCCACGGTTATTCCAGTGTTAGCCCAACTTTCGTCTGTATAAACTATGTTCCGATCTTCTTCTCTATACCTTTTAATTTGTACGAGATACTTAGACGCCAAGACACGATATCATCCCTTTCTATTAACATTGCCCTATTTCCCCTTCTTTCATAAGTAAAATTCATTTCTCTGAGAACAACATGCAACATAGATTTCTTAAAGTCGGGCAGTTCTGGGTTAGTGTTGATAGAAGTCAGGACTGTCTTCAGAGTTGGGGGTTGTTTTCTAAAATAGAATTCATGAATAATCCTCCGTATTCCACTTCAGACAAAATCATCATATTTAATGAGCCTAGAGTTACTGCGAATTAACTTTTTCCTTTCCCTTTTCTTGCTGGGACTCTGATGTGGCCCTGCACTGGTTTCCTTCCTTATTTTGAAGACGGAAGACCTTGAAATTCCTAAAGACTTAGCGGTTTCGTCCACTAACCAGCTAACACTCTGTCCTGGATGTTCCGTTTTCAAGTATGAAAATACATTAAGTACCATCTGTCGTTCCTTTCTCCTGAGAATTTCCCCACTTCTCCTTTTCACATGTTCAGCCATAACTACAGTTATCACTCGCTACTTTGAAGTATGATATGTAAAAACGAAACAGACAAAAACAAACAAACAATGTAACTATATACACAACGAAAAGTAAAATGTACACTATGAAGCACAATACAAGGTATTTATAACACTATGCACTCTCCAAAGCACTTGCACCTGACAAATAATAATTTTCACGTTCTTTTATGCCCACTGCTGTACGCTCACTCGTTTCTCCTCTCTGAGTACTGGCGCGAACTGACATTCCCGCTCGACTGTTCCTTTAAATAAGCCCACTATTCTAACACTTTAAATGATAAATTGAAATATATCAAAATGAGTTTACGTCTTCTTCAGTGTCGTAATGCACAAACAATACATGTTTCATAAGGAGACGAACGCATTTTCATAGGACTTCATTATAATACTAACTTACAGTTTGGAGCAATAGGGGTGAAACCAACAGAAGTAAAAGCCCATAAGGCCTGTAGTTTTTTCTTAACCCTGGACGCTCTATAGAAATGCAAGCTCATGAATGAACCTCGGAAGCTCATGTTTTTATTTAAAGGGCATACAAAAGAAATGTTCATATCTCTTTGCATGAAAATGTATTAAGTTTATTTTGCATATTTTGACTATTTGGCATATTTGAATAATAATTGACACGTTTACATCAGACGTTTCAACAAGATGTTCAGTAAAGAACATATAGCCTACTTTCTCCTAAATGCATGGGTATTGTTATAACTCTTTGTCCTTTTCAAGGAGTATGATTGAATGTTGGTTGTAGGAGCTTGTTGAAATACAACGTGCTATAGGGATATTAAACATGAATATGAGATGCCCTTTGCTAGTGCTACCTCTGTACCAAATTTCGTTCAATTCGGTTTCGCCGTGTTTGAATTGATAGGGGGAATCGATTTGCACACATACTTGGCCACCATCTGCAAACTATTGGGCTGATGTTCTTGCAGTTTGGTCAGAATATGTTTCCCACATAAAGATATGGTGTTGCAAAATTAGGTAGAGACTAGATTATTAGGTTGGTCGTAATTACATTTTAGCTTTTAACATTTGGGTGGCCGCGATTACGTTTCCATCAAGATAGCGGTGATACAAAACATGACACTGAGGTGCCCTTTGCTAGAGCTACCTCTATACCAAATTTCGTTCCATTTGGTTTCAGCGTGTTTGAATTAATAGGGGGAATCGATTCTGACACAAAGATGGCCGCCATCCGCAAACTATTAGGCGAATGACCTATTAGATTGGTCAAAGGATGCTCCCTCCATAAAGGTATGTAGTTGCAAAATTTGGTAGAGATCGGATGATTAGGTTAATCGTAATTTGATTTAAGCTCTGAACATTCGTGTGGCCGCCATTACGTTTCAGTCAAGATGGCGGCGATATAAAACATGACACTGAGGTGCCCTTTGCTAGTACTACCTCTGTACCAAATTTCGTTCCATTCGGTTCCACCGTGTTCGAATTAATAGGGGGAATCAATTTTGACATAAAGATGGCCTCCATCCGCAAACTATTAGGTGAATGACCTATTAGATTGGTCAAAGGATGCTCCCTCCATAAAGGTATGTAGTTGCAAAATTTGGTAGAGATCGGATGATTAGGTTAATCGTAATTTGATTTAAGCTTTGAACATTCGTGTGGCCGCCATTACGTTTCAGTCAAGATGGCGGCGATATAAAACATGACACTGAGGTGCCCTTTGCTAGTGCTACCTCTGTACCAAATTTCGTTCCATTCGGTTCCACCGTGTTCGAATTAATAGGGGGAATCAATTTTGACATAAAGATGGCCGCCATCCGCAAACTATCAGGTGAATGACCTATTAGATTGGTCAAAGGATGCTCCCTCCATAAAGGTATGTAGTTGCAAAATTTGGTAGTGATTTGATTTAAGCTTTGAACATTTGTGTGGCCGCCATTACGTTTCCGTCAAGATGGCGGCGATATAAAACATGACATTGAGGTGCCTTTTGTTAGTACTACCTCTGTACCAAATTTCGTTCCATTCGGTTGCACCGTGTTCGAATTAATAGGGGGAATCGATTTTCACACAAAGATGGCCGCCATCCGCAAACTATTACGCTGATGACCTATTGGTTTGGTCAATGGATGCTCCCCCCATAAAGGTATGTGGTTGCAAAATTTGGTAGAGATCGGATGATTAGGTTAATCGTAATTTGATTTAAGCTTTGAACATTTGTGTGGCCGCCATTACGTTTCCGTCAAGATGGCGGCGATATAAAACATGACACTGAGGTGCCTTTTGTTAGTACTACCTCTGTACCAAATTTCGTTCCATTCGGTTGCACCGTGTTCGAATTAATAGGGGGAATCGATTTTCACACAAAGATGGCCGCTATCCGCAAACTATTACGCTGATGACCTATTGGTTTGGTCAAAGGATGCTCCCCCCATAAAGGTATGTCGTTGCAAAATTTGGTAGAGATCGGATGATTAGGTTAGTCGTAATTTGATTTAAGCTTTGAACATTTGTGTGGCCGCCATTACGTTTCCGTCAAGATGGCGGCGATATAAAACATGACACTGAGGTGTCCTTTGCTAGTGCTACCTTTGTACCAAATTTCGTTCAATTCGCATTCACCGTGTTCGAATTGATAGGGGGGGACAGACATTCAGAGTACACACACTCACACACACACACAGACACACAGACACAAAAATCGAAAGTAGGCTAAAAATATTTGACATGAAATGCAGAAAATTGACGTCGTCATTCGTCCTGTTTATTACATAGTTTATCAACGACGTGTTGTCTTCAGAGAAAATTGCTTGTATTTCCAAACATAAACAATTCATGGACAGAGGCAGTTCAAATTCTGATTCAATGGCCTGTAGCTTTTACTCTAAAGTCCTCTGCGTGTTTATATAAGCTGATTTCCTGTGTATCCAATGTAAAATCAGCGGTTCATTTCGCGAGGATAATAAGTTGTAAGCTAAGTGCATTAGATTAATCCAGGAATTTAAAATGTAGGCTACCTGATGTGAAATATAGTTAAGAGTGAATCTTGTATTAGAAAGATAAGAATAGGAATTAAATGTTTAAAACTCTTCAATAAGTAAGAATAATTAAGAGAGTGTGGTGTGTGTCATTACAATGGAGTAGTTTTAAGACCGAGCTAAGAAAAGGTCAGTGTTATTTCATCTAGTGGACGGGGGAGTTTAGTACGGTCGCCACAGAACTCACCTCACCCCCAGAGCAAGCAGCCATCTTTGGGAGCTCGCACTGTCATAAATCAGCCAAGGAGGGTTGAATGACAATCTGTAAACAGAGGGTCAAGTCAGACCGGGACACTTGTTGAGAAGCAGTGTTCTATGTTACAATATAATGTAAAGGATCATGTCTTGTAGATCAGTTTTAGACAGACCTTTGTCCTAAAATATTTAATTAAGAGTCGGTTCTTGAACACACAATTTTCCTAAAATAATCCTGAAATTATGTCCATGTAGAATTAATAATAATAATAATTATTATTATTATTATTATTATTATTATTAATTCTTCTTCTTCTTCTTCTTCTTCTTATTATTATTATTATTATTATTATTATTAAGGACGGGTTCCCTTAAATTAAGGAATATTTCGAATGTAATGAGAGATACAGGTTTTCGTGTGATAAAAATGGTTAAAATGGTAGCCTATTAAATTTTGTTCGTGTGTAATTTGACAGTGAAATGAAGGTGGATTTGATACCGTTATGGAGAATACATGGGAGAATTTGAATGAGATTTAAACAGCCTGTGAAGGCTTGAGATAGGGCTAATGATGGGGGAAGAGATGAATGTATGATGTTTGTGAGTTATGATTATCCTCACGAGGGATTAAATTCAATTGAAAAAATTTTAATCACAGTTAATTAGTAATCAGAAGATTATTAGGAGAGTGATGTTAGTGAAGAGTATTTTGAATGTCATTGAGGACTCATGTGAGAGATCCATATTGTAGATGGAGGTGATGTTCAGTTTATTTGTTGTGTGTCATTTTGAATAAATTAGCTATTAAGAAGCCGTGTCGTTTATTCATTGGGAGATGTGAATGCTTGCTCAAGATTCTCATATGTGTGTTGCTAAATGTGGGAGAACTTACTACGTCCCGAACTGAGTGCCAAGCAGGTAAGACACATATATCCAATTGTTGGAATGGGTACAATATAGAACCTCAATTACTGGGACTTGCCAAAAGGAAAATCTGAAAAAAATACATATGATTAACAAATGGACTACTTATATAATAGGCCTACTTGTTAATGACTACAGAAGAGGAAGAAAACTATAGGATGGCATGATTTTTCATCAAGCGAGCATCATCAGATCAAATATAGGTTACAAAACAAAATAACTCTACAAAACATTACCACACCCACAATGACCCCTACAAGTGGTTGCTGCCTTCCAAAAACAAAAATTACGGCAAAATCTTAGAAAGTGTGGTAAACACTAAAGCATTGTGCACACGAAAACGGAACTACAGTAGGCTACTTAGTTTAATATCTACAATGTTACAAGACTGAGAAATGACGACCCCATCCACAAAAAGTCTCCCTCTACCAACTATTCTATGAAGGTGTAGCTACTATTGCTGTGATACACTTAAGCAATAATCCCTAAACTAGAATTGTAAACTACATGCAGAAATGACCTATGAGTACTCACTCTGCTGAGATGATGATAAAAAGTTAGAACTGCAACATACAAAAACAGTGTTTGTCTACTAATAATGCAGTGCTCCGGATCCTCTTCCTCCTAGTTTTGTTCTCTACTTTCCAGAGTTATTCTCCGTGTTAACACAGTAGTTAATTTTCTGTTAATTCATTTCAGGGGCTAGGGACATCTTAACCATCAGCCCATGTATTTTTGTGAGTGTTGGATTTGTCCGAAAAACTGTTCTTCGTTGGTGATTGTGACATCCAGTCAGAACTATAGAAACAGGGAAATACGTGCCTATCTTAAGAACCCTTTATCCACAGGCTGTATAAAGGATTCTAATAAATTATTCATCATCATTTGATATAGTTCTACAGACAGCAGATATGAGAGCCTGATGGAGTTGGGAAATGTTGAGAAATCAGTGGCAGAGAGAACACAAAGGTTTAAGCTCCTGTGGTATTTTAGAAAGTAGCCTGGGAATCGTGACGCAGAGGACAGGTGCAACTTTTAGCGCGAAGGAAGGCTTGGGTACGCATAGAACGGCTTGTTACTATGAGAGTTGGCGCCAAGAAGAAAATGAATGCTACGATGTGAATGGTCAATCCTCATGATAACCACTCCTTGTGGGAGGAAAATATGTAGGAGCTCGCGAAGATCTACAAGAGTCCGAACCAATAATATCAAGACGCCCTTTTTAAGCGGCAACTCGGCGTCATAACGCATCCTGGTTAATTAAGGCGGGAGTTATCTACGGATTAATTCCACGATCGATTCAAGCTAGCTACAGAATAATCTTTACCTCCAAATCTCTACGGACTCAATGATACCGATCGCATGCTAGTCTGATAATTATTATGGAATATTGTTCTGTAAACCCCCTTCCATGCCTACTCTAGCCAGTTTCAATTATAAGTGGTCCAGGAAGCTTCAAGAGGTGACTTTTATTTCAGCGTCTGAGGACGTAAGACTTTTATTTTAGCGTCTGAGGACGTAAGACTTTTTTTGAGCGTCTGAGGACGTGAGACATAACTTCTAATTTAAGTGTCGTGGACACTCTGCATATTTTTCATGTGTGTGGACATGGAACATTTTCGACAAGTTATAAGTGTAACTTCAGTGTTTTATTTGTAGTCCCTGTACTACCAGATAGGGGCAGTTCATCGTATTAATTCACCAATGGACAGTCAAGGAATTTAGTACTTGATCGGTGAATTTAATAGGAAATATATCGTGTGTGTATCTGACAAACATTATTCTAATTCAGCAAGAGATGACATCAAGGAACGAGGGCGGATCTTGGAACCAGCAGGACATTTGCCAGAAGATGTCTGTGTCGAGCTAAGCATTTAAAGGAGTGATGGCCGGAGATGTTTCCCTGACGCTGTTCTAAAGGATTGAGTACAAAATGAATGTATTTATTTATTAAATCAGCTATGGTTTTATGGGACGTAATTTTGTAGATATTTGTTTCCTTGTTTGTAATGTAGATTCTTAGTTCTTGTTTACTGACACATTAAGTATGGGACAGCTTAGCGCTTTGTATTTTGTAGATATTGTGATTTTGTTTTGGTTCAAGTTTACGGGGCAATGCGCGCAGCCCGGGCTCGCATTCGGTCGCGTATGTCGCGTACAAGCAATGTAACTCGGAAGTATGCCTTATAACAAAAATGGAACAGAATTAATTGAGATTAAATATAGAATTTGGAGGGTAAAAATTATTTGTGTGCAGATTTTATGATGGATCAGGATTATTTTGATAATTGCTCATCTAGCAAGTCAGTATGGGATGCCATTCGAGCACCCAAGTTTTTGTTGTTTTATTTGTTTGATGTGTCTCTGGGCTCAAAGTGGGTTAATCTGTTTTGAGCCGACCCAGATGGTATGATTATGAGTGAGTCAGTCCAAGCTTTATGGTGTATGGTGTGATTTTATGAAGGTGCCTGCGGGAAATATATCATTGTGATTGTTCCGACTTGCCGCACGTCAGTCCAGTTCATAACCTTGCGAGGCTGAGCTTGAGGTAAATATTTGTATTTCTTGCCATCCAAGTGGATGAGTGAGATATGTCTTTTCTCGTTTCCAGATGGATAACGGGATCAGTGTGGTCCCATGTATTATTAGCACCAGGCTTGAGAAACTGACAGAGTGAAAGGCAGCGATGACTCATCCAAGTAGGGGAGCGCTCAAATCACATAATGACTGATGGTCATTAGCAAGCGGGCCAGGTCCCTGTAGATAAAATTAAGATGTTATTTAACTTCACAAATCCCTGATCGGTTATAAAGAATATTAGATGGATTTAAATGGGTGTTGTCCATGTTTTAAGGTACCTTCCGAAACATCTGTTTGTCTGGCTTTTATTCATGCAAATATAATTTACAGCCGTGTAGGCTTACTTCGTTGTTGTTGCTTGATTTCTTGTGTGTTTATTTTTACGCGTTCAATGACCCCGTGTGGCATTTGTATGCGAAGCGGTTTCCCATTTGTGATGCGAGCTTTTGGCCTATTTCGGCATGATCTTTTGTGTTTTGTGTGCTCTGGCACGAATTAGAATCTCGGGGAGATTCATCATATCTTAGTATTTTAGATCTTGCATGTGTCAGTGGAAAATTATAGTGTGTTAATTAAGGGTGGGTCCCATAGCCGCAGTGTGATTTTAAAGATGCAACTCCGTGAGCAATATGACTGTTTCAGTTGTAAATGGACTCGCATCAGTACTCATTTTCTTATTAAGGATCAGTACACCACGCATTATATAACTTCTTGACCAGGATAAATGGACTTGTATCCATATATTGTGAGGAGCGAGTTCTTACCGCTCAATTTTATGTTATGATTAATCATTTGAGTGAAGCTGTATTCCCATTGTTTTGTTGGGTGGAGCGAGTTCTGACCGCTCAGTAATATATTTATTTCGTATGGGAGTGAACGTCAGGGAGGACTTCTTTTTATTATTATTATTATTATTATTATTATTATTATTATGCACATATTTTTCAGTCATTAAATACTTTTTATTCTACTTGTTATTCATTTTATTTCTAGTATAGCCCCTGTTATGGACCTTTCTATTCATTAGAGCATGTTGTCTTTGCGAACTTTGCTTTGGAAAGCAATCAGGACTGAGCACGACCCCGTAGAAAGAATCTTGATAAAACACTGCTTTATTGAATGGTGCACTTGGGACTTGACCCCTGTCAAGGGGAGTGTAGTGCGGTTGGGACATCCCCCAGGGGCTCACTTCTAGTGGGACGTGGGTTGGCGACCACGGGACCCCAGCTGAGTCCGGCATTGCTTCCACTTACTTGTGCCGGGCTCCTCTCTGTCTTCTTTCCTGTCGACCTCACTTGGTCAACTCTTGTTCTCTTCCGACCCCGACGGTATTGGGGTATCCGAGGCCTAGGGAGTCTCTTTATTTCCCGCCTTAATTGGCCCTTGTCTCATCTTTTCTGATTCCCTCCTTCTGCGAGGGGTCAGCCTTCTTTTTCTTTTCCTGTTATCTCCTGCCTTCTGCTCAAGGCCCTCAAGGAGGCCGGGTGTATGTAGCCCCACCACGTTTGGTGCACCCTAGATAATGCTACACCCTCAGGGGCTCACGGCTGGTGAGTTCGGGAGTTGGCGACCCCGAGGGATTCCTGAGCTGGGTCCGTTTTCCCCTTTTGTCCCTTACCTGTTGGGACGGACCCTCTCCTCTTTCCCTTTCCTATCTGCCTTTCTTGGCTCTCCTTCCTTCCAAGTCCCTCAATCCGCATTCTTCGAGGGCTGAGGGCATTTCTTTTCCACCTGTCCTTTATATGCCTTATTCTCCTTTAGTTTTCCATTTCTTCTTCTAGTATGTAGGTTAGTAGTTAGTTTTTGTTTTTAGTTTGCATTTCATTTTCATCTTCACGATCACTCTAACCATCAGGGGCGATAACCTCAATGTTAGGCCCCTTAAAACAACAATTATCATCATCATCTGCGGTTGGGACAATGTGGCACCGCGGTAATGACTGGTGTGTGGGATCTTAGTACGTGTGCAATGAAGTTAGAACTCACCGTACTATAGGACACGTGGAAGCTACTCATGTGACCTCCGGTTATACCAATGAACACATGTGACGTACAGCAGATAAATGGACTGATCGGATGGTTCGTCGTCTGTTGTGGATGGGCTGGCAGTTCATAGGGCGTGCGTCATCTCCTGGCAGTTCATACGGCGAGCGTCATCTCAACTCCGTGCGATACCACTCAGGTAGCACTTTTTACGTAATAAGACCCCACACCCTGGTAATGACTCGCCCAGTTAGCTTGGGACGCTTCCATTGTGATTGGTTGCGGGACGAGAAGGCAGGAAAATAGTCATGTGACCGCCCAGGAATATTTAAGGTGTGGAGGAGATAGGAAGCTTTCTGATGATTTGCTCCTGATTATGCTGTAAGTTAATTGTTTGTGATTGCTGTTTGTTCGAGTTATAATTGCTGTCTGAAAATGCAGTTCATTCTGAATTAGGCCTAGTTTGCGGAGTTTGAGTTGTTCTGAATTACTCTCATTTGTCGGAGTAGCCTATTAGTTTGTAATGTGGAAGGTACTATTGTATACTCAATCGCGAACGGGAGCTTTAAAATGTATTAACTTATATCGTAACTAAGCAGAATACCAGTTGTACTCCCGTGCATGGAAGCCTTCAGAAGATGAGCGGAGATGTTATCTTATTCAGCCGAGGTAGTTACTTGTTTTTCGGAGCACGCGATAAAGATAGTGTGTCACTAGAAGAGCGCGGCTGGCGTACTCGCGGGTTTAACCCGAGACTGAATGGGATTTGGGAAGTCAAGGAATTGGGAAGTCTTCAAACCGCAGATAACAGCAAATTCGAAAAACGCCTGTTAATTCAGCTAAAACTGTCTAACTAAAGCAAGTATTGCCAGGTTTAATTCTTTGGGAACATCAACCCCAGAATTTGTAGGGACGTAGTCGACCAGAACCAGAGATGTCTTCACAACTGTAAGTTTTCCATATTGTAAGTTGGGCACAATATGCATAAGTGGGCCGTTCCTTCTTGACCGCTAACCTACATATTATAATTGAAATGCTATTAGTATTTATTAATTTTGTACACCTTAGTCAATAATGTTGAAATGGTAATAAGATAAACAAGTTTCAGCCCCATTGTGGTCTTCTTCAGTAACTATTCTCTAAAAATTAAATTAACACTTAATATAATTTTGAGCAAAGTTGATTTGATAGTATTAGGTAGATTTCATTAGAAAGCTAACTATTGCAATGGGTCCCATGTTTCGACTTCCGGAAAATTTCAACATATCTTCGCGTTTCACATCCCCCAGACCCCAAAACCACCGTCAGTTCAAAAGTTTATATATAATTTATGTATATATGTATCTATATATATATATCAGTTTCTTGTGGACACGATAACTGCCGTAATTTTGCACCAATCACTTTGAATTTTTTACATAATATGTATCCCTATAAAATCCCGGTCGAGTTCGTTAATGGGCAAAATCGGTCAAAGGGGGTGAAAATGGGGGTCTTTTTTCGAAAAAGAGAAATATCGCTATAACTCTCTTAATACATGAAATATCGAATCCCTTCAAAGTTTATAATATGTGTCGGATATGTGCCAAAAATTTATGTCAAATAAGTTTTTTGATAGCACCAACCATTGACCAAAGGGGTGGGAAAAAGTGGGTTTTTCGGGAAACATTAATCATATCTCTGTTAATAGGCACAATATCAAAACCGCACAAAATGGACAATATTCCTCCAATAATTACCTAAAACTTTTGTCTGAAAGAATTTTTGATATGACCCACCATTACGCCACGGGGTGAACAAAATGATTTAAATTATAAGAAAATGCCAAGTGCTAAGAGAGGTTGCCATGACAACTTTACTTTTAATTGATAAGGGATGAGCCATCAGCAGTTTCTATGACAACGCCACTGCACGAGATCACATTCAGTTTTCATATGTCTGTGCGAAGCGACTTCGGTATCGGAACTGGTGCATGCTGAACTTCTATGCCCAAGGTCGCGGGTTCAAACCCGGCTGAAGTCGTCGGATTTACTAAGAGCGCTAAAAAACCTGAGTTTGCTTTACTTCGGAGGGGAAGTTCCAACGTTCGTTGCGGATTGAGGTGGCATCTAGTAGCCAAGTTCACAGCTAGGTGTCGTTGACGGTAGTATTTTAGGTAGATTTCATTAGAAAGCTAACTATTGCAATGGGTACCATGTTTCGATTTCCGGAAAATTTCGACATATCTTCGCGTTTCACATCCCCCAGACCCCAAAACCACCGTCAGTTCAAAAGTTTATATATAATTTATGTAATATATTGAACCCTTATTGATCTTCGATAAATAAGTATTCATATTTATTATTATTATTACTACGGCCCAGGCAGCACATAAGGAAGTCGACTTGGATATTAGGGAGGCCAGCATTTCGTAATGATTGCAACAGAAGCTGAGTTGGTAGCTATTCCTGGGGACGGCCAGAATTAGTCGAGTTCAAGGCCAAATTGTGCAACTACTGTACCAAAATTGGAGACATAAAGGGAGAATCACGAGGTCCTCTCAACGAACATACGATTGAATCAGCCAATCGCAAGAGACCAAGCCGTGACCACGAGGTGGACGGCGTCAGTAGTAAAAAGCGCGCGGAAGTGTGTATCTAAGGAACCGCCGAACGGATTAATCTCCGCTCAAGTAATTTGAGACGTTGGATTTATTTGGAGAAGAATGACACTAGCCCCATCTTTGTGAGACAAAAACTCTGGAAGTTTTTATCCGACTTTGCCCCACTCCTCCGCCCTTGTCAGTTTCTCATAAATAGTCTGGCCTGACGCCAATCTAAGTACTATTCTTGTGGAGCCTTCAGAGGCATACTCCACGCCAGTTTGAAGTGTGATTTTGACGCTCGAATTTATCTAAGTCTTATTGTGTGGAGCCTTCAGAGGCATACTCCACGCCAGTTTGAAGTGTGAATTTTACGCTCTAAAATCAGTGAAGCTAATTTACTTTATGAGCTCTGGGAAGCTAAAGTCGTAGCGTTTGCAGTATCGAATTTTTAAAAGCTATAATACGTTTTGTTCTAAAATCAACTAAGTTGTGTGATCTAAACATTTCACGCCAGCGCGTGATAAACTGTAACATTCTTTTAAAGACGACGAGTTCAACTTTAAGGGGGAAGTATCGTATCACCCTAATTAGCGCTTACCAGAACCGAAGTCCAAGACGGGACGGAAATACCGGACGAGATAGCGACTGCTGGTGCAGCCAGGATTTTGAACTTGTTAACGAGCCAGTGGCGCGGACTCGAGATGTATATTTTATGTATAAATTGTGTGTATTGTATGTGTTTTTATAGTGCGTATGTGCGATGTAATTAGGGCCAGTCTTCGCTATTAATCGCAGTAGGACAATTGTGGGTGAACTGAGTAGCCTGCAAGCGATTATAGATAGGCAAATATTTAACATTGAACTTTTCTGCCAAGGAGTCGAGACCAAGATGATCAGCACGTGGTTTGAAGTTGGGATGAGCTTCAAGAAATCAACGCAGACGACTACTATGGAGTGCTAAATTGTCCATAGGGCAATGGGTTGAGAAGGATGTCCTTAGTCCTACATGCAGAAGCGGTGATGTACTAAAATTGGATTATTTCAATTATGTAGTTAGATTTGGCCGGGGAACTTTGTAAATAGTCATGTTTTTCTTTCTTGTTTTTAGCTGTTTTTCTTGTACCGACACTATATGTTTAAATGTCCGTTGGCGCGTGGCCAAAGTGTTTGTTGATATTTTGATTTTTTTTTCTTGAGTCATATGTAATGTACGCGGCGTGCGTGCGTGATTTTTATCCTTGCAATTGCGGAACCCGTTACATTCGATAAATGGTGCTTTATTAACGTTAATATTTTGAAATAGGAATGGGAGGAAATGATTGTAAAACATTTTGCTGAACAGGTTATTATTCATGTTAGGGTAGCCGAGTGCACCAACTTAAATGTAATTATAGAACACCTTCGTTCTAATTTTGATAGATTTTTCTTGAGTCCTTTTCAGGTGACTAGTCACGGCATAGAACGATGGCGCCAGCATGTGGATATTATTTGTGTCTTTTATTTCAGGGTCTGTCACAACCCATACGTGTGATTCGGTGTGTGTTGATGTGTCTTGTGTGTGTTGATTCTACGTGAGGAGGGGGTAGTTGTCCTACCGCCCTTATATATTTTTGCTGCTGTTGTATTTTAGATGGAAAGACAGAGTGCTCTTGGGAGACTGCTGATTCTTGTCCATATGTTTTTCTGACACACACGTATTATTGTGATTTAGGGGCACATTTCTTCGAAGTTCGACCCCATGTTCTGGGAGGTCGAGGTTATTGACACGTGGGTTGACAGACATGCAGAGTTCCACAAACCGCCCGTTTTGCCTGTGACTTATTTTGATAGGCAGTCCTATTTGTCCGACTGAACCCTGTAAGCTTTCATGTAGCAAACCTGTTCATTGTGATGGCTAATTTTTAAGCCATAATTAATTGGGGAGTTCGCCATGTGTGTAACGGATTGTCGTACCTTGTATGGATAAGAATATTGTGATTAACGTAAATGTTGGCTGTTTGCCTATTGCTTTGTTGATGACTCGATTTCATGTAATTTTGTTTGTCACACCCGTGTGGTGTAGTGGTAGAGTATTTGTAAAGTTTGACAGCGGTCATTTGAGTATTTTTCTATTGGTCACGTGTTAATGTACTTGTGTTGATTTGTGCGAGAAGTCCTAAGTTTTTAGGCAGTAAATGTTGCTACGGCAATTTAAGTCCAATTTCGCACGGAAATTTTGTGTCTGTTTATAGTAGATTTAGGAAGTGTCGATTTAACTTAAGTATAGTAGTTGTGTTCCCTTGTGTCGGTCTAGCTCTAGGAAATGCGGATTCGTTGTCTGAAGGGTCATTCTGGATGATAACGAATCACGCATTCAAAGTACACATCGTGGTGCATGTAGAACGGCGTACGCACTTATATGGTCACTTTTGTATTTTTATCTTAGGGACACTTGGTCCAGGTAATTAATCTCTCCAGAGATGTCGCCTAGTTTTTGGCATTTTTTTTATTTAAGCGGGAGTCAGTTGGGAGTTTTTGTTGTTAATTGTTTATGTAAATATGGTGATTTGTTATTAAATTCAGTTGTTTTAACCCTGGCTTCACTCTTTCCTGCATGTTATTTTGTTATATGTTACCCTGCAAGTTAATGAAGCGCCCTGACAGCAACTTACGAATATGACCTGTTACGCCCCGAATCTGAGTCTCATATGCTTCTTTGCAAGGGTTCATAAAACAAAAATGGCTGCCCAAGTGGGGATTGTTGTTGTTGTTGCTTCGCTGATCTCATATTTATTTCGTTGAGAAATGATGCCAGGTCAAGCGGACATGTAAATTCAGTAAATGGAGGCGATGTTGTACCGCCATGTGCATTAGTAAAATCACTGAGTTCCTAAAGTTAGAAATATTGAACAAGGTTAGAATTTGATTTGGTATTTGTTGTAAACTTGTTCTGGCGCCCACATTAAAATTAGAAATTTGCATTATTGATGAACTCAGTCAAAGCAGGAAGATGTTGCCTTATATTTGACATTTAATTGACTTCGGTTAATTGGTGTTTCGTAAATTCTGTTGGTTAGGAATTTAAAAGCAGATCACTAGGGGTTATTTTGTTGTTTGGGAATAAGTGTCATTGTATTCAGTAAATTTTGTTACTGAAATTTTCATTAAATTAGAGCCAGTAATATTTAAATGTGTGACATGTATGTGCGTATAGGGCTGAAACCTTAGCCCATAACCCTGTTTTTCTCTGAATATATTTTGTGTGTGATATGGCGAGTGTTGATGAGATAAAGGCATTGTTAGAACAGATGTCGATCCAGATGTCCGTAAAGACGGAAGAACAATTAAAAGAACAATTAGAAGCTCAGCGTGAGCATAGTGAAAAACAATTAGAACAAATGTCCGCGAAAACGGAAGAACAATTAGATAAACAATTAAAGAACTGCGAAAAACAATTACTTGATATGAGCGGTAACATTTCGGTCCAGTTAGAAGTCCAGAAATTAGACACTGACAAACAATTCAATGAACTAAACCACAAATTGTCACAACAGGCGGTAACACAAACCGAACAGTTAGGAAAAATCACGAATGATATTAATCAGAGCGTTCAAAAAGTAGAGAAACTGGCAGGCGAGGTTGCGGAAAACAACATCAAACAGTTAGGCGAAATGAAGAAATTGGAGGCGAAATTTGATAACAAATTAGTACAATTTGACGAGATGGTGGCAGATAAACTCAAGCAGATAGAGGCAGCATGTGTCAGTAACACCGCGGGAGTGAAGAAAACCCAAGAGAAACTACAGCAGCAAATTAATTCGGTAGATAACAACGTGCTGGAATTAATAAAGGAAATAGATAAAGTCGAAGTTAAGGCTGAAACCGAGCGGATACACTTGCGGGAAAATTTAGAGGAGCAATTAGGCAGAACACAAGAGATCATAAGAAAAGAGATGGAAGGCCAGCTAATAAACACACAGGAGGTCATAAGACAAGAAGTAGGGGAGCAGCTCGTCAAAACTCAGGATAATTTGGAAGAACAACTAGTGAAAACGCAGGAACGGATACGTGAAGAGCTAGAGAAAAATCAGGAGAGGAACGAGGAGAAAATAAATAGCTTAAAAAGTAGGATCCGGCGAGATTGGGACCAGCAGGCTCATGCGAATAAGGAAGACAGGCTGGCAGTTTTAAAGCGAATGCAGGCACTGGAGGAAAATATGAAGTCGAAATTACAGGAACACTCAGAATTAATCATAAAGAACGAGATTAGATCGTTAGAGAATGCGACATTATTTTCAAACGAAAATATTCCGGAAAAGCAAACAAGTATTGGAAGTCCGGCAGGTTCGAAGTTGGCTGAGGACACGAGTCGGGGTCAAAGTCCCAGACTAACGACTAATGCATTCCAGCAGTACAGGGGGGAGACTTCAACTCCGCAACCGAACTTGGCACCAGCCCAAGTCATCCAAGTCATTCGGGGTAATGATTTTAAGCCCGATAAGTTTAAAGAACATTCAGGAACTACTCCCAAAGCATTTCTACGGCAATTAACTGACTACTTTAATGACCAACACATCGGCCCGGAGAAACAATTAAGACTGGTGGAGAAATTTTTAGAAGGACCTAGCCTGACCTGGTTTTTAAGTTTCAAGTACACGTTTACAGACATGGCTCAATTCCGCGAGGCGTTTTTGAAGAAGTTTTGGAGTCCTTCGTTACAGCAAGGGTTAAGAATGGACCTGTACACGCGCAAATACCACAGTACACATCCAACCCGTTTTTCAGAATTCTTCAGTCAGCAATTGGTAAAATTCAGGGATTTTGATGACCCGCCTAGCGAGCCGAATATGGTTCTAACCATCGGAAAACAACTCCCAATGCATATCCAACAATTATTAGTCGCAGGAAATATTCAGACCGCAGTCCAAGCCGAAGAATTACTCAGACACTTAGATGAGACGAGTATGGTAAGCCCACAGACAGGAAGAAGGAATTTGGAATGTGTCAACACGGCAGAGGTAGTTCAGGGACTCCAAAATAACCACGGCCAGGGGAACCAAAGTAAGACACAGTCCACAGGGACACAGTTCGCGCCAAGAAGACAAGATTTTGACGGCCAAAACCAGTTCCGTAACAACAATCAGAATTATCAGAATAACCGCGGGAGATATCATCAGAATAACCAAAATCAAAATAATCAGTGGACGTACCAGCGGGAATACACGAATTGGAGGGGAAACCAGAGACAAGGTAGATCTTACCAAAGAAATGGAGATGGTAGATGGAGTAACGGCAGGGACTATCGCCAAGAAAACAGAGGGGATTATAGGAATAACTGGGACGAACGATATATTGAATCCCGTAAATACTTGGATCAATTAAGTAATGAAGAAGCGGAGAAGGAGAAGTGGGGGCGTGCCATGGCGAACAGACAGAGCCCAGACAACCATCAAGGAGAGGGGGCAGAGAGTTTACTGAGGCAACAGGAGCGACAGAATGATAACCGGCGAAACACATCTAATGGGGCCCGGGATAAAAAAAAAACCAAATGAACTGAAAGGAGACAGGCTAGAAACGGAGATCGCCAGGGAGCAAGAAGAGATGGTAGTGGCCAATATAGAAGAGTGGGTAGCATTCCCAGACGACTGCCTGGAGGAAGTGGTGAAGAACCGTGAAAATGTTATCAGACAGCTACCAATTATTTACGCGCATATTGGAGGTATGAGGGTGAGATGTTTGATTGATACAGGTAGCCAGGTGAGCTTAGTCACTGAAATTTTGATAAAAGAAATAGCCAGAAAACAGACTGTTCCTATTATGCCGGTACCGCTAATGAAAGTCAGAGGTGTCATTCCTGACAAAACTATGAATTGTAAACAGCAAGCATTTCTAGATCTGGAAATATTGAACCATACTTTTTCACAAACATTCATTGTTATTCCAAAGATGAACTACAATATAATTTTAGGAGCCAACTTCATCTGCGATTTTCATGCTGTAATTGATTTACATAACAACACTGTAAGCTTCAAACAAGTAGAAGGATTGGATCATGTGGGTTTAAATATGGAAGAGAATCCGCTGGAGAGAGAGGCCAATACTTGGGTTGTTGAGGAATGCACTAATGAGGCCGGAGATAAGATCTTGAGGGGAGAGCAAGTCAACCAGACAGCAGTGCTAGAAATGGACAGCCGAGATATTTCGCAGGAACTTTGGGTGCATTTGGCGGAAGAAGAAATGGGCGGAACCAAATTCGAAATTCTACTTCAGGAGCGACTTAAGGAAGCCATCGTAGGGGAATCTGATAGAAGAAGATTGGAAGAAATTTTAAGATTACATAAAGGAGCTTTTGACACCGTACCTGGGAAAGTTTTAAATTTTCAATATGCGATGCAGGTAACAGATTGGACCCCATTCAAAAGTAAATTGTACCCGATCCCAGAGAAGCATTTTTCTCAGGTGAAGGATATTATTACTAACTTATTAGATTCTGGCATGATAAGGAAAGCTGCAACTCCTTACCTGAACGCAATATTGGCTGTGACCAAGCCAAACGGATCAATTAGGCTATGCCTAGACGCGCGAGTTTTAAATAGCAAACTGCTAGTTGAGCACGACCAAGCACCGAGGATCAAAGATGTTTTGAAAGGCTTCCGTGGGAAGAAGATATACTCAAGTGTTGATTTGACGAATAGTTTCCACCATCTTGAACTTGAAGAAAAATCCCAACTGTTGACGGGATTTTTATTCGATAATCAAAGTTATATCTGGTGTCGAATGCCCTTTGGCGTGAAAACTGCGGGATGTGCACTCATTAGAGCACTCGATAGAAATCTGACTGAGGAGGTCAAGAACTTCACCACGAGATATGTTGATGACATATTAATCGCTTCTGAGACAATGGAAGAACACTTGATAAATTTAAATTAACTGCTGGACAACCTGAGAACCATGAACTTCAAGATCAACTTAAAAAAGTCACATTTTTGCCAGAGCGAAATTTTATATTTGGGACATATAATTGATGTCGAGGGCGTGCGGCCTAATCCAGCCAAGATTGATGCTATTAAGAAATTTCCCACACCTACCAAAGTCAAACATGTTAGAGCATTTTTGGGAGTGACAGGTGTCTTCAAAGAAAATTGCCCTGGTTACACAGAAACGGTAGCGCCCATGCAGGAGATGTTGAAGAAAGCGAATCGATTGTCGTGGAACGAGGAGTGCGACAGGTCTTTTAAAGCAACGAAGGATTTATTGGAAAACTGTGTGAAACTTGGATATCTGGATTTTGAGAAACAATTTATCATTCAAGCAGATGCTTCGTTAATTGGGATTGGTGCTATGCTGTACCAAGAGGACGCTGAAGAACCCAAGAAGAAATCCTATTTGGCATTCACGAGTCGTAAATTAAGGAAACATGAGAGGAACTACACAGTTACGGAACTTGAACTACTAGCAATTCTATATTCTCTCCAACAGTGGCGCAAGATGATCTATGGTTATTCCATCATTGTTAGGACCGACCACCATGCACTGACATTTTTATTTAAGACAACAATAGCAAGTGAGAGAGTTACGCGCTGGTCCATCTACATACAGCAGTTTGACATCACAATAGAGCATTGTCCTGGGAAATTGAACGTCATACCAGATGCCTTGAGTAGAAACCCTGAGGACGGAAACGAAGTAACAGCGGAAGTTCACAATATTACCTTGACACCTAAGGCTCGTGAGTTTTTGGCAAGATTGAAGGATATTCGGAAGGAGCAAGAAGCTGACCCATGGATGATGATGATGATAAAATTCTATAGGAAGGAGTTACAACCAAATTCACCGGAGTACCGGGAAGCCAGTGCTAAACAAGCGAGATTTCACTACTTGAATAACTTGTTACATAAGTACGTGGATGAGCATCATACTAAACTGCGGATCTTAGTTCCAGCATCACTACAGAGGGGATTAACTTGGCATGTTCACGAGAGCCTAGCACATATCGGCACGGATAAGACTGAAGCTACGATAGGGGAGACCTTTACTTGGCCCAAGATGAGATTCACCATTGTTGAAGTAATTAGAACGTGTGACGCTTGTCAGCGCACAAAGCCGAACAACTTTATTCTGAAACAACCTCCAAGACCATTATTACCGCAGAAACCATGCGAGATGCTCGCGATTGATTGCTTTGGTCCTTTAGTAAAAGGAAAGCGTGGATGCCGACACCTCTTGGTATGTGTCGATGTATTTTCGAAGATGGTCGTGCTATGTCCTATTCAGAAGACGACATCAAGACAAGTCCTGAGTCGAATTAAGAACAAAGTCATTCCGATGCTTGGGAAGCCGGAATCCATTCTATCAGATCACGGTACCTATTTCACAAGCAATGTTTTTAGGCAAGGTTTGGAGAGCCTAGGAATCAAACACATATTTTCAAGTATTCGTCATCCTTGTGGAAATCCGAGCGAAAGAACAATTCGCTGTGTCGCTAAATACTACAGAGTAATGATTCCTAACGAACACAATAAATGGGTAGACAAAGTAGGGGAAATTGAGATGTGCATGAACACTACTAAGCACGAGTCGACGGGTCAAGTCCCACTGATTGTACACCACAACAGGTTGCCGGAAAGAACTTGGGACAAGATCATTCCTTGCCCAAGGGATCCATTATTAGCGCATGATTTGCGAATCCAGCGAACGAGAGAGCACATGAGGAACCAAGCGGACCGAAGGCTGAGACGGTACCGAGGAAAGAAGTTTCACCGAGAGTTACAAGAACAAGAATTAGTGCTGGTTCGTAGACCACCGATATCCGACCCTAAGAACAAAGTCTTCGCCAAGTTCCGTCCAAAATTCATTGGCCCGTTCCGGGTAATTAAGAATCTGGGTAACAATGCCTACAGATTAGAAGAAGTGAGCACTGGTGCAAAATCTGTTTTTAATAGCGCCAATTTGAAACCGTACTACAGAAGGGAACCATTTGATGATTAGGAAAGATGATTATGCAGAATCTGTATTGCCAGAATTTTTTTTTTTTTTGAAAGCAAACACTCAAATCCACGGGGAGCGCGTGAGTACGCACTTTGTTTGTAAACAACGAGCAGCTGAGACGACGGGAGTGGCAACTACGTGAGGAGAAGGGGGAGACCTAGAGAAAATATGAATGACATTCCAGCGAGAAGGGAGCACACTAAGTGAGTCAGAGGGGCATACACTCGAGCAGCTGAGTGAGATTTAAAGAGATGTGTTGTTACTACAGTGGATTTTGTTTTTGAAATCCAAACCAATAAATTGTTTCGAATTTCAAAACCTTGCTGAGGATAAATGAACCCTTATTGATCTTCGATAAATAAGTATTCATATTTATTATTATTATTACTACGGCCCAGGCAGCACATAAGGAAGTCGACTTGGATATTAGGGAGGCCAGCATTTCGTAATGATTGCAACAGAAGCTGAGTTGGTAGCTATTCCTGGGGACGGCCAGAATTAGTCGAGTTCAAGGCCAAATTGTGCAACTACTGTACCAAAATTGGAGACATAAAGGGAGAATCACGAGGTCCTCTCAACGAACATACGATTGAATCAGCCAATCGCAAGAGACCAAGCCGTGACCACGAGGTGGACGGCGTCAGTAGTAAAAAGCGCGCGGAAGTGTGTATCTAAGGAACCGCCGAACGGATTAATCTCCGCTCAAGTAATTTGAGACGTTGGATTTATTTGGAGAAGAATGACACTAGCCCCATCTTTGTGAGACAAAAACTCTGGAAGTTTTTATCCGACTTTGCCCCACTCCTCCGCCCTTGTCAGTTTCTCATAAATAGTCTGGCCTGACGCCAATCTAAGTACTATTCTTGTGGAGCCTTCAGAGGCATACTCCACGCCAGTTTGAAGTGTGATTTTGACGCTCGAATTTATCTAAGTCTTATTGTGTGGAGCCTTCAGAGGCATACTCCACGCCAGTTTGAAGTGTGAATTTTACGCTCTAAAATCAGTGAAGCTAATTTACTTTATGAGCTCTGGGAAGCTAAAGTCGTAGCGTTTGCAGTATCGAATTTTTAAAAGCTATAATACGTTTTGTTCTAAAATCAACTAAGTTGTGTGATCTAAACATTTCACGCCAGCGCGTGATAAACTGTAACATTCTTTTAAAGACGACGAGTTCAACTTTAAGGGGGAAGTATCGTATCACCCTAATTAGCGCTTACCAGAACCGAAGTCCAAGACGGGACGGAAATACCGGACGAGATAGCGACTGCTGGTGCAGCCAGGATTTTGAACTTGTTAACGAGCCAGTGGCGCGGACTCGAGATGTATATTTTATGTATAAATTGTGTGTATTGTATGTGTTTTTATAGTGCGTATGTGCGATGTAATTAGGGCCAGTCTTCGCTATTAATCGCAGTAGGACAATTGTGGGTGAACTGAGTAGCCTGCAAGCGATTATAGATAGGCAAATATTTAACATTGAACTTTTCTGCCAAGGAGTCGAGACCAAGATGATCAGCACGTGGTTTGAAGTTGGGATGAGCTTCAAGAAATCAACGCAGACGACTACTATGGAGTGCTAAATTGTCCATAGGGCAATGGGTTGAGAAGGATGTCCTTAGTCCTACATGCAGAAGCGGTGATGTACTAAAATTGGATTATTTCAATTATGTAGTTAGATTTGGCCGGGGAACTTTGTAAATAGTCATGTTTTTCTTTCTTGTTTTTAGCTGTTTTTCTTGTACCGACACTATATGTTTAAATGTCCGTTGGCGCGTGGCCAAAGTGTTTGTTGATATATATATTTTTTTTTTCTTGAGTCATATGTAATGTACGCGGCGTGCGTGCGTGATTTTTATCCTTGTAATTGCGGAACCCGTTACATTCGATAAATGGTGCTTTATTAACGTTAATATTTTGAAATAGGAATGGGAGGAAATGATTGTAAAACATTTTGCTGAACAGGTTATTATTCATGTTAGGGTAGCCGAGTGCACCAACTTAAATGTAATTATAGAACACCTTCGTTCTAATTTTGATAGATTTTTCTTGAGTCCTTTTCAGGTGACTAGTCACGGCATAGAACGATGGCGCCAGCATGTGGATATTATTTGTGTCTTTTATTTCAGGGTCTGTCACAACCCATACGTGTGATTCAGTGTGTGTTGATGTGTCTTGTGTGTGTTGATTCTACGTGAGGAGGGGGTAGTTGTCCTACCGCCCTTATATATTTTTGCTGCTGTTGTATTTTAGATGGAAAGACAGAGTGCTCTTGGGAGACTGCTGATTCTTGTCCATATGTTTTTCGGACACACACGTATTATTGTGCTTTAGGGGCACATTTCTTCGAAGTTCGACCCCATGTTCTGGGAGGTCGAGGTTATTGACACGTGGGTTGACAGACATGCAGAGTTCCACAAACCGCCCGTTTTGCCTGTGACTTATTTTGATAGGCAGTCCTATTTGTCCGACTGAACCCTGTAAGCTTTCATGTAGCAAACCTGTTCATTGTGATGGCTAATTTTTAAGCCATAATTAATTGGGGAGTTCGCCATGTGTGTAACGGATTGTCGTACCTTGTATGGATAAGAATATTGTGATTAACGTAAATGTTGGCTGTTTGCCTATTGCTTTGTTGATGACTCGATTTCATGTAATTTTGTTTGTCACACCCGTGTGGTGTAGTGGTAGAGTATTTGTAAATTTTGACAGCGGTCATTTGAGTATTTTTCTATTGGTCACGTGTTAATGTACTTGTGTTGATTTGTGCGAGAAGTCCTAAGTTTTTAGGCAGTAAATGTTGCTACGGCAATTTAAGTCCAATTTCGCACGGAAATTTTGTGTCTGTTTATAGTAGATTTAGGAAGTGTCGATTTAACTTAAGTATTGTAGTTGTGTTCCCTTGTGTCGGTCTAGCTCTAGGAAATGCGGATTCGTTGTCTGAAGGGTCATTCTGGATGATAACGAATCACGCATTCAAAGTACACATCGTGGTGCATGTAGAACGGCGTACGCACTTATATGGTCACTTTTGTATTTTTATCTTAGGGACACTTGGTCCAGGTAATTAATCTCTCCAGAGATGTCGCCTAGTTTTTGGCATTTTTTTTATTTA
This sequence comes from Meconema thalassinum, assembly GCA_946902985.2. Taxonomy (NCBI): domain Eukaryota; kingdom Metazoa; phylum Arthropoda; class Insecta; order Orthoptera; family Tettigoniidae; genus Meconema; species Meconema thalassinum. The sequence continues at coordinate 2,079,183,638 of OX336388.2, forward strand.
AGCGGGAGTCAGTTGGGAGTTTTTGTTGTTAATTGTTTATGTAAATATGGTGATTTGTTATTAAATTCAGTTGTTTTAACCCTGGCTTCACTCTTTCCTGCATGTTATTTTGTTATATGTTACCCTGCAAGTTAATGAAGCGCCCTGACAGCAACTTACGAATATGACCTGTTACGCCCCGAATCTGAGTCTCATATGCTTCTTTGCAAGGGTTCAATATGTATATATGTATATCAGTTTCTTGTGGACACGATAACTGCCGTAATTTTGCACCAATCACTTTGAATTTTTTACCGAATATGTATACCCATAAAATCTCGGACGAGTTCGTTACTGGGCTAAATCAGTCGAAGGGGATGAAAATGGGGGACTTTTTTTCTCGAAAAAATGAAATATTGCTATAACTCTCTTAATATGTGAAATATCGAATCCGTGCAAAGTTCATACTATGTGTCGGATAAAGCTCAGAAATGTATGTTTGAAACGTTTTTTGATAGCACCAACCATTGACCAAAGGGGTGGGAAAAAGTTTTTATTTCGGGAAACATTAATCATATCTCTGTTAATAGGCACAATATCAAAACCGTACAAAATGGACAATATTCCCCTAACAATTACCTAAAACATTTGTCTGAAAGAATTTTTGATATGAGACACCATTGCGCCAAGGGATGAGAAAAATGATTTCGGAATTATAAGAAAATGCCAAGAGCTATCAGTGGTTGACATGGCAACACTACTAAATTGATGAGGGATGAGCCATCAGACGTTGCCATGACAACGCACTTGCGCGAGATCAGATTCAGATTTCCATCTGACTAAGTGTGAAGCGGCTTCGGTGACGTAACTGGGAGCATGCTGAACTTCTATGCCCAAGGTCGCGGGTTCAAAGCCGGCCAAAGTCGTCGGATTTTCTAAGAGTGCTAAAATCCCTCAGTAAGCTTTCCTTTGGTGGGGAAGTTCCAACGTTCGTTGCAAGTTGCTGATTGAGGTGGCATCTAGTAGCCAAGTTCACAGCTAGGTGGCATTGACGTTAGTATCTGGTAGCAACATTAGGAACTACTGCTTGAAATTTAGCGTCTGCATTCCTTACCTGAATTACAGACCAATACAGCCATCACAATTCACACCGTTTATCAGACAGATTCTACACTCACCCAAAGTACACGGGGTTATATGACCACGTTGTCGCAGCCCCTAAACTGAGGAACCAACCAACATCTCTGCGGGAGATATAATTTTGCGTGAAGAAGTAACAGACCGTTACATAGTTACACATCAGTGTCGAAACCTTGCATAAGGACAGTGTGACCACAAGTATAACAAGTAGTTCCGTGAAGAACTGTACAGCCTATTTTCATATATCCTTCTCATGTTAATTGCCTCTATCCAAAAATTTCAGTTTAATTGCTGTAACAGATTCGTAGATATTGAGAACCGTCTAAATATTTCAGATGGTCGCCAGGTTGGATTTCTATTTTTGTACTATTATATTAAGATTATTGTGTAAGTGTGGTATTCAAACTTCAATCGCATGATTAGAACACAAGAAGTAAAAACGAGATTTTAAAATTACGCACAGCAGCCTTCTTGTGATTATGCAAACAATTGAAATAAATTAGATGCCAGTGGATCAACATTTGTGTAAGCATTTAACGTGCAACGTTTCACGGCACTCGGATAGTTAATTCGTGAGAAACGTCCATTTAAATATTTATACTTCGCGTCGCCGCCATGTTGGATTCGTGCTCACCAGGTTACTGAAAGTCCTATAGGTGAACATATGTTCATAGTCTCTATGAACATAAAAATTTCAGTTTGGTTGCTGTAAAAGATTCATAGATATTGAGAACCGTCTAAATATTACGGAAGCTTGCCATTTAGGATTGTTATATGTATAGGCCATAGAGTTATGTACCATTCAAGGACACTTATTGCCTAGGTTCATTATTCAAACTTTCACTTTGATCGCATGATTACGACACAAGAAATAAAAACTTAATTTTAAAATTTCGCACAGCCGCCATCTTGAGGTTATGTTAACAATTGAATTAAATTAGATGGCAGTATATTACAATCTGCAAAATCATTTACTGTACCACATTTCACTGCGCTCAGAGAGTTAACTCACGAGAAAAGTCTATTAAAATATTTCAAATTCGCTTGGTCGCCATGTTCGTTTTGTACTTTACAGGTTTATGAATTATACATAGGTAAACTTGTATCAGTACCGTACCCTTTATCACCGTACAAAATTGCAGGGTGATATCTGTTATAGTTTCGGGGATATAGAATGTCAGTGAAATATTTCGCACAGCCGCCATTTTGAGGTTATGTAAACAATTGAACTAAATTAGACTCCAGTGCATTGCAATGTGTATAAATATTTGCTGTACCAAGTTTCATTACGTTTGGATAGTTAATTCGCGAGAAAAGTCTATTTAAAGTCTCCACTTCGCTTGGCCGCCATGTTGGTTATGTAGTAACCAGGTTTTTGAAAGTCTCATAGGTGAACTTCTAGTAGTACCCTTTATCACCGTACACAATTTCAGGGCGATATCCGTTATAGTTTCGGAGATACTGAATGCTAGTGAAATATTTCGCACAGCTGCCATGTTGGATTGGTGAGACGTAACAAAATTTGGTGGGCACGGTCGAGGTCGCCGGGAATAGTGCTATGAACTTACCGAGTTTCACTGAAATCGCTCCAGCCGTTTAGATTTTATTAGGGGGACACACACACACACACACACACCTCTCTCTCACACACACACACACACGCACACACACACACACACGGACAAAAGGTGATCTCATAAGCCTATTTTTTTCTAAATTGAAAATAGGCTAAAATGGACTCCAAATGACAAGAAGGTTACCGTCCCCATAAGACAATAAAATGTTTAAAATATGTTTAAAATGAAGAAAAACAAAGTTAATTAATCTCCAATTATAAAAAACTTTCACGCGATAAATGTGGTCTGATCCTTCTACGAAAACCTGCATATTCTGCCTATTTTCGCCTATCTCCAAGTTTGTCCGGTGAAATCTACCTCCGCCTTCCGGCGTGCCGAGAGGACTTTTTTTTTCATTAAGAAACGTACTCAAAAATAGATCTGTTAACAAAATTGTGCTTTGAAACACTTTAGATGATACATACTCATAAAATAATTATTTTGAAAAATATGTTTTATTATTATTATTATTAATCTCGATTGGTACCGACAGTAGTGGCTACGCTGGTTAACGCGCAGCATTAGGTCATGGGGCCAAGCTCTCTGCTGACTCGGTAGACGCGTGGGTTCGAGCCCCACCGGCGGCCGTCCTTGAAATGGTTTTCCGTGGTTTCCCCATCTTCAACACCAGGCAAATGCTGGGACGGTACCTTCTGACAGGCCACGGCCGCTTCCTTCCACATCCTTGCCCAGTTTCATTCACCATCATTAATTTCATCTCTCATTAACTCCTCTCACGAGGTTGGCGTCAGGAAGGGCATCCGGCCGTAAAAACCATCGACACAACGACTTCCATCGCATCTCATCCCCGACCCCGTTGAAAAACGGGAATAATAAGGGGTAGACATTCATTATTAATCTTGATTGGTAACATTGGATCACTTGAGTCGTTCCACCATCACTTCTTCTTTAAAGGTAGTACTGCTAGGTTCTTGCGCTTTTTCCAGTAGGCCTACTTTTTCATTCTTTCAGATCGGGATTTTCTCAACTCATCTGAAATCTCCATAGGCTTTCTATGTTTTATAAATAGAAGAAATAACTTTTAAAAGAAAATCCTATAGAGGTCCCTCATTGGAGGAAAATTGGGTTCCTTGTTGAGGGGAGCCTTCGTGATGAAGACGAATGACCAGTAGTTTATTCTATTCTCCCAAATAATTATTTTATGAGTATGTATGATCAAAAAGATTTTAAAACACTTGTATTGTTAACAGATCTTTTTTTTTTTTTGAATAGGTCTACGTTTTTTTAAATGAAAAATAGGCTACTATCAATTCAACTTTGCTCACAATAATATTAAGCTTTAACTTTTCTTTAGAGAATAGTTACTGAAGAAGATCACGATGTGCCTGAAACTTATATAACTTATTACCAATTCAACATTATTTACTAAGGTGTACAAACTTAATAAATAGCCTACTAATAGTCTAGTTAGTATTCCAATTATATTATATTGTCATTAAGGAAACCCTTCAAACATGATTAATGTCATGTCATTACGGTATGTGCGCAGTGGTGTTTCCACGCGCAGTGAGCCTTCATACCTTTGTGATCAATGCAGATAAAGAGGGCAATATGTCCTCGGAAGCGCGTGTGCATATTTAGTGGTCTCATTTCCAGGGTTGATGTCACATAGGCAATGTATCTGCCATGTAATTGTGTGTTGGGGCCAAAAGTTAGTCTGTACGCGACAAGAATCTTTGCCTTTGCAAATTTTATAGAATATAATCATTTTACCAGATTTCAAATGTTTAATTTCGAAGGATCACCTCATGTAGGTGTCCGGATCCGTGGCTAAATGGTTAACGCGCTAGACTTTGGCCCGAAGTGCCCCGGGTACGATTCCCGGCCGAGCCATCGGGGATTTTAATCTCCTGGCGTCAATTCCCGTGGCATGGGGACTGGGTGTATGTGACGTCTTCTTCATCACTTCATCCTCATTACGACGCGCAGGTCGCCCACGGGCGTCAACTAGAAATACCTACACTCGGCCTCTCCAGAGGCTCCACGTTCATTCATTACCTTATATCCTAGGTAGATATTAATGATTAGTCCTCCCGTGCTGTACACTCCTCTACTGTGTCAACCCCCTCGTACCAGAAACTGTTTTTATTTGTTGTCTTAGTTAAATGTCTGTCAGCCCAAGAGGAGAGGACAAGTGAGTCGTCCAGTTGCAAAACGCGTTTAATCCACTTGTGAATAAGGATCATGTCGTAAAAGTTTTTATTTAATTATTTCATTTTATTTTACTTCATTTTATTTTGTTTTAATTTGTTTTGTTTAATTTAACTTTTTTGTTTTGTTTTATTTTATTTCGTCTTATTTTGTTTTAAATTGTTTTGTTTAATTTTTTGTTTTGTTTTATTTTAATTTTAATTTGTATTTGTTCATGTTATTTTGTTTTGTTTTATTTTTATTTTCCAGAAAACATTTTTTTTTTCTTTATTTTTTCGTGTGACCTCCTGAGAGGCCGAGTGCAGGTCTTTCTAGTCGACGCCCGTGGGCGACCTGCACGCCGGGATGATGGATGGAATGGATGAAGATGAATGAAACTGGGCAAGGATGTGGAAGGAATCGGCCGTGGCCTGTCAGAAGGTACCGTCCCAGCATTTGCCTGGTGTTGAAAATGGGAAACCACGGAAAACCATTTCAAGGACGGCCGACGGTGGGGCTCGAACCCACGCGTCTACCGAGTCAGCAGAGAGCTTGGCCCCATGACCTAACGCTGCGCTTTTAGCGAGCATAGCCACTGCTGGCCAAAAAACATGAAGCAAAAAGCAAAATTCAAAATTCAAAAACAAAAGCAAAAGCAGAAAACAAAAAAAAAAAAAGAAACACAAAGCATAAAGCATAGCCTAATTTAAAAAAAGCAGAAAACAAACACAAAACCAAGAAAGAAAAGTAAAATGTAAAATTCAAAAGCAAAAGCACAAAGCAAACACAAAACCAAAAACCATAAGCACAAAGCAAAAAGTAGATAACAACGAACACAGAAGTTACGTCAGGCAAAGCCCAGAGAAACGTTTCTCATGAAAATGATTCTTATTCACAAGTGGATTAAACGAGATTTGCAACTGGACGACGCAAAGCATTACAGTAGGTACAATCACAAAATGGTCGCTCAACCTCAACTGTAAAGCAACTCGAAGAAATATTGCACCTTCCAGAAACAAATCTTAGTTAAGCCACTTGTGTGTGAGAGAGTAGTTGTAATTGTCGCCTGGATGAGTTCTGAACGAGTTTCGCACCTATCGCAAATGCCAATAAAAACTCGAACTCAAATTATGGTTCATGAAATTGCAGTCCTAGCAATCAATAGCAGGCTAGAGCACTCGCTACCATCTACAATCTCCTGCTACCCTGTTACTAACGACTGGTGGGAGAGAACGCCCGCAGCCAGTGATTGATGGGAGCGGGAGGGATCTCCCGCACCTACCCGTGTGAAAAATACCCTGTAGCCGGGGTGGGCGAAGAGGTAATATGAGGAGCCTATGTCTGGCGAATGGCTCGTATGGTAGGATGCCCTTCCTGGCGCCAACCTCCTAATATTAGACACCCCAGAGACTCACAACTTGTGGGACGTGGGTTGGCGACCACGGGACCCCAACTGAGTCCGGCATTGCTTCCACTTACTAGTGCCGGGCTCCTCTCCGTCTTCTTTACTGTCGACCTCACTTGGTCAACTCTTGTTCTCTTCCGAACCCGTTGGTATTAGGGCATCCGTGGCCTAGGGTGTTTCTTCCTTCCCCGCCTTAATTGGCCCTTGTCTCATCTTTTCTGATACCCTCCTTCTGCGAGGGTTCAGTCTTCTTTTCTTTTCATGTTATCTCCTGCCATCTGCTCAAGGCCTTCAAGGAGGCAGGGTGTATGTTGCCCCACCACGTCTGGTGCACCCTGGATATCGCTACACCCTCAAGGGCTCACGGCTGGTGAGTTCGGGAGTTGGCGACCCTGAGGGATCCCTGAACTGGGTCCGGTTTCCCCCCTTTTATCCATTACCTCTGGGGCGGACCCTCTCCTCTTTCACTTTCCTATCTCCCTTTCATGGCTCTCCTTCCTTCCAAGTCCCTCAATCCACATTCTTCGAGGGTTGAGGCAGTGGCGATTCTTGCTATAGCGCAATGGCGCAATGAACCCCCATGAAATTTGACAATATATTTAGCATTTTGTCCCTATACGTAACAGAGATATTTGTCAGAAAACAGCGCGGAGTTCAAATGCAGTTAACGAGCGCGAGGATGTGATGCCGGCGCAAGATTTGGTTTGAACCCCCCAGTCTTGGCCAATCTTTCCTGCAGAGAATAGCCGAGTAAGGTAGAGTGGCGGCATGGGTCATGTAGTGGGGATTAGAAGGGAAGGGAACAGTGGATACAAGCCAAACTTGTATCCATCCTACACGCATGCACAATAAGATTGCTGAATTCGTTCACTAGTCCAGCGGCACAAGCCCTTCAAGGTTGCGGAAAAGGTATGCACTCCGCCATCTCTTGACGTGTTTGTAAAATAATGCGGCCAATGTGAACATACAGTGAAAGTGCTCACTAGGGGCGCTTAGAGTGCTTCATGGCTGCCACATTAGACTGTTTATATGCGTCCGTAATTTTGTTGTATTTGAAGGCTAATTAAATAAACGATTCAGTTAGATTGAAATAATACCAATAAAATAGCGGAAGAAGGTGTCTTGTTAGTTGTTACGCTCCGGAGTCACCCAACTCACTACTGTAGTTCCACTATTTTCTCAGGTTTAAGTTAGTCGCACTGTCAAGAGCTGGAACGTAAATTACTTTCAGTATTTCCTTGTGCCTATTAACTGCGTGAAATTAGTGACTGTGTAATTCGATTATTTTTTCCGCGTCCCACAGGGGCTCACACCTACAGTGCGTCTCTACCTTAAAAGACAGTGTGTGTCTACCCCTTATTATTCCCGCTTTTTCCAACGGGGTCGGGGATGAGATTCGATGGAAGTCTTTGTGGCAATGATTTTTACGGCCGGATGCCCTTCCTGACGCCAACCTCATGAGAGGAGTTAATGAGAGATGAAATGAATGATGGTTACCTTAAAAGACAGTATGGAATTAAATGTAGTATTTGCCTCTCACTCGTACTCCTATGTCCAGCAATTAGCTTCGTCCTCTTCTACGCCGGCGATGTTGCCATTTCCCAATAATTGAAAGTGACAAATCTAATAAGAAAATCTTTGCGTGGTCTTATAGAGAATTTTCCGCTCTTTATGATGATGTAAAAATAAAAGCCATAAATAATTAACACATGGCCCTATTTTCACAATTACGATATTTTAGCGCGAATCTATATTTTTGCAGATAAAACTTATCACTCCATAGATAATGAACTATTGATCGCAACAGATCAAGAATTTATTTTTAGATTGCCTGATGTTGGTAGAAGATACCCTATTTCTCAGGGAAGTAATTATTTTCATAATAAGAAAGTTATGATTTTTTTCTTAAACGTTACTTGAGAAATCTGGGATGGTGTCACACAAAAGTTACGTAGCCAGAAACAGTTTTGCTGTTGACTTTACGTTGGTGAGTAAGCGAAAAGAAATGTTCATTAATGTCTGAAATAGTTTTTAAAACAAACCAGAGCTCGATATCAGATAGCATTCATAAGTTATATCACTTTGCGTACTCCTCCCGCCCAGCCCTGACACACCGGAAGTTTGTTTACTAATGTGGCCCGTAGGCTATCTCCCCGACTGCATTTAAAGGAGGGTAGGTGTTGGTGTGAAGTTAAACTGTGAAATGAAGTGGAGCTTGTGTTCTTTATAAATTGTCCGCCTCGTTGCGTAGTGACTAGCATTCTTGGCTGTCACTGCGCTGTCACCGTGGAGGCCCGGGTTTGATTCCTGGCTCTGCCAAGAAATTTAATTCTGGTCTTAGGGCTGGAACGGGGCGTACTCAACTTCATGAGACAAAACTGAGAAGAGGCGGGTTCGATTCCTACCTCAGCCATCCTCGAAGTTGGCCTTTGTTCGTCCCGGGAATGAATAAGGGTTCGTGCAGAGTTAACGTTTCTGTGCCAAAAGAACACGGCAGACACCCACGACGAAATGGCTGGTGTAGTGTATGAAAAGTGGTTCGCCGAGCAATTGTTGCCAAATGTTCCCGAAGGATCTAGCCTAGTAATAGACAATGCTGGCTATCACAGCAGAGAAATATGTTCGCTGCTTGCCACCATACCACAGTGAACTTAATCCCATCGAAATGGTGTGGGCGCAAGTAAAGAACTACTGTAGCCTATATAAATTCATTTTTAGTGGTATCTGAAACGATCGACAGAGTAGCCTAATTCAATAGGAGTTTGATATTGTACTACATTTTCTTCGGTTACACCTTGTTCGAGTTTATCCCCTTGCTACAAGACCAGCCAAGTAATTCCATTCATTGGTGAAGCAGACTCAAAGGTTAGCAGCACTGTTACACTGGCAAAAAGTTCAAATTACATCCCGAAACCTTTAATAACCAGTAAACTACTGTAAGGTTATGAAAGCAGAGAGATATGAAAACAAATGTAGGCCTACTGAGTAGGATGACAATAGAGAGTGAACAGTGGAAGAGGCGATGTAAAACTGTTTATTTGATTGGCGTGTTGACGTAGTGTTTACTCGGCCCGTACTGAATTTAAGGAGAGTTGTTCATAATAACTTCAGCGAGCTTCATCGTACTTGCCCTACCTCTCTCCCCAACCAGGAGCGAGCGATGGCACTGGAAATTCTCTCAGTTCACCTCCGGAGGCTTAGTGGACTCTGGACCAGACACCCTATCACCACCCTGAATAAGGTGAACTTCAAATGGTGTACATCCACTTGAAATAAATGACTGAGTGATGGAATAAATAATTAAATAAATTAATAAATGAATAAATAAACAAATAAATAAGAAAACAAAGAAAGAATGAAAGAAAGTAAAAATCCTCAGACAGAAAGAACAAGATGTTCAGTAAAGAACATATAGCCTACTTTCTCCTAAATGTATGAGTATAGTTATAACTCGTTGTTTTTATCAAAGAGTATAATAGAATCATTTCTTGGTTGAAGACCTTAGAAACTATTTACCTCTACCAAACACCACAGCCTCGAAAAAAAAAAAAACTGCTACCATCATTGAAGATAGAAAAAAAAAAGAAGTATCTCAAGAATGTTATGGATCTGGAGACATAATCGACCGGACTGGCTGCGTGGCTCAGCGGTAACGTTCTCGCTTACTGGACCCTAGCATGCAGGTTCGTATCCTGGCGCAGTCAGCTGTCATTTGAGGGTGCACAAATGCGAGGGAGCCGTGTCAGTAGATTTACTGGCACGTTAAAGATCCCCTTCGGGGCATAATTCCGGCACCCCGGCGTCTCTAAAAGCAGCAGTAGTTAAATAAATGAATGAATGAATGCAATGAAAATCCACAGCCTGCTTCCAGTCTCCGACCGGGTCAGGAATGGAATGAATAAAGCCCCCATCTAGCGGCGAGGATATGAATTGTGCCGGCTGCCGAGGCCTGACGCACTCCTCTGGGGCAATGATTAAATGAATGACAGATGAAATGAAATGATAGTGGAGAGTGTTTCTGGAATGAAATTTTGACAGGGAAAACCAGAGTACCCGGAGAAAAACCTGTCTGCCTCCGTTTTGTCCAGCACAGATCGCACATGGAGTGACCGGGATTTGAATCACAGACCCAGCGGTGAGAGGCCGGCGTGCTGCCGCCTAAGCCACGGAGGCTTCCAAATGAATGAATAAATAGACTAAATAAGAAAAGAAAGGAAGAAAGAAATTAAAAGTCCTAAGGCATAAAAAGGAGAAAATATGGTTTATGGAGGAAGAAAATGATTGCTGAGCTATTAGTCTACGGTAGGCACCGCACGCAAGAGGAGATTGAGGTTTTATGGGCACCTCACGAGAATGAATGAACGGAAATCGATTGATGAATAAATCTGGAACAAAGGTTGATAAATTCACAGGATTCCAGGAAAATCAAAGTAAAAAGGACAAGAGCACTTACTGAGAGGCAGAGAGGAGAATCCACAGCAAAAGATACGAAGAATTTAGGGAGGAATAAAAAGAAATAGAACAAACCAACAAATTATTGTTTCCCGCGGCCCACAGAGGCCTACAGTACCGGTATATCGAACACAAGTGTTATATAACAGTATGGATTCATCTACGAGAAGACATTTTAAAGCGGTGTCCACGTAGAAATACCCACGTCCCATTTGACTGCCATCTAACAAAGAAACCGGAAATCTATGCAAATGTCTAGCTCCTCGATTGCAGTGGAAATTTGCAATCCAGAGATACGAGAATGGAATTCAATTCGATCCTGAGCGTTAATTTTCTTGAGTATTTCCACACTTGCTCCAAGAAAGTAAAACGTTGGCATTTTCTTTTACGTCCCAGGCCGCCTATCCTAAACCTAGACCTTAATAATTTCTATTACACACGCTCTTATTCAATGCAATAATATAGGTTATGAAAAAAGAACCATACACACAAGCACCTGGAATTGATGACCAAAGATGTCCCGAACAACAACAACAACAACAACAACAACAACAACAACAACAACAACAACAACAACCTATTGATGAGATTTAATTTTCTCTTATTATACAGTATTTGAATTGCAGACAATGGCCATAGCAGGGCATTTCAACTGAACGCGCGTAGGCTCCCCAACACGTTGAATTTCAAGTAGATCCAACTTTGGCTACCAGACGCCATTGCCACTGACACCCAGAGGCGTTGGAACGGATAGAGCGTTTCTAACCAAGTAACGTAGGCTACACATTTTGGCTACACACTACCAATTGTAGTGGTAGGTTCTTTTACATGCCATAAATCTATGCCTTGGGCCCACCGACTTTACTTTCCCTCCGAAGGAAGGCTTAGTCTATTGAAGCATTCTAACGCTTTTAAACGACTTCGTCCAGTTTTGAACCCGTGATCTTGGGCATAGCAGTTCAGCATGCTACCGACTAGGCTATACCACCGAAGCCGTTTTAATTTCCTCCTGTAGCTACCAAATGTGACACCAGTTGTCTTCTGCAATTTGACTCCACTTACGACTTGAAGTGTCGTTGATTTTTCTCATCCTCGAAAACTACAACATTAGCCTATAGGGCGGCTTTTCTAACGTGCATAGGCTTCTGGTGAATGTTTAGCACATCTATCACTGATCCACCAATTGTGATCAAATGGACTTGAAATGATCGTCCGGGGGGGGGGGGGGGGGGGGGGGGGGGGCTTCGAATAATTCAACTTCTCAGCAACTGTTCAGAGTGAATATGTCAAAGCCAGTCAATTACGAGCTTTTTCATCACAGTACTGTGTACACGTTACTTGATGTCGATGCGGATCACTCCACGTGGAGAAATTGAGCATAGTAGCCTATGTAGTGTTCGTGTCATACTGTTGCATACGAAGAATACCTTGCACTATTTTGTTAATTCATTTAGGGGCCTTAGGACATCGTGGTCATAATGCCCACACTGTAAACTACACGAATCCCAAAATTAAACAATACAATAGCATGGGTTATAACGCAGATTCCACACATACCCTAGCCCCAGTAGGCCTATACGGGACTGTTGATCACAATATCTCCAGCCAGTAATTACTGTAACAGCATGTTTGTTTGTTGCTCAAGGACATTGGATAGATAGATAGAGTGAAAGTTTCTCTCTGACAATGATAGGTTGGTAGACTATTCCATAACCTGATGAAAATCATGATTTATTGTTGCTATCGTGATGTTTGGCGCCATTTCGATATCCAACCTCCTGTGATGTCTTGTACTCCTGGTAGGCGTGCGACAGTGTTCGCCATTTGCTCCCGTCCTGCGTGCCATCTGTGAGTGAGTGTAGTAGATAGATACTTGGGAGAAATGCCATCTATTATGAACTGTCCGTACCACTGGCGGATGTAGCAATGTGGGTGGAATGGGTGACCGTATTGTTGTCAATTCATTTATGCAGATTTGGAACATATTGGATCCAGCACTGTGTACTGGTGTGTGTGTGTGTATGTGTGAGGGAGAGAGTCTATGCCTGGTGATAGATAACCTGTGATTTTGTGGTGACTAAGTTGGTCTTGAATGAAATAAGGTACCCTCCCCGCATATACCGGGAGAGATTATAGAAAATCCCTACGGAAACCCACATGCAGACATCCTAGTGCCAGTCCCAAGCCTGGATTAATGCTAGATCGTTCCTTGTAAGTGTTAATCTATGCTCTGTTATCAGCCGATCGGTGTGCCGCCCGGTGTCGTACCATTTCGTCCAGGTGCTATTTCGTCCAAATTCCACGAACACTGGCAGGTGGGTTGACTCTCTGCCGGCCCACTAGTGCTATTTCGTCCAAACACCTATGATTAACAATTTGACAGGTCTACAATGCGTTTCTTGTTAAAAATAAGTAATTTTTTGATGTTTCTAATAATGGACGTTACCCGCTCCGCTCGTTTGCCACCAGTCAACTATAGTTTACAATGACATGCTTATAATGTAAACAACATAGTGAGAATAGAACAAAAAATGTGGATTAAAATCGCTCTCTGAGCTTCGGTGTATCTTAATTATCTAAATATTGTGCCGTCGTTCGCTGTAAGGCATGAGGTACAGTTAGGCTATATACAACAAATAAATATTTTGGAAATTTCCTGAGATTTTCGTAAGAGCACGCCTGTATACGAGTTATGTTACATCATGTGTCCGGCCTTGCAGAACTTGATATATGCAGTAGATCTGGCATCAGCGCACTCCATTTAATGCGTACTGTCTTTTAAGGTAGAGACGCACTATAGAGTCTGGGGCGTAAATATTGTCACTAATAACAAGTAGTTCCGTGAAGAACTATACAGCCTATTTTCATATATCCCACTTATGTTAATTGCCACTATCAACATACAGAATTTCAGTTTGATTGCTGTAATAGATTCGTAGATATTGAGAACTGACTAAATATTTCGGATGGTCGCCATGTTGGATTTTATATACACACATCAAAAAAAGTTTTGCATCACCTCGGTTCCAAGAGTTCCGGAACCGTTAAATACAAAGGGAATAGAGATCAACACAAACAACATTTCAGCTCGTTTTATTGCTCATGAGACCCACACATTGCATGTTGTACCATCATACAGCTAGACTTTCAGCATTTGTGGTCCAGATTGCAGTACACACCACTACCTCTAATACCCAGTAGCACGTCCTCTTGCATTGATGCATGCCTGTATTCGCCGTGGCATACTATCCACAAGTTCATCAAGACACTGTTGGTCCAAATTGTCCCACTCCTCAACGACAATTCGGCGTAAATCTCTCAGAGTGGTTGGTGGGTCAAGACGTCCATAAACAGCCCTTTTCAACATATCCCAGGCATGTTCGATAGGGTTCATGTCTGGCGAACATGCTGGCCACTGTAGTCGAGCGATGTCGTTATCTTGAAGGAACGCATTCACAAGATGTGCACGATGAGGTCGAGAATTGTCGTCCATGAAGACAAATGCCTCTCCAATATTCTGCCGATATGGTTGCACTATGGGTCGGAGGATGTCATTCAGGTATCGTAAAGCCGTTTCGGAGCCTTCCATGACCACCAGTGGCGTACGTCGGCCCCACATAATGCCACCCCAAAACATCAGGGAACCACCACCTTGCTGCACTCGCTGGACAGTGTGTCTAAGACGTTCAGCCTGACCAGGGTGCCTCCAAACACGTCTCCGACGATTGTCTGGTTGAAGGCATATGCGACACTCATCGGTGAAGAGAACGTGATGCCAATTCCGTGGGGTCCATTCAGCATGTTGTTGGGCCCATCTGTACCGCGCTGCATGGTGTCGGGGTTGCAAAGCTGGACCTCGCCATGGACGTCGGGAGTGAAGTTGCGCATCATGCAGCCTATTGCGCACAGTTTGAGTTGAAACACGACGTCCTGTGGCTGAACGAAACGCATTATTCAACATGGTGGCATTGCTGTCAGGGTTCCTCCGAGCGGCAATCCGTAAGTAGCGGTCATCCACTACAGTAGTAGCCCTTGGGCGGCCTGAGCGAGGCCTGTCATCGACAGTTCCTGTATCTCTGTACCTCCTCCATGTCCGAACAACATCGCTTTGGTTCACTCTGAGACGCCTGGAAACTTCCCTTGTTGAGAGCCCTTCTTGACACAAAGTAACAATGCGGACGCGATCGAACTGCGGTATTGACCTTCTAGGCATGGTAGAACTACAGACAACATGAGCAGCGTACCTTCGTCCTGGTGGAATGACTGGAACTGATCGGCTGTCGTACCCCCTCCGTCTAATAGGCCCTGCTCATGCATGGTTGTTTACATCTTTGAGCAGTTTTAGTGACATCTATGAACAGTCAAAGGGACTGTATCTTGGATACAATATACACAGTCAACGTCTATATGCCGGAGATCTGGGAACCGAGGTGATGCAAAACTTTTTTTGATGTGTGTATGTATGTCCTAGAATTATGTACTGTTACATGAAGATTATTGTGTAGGTGTAGCATTCAAACTTCAATCGCATGATTAGGACACAAGAAGTAACCAGGAGATTTTAAAATTTCGCACAGCTGCCATCTTGTGGTTATGGAAACAATTGAAATAAAAAAGATGCCAGTGGATTAACATTCGTATAAGGATTTACTGTACCAAGTTTCACTGGACTCGGATGGTTAAATTGCGAGAAACGTCCATGTGAATATTTATACTTCGCGTCGCCGCCATGTTGGATTTGTGATCATCAGGTTATTTAAAGTCCTATAGGTGAACGTAAGTTCATAGCCCCTATGAACATAAAAACATCAGTTTGATTGCTATAATAGATTCGTAGATATTCAGGACCGTCTAAATATATCGGATGGTCACCATGTTGGATTGTAAAATGTATAGACCATAGAGTCATGTACCATTAAAGGAAAATTATTGCGTAGGTTCATTATTCAAACTTTCACTTCGACCGCATGATTACGACACAAGAAATGAAAACTTAATTTTAAAATTCGCACAGCCGCCATCTTGATGTTATGTAAACAATTGAAGTAAATTAGTTACCAGTGCATTACAATGTGTATAAACATTTCCTGTACTAGATTTCATTGCGTTTGGAACATTAAATCGCGAGAAAGGTCTATTTAAAATTTTCAAATTCGCTTGGCCGCCATGTTCGTTTTGTAGTTAACCGGTTTTTGAAAGTCTTATAGATGAACTTCCAGTAGTGCCCTTTATCTCCGTAGAAAATTTCAGGGTGATACCGCTAATAGTTTCAGAGATATAGAAAGCCAGTGAAATATTTCGCACATCCGCCATTTTGTGGTTATGTAAACTATTGAACGAAGTCAGATGTGTATAAACACATACTGTACCATGTTTTATTGCGTTTGGTTGGTTAAATCGCGAGAAACGTCTATTTAGAAGTCGCAAATTCGCGTGGCCGCCATGTTGGTTTTGTAGTTACCAGGTTTTCAAAAGTCACATAGATAAACTTCTAGTAGTTTCCTTTATCACCGTAAAAATATCCACGGTGACATCGGGAATAGTTTCGGAGATATTGAATGCTGGTGAAATATTTCGCACAGCCGCCATGTTGGATTGGTGGGATGTAACATAATTTGAAGGGCACGGTCGGGATCGCCCGGAATAGTGCTATGAACTTACCGAGTTTCATTGAAATCGCTCCAGCCGTTTAGAATTTATTAGGGGGACACACACACACACCTCACACACATACACACACACACACACACGCACACACACACGGACAAAAGGTGATCTCATAAGCCTATTTTTTCAAAATTGAAAATAGGCTAAAAATATAAACCTACCTGTGAAATGGATTTATCAGCTTCTTCGCGGGCTGTCTTCTTTCCCTGTGCCATAGCCTTATGGACATCTTATGCAGCCACATCAGGAACACACGTATTGTGGATCTCTTCTTTAATAATTTCACGGTTTATAGTAAACACTTTTCCACTACAAGAACGGTTAACACAACGCCACACAACTTCACCGCACTTCTTCTCATTCTTAACCGATACCCGTTAAGTAATAAACTAGGTTGGCCCCTTGTAATGGTTGAAAACTCCATAATTAACAAGGATGTTAATTCATAGAGATCATTCGAATGAATTAAGCATCTGTTCATAAACAGAGGTGGGGAGGGGAGGAATGGAATTCCACAGCAGGGATGGGTGGGAAATCCCACACTGCACTGCCTCAACCCTTGTCAACATTTCGTCTGGACGAGATGGCACTCATTAAATTGCGTAATAATTTGTAAAACCGAGCTGGACGAAATGGCACGTTTTTCAAGGAAATTTGTTGCTGGACGAAATAGCACCTGGACGAAATAGCACTGAGCCGCCCAGAGTATAACTTATTGATCGACGAAATCTCACATCGGAAGACATCCGTTACCTTGCTCCAACGTGATAGCAGACTGGTGACACACGTTTAGACACTCAAGTCCCCTAGTGGAAGTAGCGCCAGGTCATGCATGGGCTTCCTTTGTGTTCGCATAGTCCCGCTGATCTGATCAAAGATACCCAGTTATACTACAGTACCTGTGGTGGAATGATGTTCAGCAACAAAAATACCAGAGGCGTAGTGCTATAATACGCCGATACGCCGGGCGTTCCCTGATTTAAAATGTGTATTCATCAGAGAGTAAAATATACAGGCCGGACGTTTGTTTTAGACGATTGCCCTTGACCTTGAAGCCTGCAGGTGAGCCTACACACACTCACTCTCTCACCCTATCACTTCACACTTGTCACCACCGATCTGATATAATGGAATTCCAGACTTGAGCAGACAGTACAGTCCACATCGAAGTATTGTGTGACGCGGAATTACACGTTACGTAGTTACGAACAGAACGTCATTATATTTGCCAATGACTGTACTCCTAGCTGTAGTGTGAAAAAGCTTTGTTAATCATCGGATCGCTTGGGGCAGCTGATAACAACACAGGTACTGTAGTAACTCGCCTCCAGGCTTCCATTAAGATTTTTCACTCGTCTAAAACAAACGTCCGGCCTGTAACATTGTTTTTATTTGATATAAATGCGGCGTTAGCATATTACATGGCGCTTAGTTATTTTATATCCGTACCCCCTATAGAGCTCGTGCGCATAATGTTATTTTAGTTGCTGGCGCTCGTAGCGGTGACTTGTGTAATCTTTCAGGGGGAAGGCAGTAGCTTGTGCAACTACAAGCACAGGGAAGAACTCAATGTTGAAATGTCGTCTCTAGATATTTGTGTAGGATTTCGAGAAGTTCAGTGGGATGCATCGTATTTCAGAGCTTCTACTTTAAAGAAGGGTGCAAAACTCCGCAAGAGAAGCGTTGGGAGAAGAAATAACCTGCTTGTGTTTGAGAGAAACAAACATCCATCAGCCGCTTTATGCTGTTAAAATTAAAGTAAGCATATGTTTTGTCTTTCTATATAATAACGTAGCATAATATTTGTATCTATTGCAGTTTTAAGTGTTTTTACTATTCATTTACACAAGATTAATCTTTTTACAGATTAATTGCGGTCGAAAGGTTAAATCAGCTGAGTGCGATTGCAAAGCCGGACCTTCACAATGCTGCAAGCATATTGCTGCATTGTGTATTTATATTAATCCTGAGAGAAATTCTTCCCAGACTTCCTCTCTGCAACAATGGGAGAAACCAAAGAACATTATTGCGGAGTATTGTAAAGGAGGAAATGTAGAAGAAATACTAAATGGGCCATCAAATAAGCGACCAATTTATTACGCGTCGGAAAGTGTTGAATCCTTAACTAAAACACAATATATGAACAAATTAAGGTCATAGACTGCGCTTTCTCAAAAATGTTGAAAGCAGAGTGTGAAGGTGAATCTTTCTTTTATCTCCACTTGCATTGTTCAAAACATCGTTGAATGCACTGTAGAGATAAGCGAAAAGGACTTCTTATTTCAGTGTCTTAACCAGTTGGACTAACAAACAGCTAATAAACTATTTAGATGCTATGTTGTGAATAATTTACATATCACTAGCTTCCATAAATTATGAGTGAATGTTGGCAAATGATATAATGAAGTTTTATTGTAAAAATGTTAAAGTAACAAATTCACAGAAGCGTGCAATTGCAGTTGAGACAAGGGAACAATCTTTATGTCCTTCCTGGTTCCAGCAAAGGAAGTTACGCATTTCGGCCAGCCAGAATGTACACCAGATCAAAACCCTACCGAGTGGAAATTACGAAAGACTGGCATTAGCGTTTCTTTCATCTAAGAATGTAAACACTCCTGCGGTGAGATATGGCAGAACTAATGAACGGAAGGCACTTGAGGAGTACTGCTTATTAAACGAATGCCGCGTGCTTCAACTCGGGTTGTTTATAAAAGAACAGCAATCATGGTTATGTTGCAGTCCAGATGGGATAGTGGTAGGCCAGGATTTTGTTAATCTTCTCGAGATTAAGTGCCCTTATTCATGTCGAGAAAAACCCATAGTTGAAGACAAAAAGTGCAATGTCCCGTATTTAGATATAACTACTGTTGGTAACGTAAAGCTGAAGGAAACTCACGTTTATTATACTCAGGTACAGGTATCAATGTACATTCTGAACCTTCACAACTGTGACTTGTACATATATTCTCCAAAGGGAAGTGTTAAAGAGAACATTTCCAGAAATTATGACTTCCTTTCCAGTACTATTCCTTCAGTAGAGAAATTTTATTTTGAACATTACCTTCCAGTAATATTTAAAGATGCTACAGTGAATGAACTGTAACTATATTCAAGTGTGTATTATCACTAATCGGATAATGGCTGATGTACGAATTGTATTTCTCAATGCTGAGAATTCAACTAGAAAAATTTAA
The DNA here is from genome assembly GCA_946902985.2 of Meconema thalassinum. Classification (NCBI taxonomy): domain Eukaryota; kingdom Metazoa; phylum Arthropoda; class Insecta; order Orthoptera; family Tettigoniidae; genus Meconema; species Meconema thalassinum. Next base: position 2,079,203,242 of record OX336388.2, read on the forward strand.
TTTATTATGTTGATAACATAATTAAAAATCAAATTATTTTGCTGTTACAAATTCCATTACAGTATCGAATTTTATGACAATTATTTGCAAAAATCTTTACTAAGCTTAAATAAAAATAGTTAGTCTTGTGATTTAATTATTGGAGGACTGAAGTTTACCCAGACTCCTACGATGTGAACAATTTTGTCTATATGAGGAAGTAAATCCATAGTGAGTTTGTTGCTTAATTTTTTATAAATTTTCATTCACTGAATAGCTCTTTCTACATGAATTCTTACTGACGCAATATCGTATGTTGTTTCAATTTCTTCAGCTGAAAACTGAGGCATTACCATTACAGCTTTTATGTTCTCAATACAAGTTCTTATCTGTGGGAATCCTTTGTCACACATAACTATATCCCCTGGCTGAATAAAGTTTAATATACCGGAATTAACTGTGATGTAGTCAGTCGCTCTTCCACCATAGCATTTGGATATAAAATAAATGTAACCTGATGGAGTAATGGCAACAAGAAATGTGACTAAATGAATTCTTATAATTAGAAAACATTAAAATTCTTTGACGAACACTGTTAGGTCTTTCACAGGACACTTCACTGCAATCTGTAATGCACGTGCAATTTTCGTAGTGTTTTATAAAAGCATTAGGCATTGTGCTTTTGATTGAGGATCGTTGTGGCCAGAAAATCCACTCCTTTGTTTTCTCAAAAATATGATGGAGAGCGAATTTAAAAGTAGCAGATGCTGTAGTCCTGTGGCAGTTAAAAATTACGCCTAGAGCGGCGAAACTAATACCGAGTTTACATTCCATTAGCAGTAGAAGCAGCATGGTTTCTTTAGTAAATGTACAGTTATGATTAACAGAGGGTAACAAGGATAACAGGATATGAAACACTGCAAATTTAACACCTGCTATTTCAAGAAGATGCTGTTCCTTGTCTTTCACTGACCTGTATCCATTAAATGTATGTTTCGTGTCCACTACGTCCTCATGAACACCACAATCTCTCTTTAAACAAGTGTCGGTCGTCATCTGTTTATTCACTCGAGGCAATGGCAAATTTGTTTGAACTTCTGCTTCACAATTATTTTTCAGAGCAGAAAATAACACGTTCACACTGATGTTGTTACCATCGGTGGTCATTACTTCAGTCTGCGTGCTTGCATCACTGTATGATTTCGAAAAATCTTCCGTGGTACTAGTTTCAACGTTTTTATTTTCATGTCTCCGTTTTCCCCTCTTGTATCTAGTCATCACTCGGTGCTCATCTTCTTGCTGACGTTCGATCGAAACAAGCGGTTTTATAAACAATCTCGGTACATAACCAGGACTGTCAGGATCTCTCGAAGGCATTCCATTCACAAAATGCCGACTACAAACACGCGAGTTATTCGTGGGTTCCCATGGTTTACCATCATTAGTTCCTCGTTTCAGTGTCGCAATCCAGGCATTTCTCCTAATTTCATGCTGCTTTTTATTCGGAAACACAAAAAAACTAGTTCCAGGAGGACAGTTAATATACGTGAAGTTGCAACCAACCACATAACAATTTTTTTCTACTGTTTCGAGAACCTTTTTACATGTCGAATTTGAATCGAGCATATACAAGACCATTCAACACAGGCACAGACATTCGACTGCGACTCCCCCTGACTGTTTAAGTGACTTGCCGCCAGAGCGTAGCACCCATCATGCGCACGAGGTCTATATAACTTGTCTTAGCCCAGCCACGGTCTACTACTGTGCGTTGCTCTTCTTGTCTGTACGCCAGACCTTCTTGGCGTCAAGAGCTATGTACCACCCTGGCCAGGCCAAGTTGCAGCGCATGCGCCAGTTCATACTTGTTTCTCGGAAGGGAAGCGCTACCGTACGCTGGCGTTTGCTGGCGTTTGAATTGTATGATCACTGTTCTGTTAACTCAATAGCCCAATCGCTGCGCTAGTGCTATAGTTCGAACTGTAGAAGTGTAGTTTCTTTTAATTGTGTGTGTGTGTGTTTAATGCTGCCAATATGACTGAAGTAAGTTCACCTGACTCTAATGTTATTAATTTTTTAAAGGCAACTCCTTTGAGCACTTTATCATATGAACAGCGATGTGAATTTAAAAAAAGTCCTCTCGGCACGCCGGAAGGCGGAGGTAGATTTCACCGGACAAACTTGGGGATAGGCGAAAATAGGCAGAATATGCAGGTTTTCGTAGAAGGATCAGACCTCATTAATTGCGAGAAGGTATTTTATAATTGGAGCTTAATTAACTTTGTTTTTCGTCATTTTATGCTTATTTTAAACATTTTATTGTCTTATGGGAACGGTAACTTTCTTGTCATTTGGGGTCCATTTTTATACTTGTGGTCACACTGTCCTTATGCAAGGTTTCGACACTGATGTGTAACTATGTAACGGCCTGTTACTTCTTCACGCAAAATTATATCTCCCGCAGAGATTTTGGTTGGTTCCTCAGTTTAGGGGCTGCGACAACGCGGTCATGTAACCCCGTGTACTTAGGGATGGCTGTATTAGTCTGTAATTCAGGTAAGGACTGCAGACGGTCAATTTCAAGCAGTAGTTCCTAATGTTGCTACCAGGTACTACCGTCAACGACACCTACCTGTGAACTTGGCTACTAGATGCCACCGCAGCCAGCAACTCGCAACGAACGTTGGAATTTCCCCTCCAAAGGAAAGCATACTGAGGGATTTTTAGCGCTCTTAGAAAATCCGACGACTTCGGCCGGCTTTGAACTCGCGACCTTGGGCATAGACATTCAGCATGCTTGCTACCAGTTACGTCACCGAAGCCGCTTCACACTTAGTCAGATGGAATTCTGAATATGATCTCGTGCAAGTGCGTTATCTTGGCAACGTCTGATGGCTCATCCCTCATCAATTTAGTAGAGTTGCCATGGCAAGAACTGATAGCTCTTGGCATTTTATTATAATTCCGAAATCATTTTTCTCATCCCTTGGCATAATGGTGGGTCATATCAAAAATTCTTTAAGACAAAATTTTAGGTAATTATTAGGGGAATATTGTCCATTTTGTACGGTTTTGATATTGTGCCTATTAAGAGAGATATGATTAATGTTTCCCGAAAAACCCACTTTTTCCCACCCCTTTGGTCAATGGTTGGTGCTATAAAAAAACTCTTCAAACATAAATGTTTGGGCTTTATCCGACACATAGTATGAACGTTGAACGGATTCGATATTTCACATACTAAGAGAGTTATAGCAATATTTCACTTTTTCGAAAAAAGCCCCCCATTTTCACCCCATTCGACCGATTTAGCCCATTAACGAACTCGACCGAGATTTTATAGGTATACATATTCGGTAAAATATTCAAAGTGATTGGTGCAAAATTACGGCAGTTATCGTGTCCACAAGAAACTGATATGCATATATATATATATACACACATATACATACATAAATTATATATAAACTTTTGAACTGACGGTGGTTTTGGGGTCTGGGGGATGTGAAACGCGAAGATATGTCGAAATTTTCCGGAAGTAGAAACATGGTACCCATTGCAATAGTTAGCTTTCTAATGAAATCTACCTCTGGTTGGTTCCTCAGTTTAGGGGCTGCGACAACGCGGTCATCTAACACCGTGTACTTTGGGTGAGTATCTGTCTGATAAACGGTGCGAATTGTAATGGCTGTAGTAGTCTTAATTCAGGTAAGGACTGCAGACGGTCAATTTCAAGCAGTAGTTCCTAATGTTGCTACCAGGTACTACCGTCAACGACACCTAGCTGTGAACTTGGCTACTAGATGCCACCCTAACCAGCAACACGCAACGAACGTTGGAACTTCCCCTCCAAAGGAAAGCATACTGAGGGATTTTAGCTCTCTTAGAAAATCCGACGACTTCGGCCGGTTTTGAAACCGCGACCTTGGGCATAGACATTCTGCATGCTACCAGTTACGTCACCGAAGCCGCTTCCCACTTAGATGAAAATACTGAATCTGATCTCGTGCAAGTGCGTTGTCATGGCAACGTCTGATGGCTCATCCCTCATCAATTTAGTAGTGTTGCCATGGCAACCTCTGATAGCTCTTGGCATTTTCTTATAATTCCGAAATCATTTTTCTCATCCCTTGGCATAATGGTGGGTCATATCAAAAATTCTTTCAGACAAACGTTTTAGGTAATTATTAGGGGAATATTGTCCATTTCGTACGGTTTTGATATTGTGCCTATTAAGAGAGATATGATTAATGTTTCCCGAAAAACCCACTTTTTCCCACCCCTTTGGTCAATCAATGGTTGGTGATATAAAAAAACTCTTCAAACATAAATTTTTGGGCTTTATCCGACACATAGTATGAACGTTGAACGGATTCGATATTTCATATATTAAGAGAGTTATAGCAATATTTCACTTTTTAGAAAAAAGCCCCCCATTTTCACCCCCTTCTACCGATTTAGCCCAGTAACGAACTCGACCGAGATTTTATAGGTATACTGTACCCATGTGAGTAATCTCGGTGGATAATATGCATCTGCCTCCAACTAGCATCAGCTCTCAGGCGTGTACGGTAACCCCAATTTAGCAGTGCATATTTTGGATTTGAGGCTAAAAGGTATCAACTCTACAATGATAAGGCACAACTCTATTCTAAAACTTTAATCCAGTAAAATAAATCATGGCTTCAAACACAAAACAATACCCAAAAAAAGCATAAAATAAAGCAAACAAAATTTTTACTTCCACAATCCACAAGTAAATAAATATAAAATCAGAACAAAGTCATACCTAGCCATAAGGCTTTACCCTTCTGTGAGCTTCACAAGGATATACTAGTGCGCTGATGCACCTACGACTTCAAAACAAACTGTACATTAACATAACAGTCATACAATGTGACTTCTTTAATATTACAACAAGGATTATTCCTTAAACCTCTTTATGTTAAACAATTATGTGTGCCGTGCGTGTTTTAATATTTTTCTTCTCACCAATGAAATGCTTTGCATGCATTTACCTATTTGGACGTTGCACCAAAATCGACGTGCAACTCCATAATTATGTAAGCTACCCCCTACACATCCTCCAATTATATGGTTTCACCGCATGCTGTCTGTGATTCCTAGATAAAACGTTACGTTATAGCTTATGTCGGATTGTACGATAGACTACCTCGCGCTCATGGCGATTGGCATCTAGTCACCAACTACATGACTTGGCTCCAGTGACAGTACAAATATATCATGTAACTATTCGTCAGATAGCTAAAATAATGAACCATCAGGACGAACTATAATTATCCATGTGTTCACAAACCACATGGCTCTAATACTCAACATAACAATCTTGCATTATATGTCCTTTTAACAAGGTCTAGAATCTCTTCCCTTTATAACTTGCCTGAGCGGTTCGGGTGGCTAGCACCGACCCTCGGCTAAGGAAGTCGCTACACAATAGAAAGTGGAATGGGTCGTTTCACCAATTATCTCGACCTTCCTAAAAGTTTGAAAGGCTCCCTCTCTAAGCAGCGAAGATTTACAAGACAAAATACTGTGTCCTGACCGACACACATGTTCCCAAAGGATCTTAATTGACTATTATGCCAACAGGTATTGAATGAGCTTTTGTAATTATTCCTACGTCGAGGATAACGATTAATTAATGGCCTCACATGGGTCCATTCAACATGAAGGTTCGGGGTTCGCAATGCATGAGCCTGGCGGTTGACCGATGTCTCAAGTATAATATAGGCGCACAAAACCACTGTCGCCATGAGTTTTCGCTGCCAACGAGCGTAAATAACTCATCAATAAGTTCTCGGGAAATCATAGAGCTGCGAGGTGTCCTTGTTTCCTCGACTCTAACAAGAATCCAATCCGGAACACATTTCAATCCTTTCTTCAGAGTTAGGGTCCAACACTACAACTCTGGAATAAATAATATCTCCAACAATGTCCACGACATAGGAGAATTCATACGTAGAATAGACTATCTGGCCCCTAATGCTCCATGCTACGACACTCCGACCTATAATATTAAGAGAAATCTAACATTTACTCTATAAGCTTCTCAATTAAGCTGCAAATTCAATTCACTAAAAGCTCTTTCATTACTGGTATCATTACTGAATATATGCAATATTCTGATATAAAACTTCTTTCCATAATTACTGAAATGTAATCTCACTGTAACATCTTCCTGCTTAGATTGATAAGTCTTGCACTTAGCGTTAATAATTCTCGCTTACAACATTTATTTGTTTCCTGATGTGTTCATTCATACTCTTAATAACCATTGTTATTATTATCATCATTTCTCACTGACATAAATGACCAAAATCATTATTTATTATTATTATTATCATCATTTCTTACTGACATAAATGACCAAAATCATTATTTATTATTATTATTATAAATCTCATTGACATAAATGACCAAAATCATCATTTATTATTATTCTCACATAAATTACCAAAATTTCCGACATAGCTAGACGTTTTAAACTCGAACAATCGCGTTCGTTGCATTTACATAACTGATTGCCATTCTTAATTCATAGTGGGAATAATTACTCCACTTAATGATGCAAATTAACATTTCAACTCTATCAAAATCAACTCAATACTGATTAAACATGAAGGATCAGCCTCCTAACTGATTTTTATTGGCATCTATAAGGAATTCACAATATCTTTACGGAATCACAGACATGCAGCGGTCCATACTTCTACATAATCATAACCATAATTTGTGGGGTACTTACATCTCTATAGGCATCTAAGGTGGCTCCGACCAATCATATTTTTCCTTGTCGCCCGCCATAATGGGTTTAACGCGACATATTTCTCTTGTTTACACACATTTGATTACACATAATTTCTATCACCAACACGACACGTTGCATACCTTTCAGGAAGTTATCACTCCCCAAACATGTGAAACACTTCATCAAACACTACTTTAAATGATATTTTTACATATGCATTACACTGAACACTCGTCACTTTATACACACTTCAATGCTGAAATTCCCTAGCAGAGATCGAAATTGCAGGTGTCGACGGCATCTTACGTTACCAACTCCTGATTGAAAGTCTGGTTATCTGCTCTCGGAACTCTCCAACAGTTTTTATGACGATCATTACTCCTACAGTAAGCGTCCTGCGTTACATCAATACGCTGGCTCCCAAACATGAGCGTTAACATCTGGTACTCTCATGGCAACACCAAACACTTAGTAGAGTTTCTTTCGCGCATTCTATCGTAGTTACACATATACGATTAGTTAATACTATACACACTGCGCTTAATAAAGTTCAACACTTTCACAAATAATTATATACAATAGTTCTACCGTTAGTCTATACGGTGCTTCGTAACTGAACACGTCATAGTTCGTGCTGCTGATTATGCCTGTATCACGACTATTATTCATACAAGCATGTTTACTGTTTCTTTTACACATACCAGTCTTTGTTCGGCGTCTTGATGAATAGATCCGTCATGCGTTTTGCCTTGACGAACTTGCTTCAACCTGGCTGTAGCTGACTGAAGTTTCACTCGAAGACTGCACGTAACTTATTTGAAGACTTCTGTATGCGACTTACACGCTGTCTCGTACTGCTGCATATTTGCTGCATACTGATTGCAACTTATTGCCATTGTGCTACAATTGACAATTGAGTAAGACTGTAACTGGCTGTAACTGCGCTTGGCGGCATGTAGACTGCGTGACAACTGAGTTTCAACTGAGCATAGCTGAGAGCTCCTCCTGGGGTCTACTCCCTTATATCGGATTTCCACAGAAAGTAGAGCAACATCTTCCCGCGTAATCTTGGCTCCTCTCACAGCATGATTCAGGTCTTCAAACCATGATCATTGTGTTCCTCTCTCTTCACAGGTCCCAAAACTATCTGTGTGCAAAGGAATCGCTCGTCCAATTAATTAATATTAATTCCTTTCTCCATGGCGTGGGACGCTACCTAACGGGAAACCCCCGGCAACATCTTCACATCCATCCGCGAACAATGGTCGTTTTACAGTCCTTACGCACATCATCAAATATGCACCAATTTCGCAGGTAAAAGACTCTAAAATTATCTTCTTGCCAAGATATTCACCTGTGTGCAACTCTCATCTCGATTCGTTACTCCAATCACGAGTAATCAATGATTTTTCTGGGCATTTCTCCGCCCCTACTCCAAATCCATTCTCCGTCGGGGAATAACTATGTCATTATTCAGGCCTCACCCCTGCTCCAGACGACATAATGGGGTGACAGAGATGGACGTGGCTCCACTGGGACCAACCCACAATTCTGGGCCAATTAGTAAATGTCATCTCTGCCCTCCTCTGTGCTTCAAGCCTCCAATAGCTTACACCAAATCGTCTTATAATGATATAATCTGCTCATTATTTCCTACATTATTTTAATAAATAATGCCATTTCATCAAAAATCACACCAGTGATTAAATATACATTTCTTTCGAGGGGTTTTTACCAAGAAACTCCCTGTACAGATCTCTGGTTCGCTTCCTGGTGGAACCTTTATACTGAGATCACAGTCTCTGAGAACCATGTTCGATTCCAGTCAGCATAACCCCATCGGGTTCATGTTCCCCTTGCAAAACTTATAAAAGTCCAATGCAAGTGGCTTATATAAGTAACCAGCTGACTGTCGACCACCGTCTGTGTTTACGTCTGGGGTCCTTCACCTTGTCTGGCTGCGAGTGGGTTAGTAGTGCTCCCCCTTCCACACTCGGCCTTGTTTCTGAGCTGTCTATTCTCCCTGCGAAGGGTCGCGTTTACAGCCTCAACCTCTCTAGCCACTCTGACCATTTCTTCATAGAATTCTCGCAAACACTGGCATTCTTTCTGCTCTCCGCTTACACTGGGTAAACTGTCTGCTTCTCGTCCCGTCTCGCCGTTCCAACATTCAGGTCTGCCTGCTTGGCTGCCTCCGCTCTCCACGTTGAGTTGGGTGTGCGTTACTAATTCTTCTTCTGGTTCGTCGAATTCTTCTGGCGAGTAATAAACTTTTAAGTTGGCTATGTTCATAACGACCTCGTTTCCATTCTCTAAATGCCTTAACCTGTATGCATTGTTCTGGAGGTCTCTTATCACCTCGAACGGGCCGTGGTAAGCAAAAATAAACTTTTTATACTTCCGTGCCTCTGGATCTGAACTGGCGGGTTTCTTAATTAAAACTTTCTGTCCCACGAGAAGCGGTTTATGATACCTCTTCGCACGATTCCTTCTCTGACGTCTCTCCGCCTGTGCTTTGAGATATTCAAAGGTTCGTTGGATCCTCAATTCTCTACCGGGCTGTGCGTCTACTGGTAATGGAATAACACCATTCCACGGTCTCTCTGGTCTCTGATCCAGATGTAGAGTAACGGGAACCTGACCTGTCGCCTCATGTACAGTATTATTTATACAGTATTCAATGACTTCTAGAAATTCAATCCAACGCCAATTCGCTTCAGAACAGTAGATCTTCATGTATTTCTGGACCTCTCTCATTACTCTTTCAACGGGACTTGCCTCAGGATGGCGAATGGTAGATAAAATCTGCCTAATTCCTAGAGTTTCCAGTTCTCGACGAAATTCTGCACTAGTAAAGCAACTTCCGTGGTCCGAGAGAATGTTATCCGGCTTCCCAAGAATCGGAATAACTCTCTCTTTCAGGCGCTTCAAGACCTGTTTTGAACTTGTCTTTTGAATGGGGCACAACACCACCATTTTCGAAAATACATCCATGGCTACAAAAATGTGTCTATTGCCTCTACGTGCTCTAGGCAATGGTCCAAAGTTGTCGATACTCAATAGCTGCCTTGGCTTCTCTGGTAATAACGGGATAGGTCGTTGCCTCATTAAAAAGGGATTCGGCTTTACCCTTTGGCAAAGATCACATGTTCTAATAGCAATTCTCACCGTTTCTCTCAATTTTGGCCAAGTAAATGCTTCCTTCAACAGAGCACAAATTTTATCTATTCCAGGATGTCCAAATGCTCTGTGGGCTAGCCATACTAATCTCCTCTGCAAAGATGCAGGAATTACAATCCTTTGACGTGTGTGATCCACATCGTCCCACTTGTGTAATATCTGATTATACCATACATATTCTGTTGCCAATGCCTCCGCCTCTCTGTATATCGCAGTTCCCATTGCTAAGCGTCCCTCGAAGTAATCGATTATCATCTTCAACCATGGGTCTTCGCGTTGTAGGTTGGTAATGTTCCTTAAGTCATCCAGCGTCTTCTGATCTCGATTCTCAATCTGGACCGCTAGTACTTCTTCTTCTCTAGGGTAACGACTTAATATGTCCGGTATTACATTCTCTTTCCCTGGACAGTATTCTATTTCCACATTAAATTGCTGGATATACATGGACCATCTTGTCAATCTCTGACTAGACAAATCCGTCTTTAACAAAAATGTTAAAGCTTTATGGTCTGTTCTCAGAACTATTCGGAAGCCGTACACGAGTTTGTGCCACGATTGCAACGCGTACAAAATTGCGAGCAATTCTATCTCTGTGATCGTGTAGTTTTTCTCATGGGCTCTCAGTCTTCTGCTTATAAAGGCGATAAAAACTTTCTTCTCAGGCTGGTCAACATTTTCCTGGAATAGCATCGCTCCAATCCCAATAAGTGATGCATCCGTCTGTATGATGAACTTCTGGGTATAATCTGGGTATCCCAGTTTCACATATTCCAAAAGCATTTGTTTTGACCTCACGAATGCTTCCTGACATTGCTCCGTCCAATTCCATCTGCCGCCTTTCTTCAATAGGTCCTGCAGTGGTGCTACTGTCGCAGTATAGTTTGGGCAGTGGTTCGAAAAGAATCCAATTACTCCCAAATACTGTCGGACGTGCTTTACTTTCGTGGGTCGAGGGAAATTCCGAATTACCTCCAATTTATCTGGATTAGGCTTCACTCCATTTGCATCAATAACATGCCCTAGGAATTTAACTTCCCTCTGACAGAAGTGCGATTTCTTGATATTGACCTTAAAGTTCGCCTCTCGAAGGTCATCTAGCAACTTCTTCAGGTCTCTCATGTGCTCCTCCAGAGATTCTGATGTGAGTAGAATGTCGTCTACATATCTGATGGTACTCTCTTTAACCTCATCTGATAGATTGCGATCTAACGCTCTTATCAGGGCTGAACCAGCTGTTTTCAACCCAAAAGGTAGCCTTAAAAATGTGAATGTATGTTGATCAAACATAAATCCTGTCAACAGACTAGTTTTCTTCTCTAATTCAAGATGGTGGAAACTGGATGTGATATCCAAATTTGAGAATATATTTTTCCCTCTAAACTTCCTGAGGATCTCTTTAATAGGTGGCACTTGGTCAAATTCCGGAATAACTCTCAAATTTAAGCGTCTCAGGTCCAAGCAGACTCTGACAGATCCGTCTGACTTTGGTACAATTACCAATGGACTTACATAAGGCGTAGGTGTTTTCTCAATAACGCCGGCCTCCAACATCTCCTGAATTGCCTCTTTCACTTTAGCATAATGCTTTTCAGCTATAGGGTAGGGTTTCTGCCTAAATGGTGTCCAATCACTGACTTGAAAAGCATAAGTGAAGTTCTTTATCCGACCAGGTCTCGAATCAAAGACTTCCTTCTGTTCCAGCAATAACTGCTTTAAATTTTCCTTCTCTTTTAGCCCAATTTTCGCTTCTTCTAGCTTCTCCGAAATATATTCTTCCAATTTGGGTTCCAGATCTTTTTCCAAGTCTGTGGCTAGTGTTTTGAGCTCCGCTTCTAACTGCTCAATAGCTAACACTTCTTCATCAACCACATCTCTGTATGTATGCCATACTTGTTCACTGGATCCTGGTTCAATTTCATTGAGTGCGACCTCTAAGCCTTCAGCTTCTTCATTCACATGGAACATAACCCTGTCCTGTGCTAGGTCAATTATCACTCTGTATTCCCTTATAAACTCTGCCCCAATAAGTAGGTTATAAGGTAGTTTGTTTACTAACAGGAAACTCTGTGAGAAAATCGAACCTCCTATCTGTAAATCTAGGAATACCTGGTATTTACATATCATTGTTCTGTCTGGAATTACCCCTTTAATTTTGACACTGGAGAACGGTATCTTCAAAATGTTCTCTCTCCGGGTTATTTCATTATATAGAGCTTGTGTCATCAGGCTTACTGTTGATCCCGTATCTAACAGACTTCTGACTTTTAATCCTGCCACTCTCACAATTATAATAGGCAATTCTCTCTTGACCATGACCTGTGGTCCTCCTGTATCCTCAATCAATTCTTCTGGTTTGGCTATCCAATTGATGATGTTAATAGACTTCCATCCATCAGTCTCGAGCTCTTCTAATTTTGGCGTTTTTTTTTTCTTCAGCGCCCGCCCCTTTGGAGTTCCTTCTCTCCTGTTCGCTGCGCTGTAGTTCCAAACTCTTAGCTCCATCTCCATATCTGTCTGGCGATGTCCTGTTCTGCATGACTTCTTGCCAGCGGACTTGTGGTTTCTGGGGCTCATCTCCCCTTTCTTCGAGGTATCGCAAAGAAGCATGATATCGCTCTTCCGCCTCGTCATCGAAGTTACTTCTTCTCTCTTGGGGTCTCCAATTTCTATTATTGCCTTCCTGGCCATTATTACCTCCATTGTTATGGTACGGTTTGCCCCTGTTATTGTGTTTATTCCACGAACTTCGACCTCTTCCTGCTTTATTAGCATTTCCTTTGTACCTTGACTGCCATTTTCTGGGTTCCTGTTCCCATTGTCGTCCATAGGAATCTAAAGTTTCTGTGCTCGTGGCCTTGTTGTTCCTTGGAGCTTGCTGTTGGTCAGTCTGTGTGTTGGTCACGTGGACTTGTTCCACGGTTCGACTCTGACGCATAGTATTTGCTGTGGTGAGGTCCAGTTGCCTTAGAACTGTCTCCATTTCCATAGCAGTTTTCGCATTAGCCGAGATTAGTAGCCTTTGGATCTCGTATGGAAGCTGTTTGGCGATAGCAATGCATAGCTCCAGTTCACTAGGTTTTTGATCCAGCTCTTTAAAACGACACATCTGCGATATGAAGAATTCTGCGTACTTCGTCGGGTTGTTCGTGCTGTACTTTTTGGCATACAAATCCAGCCGTAAATTCTGCTGAGTCGCGGCGTCCCAATATCTCTTCAAGAATGCCTCGCGGAATTCCTCAACAGTATCAAAAGTGTAACGGAAGCTGCGAAACCATAATGCGCACTCCCCGTCTGTTAACTTCTCTATAGCACGTAGCCTACGCTCCTGCGGTATTCGTGCATCATTGAGATATTCAGTCACTTCCTTTAACCAATATTTTGGTGTCATACTACAGTGACTACCTGAAAATTTCCTAGGTTTTTCTTCGCTTGCCCTAATGACGTTTATCACCTGGGTGTGCATCGCGTTTTCATGTGGCGTCGATGCCGCAATTGGTACACCTGGCGTCATGTAAGGACTTTCTCCTGCGCCTGCAGCATTCCTGCTTATAGGTTGGGTTTCTAGGTCTGCCCACCTTGTTTTTCTCATATCCTCTATGCTGCCTTCACTTGACTTAGGATATTTCAGAAGTGTCTCCTCCTGTGCTATTATCCTAGTCTCCATTTGGTTATGGCGCATTTCTGCTCTTTCTAGGCGAGTAATGACTTCTTTTTCTATTCTCGTAAGCCTATCTCGGTTTTCCTCGGCTACTTGAAAAATTTTCACCTTGTCTTCTTTCAGACTTTGTTTGATATGGGATATTTCATCCTCTACGTCCTCTTTAATTTGAGCAAGGGTCTTATCGCTTGCCTCTGTTTTCTGGCCTTCTCTTATTTCGAGTTCTTCTCTCAGACCTTTAATTTCATCTTGAATGTGTCCATTGACTTTAGACAATTCATTCCGGACCTTGGTGATCTCGCCTCTATTTTCCTCTTGCCTTTTATTGACTATGATAATGTCGCTTTGCACTTGGTCCAGTTCTTTATGAACTTGACCCATCTGACTTTTCACGTTGCCTACCAGCTCCTTACTTTCATGAGCGATAGCCTTAATTTCGCCTATTTCCTGGCATTGACCTAATATATTCTGGTCCTGTTTCTTGAGGTCACCGTTAATTGCTCTGGCGTGGCTTTTCAATTTCTGGTCCCATTTGGAGTCGTTCTCCTCTAATCTCTGGTCTACTGTTTTCGTAAACTCTGCGAACTGTTTCGCTTGGCGTTCGAGATTCGCCTCATTTTGGATCTGAATATCCTTAATATCGTTAGACAACGCCTCTAATTTACTGTTGGTTTGCTCCTGAGCATGCCTACACGCTTGCAAATTACCCTCAAGTTTGGCTTCTATAGCCTCGAAACGTTTATCAGTATTTACCTGCATTTCCGATACAATGCTTACAACAGTATCTGTTACTTCGGTCTTAATGACTTCTTGCATTTGACCTAACTTATTGTTTAATTCATCTTTATTTGCCTCTAAACGGTTGTTTAATTCAATCTGGTTATTATCCATTGCAACCTGATTTGCATTAATTGCCTCCTGATTGGCATCTAACCTGTTATTTAACTCTCTCTGGTTCTCATCTAACCGAGTGTTTATACTATCCTGGAACGCCTTGGTTTCCAGTTTACTCTGCTCGTGAACAGCATCAAAAAGCTGTTTCAGTCCTGCAATAACTTGCAAGATCTCCTGCGTACCTGACATTTTCCAATAACACACTTAAATATGCAGGCAGGCTTCCTGGAAAAATATGTGGATACGTTTCGAAGAGAAACATCAAACACTGCACACATATTGTGAAGTCGTACAAAACCTGATAATATTATGGTAGATTGTGGATTGGGTATGTAACGCTCGTACCCTTAGGCCATTCTCTTCTCAATAGAGAGATTCTGCGTTACCTCAAAAGCCTACTGAATTCAAAAATCACTCAAACACAGTTTGAGGCAAAACAATTACTATGGTTTTCCCCATGAAATACCATAAAAAATCTATGGGTTTTCCCTAAATCCCATAAGCTCCACGTATTTTGGGCGCCATGATAAATGAGATGTGATATGCACAATCTATCGTTGCCCGGTTCGTGCAATGCCAACATCGCTCATATTGCACTGACGCAGGCGGTTCCATAAAGAGTTAATACCGCCCCACGTTGCTTGGGCCATGATAAATGAGATCACAGGGTGGCTATGGTATTAGTAGGACATCGGCCATCTTCTAATTTACTATAAAACTGTTCAGGGAGTGGCTTTTACTGCCGAAAGCCCCACTTAGGCCACGCCATGATAAATTAATAGAGAATTTATCACTATCTATCAAAATTTATATATACGTATCGGAACTTAGCTATGGATTAGGAGCGGTCACACCCTACTTCGTTAATTCTTACTTTAATAGAGTTGTGTGCATTAAATCTGACCGACTTTAGTCGTACCTTTAGCTCAAATCACAGTATAGGACATCAATTCCCATGTACCCATGTGAGTAATCTCGGTGGATAATATGCATCTGCCTCCAACTAGCATCAGCTCTCAGGCGTGTACGGTAACCCCAATTTAGCAGTGCATATTTTGGATTTGAGGCTAAAAGGTATCAACTCTACAATGATAAGGCACAACTCTATTCTAAAACTTTAATCCAGTAAAATAAATCATGGCTTCAAACACAAAACAATACCCAAAAAAAGCATAAAATAAAGCAAACAAAATTTTTACTTCCACAATCCACAAGTAAATAAATATAAAATCAGAACAAAGTCATACCTAGCCATAAGGCTTTACCCTTCTGTGAGCTTCACAAGGATATACTAGTGCGCTGATGCACCTACGACTTCAAAACAAACTGTACATTAACATAACAGTCATACAATGTGACTTCTTTAATATTACAACAAGGATTATTCCTTAAACCTCTTTATGTTAAACAATTATGTGTGCCGTGCGTGTTTTAATATTTTTCTTCTCACCAATGAAATGCTTTGCATGCATTTACCTATTTGGACGTTGCACCAAAATCGACGTGCAACTCCATAATTATGTAAGCTACCCCCTACACATCCTCCAATTATATGGTTTCACCGCATGCTGTCTGTGATTCCTAGATAAAACGTTACGTTATAGCTTATGTCGGATTGTACGATAGACTACCTCGCGCTCATGGCGATTGGCATCTAGTCACCAACTACATGACTTGGCTCCAGTGACAGTACAAATATATCATGTAACTATTCGTCAGATAGCTAAAATAATGAACCATCAGGACGAACTATAATTATCCATGTGTTCACAAACCACATGGCTCTAATACTCAACATAACAATCTTGCATTATATGTCCTTTTAACAAGGTCTAGAATCTCTTCCCTTTATAACTTGCCTGAGCGGTCCGGGTGGCTAGCACCGACCCTCGGCTAAGGAAGTCGCTACACAATAGAAAGTGGAATGGGTCGTTTCACCAATTATCTCGACCTTCCTAAAAGTTTGAAAGGCTCCCTCTCTAAGCAGCGAAGATTTACAAGACAAAATACTGTGTCCTGACCGACACACATGTTCCCAAAGGATCTTAATTGACTATTATGCCAACAGGTATTGAATGAGCTTTTGTAATTATTCCTACGTCGAGGATAACGATTAATTAATGGCCTCACATGGGTCCATTCAACATGAAGGTTCGGGGTTCGCAATGCATGAGCCTGGCGGTTGACCGATGTCTCAAGTATAATATAGGCGCACAAAACCACTGTCGCTATGAGTTTTCGCTGCCAACGAGCGTAAATAACTCATCAATAAGTTCTCGGGAAATCATAGAGCTGCGAGGTGTCCTTGTTTCCTCGACTCTAACAAGAATCCAATCCGGAACACATTTCAATCCTTTCTTCAGGGTTAGGGTCCAACACTACAACTCTGGAATAAATAATATCTCCAACAATGTCCACGACATAGGAGAATTCATACGTAGAATAGACTATCTGGCCCCTAATGCTCCATGCTACGACACTCCGACCTATAATATTAAGAGAAATCTAACATTTACTCTATAAGCTTCTCAATTAAGCTGCAAATTCAATTCACTAAAAGCTCTTTCATTACTGGTATCATTACTGAATATATGCAATATTCTGATATAAAACTTCTTTCCATAATTACTGAAATGTAATCTCACTGTAACATCTTCCTGCTTAGATTGATAAGTCTTGCACTTAGCGTTAATAATTCTCGCTTACAACATTTATTTGTTTCCTGATGTGTTCATTCATACTCTTAATAACCATTGTTATTATTATCATCATTTCTCACTGACATAAATGACCAAAATCATTATTTATTATTATTATTATCATCATTTCTTACTGACATAAATGACCAAAATCATTATTTATTATTATTATTATAAATCTCATTGACATAAATGACCAAAATCATCATTTATTATTATTCTCACATAAATTACCAAAATTTCCGACATAGCTAGACGTTTTAAACTCGAACAATCGCGTTCGTTGCATTTACATAACTGATTGCCATTCTTAATTCATAGTGGGAATAATTACTCCACTTAATGATGCAAATTAACATTTCAACTCTATCAAAATCAACTCAATACTGATTAAACATGAAGGATCAGCCTCCTAACTGATTTTTATTGGCATCTATAAGGAATTCACAATATCTTTACGGAATCACAGACATGCAGCGGTCCATACTTCTACATAATCATAACCATAATTTGTGGGGTACTTACATCTCTATAGGCATCTAAGGTGGCTCCGACCAATCATATTCTTCCATGTCGCCCGCCATAATGGGTTTAACGCGACATATTTCTCTTGTTTACACACATTTGATTACACATAATTTCTATCACCAACACGACACGTTGCATACCTTTCAGGAAGTTATCACTCCCCAAACATGTGAAACACTTCATCAAACACTACTTTAAATGATATTTTTA
Organism: Meconema thalassinum; assembly: GCA_946902985.2. Classification (NCBI taxonomy): domain Eukaryota; kingdom Metazoa; phylum Arthropoda; class Insecta; order Orthoptera; family Tettigoniidae; genus Meconema; species Meconema thalassinum. Next base: position 2,079,221,159 of record OX336388.2, read on the forward strand.
CATATGCATTACACTGAACACTCGTCACTTTATACACACTTCAATGCTGAAATTCCCTAGCAGAGATCGAAATTGCAGGTGTCGACGGCATCTTACGTTACCAACTCCTGATTGAAAGTCTGGTTATCTGCTCTCGGAACTCTCCAACAGTTTTTATGACGATCATTACTCCTACAGTAAGCGTCCTGCGTTACATCAATACGCTGGCTCCCAAACATGAGCGTTAACATCTGGTACTCTCATGGCAACACCAAACACTTAGTAGAGTTTCTTTCGCGCATTCTATCGTAGTTACACATATACGATTAGTTAATACTATACACACTGCGCTTAATAAAGTTCAACACTTTCACAAATAATTATATACAATAGTTCTACCGTTAGTCTATACGGTGCTTCGTAACTGAACACGTCATAGTTCGTGCTGCTGATTATGCCTGTATCACGACTATTATTCATACAAGCATGTTTACTGTTTCTTTTACACATACCAGTCTTTGTTCGGCGTCTTGATGAATAGATCCGTCATGCGTTTTGCCTTGACGAACTTGCTTCAACCTGGCTGTAGCTGACTGAAGTTTCACTCGAAGACTGCACGTAACTTATTTGAAGACTTCTGTATGCGACTTACACGCTGTCTCGTACTGCTGCATATTTGCTGCATACTGATTGCAACTTATTGCCATTGTGCTACAATTGACAATTGAGTAAGACTGTAACTGGCTGTAACTGCGCTTGGCGGCATGTAGACTGCGTGACAACTGAGTTTCAACTGAGCATAGCTGAGAGCTCCTCCTGGGGTCTACTCCCTTATATCGGATTTCCACAGAAAGTAGAGCAACATCTTCCCGCGTAATCTTGGCTCCTCTCACAGCATGATTCAGGTCTTCAAACCATGATCATTGTGTTCCTCTCTCTTCACAGGTCCCAAAACTATCTGTGTGCAAAGGAATCGCTCGTCCAATTAATTAATATTAATTCCTTTCTCCATGGCGTGGGACGCTACCTAACGGGAAACCCCCGGCAACATCTTCACATCCATCCGCGAACAATGGTCGTTTTACAGTCCTTACGCACATCATCAAATATGCACCAATTTCGCAGGTAAAAGACTCTAAAATTATCTTCTTGCCAAGATATTCACCTGTGTGCAACTCTCATCTCGATTCGTTACTCCAATCACGAGTAATCAATGATTTTTCTGGGCATTTCTCCGCCCCTACTCCAAATCCATTCTCCGTCGGGGAATAACTATGTCATTATTCAGGCCTCACCCCTGCTCCAGACGACATAATGGGGTGACAGAGATGGACGTGGCTCCACTGGGACCAACCCACAATTCTGGGCCAATTAGTAAATGTCATCTCTGCCCTCCTCTGTGCTTCAAGCCTCCAATAGCTTACACCAAATCGTCTTATAATGATATAATCTGCTCATTATTTCCTACATTATTTTAATAAATAATGCCATTTCATCAAAAATCACACCAGTGATTAAATATACATTTCTTTCGAGGGGTTTTTACCAAGAAACTCCCTGTACAGATCTCTGGTTCGCTTCCTGGTGGAACCTTTATACTGAGATCACAGTCTCTGAGAACCATGTTCGATTCCAGTCAGCATAACCCCATCGGGTTCAATACATATTCGGTAAAAAGTGATTGGTGAAAAATTACGGCAGTTATCGTGTCCACAAGGAACTGATATATATACAAGTATACTTTTGAACTGACGGTGGTTTTGGGGTCTGGGGGATGTGAAACGCGAAGATATGTCGAAATTTTCCGGAAGTCGAAACATGGTAGCCTACCCATTGCAATAGTTAGCTTTGTAATGAAATCTACCTCTGTATGGTTCCTCAGTTTAGGGGCTGCGACAACGTGGTCATCTAACCCCGTGTACTTTGGGTGAGTGTAGAATCTGTCTGATAAACGGTGTGAATTGTAATGGATGTATTAGTCTGTAATTCAGGTATGGACTGCAGACGGTCAATTTCAAGCAGTAGTTCCTAATGTTGCTACCAGGTACTACCGTCAATGACACCTAGCTGTGAACTTGGCTACTAGATGCCACCCCAACCAGCAACTCGTAACGAACGTTGGAACTTCCCCTCCAAAGGAAAGCATACTGAGGGATTTTAGCGCTCTTAGAAAATCCGACGACTTCGGCCGGCTTTGAAACCGCGACCTTGGGCATAGACATTCTGCATGCTACCAGTTACGTCACCGAAGCCGCTTCCCACTTAGTCAGATGTCAAAGTCAACCCCTGGCACCATCCAGCCCATGACGGGCTAAGGCCGACCAAGCGACCGCTGCCCAGCAATTTGGCCTGCAGATATTGGGGTGACGCGTGATCAGCGCGTCGGGTTCCCTCGGCCGTTAATATTGGTATTCGTGATCGGGGTGCTGTCTCACTGTCAGACAGCTACTCAATTGTCCTCACGAGGCTGAGTGCACCCCGTTCCAACCCTCACGTCAGTTTTAAAATCCCTGACGGAGCCGGGGATCGAACCCGGGGACTCCGGGTGAGAGGCAGGCGCGCTACCCCAACACCAAGGGGCCGGCTTAGTCAGATGGAAATACTGAATCTGATCTCGTGCAAGTGCGTTGTCATGGCAACGGCTCATCCCTCACCAATTTAGTAGTGTTGCCATGGCAACTTCTGATAGCTCTTGGCATTTTCTTATAATTCCGAAATCATTTTTCTCATCCCTTGGCGTAATGGTGGGTCATATCAAAAATTCTTTCAGACAAAAGTTTTAGGTAATTATTAGGGGAATGTTGTCCATTTGGTACGGTTTTGATATTGTGCCTATTAAGAGAGATATGATTAATGTTTCCCAAAAAACCCACTTTTTTCCACCCCTTTGGTCAATGGTTGGTGCTATCAAAAAGCTTATTTGACATAAATTGTTGGCACTTATCCTACACATATTATGAATTTTGAATGGATTCGATATTTCACGTATTAAGAGAGCTATAGCGAAATTTCAATTTTTCGAAAAAAGCCCTCCATTTTCACCCCCTTCGACCGATTTTGCCCATTAACGAACTCGACCGAGATTTTATAGGGATACATATTATGTAAAAAATTCAAAGTGATTGGTGCAAAATTACGGCAGTTATCGTGTCCACAAGAAACTGATATACATATATACATATACAGTGTGGTCCGCCAGCCCCTTATTTTTTTTTTTTTGAGGAAGGCAACCCAACTAACGCGTATATCACAGTCATCCTAAAAACATTAGTACCTGTTCCTTTACGTCCATTGTACAACTTTACCGTTGAGTACATCCTCGCGAATATAGTAGAAATTAATAGTGGCAGTTTTCTTTCAATGATCTCAAATATAATGCATGATTGAAACGATTAGAGCTCCGAATAACACATGCTTACGTTTTGACAGGAAGTGTCTACGAATAGATTCAATGCGTGCCAGCAATATACCATGGTTCTCTGTAGCTATGGTGGCTTAATCAAAAGTAGCGTCAATGAAGTCGCATTGTAGTAGGTTCGAATCTTGAACTAGTACTTTTTTTTTTGCTTAATGTCGTTTATTGTGGATGTATTATGGACGCATATCTATCTGTTCCAACGAGTGATTTTTTATTTGGTCCTCAAAAGGACCGTACTTATCCGATGGTACGCAGCCAGATTGGACGACGACATAATGATCTGTAGAACGAAAGCAAGGTATCCTGTATATTCAAGGTAGCAAGTGTTCGAAATTTTTACCACCTTTGTTTAAAGGAAAACTCCGACTCACTCAGACGACCCACATAACAAATAAATAAATACATCAGACCGAAACTATAATTCCTTTCAACGGCGTCTGTGCGATAAGCGCTTGCTATACACTTACAGTAATAGTTAGTTAGTTAGTGAGGTTTTAAGGGGCGGAACTACGAGGTCATCTGCCCCAAACCTAAAGTAAATACAGATAATTATGACATTATTGGTTTTACGTCCCTTCTAACTGCTCTGGCTTTTAGATACGCCGGGGTGCTGGAATTTTGCTCAGAAGGGGATCTTCAACGTGCCAGTAAATCTACTGACACGGCTCCCTCGCATTTGCGCACCCTCAAATGCAAGCTGACCGCACCAGGATACGAACCTGCAACCTGCAACCTTAGGCACAGCCAGCTGAGCCTCGCAGCAAGCCAGTAATTACAGAACGTGTCATATTATTATAAATATTGAACTATTAAAATTCTAATTATCACGAATAGAGTCGCTTCCGTTGCGTAGTAGTCAGCGTGATTAGCTGACACCCCGGACGTCCTGGGTTCGATTCCCTGCTATGCCATGAAATTTGAAAAGTGGTATGAGGACTGGGACGGGGTCTACTCAGTCTCGGGTGGTCCAAATAAATAGAGGGGGTTCGATTCCCACCTCAGCCATCCTCAAAGTGGTTTTCCGTGGTTTTCCGTGGTTTCCCACTTCGCCTTCGGGCAAATGCCGGGATGTTACCTACCGTACGGCCACGGCTGCCTCATTACCTCTTCCTTGCCTATCCCTCCCTATCCTCCCCACCTTTCCCATCCCTCAAGATGTCCCTGTTCGCTTTGCAGGTGAGGCCACCTGGGCGAGGTGCTGATCCCACCTCCCCAGTTGTATCCCAAATCGAGATGTTTCAAGCTCCAGGTCACTGCCCGTAGAGGCGGTAATGATGGGATCCCTCGCTGAGTCCGTGGGAAAACCTAACCTGGAGGGTAAAATCGACTAAAAATATATTAATTATAACGAATAGTATCCATCCATGGTTTAGAACAGTTTTTTTTTAAATTTTATTTAGTCAATTTACCCTCTAGGTTGGTGGTTCCCACGGACTCAGCGAGGGAACTCACCACTACCGCCTCGATGGGCAGTGTCCTGGAGCTTGGAACATCTGGTCGGGAGGGATACAACTGGGGAGGTGTGATCAGCACTTCGCTCAGGCGGCCTCACCTGCAAAGCGAACAGGGGCCTCATGAGGGATGGGAAGGGATGGAAGATTGGAGTGGATAGGCTAGGAAGAGGGAAGGAGGTGGCCGTGGCCTTACAGTAGGTACTGTACCCGATATCCGGATAGTAGGCTGTCAGATATCCGCCCCCTCAATCGGATTGCCAATAATCAAACGCACCGGCACAGCTACATCAATGAAAATGGCACTGACAGATACTATCGAGATTAGAGCACAATAGTTAACAAGAAATTATTGTGGAACACACCAAAATATACGGGGGTTCATACTTACCTTTACTTACCTCTTAAATTTATCTCGGGGACTGGGTTGTCAACTGGATCACTTAAAGTATGCCCACACAATAACCTCCACCATGATATTTAAAATGAACCAGAACGAAGACGAGAAACTTTAAACTGCACAATAATTTATTTCACATAAAGAATGATTTAACAAAAAAAAAAAAAAAATCAACGTGGCAATCAGAAGCCATCGACCACATAACCATGTCCTCCTGTAGGACCTGTATTCTCTACATATAATGTTTCAGCTTTCTCAAGCTCATAGCAACGTAAAATAATAATGCACTAGGGATGGAAACGGGATTTGGGATGAGACACATATATCAATTGTTTTGCGTGTTTATATACTTCACATTTTATTTATAGCCACAAGGCTATTATGGAACTGTCCTTGGCCTCTGTAATACAGTTGTCCGGGCCAGCTGCAAGGCACCTGTATTGTCAAAGCGGACTCCCGTTCGTTCAACCCTAGCATAAGCGTGTTACCTCAGAGCTTGACTCTCCTTTTCAAATACGTAAATGTTCACATCTCAACTGAAATATTATCACGCAAATGTCTTACATGCTTCATTCAAACACCAGTGGATTATTCCAACAATCCCAAATCATGATTAATTGTTCAAACCACTTGCTTAATTAGCGTTTTTTAGAGTATAAAAACAAAACTCTAAATGTTAATAACAAAAGTTCATTAATTATTTATAACAATAATAAATTGTTTATAACAATGTCCAATGACAATTGAAAAATAAATATTCGCCACTCTCAATCCTTTTCATTTCAAATTATTTAACAAAGATATTTACAAAATTATTTACAATATTAATTGTTTATATCATTTATACAAGAAATACATTAAACCACACGTTTATCCGGTTGATAATTACTCAAATCGTGTTGATATAATCGACCAATGAAGGTTAGTTATATTTAACTGTCAAATTCAGGTTTAATAAGGTTTAATAATAATTATTAATATTTGTGACGGTAACCTCCATTCAAAATCTTTATCTCAAATTATTTAACACTCTTGTTAATTTTTAACAGTATTTTCCTATGAATAACCTTTCAAAGAACAAGAACAATCAGCGGGAAAATACTTCGCTTATAACGCACAAAATTGCACAAAAATTGGCCCAAAATTCATCATATATCTTCATATATATGGCATAAAAATCCTTCAAACTACACAAAAAAACCTCCACTTATTAATTCATCAACTTCATTAATTATTGTGGGAACCTCCTTCATTATTCAAGGGCATTATTCAACAGCGACTTTTACACGTCCACTGAACTAACGATTATACATCCATTGTTCCTCTTTAAAAATTCTTATATTCATCAATTGTAATAATGACTGTTATTATTTAACCTTCGTGGGTTTCATTCATGAATCGATATGAAGTAAAAATTTGCCAATCACAAATAAATTTAATAGCGAATACGATTAGACACTCCTGCCTGGTCTATCAAAATTGAGATTAACATCTTCAAAGTAACGCAGTATAAAAATACAATCTTCAAACAAAGTTCATCTAAACTGCAAAATAGTCGAATAGAATACAATTTGATTGTGGAATGCAAACATTATTGTTCCAATCTATAATTGAGAAAAACTCCTATCAAATGTTCATTACTATAGTGTATTCAATAAATTGTAATAAAAGTTCATATTTCATAAAATTGTCTATAATGCAATGATAAATGTCTATGTTGCAATCATGTTCATAAGACGACTAGTATTTCAAAGATCGTCGATACCGTAATAGATTTTAACGCTCTAAAATCTTTTAATCATTCTTCTTTCTTGAGGATGACAGAAAATTGGTCAAAGTAATTTACTGAATAGAATTACTTTAATAAAATGACACGCTGTCTGAATTCAAATCTGCCATAGCAAATCGTTAACTTTACAGTCAAATCGTGACTACAAAAATATGCAAATTACTGAAAGAATCTAAATCATCAGTCTCAACTGATCCAAAATTATTAAGTATGCCAATGACATAGCAATGTCTCAAAAATCGAAGAAAAAGGCATAAATCATCGAAGTGTACTGAGTACAGAAATATCAATCAAGAAAATGGGGCAAAATATAGGACAGAAAATATGGGAAGAATGGTTGCTCAGATATCGCTACAAGACTCAAATAATACAAGAAACGTTCACGACTACCTTATCTGTTGATTGAAGTTCTAGGGGAAAGTTTTCAAAGAAAACTGCTGTTGGTTCCATTTCACCAGCGTAAAGATGTGCTCCGTCCTCGAACCTGGAATCAGCGTCCTCGGAGAATCGAACTGCTTCCTCCTCCGAAATTGCACTGCTCCGTGGATACGAAAAACATCCTTCTGGCAAAACTCTTCTTTGTGCGCCGGGACAACCCTGGCCTCTCTTGAAAGTTCTCTGAAGTTCTTGCAGGAATTCGCCATGAAGTTTAATGTAGTTATTTCCGCAGAAATATTCATAGTTGTGGAGTATGAAAATATGTCCACTGTTATCTGGTATAATTCAGCGATGGATTCACGATGCATGAGTGTAGTTGGATGTTCACTACATGCTCGCTTTTGTAGAAAGACGATTAACGAAGTTCCATGCTGTTACTTTACTCCAATCAATATATGTCCCAATTGCATTAAAGCCTTAGCCTTCCATCTCAACTACTGTTATAATCATCGAAAGCACTGAAAGATTATAATGTTTCATAGTCGAATGTATCGTTGTAATACCAAACGTATTCTCCAATATCACTGTTGCACTCCACGTGTCAGCCGTAGTGTATAATGTGGAATTTTAAAAGTGTTTCTCCTGTGGCGAGAAAATCACTTTTGTTGGCAGCCTTAAAGTTCCAATATCTTTCGAAGTATAACTGTGAAATTATTCAAATCTTCTACACACCTCAATGTTATACTGCCCAATAGAACTATAATAAAGGCTGAAGTTAGCGCTTGATATCTTGACTGGTGGAAACGTTAATGTGAGCGTTTCAACTTCACCTAGTTTCGAGCAGCGTAAAATGGAACTGCTCCGTGCTCGTTCGATGCGCCGGGCTTTAACCACGCTAAAGACAACTTACTTCACTGAATCACTTGAAAATAACTATATATCACCAGAAATATATATGCGATCTGACATATGAGATCTGAGAGCTCCTCTCTCCTGTGCACGACCTTTTATCAACTTCTTAAGGGGCGTATCCATCCCTTCCATAGCCTGTTGCTGCGTCATTGCTGGAAGTTTTAACTTTGGCTATACTTGACGGATTTTCAAATTTCAAAAACTCAAAATTAATTTCTTCAAACTTCCAAATCAATGCCATGACTGAAAATAGATTTCCACAAATCTGCATGCCAAAAGTAATCAAATATCGTAGTTTCAGCAATCTCCGTCTTCCTTCCAAACTATCGTTCATTAGTTCGAGTCTCTCCTCCAATAGCGTAGCTTCTTCCTTAGCACAATACCTTGTTTCCTGCGACTGCGTCGTAAATCTAAGATCTTTCTCGAACAAAATCATGACGTCACCAAGAATCTCAGCTCAACCAGCCTGCTTGCATGAAATCTGCGTCATCCGTGCCTACGTCATGAATATCCACGTCATAACTATGACATCCATAACTTTACTGATATTTGCCAATACAGCCATCGTGGTCTCAATATAATTCAATTTCCGGGGGCAGTACCATCCCGGCAATTGCCCGAAGACGAAGTTGGAAACCACGGAAAAAGACTTCGAGGATGGCTGAGGTGGGAATCGAACCCCCTCTACTCATTATGGGCCACCCGAGGCTGAGTAGACCCCGTTCCAGTCCTCATACCACTTTTCAAATTTCGTGGCAGAGCCGGGAATCGAACCCAGGACCTCCGGGGTGGCAGCTAACCATGCTGACTGCTACGCTACGGAGGCGACATGGTTTAGAACAGTTTTTATTTTATTTAGTCAATTTACCCTCTAGGTTGGTGGTTCCCACGGAATCAGCGAGGGAACTCACCACTACCGCCTCTATGGGCAGTGTCCTGGAGCTTGGAACATCTGTTCGGGAGGGATACAACTGGGGAGGTGTGATTAGCACTTCGCCCAGGCGGCCTCACCTGCAAAGCGAACAGGGGTCTCATGAGGGATTGGAAGGGATGGAAGATTGGTATGGATAGGCTAGGAAGAGGGAAGGAGGCGGCCGTGGCCTTACAGTAGGTACCATCCCGGCATTTGCCCGAAGACGAAGTGGGAAACCACGGAAAACCACTTCGAGGATGGCAGAGGTGGGAATCGAACCCCCTCTACTCATTTGGGCCACCCGAGGCTGAGTAGACCCCGTTCCAGTCCTCATACCACTTTTCAAATTTCGTGGCAGAGCCGGGAATCGAACCCAGGACCTCCGGGGCGGCAGCCTACCATGCTGACCGCTACGCTGCGGAGGCGACATGGTTTAGAACAGTATTTAGGGAAAATAACCATTTAAATGAGACAAGAAAATAACTTTCCCTATCGTCTTCGTAGATAATGTGAACAAAACCAAGTTGAAATCTTGCTGTACGAGGTAGGGGGGGGGGGTATAATAAAATAGTTAAAAAGAATTTAAAAAATCTGCCGTTGGATGGTCTTGAACCCGGGATCTTCGAAACAGCGAGCGGGCGCAATAACACACACATTTCCAACACACACTAGAGGTATTTGTTGCGCTTCTTATTAACGCGTATGGTAAAATATTCAATTATTACAGTTAGATCTTAAATATTGATTGGAATGCATTCGTTCAGTACCTGGCAGGTTTTCTAATTTACTTAAAGCAATTTTCGCGACCGCTTTGCGTTAATAAGGCGAAAGAACAGCAACTAATGCCCTCAAACGACAGCCCTTCGGTTTTATTTCATACAACTTAGCGTCCAAAATGCTAGCGTGTGATACACTTCGGTCATACAAGCAGGTGTACTGACGAAGAGAACAGAATTATACAGGATTTTGTACCAGCAATCACACCAGCTTCCTTGCCAGCGAGTGTCGTGTGATACGGGCCTAAAGATATGCTAAGACTTTTTGTTAAAATTTAATAACAAAACAAGATGTTCGGTAAAGAACGTATAGTCTACTTTCTCCTAAATACATGGGTATGGTTATAACCCTTTGTCCTTTTCAAGGAGTATAATTGAATGTTGGTTGTAGTAGTTTCTTGAAATACAACGTGCTTTAGGGATATTATACATGAATATGATGTGCCCTTTGCTAGTGCTACATCTGTAAAAAAAAATCATTCAATTCGGTTTCACCGTGTTTGAATTGATAGGGGGAATCGATTTGCACACAAACATGGCTGCTATCTGCACATTATTGGTCTGATGACCTTGTAGTGTGGTCAACAGATTCTCTATACATAAAGGTATGTCGTTGTAAAATTTGGTAGGGATCAGATTATTAGGTTGGTCATAACATGATTCAAGCTCTTAACATTAGGATGGCCGCCATTACGTTTTCGTCAATATGGCGGCGATATAAAACATGACACTGGAGTGCCCTTTGCTAGTGATACCTCTGTTCCAAATTTCGTTCAATTCGGTTACACCGTGTTTAATTGATAGGGGGAATCAATTTTCACACATACATGACCGCCATCTGCAAACTTATGGGCTGATGACCTTGTAGTTCAGTCAAACGATGCTCGCTATACAAGTATACGTTGTTGCAAAATTTGGTAGAGATAGGATGATTAAGTTAGTGGTAATTTGATTTAAGCTTTGAACATTTGGGTGGCCACCATTACGTTTCCGTCAAGATGGTGGCGATATAAAACATGACACTGAGGTGTTTTGCGCTAGTGCTACCTCTGTACCAAATTTCGTTCAATTCGGTTTCACCGTGTTTGAATTGATAGGGGGAATCGATTTGCATACATACTTGGCCGCCATATGCAAACTATTGGGCTGATGATCTTGTAGTTTGGTCAAAATATGCTTCCCACATAAAGGTATGTTGTTGCAAGATTTGGTAGAGATCAAATTATTAGGTTGGTCGTAATTTGATTCAAGCTCTTAACAATAGGATGGCCACCATTACGTTTTCGTCAAGATGGCGGCGATATAAAACATTACACTGAGGTGTCCTTTATTACTGCTACCTCTGTACAAAATATCGTTCAATTCGGTATCACCGTGTTTGAATTGATAGGGGGAATCGATTTGCGCACATACATGGCCGCCATCTGCAAACTATTGGTCTGATTACCTTGTAGTGTGGTCAAAAGACGCTCGCCTTATAAATATATGTTGTTGCAAAATTTGGTAGAGATCGTATGATTAGGTTATTCGTAATTTGATTTAAGCTTTGAACATTTGGGTGGCCGCCATTACGTTTCCGTCAAGATGGCTGCGATATAAAACATGACACTGAGGTGCCCTTTGCTAGTTCTACCTCTGTAACAAATTTCGTTCAATTCGGTTTCACCGTGTTCGAATTGATAGGGGGGAGGGGGGGGGGCAGACATTCAGAGTACACACACTCACACACACACAGATAGACAAACGATTTTTTGCTAATAATACAATGGGAATTTCTACGGAATACGTATACTTCGATGCAAGCACTGGCGATCAGAATATCATTCGATATGTTGTTGTTTTGTTTCATTTGAGGGCCTAGAACATTTAGCCATGTTTACTTGGGTGTGTGTGTGTGTGTGTAGAATTTGTCTGATAACCTGAGTTATTGCGGGCTTGTAATGATGTGTGTATTTGCAATTAAGGATTGGGAAGGAGGCGGCCGTGGCCTTAAGATAGAATCCGTCCCGGAATTTGGAAACCACGGAAAACCATTTCCAGGGTGGCTGAGGTGGGAATCGAGCCCACTTCTTCTCATATTTGCTCCACGAGGCTACGTGTGCCCAATTTCAGCCCTCAGACAAGTATTACATTTCTTGGCAGAGCTGGGAATCGAACCCGGACTTCCGGAGCAACACTTCGAGATGTTACGTTAATATTCATGCCAGTTTTTTAAATTTTCTGCCATAACAGGTCACGTGGCATAACGTACCAATTCGATCGTGTTCTCTTTATAAATCATCAAAATTCAACGAACTCTTCACAAAAATTCGTCGTAAGGCAATAAATGTGGCAATGTAGTTACATCCCGACTAAAATGGAATGTGGGCTTTCGTTCTAAAAAAAGTATGCCTACTACTGGATTCGAAGCAGCATTCTACCCGCTCGCGCCCACCAAGTACGGTCAGGCTTTAAACCTCGCAGCCACCAAGACATGGTAAATACCGCACGCTAAACGTGCTTTAGTTACTGTAGCCGTCCCACCTCAAACGTTTAAGTCCATCTCAAAGTCTTCAATCACGGTTTAGGGTGTTGATTTAACTTTCTACTGTTACAGATCACGTGGCGTAAGCTATTAATTCGATCGTATTATGTGTATGTGTGTTATTTCAAGGAGCAGAAAGTCATATGTTAGTAGAATGGGCCGTAGTATTTGGCGGGGAAAAGTTTAAGGTCAGTTTTCCTTTGCTAGACCCATGACCCAATTACATTGCTGTCACACAGTCAGAGCGCAGAGCAATATCGACCATCGGGAGAAATGCTATGTTAGTTGGGTTTCATAAAACTAAATAATAAGGGGCGGTTGGACCACACTGAATATATATATATATATATATATATATAGTGCCCATTTAGCAAGAAATATGCCAATCACAGTATACCAGCGTAGCTCAATTCGGGATTTCGGGGCAGCGGTAAGTTCCCCCACTCTGTGACTCACATATCTTGGATTAATTAGAGGATACACTTGCAAAAATAACAACAAAATCAACTCCTATTTAAACACATTTAATTAATAAAATTAATGGCGCTACAAACATTTTAACACTTTAATTACTGACCCAATAAACATCTGCTTGTTCCAAGTGAACAAGGAATCACAAATAAAAACAAATATTGTATTCAAAACCTGTGGTTTCCACATAAACCAATAATTCTTACTTAATCTCACTTCCATAAAGCACTAACATTAAGTTTACATAACTCCGAGCTCTTTGGCTCCATGCATTTACATTATTATGGTGTCATTCTTGTACACCTCACACACTATCTTTTATATTTTCTTATTTCTCAAAAACAAATATATAATTATATTTAAAATCTATGTTAATTATCTAACTCAATATTTTGGGCATGTCCACACATTCAGTTGTTATCATCTCTCTTTATTTCACAAATATATTAAGGTAATCAGAAAATCAATTGTGTACTCCAGAGCGTGAAGGTACTTGACACAGTCAAAAAACTATAGTTACTCCCGAACTCAGTTGCCTTCAATCAACTCGTGGAATCCCACGTCCATACATTATTACAATAGGGATTGTTATTTATCTCTTATGTCTTAATAGACCATTATCATATAAGAAACTACGATCTGAACCGGCAAACGAAAATATCCATCTACTAGGACCTCGGTTCATCGCCCGGGTCGTTAACAACTTTAAACACTCCTGGTGTATTCATTCTCTTTACAACAGCTTACGAGACGGTCTCTGTTCCCTCTCGCTTTAAGAGAGCTAGACTCTACTACTTGGGGTGCGATTTATGACCACGTAGGGTGACGGCGACTCCCTGTCTGACCCAACGTTAGTAGCTTATTTCCAAGGCTTTCAAAACAAACCTTCCCATTATATCCAGTTCTGGGGAGACCGGGCTTTACTGTACCGTATTCATTCAAACAACTATTCTTTGGTTCAAAGACCATTTTCGTATCCTTGGCATTTATTAATTATGAGAGGGTCCTCATTGATTGGGAAGATTAAAACACATACGACGACGGAGAATTACAGGGGCTTTTATCATAAGAAGATCCTGCATTCGAATCTCTTCAAGTGCCTCGGGAACCAATCCCTTACAGAGGACTTATACAAAATGCGATTTAGAGTCGGCCGTGGCCCAATGACATACGCTCAATAATACCATATATTAGCTCCCTTTTTAAATACATACACAATGCCTCGTGATACTATGTCACAAATAGAGGACTTATACAATTATCAATTCACTGCAATCAACTACCCTCCATAAGTAATGTACCAAGTATTTAACCACTACGCGTTCCTAGCGTGACACTTTAATATTATATTTGCGCTCATTATGCGCTATGCATTATTTTAAGCCGAAAATGTCTTCCCAAGAACTGATAAAATCTCTTTAGTAACCATTCATATTATTTTAATTCACATATTAATCTTTCCGTTGTCGATAAATCGCTCCCTGTTTTAAAATATTCCCTTGAACCTCATCTCTTACACATACGTTAAGGCTTAACGTTCTTATGTTCATATCAATTTATTTGATTTTTATTTAACATTTCCATATTTAATTATTATTATTATCTTTATTCTTTATACAAGCTCAACAGCTATTTCTTTCATATCTCAACTTTACTTTATTTCAATGTCTTTCATGATAATTAATGATATTTCGCTTGCTCTTATGACATTTGTTAAATACATTAACCCTTTATTCACATATTTCCTCTACGGGATTTATTCTTTACATAATTATTTATAATTTCTCAATTTATTTTATTATTGTTCAGACCGTGTTCTTGATTATTCAGTATTTATTTATTAAAACACATCCCTTTTACTCAAAAACTCCGGTGGGTTTGTACACAATCAATTTCTGACACCAAAATAGAATGAATTTAGTACTCACATGTTTCCAGATCATCCCATGATCTTTAATCTGGTGCGGTGCTTCATTTTTGGGCCCACTTTGAACTTTTTACTCCATATTAAAGGTATTCATCTTACGTAAAAACACTTTTTGACATATATTTAAAACACTTGACATTGACGACATTTTTATATACTGATGTGTCCCTTTTGAACACATTATAAACACTAAAAATATTATTTAACACACAATCTTGATTATTTTACACTTCACAATTCTCGATCACTAGGCCGTATTTCTGAGCCTATCACACGTGATCTTCTTAAATTCCCGTTTCCAAGGGTGAAATTTATTCGATGTCGGCTTCCTATCCTGCAGAATGCGAAAGTCTCGAAACATCTACTGTTCCCTGGAGTCCAATTCTGCTACTCCTATCCTGGATGACCGGCTATTTATCTAGCTTGAACGGCTTCTTTGTAGATCTGTCTATCGATCCTAACGAAAGTCTATACGGATCGAGGTCTCCTCTAAGACCTATAGATTTAGTTTATAGCAGCTAGCACTTCTCAATTCTAGTATTTTTAGAATAGTTCGCCTGCTTTCTGGAGATAATGTTTATAGTCTCCTATCTTCTTTATTTGAACTGTTTTAATACTCCTACGTTTCGAACCTTATTCTGTTCTTCCCTTTTTAGGTTTCTTCAATTTAAATAACAGTTTATCTGTCTGGTACGATACTTCCGTACGTTATGATCCATTCGTTCGTACATTTAACGACCTATCGCCTTTAAGTCCGACGTTCGCAGCCTGCTCTGACTATATCTTACGAATTTTCACTTTAACTTGTATACAGTCGGGCCTAAATCCTATAATTAGGATTTTCCTAATATTTCACTACGGCGATACTTTAAAATTTCGTCTTGACCACTCCTTATGGAGGCAAGCAAGTCGTTAATACTGCGACGCCTGTGGCTATCGGATCTTACTTCTGCGGTGTAACACAGCGTTTCTCCCCTCAAGGAGTACTGGTAGCTGTTTTCAATGTAACGCAGAGTTACGTCCCCTCACGGACTGTCGGAATGACTACTTCTACGTCGTGGAGCAGCACTTCCCCTCACGGAGTGCTCGTATGACTGCATGGTTGGCTTGGAAACGCCCGAAACTTTATACTGCTTTACTAAAAAAAAATAAGACTCTAGCCTTTCCTGTGGTCAACTTCCAAAATAATGGTGCCACAAATATAAAAATTATACCTTCCGAAAGCTCTTCTTCTCAATGTCACATAATCTCATTGCACCTAAGAATCGATCGTGCAATTCGGAGATATTAATTAATTTCTCGTCCTCAATTGTGTGGGTGTTGCATTCCTTTTGCTCTCTCCCCTCCACAGAGGCTTAGGTAATTCCCCAATGACGTCGTCTTACGTCGGCAGTTTTTTTCTGCGCAAATATTAAATGGTTTTTCTTTACTGAAAAATCTCTCATTCAAAATGATTCACTGTACTGTGCTTGTTTACTCATTATTATGCTCGTAAACGTGTTAATTTTAATTATTCCTCTTCTGGCGCATAAGCGATGTTGTCAATTTCCAGCAACGTCAGCTCGAATTCCGATTCAGGCTTCCTTGTCTATCACGGTGGAAATTTCCATTCAGTTATTAATACTCGTGACCAGCCCTCTCTTGAATGTCGAGTGGGGTGATCTCATCTAAGGAACATCTGTCCCTAGTCGCTTGCACAATGTTAAGCTATAATCCTGGCTTAAAATCTCTCTCCGTTCCTTTATGAAACTATACGTTTCTTTCATTTCTTCCTTAAGGACATGGGTTCGACCTTCATGGACCCTATGGCCCATGGGTTCAATATATACATAAATTATATATAAACTTTTGAACTGACGGTGGTTTTGGGGTCTGAGGGATGTGAAACGCGAAGATATGTCGAAATTTTCCGGAAGTCGAAACATGGGACCCATTGCAATAGTTAGCTTTCTAATGAAATCTACCTAACAAAAAGACCAAAGCCAAATTTATCAATTAAAGAAGTCGGTAAAAATCGCACACGGAGTTTTCAGCTTTCTTGGTATGACAGGTTTTCCTGGCTAACTGGGTGTGTTGATAAAAAAAAGTGTTTTGTTACGTTTGCCTTATGTTTGGAGCGAAAGATACTGAATGGTGCACGGAAGGAATTTCGGACCTGAGTAATTTAATTAAAAAGGCTGTAAAACACCAGTCTTCAAAACACCACTTGTTACATTGTGAAGCTTTTCATCTGCTAGGTAAAACTCGCATTGAGCATGCATTATCTGAAGCTGTTCTACTACAAGCAGTAAAACATAATGAGATCATGTCTTCGAACAGGCAGTATGTGCGACGACTCATTCAATCAGTAGTATTTCTCTGTACACAATAACTAGCCTTCCTTGGGCATAGAGAAGATGAAAGTTCTATTTACAAGGGAAATTATTTGCAATTGTTGAACTTACTCGCTCAAAATGTATCTATAGTTAGAGACCATTTACAGTCATCATCATTATTAAAAGGAACATCTCCAGATATTCAAAATGACTTGATAGAAGTTACAATTGCATTAAATGAATAAATCAAATCAGAAATAAATGAAGCCCCCTTTCTCTCCATACAAGCGGATGAGACATTAGACGTATCGTGTAAGAGCCAGATGAGCATAATATTTAGATATTGTGTGGATGATAGAATAGAGGAGAGATTCGTCGGCTTTTATGACGTTTCCAAGAATAAAACAGCTGCGGGATTATCAGAAATCGTGCACAAAGTTTTACTTAACTGGGAAGTAAATGGAGAAAAAATTGTAAATCAGACATACGATGGCGCAGCTGTAATGGCAGACAGACAAGGAGGAGTTCAAAAGCTAGTGAAACAGTTTTGCCCATATGCTCTTTTCGTCCATTGTTACGCCCATCAATTAAATTTGGTACTTCTGTATGGCTCAAAAACAATAAAACAGGTTCGTTTGTTGCCTGTGCCTTGACTGCTTTTCATAGTTTTTTCAGCAAGTCTTCTAAAAGGACGGTTTTGTTGACCGAAAGAGGATTTAAGCTTCCACAAGCTAGCAATACGAGATGGAATTTTCATTCGAGGGCAGTTTTCACCATTATGAAACATTTCCAAGGATTGTATAGTACTTTTGATGAAATTATTGATGATGAAAATAGTGAATGGGACGACGACTCTGTGAACTGTGCCATTGGTCTCAAAAGACGTATGGATGACCCTACCTTTGTATATTTGCTATGTGCATTCGAAGCTTGTTTCATTTACACTGATCATCTTTTCAAATTGTTACAATCATCGACAGTGAGTGTTGTAACTTGCCATAATGAGATAGAGGCTGTCGTCAAAAGAATAGAAAACTTAAGAAATGAAGATTTCACTGACAGATGCGTTCAAAAAAGCATCCAGTTGAATGAAAACGTAATGTATGACGGCAATAAAAAGAACACTTTGAGAGTGCTAACTTTTGAAATAGTAGATTCACTAACAGCTCAAATGAAAAGTAGATTTGAAGATCTTAATCATCTAAATTTCATTGAGTTAGTACAAGAAAAGAAGTTTAAAGAATACACTGAAACATTCCCCCAGGGCAAATTAGATATTTTGGTAAAACAGTATCCATTCTTTAATGTTAACCAATTACTAAATGAACTTCACATTGTTTATGGAGATCAGACAAAGCATTTAGCTCCAAAAGAGCTTTTAAAATATTTTGTTGCCAACGGTCTCGACTCCATCTATCAGGAAGTAACTAAACTACTGCGCTTAGTACTGACTATTCCAACTACTACAGCTAGTAGTGAACGCAGCATGAGCACGCTGAAAAGAATTAAAACATACCTTAGAAATTCTATGAGCAATAGTCGCTTGTCGTGTTTAAATTCACTGGCCATTGAAAAACAGTTATTAGGTGAGCTTTCATCAGAGCCGGCATTTCTTGAACACATCATTGACATTTTCGCAGAAAAGAAGAAAAGACGAATGGATCTGATGTACAAGACTGTGTGAGGTATGTGACAGTATCTTTCATATTAGCTTTTTGATTTTTTCCTTAGTTTGTCGTTATAAACTTTGGCGTCCCCAGCACAAAAGTTCACGCTACGCCACTGAAAAATACAAGAGTAGATCATCGGCTTAACGGAAATACCCTTGCCAGACGCCGGGAAATACGCGACTAGACTAAATTAAGAACGAAGAGACCAGGTAGGCCTACACTCTTAGAGTGGAAATGGGCGAGTAATTGGGAGTAGCCATGGTCTACTAGAAGGTACCGATCCGACATTTGCCCGGAGATGAAAATTAAAAACAACGGAAATACATTTCAAAGATGGCCGACAAAGGACCAATTTTACGGCCGGATGCCCTTCCTGTTGTCAGCCTCATCAGAGGAGTTAAGGCGATATGAAATAAATGAAGATGAATGGAACTGAACAAGGAGTTGGAAGAAACGGCCTTGGCCTATTAGAAGGTACCGTCGGAGTTGGATATGTAAAGTAACGAAAACAAGAAATTCAAAGACGGCCGAGGGTGGGAATCAAACCCACTCGTTTTCGGAACCCGGAGATAGCCTGGCCCCATGAGCTCGTGCCTTATCATGCTTAGCTACTCAGGTCACTTTGCAAATAATAATTAGACTGTAATTAAATATTGTTCCAAATGAACTGTTTGGAAGATCGCTCGTATTGGTTCCCTAGACAGAGCGGCTATCTCTCTTGGCAGTCAAATAGCCTAACTACTTTCGCTCTCCAACTGCAAGCAAATTACTGCACCAATGTGACCGCTGCAGTACCCTGATGACGAACGGAGGAAGAAGTATGGTTGGCCTTGCGTACGTGCCGTGGCGATGATGTACGCTTACCATCGCCAAGAGAAACGCTTACCTACAATAATATACAATTAATCGATCACACATTTCTTAGATTTTAGCAACACCTTGCATCTGCCGACCCAAGATATTCAATATTGGACTGAGAGTCTTCGTTTACAAACATAACGGAGAGACTGGCTCCTTTCCTTTCTAACAGTCTGTTTGAAGAGTAGCTTATAGGAAGTTTTAAAAGAAGAGGTCTTACAACATTGCAAGAATAATAATTTATTGCAACCAAATGGTCATAATATAACACTCAGGTATACATCAAAGATACTTATATCGTTAAGGTTGGAAACATTGTCACTTATTGACATGCAGTAGTTGTGTCAAGGTTCCTTGTTTACTAGCACATTTCATTGCATGATATTCTGTACCCATCTGATAGGGACAGGGGGTCGAACCTATGGTATTTAAGTCATGAAAAGGAAGGAATATTCATAATACTTCAAGATGCGTACAGGCCAGCAGTGAGGCGTGATGAAACTCACGCATGACTCAAGGCAGTTATGTCCTATATCTGAGTTATCGGTTGCAAGCCGTGTCTGACACATGAGCCCACGCATGTATAGGATTTTTTTTTATCGAGTAGGCAGCTCAGGGAGCCACCGCCGGAAGCTTCGTCAGCGGTTTATTGGCAACGTTGTGTTGCAGCCAAAACTGTAATATTGTGAAATAACCTATTTTCATGGAAACAACGAAAAATTATGGAAGTTTTGGCGCGCTAATCGGAATAACTCTGGGAGTTAGGAATTTAGAGAATATATTTTTTTTTAGTAAATGTACAGGAGAAAAGTGCTGATTAAGACTTCGTAATGCAAGGGAGGAGCAAGCTAGTCGCTAGTAGTAGGAAGAAAAACGAAATCACACCTACGCACTGCAGGAGCGCTTTTTAATTTTTATAGAAATATGCTGTGATCGATTTTTGGAAAATAAAGAGAAATTGTAAGGTTTAGATCCTCAGGAACAAATAGATAATTTTTTGACGAACGTCGGACAATTGGTTCAACAGATAGATTTGAGAAGGACGGCAAAGTTATCCTTTTTTATGAATTAATAGCGAGGGGCGAGCCAGGAGGTATTCAGTCTTCAGTGCTCCTCTGGGAGGACACGCCGGATCAGTTACTTAGCAAGCCTGAGGGCGTTGCGCTGTTTCACCAAATATTCAGTCTACGGATCCCTCTGAGTAGGTGATACCGAATCACCGCCAGTTCGCCGTAATACGCAGCATCGTCAACAAGATTAAGTCTTCAATTCTAGTCAGTCCAAGTGGGATTTGACGCTGCGCCATAAGTACAGTAAATCGAACGTGGAGTCTCAAGGGAGGGCCACGGAGTTCGATCCAGAATTACGTCTTCGAAATAGAACCAGTACATTAATTCGAGACCACGGGAAGGCGCCGAGTATATAAAAACTCTTCGAACAAAAAGTCGTGAGTATAAGCGAACAAGTCCGCCGCAGAAGTTCACAGTTAGGTCCAGTCGAAACACGTTTGCCGAAACAGTATCGCTCGTGTTAGGACAGTAATAGGATCTCATGGTCTTTGAAGGAAAGCCATGAAGATTTAGGACCGAGTTGTGTTGTTTGAGTCTTTAGTCTTTTGACTGGTTTGATGCAGCTCTCCATGCCTCCCTGTCCTGTGCTAATCGTTTCATCTCTACATAGCTACCACACCCTACATCCGAGGAAATCTGTTTAACATATTCTAACCTGGGTCTACCCCTACAGTTCTTGACCTCGACCCTTCCTTCCATAACTAAGCTTGCTATTCCTGGGTGTCTTAGTATGTGTCCTACTAACCTATCTCTTCTCTTCATTAGCAGTCGCTAGAAACTTCTCTCCTCTCCCACTCGTATTAATACCTCTTTGTTTGTAACCCTATCTACCCATTTGATCTTCATCATTCTCCTGTAACACCACATTTCAAATGCTTCAATTCTCCTCTTTTCTGCTGCACCAATTGTCCAAGTTTCACTTCCAAAGAGCGCCACGTTCCAGACAAAGGCTTTCAAAAATGACTTCCTAATACCTAAATCAATATTCGATGTCAACAGACTCCTTTTTTTTTTGTAGAAATGCTTTCTTTGCCTGAGCCAATCTACTTTTTATATTCTCTTTGCTTCGTCCATCACTGGTGATTCTGCTTCCTGAGTAACAGAAGTCTCCTACTTCCTTCAGCTTTTCACCTGCCAATTTGATCTCCATAGAGGTTTCTGATTTATTTCGGCTGCATTCCAGTATTTTTGTTTTACATAAATTAATTTTCATCATGAATTCTTTCCGTAAGACGGAGTCCATACCATTCAAAAACTCATTCAAATCCTCAGGCTTGTCGGCCAAGATGACGATGTCATCTGCAAATTTCAGAGTTGAAATTATTTCTCCTTGAACCTTCACTCCCACTTCAAATTTTTCTCTAATTTCCTTCATTGCTTGTTCAATGTAAAGATTGAAAAGTATGGGTGATAAGTTGCAGCCTTGCCTAACACCTTTCTGAATATCAGCTTCTCTCTCATGTCTTTCAGCTCGAATGACTGCTGTCTGGTTTCTGTATAGATTGTAGATTACCTTCCTATCCATGGACTTTATTCCAATAGATTTCAAAATTTAAAACAATATAGTCCAATCAACGTTATCAAAAGCCTTTTCTAAGTTTACAAATGCCATGGACTTTCTCTTATCTTTACTTATTCTACCTTCCAAAATCAGCCTAAGACTTAGTACAGCTTCCCTTGTTCCTACATTTCTCCTGAAACCAAACTGGTCTTCACCAAACTCCGTTTCTATCTGGCTTTCAATCCTCTTGTAAATTATTCTAGACAGGATCTTTGAAGCATGAGTAATCAAGCTGATTGTACGGTAATCTTCACATCTGTCAGCTCCCACTTTCTTTGGTATAGGGATGATTACATTCTTCTTGAAATCAGGGGGTTCATCACCTGTCTCATAAATCCTACACACCAAGTGAAATAAACTGATCAGACCTTCATCTCCTATGCAGCGTAGCAACTCAATCGGTATAGCATCTATGCCTGGTGCTTTGTTCCTGCTTAAGTCTTCCAAAGCTCTATCAAATTCTGATCTCAATATTAAATCTCCTTTCGCATCCTCATCAATTTCCTGATTACATGATTATCAATCTCCTTTCCCTTATACAAACTCTCTATGTAAGCTTTCCATCTATCAACCTTTTCTTCCCTACCTGTTAGAGGCTTTCCATTTGTGTTCTTAATATTACAGCACTTAGTCTTCCTTTCCCCAAAAGTATTCTTAATCCATCGATAAGCTGTGTCTACTTTTCCTAATTTCAGACAATTTTCTATACCTGCACATTTCTCTTTCAACCATTCTTCCTTCGCTTCCTTGCACTTCTCAGACGTCTGTGTTCTGCTTTCCCCTTTTCATCTCTTTCATTCTTGTGTTTCCGCCTTTCATCCATCAATTCTAGTATATCCTGAGTGATCCACGGTTTTCTACCTATTCTTTCTTTCCTACCAATATTTTCTTCTGCGGATTTTGTTATTTCATTCTTCAAAAGTGCCCATTCGTCTGGAATTGAAGTTAGTTTAGGGTTTTTCATTAGTCCTTCCTTTATACTCTTCTTAAATCTTTCGTTTACATCCTTTACTTTCAGTCCGTCTATTGCCCACCTTTTTGGCTTTTGACATTTCTTCAGTTTCTTCAACTTTAATCTACATTTCATTACAACCAGATTGTGGTCAGAGTTTATGTCAGCACCAGGATATGTTTTACAATCCAAAATCTGGTTTCGAAACCTCTGCTTGACCATAATGAAGTCGATTTGGTAACGCCCTGTATCTCCTGGTCTCATCCATGTGTATATTCTTCTATTGTGGTTATTGAATAAGGTGTTAGCTATGACCAACTCATGCTCGGTGCAGAATTCCATCAGCCTGCTTCCTCGCTCATTCCTTTAACATAATCCGAAATCTCCTACTATCTTCCCTTCTCTTCCATTTTCTACCACAGCATTCCAATCTCCCATTACTGTAACATTTTTAGCACCCTGGATATACCTCAGAATTTCATCTATTTCTTCGAAGACCTTCTCAACATCTTCATCATCAGCTTGACTGGTAGGCATATAGACTTGTACCACTGTGGTGCACGTAGGATTTTGTATTGATTTTTGCTACAATAATCCGTTCACTATATTGCTCATAATATTCCACCCGTTGTCCAAGTTTCCTACTCAGTATGAGACCAACCACTGCTTGCCCATTGTTTGATTTAGTGCTAATGACCCTATAGTCTCCTGACCAAAAGTCCTGTCCTTCCTGCCAGCGCATTTCACTAATCCCAACCAAATCCAGCCTGAACCTATCCATTTCCCTTTCTAGGGTTTCTAACCTTCCACTTCCCAGCAGACTTCTAGCATTCCACGCTCCAATCCGTATAATGTCAGATTTCCTCTTTGTCACTTCTGTGATGTCAACCCCCTCTCGAGTAGTCCCCACCCGGAGATCCGAACGGGGGACTAGTTTACCTCCGGATTGAAATTTTACAAGGGAGGAGGCCATCATCACATGTAATTATGCATAGAGAGGTGCATATCCTCGGGGATAGCATACGGCTGTAGTTTCCCGTTGCGAAGTAGCGAAGTAAAGTAAAAGAAGCGCTCATAGTATAAAGTATATGCACAGGCAAAGTAAGGAAAAGTGCAGAACATTGAAAAGGAACAATACGAACTTTGTTAAAGCAGTAATAGTTCGAAAAGTAAAGAATTCCGCAACCAGTCGTTGCCGAAGTAAAGAAGCCACGTTAAGTTATTAAGCCAGTGTGTTTAAAGGTTGGAGAAAGCCGATATAACTTTTGAGTCGAGACCAGGGTTCAGTACCAGGAGTTATCGCAGGGATAGGACGTGTAACCAGCACTAGGAGTGGAACAAGACCGTCGTCTAGGAACGTTTTGGAAAAAAAAACACCATTAGCGTCCTGAGATACGGCAGAGACAATTACACTAGGTGTAATCCACTGTAATTAATATCGGAAAAATAGAACTAAGCCCAAGGGTTTTTAAACACGTGTGAATTGTAAATTAGTGAATAACCAAAAGGTTTATTTCAGTAATTTTTGTAAAGGGTGTAAGTGTCCCCAAGAATGGGAAAAATAATCTCATTTTTATAAATAACTAGCAGAAGTACCCGTTCTTCGAACGGTGTTCGGTGTTAACACCAGACATTATCAATTGAGCTACTGTTGCAATGGTTAGCGGTTTGTCATTCCTTCATAAGTTTATCAGAACGAAGTTAGTTTTCTGGGAATATCACACACACTGTTAATTTAAGGGCCTTACATGTGGTTTCGGAGACCCTTTATAGCCTCGCAAATTTTGTGTCTCACATTGAGAAGTGCAATATATTCTTTGGTCGTCCTTCTAGGATAACTTTTATCTGTCGCCTATTTTAGCATGTATTTTGGGAAGTTTTTCCCTATATACCACCCTTCTACTGTATGAAAAGTAAGGTGAGGAGTTTTATAAATGATTGGTGTATTGACTCTCATATTTACCATACCTAATTTTTACGATGCACCAAGCATCCGAACATGAGTTATAGGCGAACAGACAGACAATTCTATTGTCTACAGCATATCACCCAGAAATCCAAATATGGGTATATCTACCACACAGTGTCAAACAAAATCATCCTTACGATGAACCCGTATGTCGACAAAAAAAAGAGAAAAGAAATAGATTAGTTGAAATGTGCTTTCAAACTAAATTCACCTAACGTGTACTTCCTGACATGAAATAGAATTGAAAGCCTTGTAGATGAAAATCAATACATGTCACATAAAAACTGACCCTCTACCTTGTGTTAGGTCCTCATACACAGGAAGACCTCTATCATAAATTATAAAAACTTGTGGTGTATGAAAATTCAGGTTCTTTAGTCTCAAATGGCCCAAATTCCTAAAAGCCGCAAAAAATGCTGATTCAATTCAGGAATTTTTGAAAATAATGTTGCTGTTTGGAGATATAATAGACCTTCTGCACTATATGTCGCACGTGAAAATTGCATGAAAGAATTCTAGGTTACCCCTTGACCCCCTTAATTGCATTGATGAATTATACAGTCTACGTTGATTCCGTGATATCCTTATAGCCATTTGCAAACTTTCACAGAAATGTAATAAATGTAATAAATTGCTTCTTACTGAAATAGATGGAAAGTTGGATGCCACCCCTTGAGATAATGTTGTCATGGTTACCGATTTGCATTCCTTGATTAGTTTGTTAAATTAAATTAAATTAGTTTTCTGGGAATATTTCAGAAATTGTTGGTTTTAGAGCCTTATAATGTAGTTTTCGAGGACCCTCGAGTTTTGTTTCTGGCACCGAGGGGCTTTGTCTCGTCGTTGTACGCCATAATATAATAATAATAATAATAATAATAATAATAATAATAATAATAATAATAATAATAATAATAATAATAATATATGGATTGGAATAGAATAGACCTGCCATACCACACCCGCAGGTGTAAATCGCGTGAAAAAATTCTAGACTACCCCTTGACCCCCTTAAGCGCATTTTACGTATTGTTGAAATTTACAGCTTAATTTGGTTCCGTAATAACCATCTAGCCGTTTGCTAACTTTCACACTAATGTAATTAATGAAATTGCGTTGCGTCTTACAGCAATAGATGGACCTCTGAGAATCTGTTGCCATGGTTATTGGCTTAGATTCGTTCATTAGATTATTAAATGAAATTATTTTTCTGGGAATATCTCAAAAACGGTTGTACTTAGGACCTTAAAATGTGGTTTTAGGGAACCCTAGTTTTGTCTATCACATTGAGGGGATGAAAATGAGCTTTGTCTCGTCCTTGTACTCCTATTTCAGCATGTATTTTTATGAGAGGCACAGAAAAGAGTTACATCAATGATTAGTGTCGTGCCTCTGATGGATATCTGTACCAAATTTTACATGGATACACCCAGCCATTCTCGAGTTATAAGGGAACAAAATTGTCCACAGACAAACAAACAGGCAGACAGACAAAAAATATTTTCACGCGTATCCGTCATAAAACAGTATGAAACGCGTAAATAACTCAAATTTCCGTAGAAATTCAGAAAAAAACAGACAAACCTTCATTTTTATATATGTAGAGATATACTGCACCGCTCGGTGTTGACCGTGTTTTATTGCTCAAATTTAGGTTTTACTCGCTAACCGTCGGCGATACACGAAAGTGATAAGAACATTTTGGATAGAAAATTGAATGTTATAGCTTGTGTATGCCATCAAAAGGTTACTATTTCTTAGCGTTCTCTCTTTATTTGAAATGGAAATATGAAATTTTGAAACCAAAGGGTGTAGTGACGTAACAAATGTGGTTTTTACTCATTAACCGTTGGAGATACACGAAAAGTGAAGCTCGTATTGCACCCGTCAATAAAGCATGGTTTTCTCAAGATTCATCTACGGGGTCGTGTTCAGTCCTGACTGCGTTACACTGCAAAGTTCGCTCAAAAACAACATGCTCTAATGAATAGAAAGGTCCATGACAGAGGGTATACTAGAAATAAAATGAATAACAAGTAGAATAAAATATATTTAATGACTGAAAATTATGTGCATAATAATAATAATAATAATAATAATAAATAAAAAGAAATCCTCCCTGACTTTTACCCCCTTAAGAAATAAATATATTATTGAGCGGTAAGAACTCACTCGTTACAACATATGGATGCAAGTCCATTTTTCCTGGTCAAGAAGTTATATAATGCGTGGTGTACTGCTCGTTAATAAGAAACTGAGTACTGATGCGAATCCGTTTACAACTGAATCAGTCATGTTGCTCACGGAGTTGCATCTTTTAAATCACACTACGGCTATGGGACCCACCCTTAATTAACACACTATAATTACTACTGACACATGCAAGATCTAATAATATAAAAAGATGAAGAATCTCCCTGAGATTTTAGCTGGTGCCAGAGCACACGAAATACAAAGAGCATGCCAATATAGGCCAAAACGCTCGCATCACAAATTGGGAACATAGCCTCGCACCTCCTAATGCCACACGGGGTCATTGAACGCGTAAGATAAACATACAAGAATTGAACCAACAACAACAAAATACAAGCCTGACGGCTGAAAAACTATGTTTACATTTTTATAAAACGCCAGACAAACAGGAGTTTCGGAAGCTACCTTACAATTATGGACAACGCCCATTTAATCAAACAAATACTCATTATAACCGATCAGGTTTTGTGAATTTTAAACAACGTCTTAAATTGAAGTACAGGATCCTGGCCTGTTACTAATGACAAGTCGCGTTATCTGATTTGAGCGCGCCCCTCTTGTATGAATCATATCTGCCTCAACTATCTCTCTCAGTCCTTCAAGCTAGGTGCAAGTTCCATCTGGAAACGCAAACATATCTCACTCATCCACCTGGATGGCAAGAAAACACAAATATATACCACAAGTCCAGCCTCGCGAGGTTATGAACTGGGCTGATGTGGAGCAAGTCAGAATAATCACAATGATATATTCTCGCTAGCACATCATAAAAATCACACTACGCACCAAAAGCTTGGACTGACACCCTCATAAACATACCAACTGGGTCGGCTCAAACCAGATCAACCAATATTGCGTCCATAGACACATTAAAATAAATACACAACAAAAACTCGGGTGCAAAGTGCCATCCCGTTCAGATCTGCTGGGAAAGCAACTAACAAAATAATCCTGATCCGTCAGAAAATCTGCTCACAAATAACCTTTACCCTCCAAATTCTATTTTTAATCTCAAAATTAATTCAGTTCCATTTTTGTTATAAGGCAGACTTCCGAATTATAATGCTTGACCGCGATTTACGCAAGCGAATGCGAGCACGAGCTGCGCGTCGCCCCGTATAGTTGAACCAAACAAAATCATAATATTTACAAATTACAAAGCGCTCGGCTTGTCCCATACCTAACGTGTCAGTAAACAAGAACTAAGAATCTACATTACCAAACAAGCAAACAAATATCTACAAAAAATATGTCCCATAATACCATAGCTGATTTAATAAATAAATAAATTAATTTGTACTCAATCCTTTAAAACAGCGTCAAGGAAACGTCTGCAGCCATCACTCCTTTAAGATGCTAAGCTCGACATCGACATCTTCTGGCAAATGTCCTGCTGGTTCCAAGATCCGGTCTCGTTCCTAGACGTCATCTCGTGCTGAATTAAATAAAGTTTTGTCAGATATACTCACGATATATTTCCTATTAAATTCACCGATCAAGTACTAAATTCCCTGACAGTCTATTGATGAACTATTTCGATGAACTGGTCCTATCTGGTAGTACTTGGACTACAAATAAATCACTGAAGTTACACTTATAACTTGACGAAACTGTTCCATGTTCAAATACATGAAAATATGCAGAGTATGCCTCGTGTCCTCGGACACCTTACGTCCTCAAATGCTCAAATAAAAATGTTATGTCCTCAGACGCACAAATGAAAGTTAACGTTACGTCCTCAGACGCACAGATAAAAGTGTCGACGTTACGTCCTCAGACGCACAAAATAAAGTGTGTTATCTCGAATCTTTCTGGATCATTATAAATGAAACTGGCTAGGGTAGGTGTGGAAGGGGATTTATGGGGAAAAAATCCATAATAATTATCAGACTAGCATGCGATCGGTATCATTGAGTTCGTAGCGATGTGGAGGTTACGATTATGCTGCAGCCGTCTCGAATCGAGCGTGGAATTAATCCGTAGATAACTCCCGCGTTAATTTATCAGGGTGCGTTACCATGCCGAGTTGCCGCTAAAACAGGGCGTCTTGATATTAATGGCTCAGACTCTTGTATATCTTTGCGCGCTTTTACATGTATTTCTGCCATAGGGAGTGGTTAACATGAAGATTGACCAATTACATCGTAGCATTCGGTTTTCTTCTTGGCGCCAACACTCATAGCAACAGACCGCATTGTGCGAACCCAAGCCATCTCCGCGCTAAAAGTTGCACCTGTCCTATGTGTCATGAATATAATGCTACTTCCTAAAATACCACAGGAGCTTAAACCATTGTGTCCTCTCGGCCACTGATTTCTCAATATTTCCCAACACCGTCTGGCTCTCATATCTGCTGTCTGTATAAATGTATCAAAAGATGATGAATAATTTATTAGAATCCTTTATACAGCCTGTGGATAAAGGGTTCACAATCCTCCTGCATGGAAAAAATCGAACATAGCATATAGTCGATTTTTTTAAAAACACTTAACATCTGTAATCCATTTCTGCCAATCCTAGAGAAATCTCCCTCTCATAAGTCTAGTCTAGCCGCCACTGTCGTTGGAGTGTCAACACGCACTCGTGTTTACTTCCAGCTCCCTCATTCATTCAGACATTCCAAGCCTGCCTACTTGTCTGATCGCCTAAGGCTAGTCTCTCTCCTGTCCAGTATCCTTATCTCTCTCGCTCGATCGCTCGCTGTTTCATGATCGTCAGAGCTCATTAGTGTTTGACCACAACAAAATGCTCCCAACTTCCTCGTTCAGCTGACGTACTCACTGACCCCCGCATAGTTGGATGAGCAAAAGTACTTCCATATATTCAATTTGCAGCATTATTTCTGCGTTCCCAAGTTTCACTAGTAAAATAAATTTTTAAATTCGCCGCATTGTAGACAGACATTGTACCTGTACTCAATTCTTTTACTCTGTGTGCGTTGTTACCAAGATTACGTACAATACAGAAGGGTCCGATAAATTTTGGAATGAACTTGTTGAATACCTTCTTTTCTGGATCAGATGTCGCTGGTTTCCGTACTAATACAAGCTCGTTGACTAATAGTTCTCTGTGATACCTCTTATTTCCGACACGACGTAATCTGCGATCCGCCTGGTTTCTCATATGGACTCTCGTTCTCTCAATTCTCAACTCATGACCAACCATGGGATCTTGTGGGCAATTGATGATGTTGCTCCACGATCATACTGGATATTCGTTCATGTGCAAGACCTTGGGAATCTGGCCTGTCGACTAATGTCTAGTTGTATTCATACAGGTCTCTATGTCTTTGATCCTGTCTACCCACTTGTGATGTTCATTGGGAATAAAGATCCTAAAGTATTTAGTATCGCATTTTATCGCGCGTTCGCTAGGATTAGCTTGAGGGTGGCCAACGTACTAAACATGTGTTTTACATCCAAGTCCTCCATAACTTTCTTGAATTCGGCGCTCGAAAAATAGCTTCCATGGTCCGACAATATAAACTCTGGTTTTCCAAGGATTGGAATAACTCTATTTCGAATACGACTGAGTACTTGTTTCGATGTAGTTTTCTGAATGGGGCACAGTACAACAAACTTAGAAAACACATCAGTTCACATTAGTAAGTGACGGCAACTTCGCCTACCTTTCGGGATCGGGCCGAAACAATCCAGGGCCACAAGCTCGCAGGGTTTCTGAGGTAGCAATGGTCTAGGATACTGCCTCATTAAGTAATTATTCGGCTTCGTCCTCTGACAGGGATCGCAAGTCTTTATTACGTCACAGATGGTAGTCCTCATTCGCGGCCATGTAAACGTTTCTCCTATGGTCGCCTGTGCCTTATCTAATCCCACGTGACCGAAGCTTTAATGTATGTGTCAAGTAAGTCCTCTTTGTAATGATGCAGGTACCATGATACGTAATTTGGTGTGTTCTTCATCTATCCATTTATGCAGTAAATTGTTAAGGTAGACATATCTTCCTTCTGTGGCTTTTGCTTCTCTGTAGGCCGGGGTTCTTGCTGGTAACTCCTTCTTAAAGTACTGGATCATTTGGTACATCCACGGTTCTGCTTCCTGCTCTCGTCTTATCTCCCGTGATTCCTCCAAGAATGCATGGTCCTTTGCTGTTAACTCAATATGCTGTACTATCGCTGTTTCTTCGGTATCAGGCTCGGGGTTCCTGCTTAATACATCCGGAATTACATTCATTTTTCTTGGGCAGTGTTCAATTTCGACGTTAAATTGTTGTATATAGATGGACCAACGTGTCACACGCTCGCAGGCCATAGATGTCTTGAACAAGAACGTTAGTTCTTTGTGGTCTGTTCTAATAAGAATGAGGTCACCATATACAATTCGTTTCCATTGTTGCAAAGCATGAAGTATTGCCAACAATTCGAGTTCCGTGACCGAATAGTTGCGCTCGTGTTTACGCAATCTGCGGCTCACAAATGCTAAATAATCACGATGTTGAGGGATAGCTGGATCTTCTTGGTATAACATCGCTCCTATACCAACCATGGAAGCATCCGCTTGGATAATAAATTTCCGTTGAAAGTCCGGGTAACCTATTTTGATACAATTTTCCAGTAATAATTTAGTCTCTTGAAATGATTTCTCACACTCAGCGTTCCAAAGCCATTTGTTGTTCTTCTTCAGCATCTCCTGCATAGGTGCTACGGATTCAGTATATCCCGGGCAGTTTTCCTTAAAGAAGCCCGTCACGCCAAGGAAAGCTCTGATATGTTTCACTCTCGTTGGTGTAGGGAAATTCTTTATTGCCTCTATCTTCGCAGGGTTTGGTCTCACTCCCTCCTGGTCAATGATGTGCCCCAAGTATAAAATCTCCTTCTTGAAGAAATGGGATTGCTTCAAGTTGACTTTAAAGTTTGCAGTTCTAAGGTTGTCCAAAAGCTTATCCAAATTTTCATATGTGTCTCGATGTTATCTGAAGCCAAGAGTATATCGTCAATATATCGTAACGTCATTTCCTTCACTTCTTCAGTCAGGTTCCGATCCAAAGCTCGAATTAATGCGCATCCAGCTGTTTTAACGCCGAAGGGCATACGGACGAAGCAATATGTCTGATTATCGAATAAGAAGCCAGTAAGAAGCTGTGACTTCTCATCCAGTTCGAAATGGTGAAACGAACTAGTCAGATCTACGGACGAATAGATACTCTTGTTCTTAAATCCTTTTAAGACGTCTCTGATGATTGGCGCTCGGTCATACTCGGGAAAAATTAGGCGCATGTTTAGATTTCTGGCGTCTAGACAAAGTCTAATGGATCCATTGGGTTTTGTGACTGCCAAAATCGCATTTAAATAAGGTGTAGGAGTCTTCTGAATCACTCCAGCTTGCAGCATATCATCAATAATCCTATTGACCTGCTCCCGATGTTTTTCTGGTATAGGGTACAATTTACTTCGAAATGGGGACCAATCCTCAACCTGCATAGAATACTGAAAGTTTATTATCTTCCCCGGAACTGTGTCAAACACTGCCTTGTGTCTTCTTAAGATCTCCTCAAGTTTCTTCCTATGTTCAACCCCTAGTTGGATGTCACTGAGCCGCTCCTGTAATAGTTCTTCAAACTGAGTATCGCTGTCTTCTCCTTCTGCTAGTAAAGCCCATATCTCCTGAGAGTCACTCTCTTCATTTAATTCCACAACAGCCACATCTATAAGGTCATCTTCCGCCTTTCGTACCTCCTCTTCTGTCTCCTCTGCTATTGCCTCCAATGCCCATGAACTCACGTCCTTCCCTGTAGTGATTTCATCCATGTGTAAGCCCACATCCTTCAGTTTATCAAACTCATTAAAACTGACTGTATTATTGTGCAAATCTATGACTGCCTGGTAGTCACAAATGAAATTTGCACCCAAAATAATGTTAAAATTCATTTTGGCCATTATGATAAAAATCTGTCCAAATATATGGTCTAATATATCCAATTCTATAAATGCCTGACGTTTGCAAGTGACGGTGCGTTCGGGAATAACGCCCCTCACCTTCAGTTGCGGTACTGGAATCACAGGAATATTCTGACTCCGTCCCAACTCTCGAACCAAAGCCTCCGATACAAGACTGATTTGTGACCTCGTGTCAACTAAGCATCGCACGTTAATTCCACCAATCTTGGCATGAATAATAGGTAGTTGTTTGATATCATCGTTCCGTGGTTTTACAATCTCCTCCAGGCAATCTTCCGGCAAAGCTATCCACTCTTGTATGTGTGCCACGGCCCATCTTTCTTCAGAATCCGGCTGTTGCTCTCTCAGGGTGAGTCCTTTTGCAATTATTGGGATTTTTTTACAACCCCCGCGACTACCATCATCCTTCTGTCGCGTATTTCCCTGTCGTTCTTCCTGCTTCAATAAACTCTCGGCCCCCTCAATGTGAGTGTCTGGATTTGACCTCCTATTAATTGCATGTTCCCAATGTTTTTGTTCGTCCCCTCCGTTAGCGTGTAATTCTTCCAGGTAACGCTGCGATTCGCCGTACCTGTCGTTGCATTCATTCCTATAATTTTGATAGTCCCCCAGGTTCTGGTATCTCCTTTCACGCCACTGTCGATTCTCATTGTTGTTATTTTCGTACCGTCTGTAGGGTCCCTCATTTCTCCTATTATTTCTCCATTGTTGGTATCCTCGCTGTTGATACCTATTGTTGCCCTGGGTCTGCCTATCATTATTATAATTTTCAAGTCGCTGGTGTGACCTATTTTCGTCGCCCTCCTGACCTCGTCTTGGTGTTGTTGACACACTTGTATTTGTGGCCTGCGACCTGGTGTGTACTTGAGTGGGTTTAACCTCCTCCGTTGTGTTTACAAGTTCCAGCTGTCGTCCCCCTCTCTGCTGCAAGTGAGATGTTGTCTCGTCAATCTGACGTAAGATTTGTTCGGCTAGAAACGCTGTGTCCACGTTTGCTGCCACTAACACCTGCTGAACATTTACTGGCAACTGCCGTGCAATAGTCATAACCAGGTCCGATTCTTCTAAAGGATGATCCAGATCCCAAAATGTCAACAATTGTAGCGAAAATAAATCTGAGTATTTCGTCTGCTGAGTTGACTGATATTTTCTCGAATAAAGTTCCATTCTAAGGCTTTGTTGTAGAGAAGCCGACCAATACTTTCTAAGAAACGCATCCTTGAACTCATCCATCCCTCCGAAAGTATACTTGAAGCTCAAGAACCACGTAAGTACATTTCCCGAAAGAAATCGTTCCATCAGTCTTAAACGACGCGCGGGCGGTATATTATTGTCATTAAAATAGTCATCCATCTCCTTAAGATACGCCTTCGGTGTGACACTAGAATTTTCTCTGAATTAATTTGGTTTAAATTCATTTGATCGAATTACTTGTACGACTTGAGGGTACTGATAGCCATGTTGAGGAGTAGAGGTTCCTCCAACGTTGTTGTGAAATCCCTCTGTGTTAGTCGTTAATGGGCTGCCTGTCAGTCCGTGGCTACTCGCCGCGCTAATTGCCCCCTGGCATGTTGAGTCAACTTCCTTATCTTTTGCGTGCTCTGTCTGAAATAACGTGTTCTGTCCTAGTGAACGCAACTCTGCTTTTATGATTCTGTCCGACTGTTCCTTCAATTTACTCTTGATTTCTTCCTCAAGTGCTTTAATGCGCGTATGATTATCACCTACAGTCTTTATGATAGTTAACCGTTCTTCTTTAGAGTCGCTGCTCATCTTACGCCAATCCTTTCTGATGCTATCTTTAATCGCTCCCAGTTTTTCTTCCTTCTGCTGTTTCGTGTCCTCCTGATTCGATTCTATCTTCTTAAGCCTGTCTTCTAGACGTAGATTATTCTCATCTATCGTACTCTTCAAATTATCCTGGTCCGATTCTATGTTTCGCCATCGCTCTGCTGATTGTATTTCTAATTTATCCATATCCTTTATCAGGCCCGTAATACTTTCATTTACTGCTGACAATTGTCCCTGGATAAACGTAGAATCCTCCTCCATTTTATCAAACCGCTTTTCATGTCCATCCTGTGCCATTTTAACCTCACTGTTATTTACCGTGCATGCTAAGTCTATCTGAGCTAGTTTTGCCAATACAGTTTCGTCCAAATCATTTAATTTACGGTTGAAGGTGTCCTCTAATTTTTGTATCTGACCTAGCTGTTTGTCATTCATTATTCTTACTTATATCAAGCGCGAATTGAACCATCTGCTGTGTAGTGTACTATTTCATCTCTGCAGATAATGTGGCTAACTGACTCGTATTTCTACTTTCTTGCGCTTCTAATTGTTTGTTTATATTTTCATTTACTTGCGCTTGTAATGAATTACCCTGTTCAATTAATTTAATTTCCAATGACTCATTCTGTTCAGATAATTGTGCCTTCTGTTCAGCTAGTTGTGTTTTTATAGTGTCATTCATTTGAGTCTGTAATGACTAATTTTGTTCCGCTAATTTAATTTCTAAATTTTCACTCTGTTCCTTTAATAGTTTCTGGGTTCGTGCCGTGGCACTTTCAATGATCGCCTGGATCTCCGCTACTGTTGCCATTATCACACACAAAAATATATATCACTGCGAAAACAGGAGGATGGCATGCAAACGTCTCCCCGACACACACATATATAATTCTTGACATACATTTACTTCATTTGACCACTTTCAGTTCATTTAAACTTATTCCCTTTACTCCCGCAAATCAATCATCACTGAATGGTTCTAATTTTACTTAATAAATTTTTAACCCCGCACATATTCAGTCATAAAATTACTATCCAGATCTGATGTTAACACTAACTAATTAACAAAGTATTAATTGTCATTTAAGGTTACCAGCCTCCTAACATATTCATGAGTTTGACTTTCTAAACAAATCTAATTTTATATTTAATCAATGGGCGCCCGATTTCCCGTACACTACTTGACTAATTACATCAAAATACAAAAGGTGAATCGTATTTAACTTGCAAACTCGTGATTCTACTGTATATTCCATTTTCTTGGCGGTATTTCTCTTCGCCGTAATTACGTTAACAAAATATCACTTCCGGTGATTTCAAACAGTCCCATATATCAGTGAAACACCGCATGTAGGGTAACAGCTTGTCTATGATCCGCTAGAAAAGCCTAAATAGCGAAAGGCCCCACGTTGGCTAAGCCAGCTTGTCTATGCTGACTATCCAACGTGTTCCAGCAGTGAACTAGCAACGAACTAGCCCCACCTGCGGCGCCAGCTTGTCTATGCACCCTTCAATAAAGCATGGTTTTCTCAAGATTCATCTACGGGGTCGTGTTCAGTCCTGACTGCGTTACACAGCAAAGTTCGCTTTAAAACAACATGCTCTAATGAATAGAAAGGTCCATGACAGAGGCTATACTAGAAATAACATGAATAACAAGTAGAATAAAATATATCTAATGACTGAAAATTATGTGCATAATAACAATAATAAATAAAAAGAAATCCTCCCTGACTTTTACCCCCTTAAGAAATAAATATATTACTGAGCGGTAAGACTCGCTCCACCAACAAAACAATGTGAATACAGCTTCACACAAAATGATAAATCATAACATAAAATTGAGCGGTAAGAACTCGCTCGTCACAACATATGGATGCAAGTCCATTTTTCCTCGTCAAGATGTTATATAATGCGTGGTGTACTGCTCGTTAATAAGAAACTGAGTACTGATGCGAATCCGTTTACAACTGAAACAGTCATGCTGCTCACGGAGTTGCATCTTTTAAATCACACTACGGCTATGGGACCCACCCTTAATTAACACACTATAATTACTACTGACACATGCAAGATCTAATAATATAAAAAGATGAAGAATCTCCCTGAGATTTTAGCTGGTGCCTGAGCACACGAAATACAAAGAGCATGCCAATATAGGCCAAAACGCTCGCATCACAAATTGGGAACATAGCCTCGCACCTCCTAATGCCACACGGGGTCATTGAACGCGTAAGATAAACATACAAGAATTGAACCAACAACAACAAAATACAAGCCTGACGGCTGAAAAACTATGTTTACATTTTTATAAAACGCAAGACAAACAGGAGTTTCGGAAGCTACCTTACAATTATGGACAACGCCCATTTAATCAAACAAATACTCATTATAACCGATCAGGTTTTGTGAATTTTAAACAACGTCTTAAATTGAAGTACAGGATCCTGGCCTGTTACTAATGACAAGTCGCGTTATCTGATTTGAGCGCGCCCCTCGTGTATGGGTCATCGCTGCCTCAACCATATCTCTCAGTCCTTCAAGCTAGGTGCAAGTCCATCTGGAAACGCAAACATATCTCACTCATCCACCTGGATAGCAAGAAAACACAAATATATACCACAAGTCCAGCCTCGCGAGGTTATGAACTGGGCTGATGTGGAGAAAGTCAGAATAATCACAATGATATATTCTCGCTAACACATCATAAAAATCACACTACGCACCAAAAGCTTGGACTGACACCCTCATAAACATACCAACTGGGTCGGCTCAAACCAGATCAACCAATATTGCGTCCATAGACACATTAAAAACAATACACAGCAAAAACTCGGGTGCAAAGTGCCATCCCGTTCAGATCTGCTGGGAAAGCAACTAACAAAATAATCCTGATCCGTCATAAAATCTGCTCACAAATAATCTTTACCCTCCAAATTCTATTTTTAATATGAAAATTAATTCAGTTTCATTTTTGTTATAAGGCAGACTTCCGAATTATAATGCTTGACCGCGATTTACGCAAGCGAATGCGAGCACGAGCTGCGCGTTGCCCCGTATAGTTGAACCAAACAAAATCATAATATTTACAAATTACAAAGCGCACGGCTTGTCCCAAACTCAAGGTGTCAGTAAATAAGAACTAAGAATCTACATTACCAAACAAGCAAACAAATATCTACAAAAAATATGACCCATAATACCATAGCTGATTTAATAAATAAACAAATTCATTTGTACTCAATCCTTTAAAACAGCGTCAAGGAAACATCTGCAGCCATCACTCCTTTAAGATGCTTAGCTCGACATCGACATCTTCTGGCAAATGTCCTGCTGGTTCCAAGATCCGGTCTCGTTCCTAGACGTCATCTCGTGCTGGATTAAATAAAGTTTTGTCAGATACACTCACGATATATTTCCTATTAAATTCGCCGATCATTTACTAAATTCCTTGACAGTCTATTGGTGAATTATTTCGATGAACTGGTCCTATCTGGTAGTACTGGGACTACAAATAAATCACTGAAGTTACACTTATAACTTGACGAAACTGTTCCATGTTCAAATACATGAAAATATGCAGAGTATGCCTCGTGTCCTTGGACACCTTACGTCCTCAAATGCTCAAATAAAAATGTTACGTCCTCAGACGCACAAATGAATGTTAACGTTACGTCCTCAGACGCACAGATAAAAGTGTCGACGTTACGTCCTCAGACGCACAAAATAAAGTGTGTTATCTCGAATCTTTCTGGATCATTATAAATAAAACTGGCTAGGGTAGGTTTGGAAGGGGATTTATGAAAAACAATCCATAATAATTATGACTAACATGCGATCGGTATCATTGAGTTCGTAGCGATGTGGAGGTTACGATTATGCTGCAGCCGGCTCGAATCGATCGTGGAATTAATCCGTAGATAACTCCCGCGTTAATTTACCGAGTTGCCGCGAAAACAGGGCGTCTTGATATTATTGGCTCAGACTCTTGTATATCTTTGCGCGTTTTTACATGTGTTTATGCCATAGGGAGTGGTTAACATGAAGATTGACCAATTACATCGTAGCATTCGATTTTCTTCTTGGCGCCAACACTCATAGCAACAGACCATATTGTGCGTACCCAAGCCATCTCCGCGCTAAAAGTTGCACCTGTCCTATGTGTCATGAATATAATGCTACTTCCTAAAATACCACAGGAGCTTAAACCATTGTGTCCTCTCGGCCACTGATTTCTCAATATTTCCCAACACCGTCTGGCTCTCATATCTGCTGTCTGTAGAAATGTATCAAAAGATGATGAATAATTTATTAGAATCCTTTATACAGCCTGTGGATAAAGGGTTCAGTATGTACCGTCAAATGTTTGCTATTTCTTAGCGATCTCTTTTTATTTGATAAGGAAATATGAAGTTTTGATTAAAGGGTGTAGTGACGTCACTAAAATGGTCGCCATTTTTAATAGTTCAAAATATCGAAATAAAATATATCCTATATGCAAACCTGGTATATCAGCTATATCCATGCAAAATTTCATTTAAATCGGACCAGTGGTTCTTGCGTTATTGAGTAGCACACAGACAGACAGAAAGACAGACACACACCATCTCATTTTTTTATATATTAATATAGCAGAAGTACCCGTTCTTCGAACGGTGTTATATATTAACACCAGACATTATCAATTGAGCCACTGTTGCAATGGTTAGCGGTTTGTCATTCCTTCATAAGTTTATCGGAACGAAGTTAGTTTTCTGGGAATATCACACACACTGTTAATTTAAGGGCCTTAAAATGTGGTTTTCGGAGACCCCTTATAGACTCGAGAATTTTGTGTCTCACATTGAGAAGCGCAACATATGCTTTGATCGCCCTTCTAGGATAATTTTTATATTTCGCCTATTTTAGCATGTATTTTGAGACGTTTTTCCCTATATCCACCCTTCTACTGTATGAAAAGTACGGTGAGGAGTTTTATAAATGATTGGTGTATTGACTCATGTTTGCCATACCTAATTTTACGATGCACCAAGCACCCGAACACGATTTATAGGCGTACATAAAGATACACAGAAAGACAGACAGACAATTCTATTGTCTACAACATATCACCCATATATCCAAATATGGGTATATCTACCATACAGTATCAAACAAAATCATCCTTACGATGAACCCGTATGTCGACAAAAAAAAAAGATTAGTTAAAATGTGCTCTTAAACTAAATTACTTACCGTGTACCTCCTGACGTGAAATAGAATTGAAAGCCTTGTAGACGAAACGCAATACACCTCACATAAAAAATTATCCTCTACGTTGTGTTAGGTCCCCATACACAGGAAGACCTCTTTCATAAATTATAAAGGCTTGTGGTGCATGAAAATTCAGGTTCTTTAGCCTCAAATGGCCCAAATTCCTAAAAGCCGCAAAAAATGCTGATTCAATTCAGGAATTTTTGAAAATAATGTTGCTGTTTGAAGATATAATAGACTTTCTGTACTATATGTCGCACGTGAATTTGCATGAAAAAATTGTAGGTTGCCCCTTGACCCCCTTAATTGCATTGACGAATTAAACAGTATACGTTGGTTCCGTGATAACCTTATAGCCATTTGCAAACTTTCACAGAAATGTAATAAATGGATTAGCATAATAATAATATCGTATGGCCTCGGGTGCCGGGTGCAAGCATCGTAATTTGACACCCAGAGGGTAGCTTGCATGTCGAAATTTCGTTGTTCCTTGAATCACTATGAACGTCAAGGAGGGTAGATATCTAAGCTCCTTAAACACTATAGCGCTTTCTAGTAGAGAAATGAGGAACTTTGTGTTGGCGGAAAATCCTGAGATTAATTTTTGCCATTATGAACACGGCCTACTGAATTCGAATGGGTTCTTTGACATGCCAACATCGTATGACATGCGAGTCGTATTTTTGCCGCCTTTCAAAAATCACTTACCACGGCCAGGAGTGAACCTGCAATCTTGGGGTTAGTAGACCGACACTCTATCCACTCACCCACCGTGGCAAGGTATAAATGGAGTGACATTGCTTCTTACAGAAATAGATGGAATGTTGGATGCCACCCCTTGAGATAATGGTGTCATGGTTACCGATTTCCATTCCTTCATTAGTTTGTTAAATTAAATTAGTTGTCTGGGAATATTTCAGATACTGTTGGTTTTAGAGCCTTATAATGTAGTTTTCGAGGACCCTTTAGGCCCCCCCCCCTAGTTTTGTTTCTGGCGCCGAGGGGCTTTGTCTCCTCGTTGTACGCCATAATATAATAATAATATTATAATATAGAGATAGGAATATAATAGACCTGCCGTAACACACCCGCAGGTGTAAATCGCGTGAAAAAATTCTAGACTACCCCTTGACCCCCTTAAGCGCATTATACGTATTGATGAATTTTACAGCTTAATTTGGTTCCGTGATAACCTTCTAGCCGTTTGCAAACTTTCACACCAATGTGATTAATGGAATTGCATTGCGTCTTACAGCAATAGATGGACCTCTGAGAATCTGTTGCCATGGTTACCGGCTTGTATTCGTTCATTAGTTTATTAAATGAAATTAGTTTTCTTGGAATATCTCAAAAACGGTTGGACTCAGGACCTTAAAATGTGGTTTTAGGGCCCCCGAGTTTTGTCTCTCACATTGAGGGGCTGAAAATGAGCTTTGTCTTGTCCTTCTACTCCTATTTCAGCATGTATTTTAAGGGGGTATGCCCCCTTTTATGAGAGGTACAGATAAGAGTTACATCAATGATTAGTGTCGTGCCTCTGATGGATATCTGTACCAAATTTTACGTTGATACACCCAGCCGTTCTCGAGTTATAAGGGAACAAAGTTGTCCACAGACAATCAAACAAACAGACAGACAGACCAAAACATTATTTTCGCGCGCATCTATCTTAAAACAGTCTGAAACGTGTAAATAACTCAAATTTCCGTAGAAATTCAGAAAAAAAACAGACAAATTTTCTTTTTATATTATGTAGAGATATACTGCACCGCTCGGTGTTGACCGTGTTTTATTGCACAAATTTAGGTTTTACTCGCTAACCGTTGGAGATACACGATAAGTGATAAGGACCTTATGGATAGAAAATTATATGCTAAAGCTCGTGTATACCATCAAAAGTTTGCTATTATTTAGCGTTCTCTTTTTATTTGATATGGAAATGTGAAATTTTAAATCAAAGGGTGTAGTGACGTCACTAAAAAGGTCGCAATTTCTTAATATTGCAAAATAGCGAAATTAAAAGTATCCTATATGTAAACGTGGTATTTCAGCTACATCCATGCAAAATTTTATTTAAATCGGACCAGTGGTTCTTGCGTTATTAGGTAACACACAGACAGACAGACAGACAGACAGAAAGACAGACACACACCATCTCATTTTTAGCCTATTTTCAATTTTGAAAAAATAGGCTTATGAGATCACCTTTTGTCCGTGTGTGTGTGTGCGTGTGTGTGTGTGATTCGTGTGTGTGTCCCCCCCCCCCCCCTAATAAAATCTAAACGGCTGGAGCGATTTCAATGAAACTCGGAAAGTTCATAGCACTATTCCCGGCGACCTCGACCGTGCCCTTCAAATTTTGTTACGACTCACCAATCCAACATGGCGGCTGTGCGAAATATTTCACCAGCATTCAATATCTCCGAAACTATTACCGATATTACGCTGACATATTCTATGGTGATAGAGGGAACTACTATAAGTTCACTTATGTGACTTTTGAAAACCTGGTAACTACAAAACCAACATGGCGGCCAAGCGAATTTGCGACATTTAAATAGACGTTTCTCGCGATTTGACCAACCAAACGCAATGAAACTTGGTACAGTATATGTTTATATACATTGTAATGCACCGACATCTAACTTCGTTCAATTGTTTACATAATCACAAGATGGCGGATGTGCGAAATATTTCACCGGCATTCTATATCTCTGAAACTATTAGCGGTAAAACCCTGAAATTTTGTACGGAGATAAAGGGCACTACTGGAAG
The DNA here is from genome assembly GCA_946902985.2 of Meconema thalassinum. Classification (NCBI taxonomy): domain Eukaryota; kingdom Metazoa; phylum Arthropoda; class Insecta; order Orthoptera; family Tettigoniidae; genus Meconema; species Meconema thalassinum. The sequence goes on from OX336388.2 coordinate 2,079,264,481, forward strand.
TCCATCTATAAGACTTTCAAAAACCGGTTAACTACAAAACGAACATGGCGGCCAAGCGAATTTGAACATTTTAAATAGACCTTTCTCGCGATTCAATGATCCAAACGCAATGAAACTTGGTACAGCAAATGTTTATAGACATTGCAATGCACTGGTATCTAATCTAGTTCAATTGTTTACATAACATCAAGATGGCGGCTGTGCGAATTTTAAAATTGAGTTTGTATTACATGTGTCGTAATCATGCGATCGAAGTGAAAGTTTGAATAATGAACCTACGCAATAATTTTCCTTTAATGGTACATGACTCTAAGGCCTATACATTTAACAATCCAACATGGTGACCATCCGAAATATTTAGACGGCTCTGAATATCAACGAATATATTATAGCAATCAAGCTGATTTTTTTTATGTTCATAGGGGCTATGAACTTAAGTTCACCTATAGGACTTTAAATAACCTGGTGATCACAAATCCAACATGGCGGTGACGCGAATTATAAATATTCACATGGACGTTTCTCGCAATTTAACCATCCGCGTGCAGTGAAACTTGGTACAGTAAATCCTTATACGAATGTTAATCCACTGGCATCTAGTTTATTTCAATTGTTTCCATAACCTCTAGATGGCAGCTGTGAAAAATTTTAAAATCTCCTTGTTTTTTCTTGTGTCCTAACTATGCGATTGAAGTTTGAATACTACACGTTCACAATAATCTGCATGTAACAGTACATAACTCTAGGACCTACATATATAAAATCCAACATGGCGACCATCCGAAATATTTAGTCGGTTCTCAATATCTACGAATCTATTACAGCAATCAAACTGAAATTGTGTATGTTGGTAGTGGCAATTAACATAAGTAGGATATATGAAAATAGGCTGTATAGTTCTTCACGGAACTACTTGTTATATATTAGTATGATCTGTGCAAAGTGATCACACTTAAAGTGTCAGTAATGGAATTGCAATTTGTAAAATGCGGCCAGAATGATAAGAGCCGCGTAGATGAATTATTTGTTTTGATAAAGGAAGATAGAAACCCTAATGCACGCAAGCAATTATAATGTTAAATGAGGGGAGGAACCAAATAAAATTGTTGTTAAAGGAACAAATGAATAATAATAAAGATAAGTGACGGTTAAAGTAAAGATAAAAGGAAATAAAGTTGAGTATAACGTATAGTACGCGAGTGAGCTAGTAAGCTAATAAATAAAGTCAGTTGAAAGATAACTAATTGTTGAAAGTTGAAATAAATGGTTAAATTTGTTAACAAACCAAGGACGGTTGATATACGCTAAAGTAACGTGAAAGCATTGTGACCTTAATAAATGAATCAATGAAGGCGTTAAGGTCTAATAAACATAAGATAAATAGGAACGGGCCACTGTAATTGAAGTAATGAGTAAAATAAGTAGGTTCGCTATTCTTGAGAGGATACCGAACTGAAAAAAAGATTGAAACATTTGAAGATCCAAGTTGAAAACATATGTATTGTCGCCAAATAAAGGCTAAAGTAAATGTAGACTCCAAGTAGGGCTATATAATGAATAAAGTTGAATGCAAAAAGGACGATGCGTTAAGACAGTCGGGGACGTCGTGGAAATAACCGGGGCGGGTTTTATACGCCATTATTATTGTTGAATCAGAGTGACGGAACCTCTCACTGCTGAAATGTATCATTCTCTCGCAGCCAGGATGCGCGTGATGGAATAGTGTAGTAAGACTGGATGGATGATTGTATGTTAGGCAGATAACCGGATTGCGGTGGAATTGATTCCCAGTCTCGCGTTATTCTAGCCAAGCAGGCAGACAGAGCATGGCGTTTCTGGGTTGGTTTTGCTTTATATTTGTATTCCCATCAAAGCAGAAATATAATTGGAGCCACTACGGGCTGAAAATACGTACATATTAAAAACCCTGACAGCACAGAATGATTCTCCAAACATTGCATTAGGAAACTTAAATGGTAATTAGACTGTGAGCAGTCAGTATAAAGACAATAACAGATGATGATGATAATTGTTGTTTTAAGGGGCCTAACAAAGACAATAACAAATGAAATCCTTGGATATTCAATGCTTGAATGTGGCGGTCGTGGAGGAAGCGAAACGAATGGTTTCTGAATGAAAGGGGCACAGTCATTTGTATTGTGGTAGGACCAACCTCTAGCTGCCCTCTTGAGGCAGGGAGAATTGATATATTACGGCCAGGCGGGAAGCCGGCAGACTCGTAAAATCAGTCACTGAGTCGGTAAAAGCATTACGATAAAAGCTAGGTTTGTGAAGCTTGTTTAAATGAACTGTAAGAAGCAGAAGTATATTCCTGGTAATGTGATTATTATGCGTGGAGAGGTCCTGCCGCCTAATAACCTTAATGATATAAATATAATGCATTTAAAAGTGAGAATTGGTTCCTTATTCTAGAGAATGAAACGATTTTAGAACAAGTAGTTCCGTGAAGAACTATACAACCTATTTTCATATATCCTACCTATGTTAATTGCCACTATCAACATACAAAATTTCAGTTTGATTGCTGTAATAGATTCGTAGATATTGAGAACCGACTTAATATTTCGGATGATCGCCATGTTGGATTTTATATATGTAGGTCCTAGAGTTATGTACTGTTACATGAAGATTATTGTGTGCGTGTAGCATTCAAACTTCAATCGCATAATTAGGACACAAGAAGTAACAAAGAGGTTTTAAAATTTCCCACAGCTGCCATCTTGTGGTTATGAAAACAAATGAAATAAATTAGATGCCAGTGGATTAATATTCGTATAAGGATTTACTGTACCAAGTTTCACTGCACTCGGATGGTAAAATTGCGAGAAACGTCCACCTGAATATTTATACTTCGCGTCACCGCCATGTTGGATTTGTGATCACCAGGTTATTTAAAGTCCTATAGGTGAACTTAAATTCATAGCCCCTATGAACATAAAAAAAATCAGCTTGATTGCTATAATATATTCGTTGATATTCAGAGCCGTCTAAATATTTCGGATGGTCACCATGTTGGATTGTTAAATGTATAGGCCATAGAGTCATGTACCATTAAAGGAAAATTATTGCGTAGGTTCATTATTCAAACTTTCACTTCGATCGCATGATTACGACACAAGAAATAAAAACTTAATTTTAAAATTCGCACAGCCGCCATCTTGAGGTTATGTAAACAATTGAACTAAATTAGATACCAGTGCATTAAAATGTGTATAAACATTTCCTGTACCAGATTTCATTGCGTTTGGAACATTAAATCGGGAGAAATGTCTATTTAAAATTTTCAAATTCGCTTGGCCGCTATGTTCGGTTTGTAGTTAACCGGTTTTTGAAAGTCTTACGGATGAACTTCCAGTAGTGCCCTTTATCTCCGTACAAAATTTCAGGGTGATAATGCTAATAGTTTCAGAGATATAGAATGCCGGTGAAATATTTCGGACATCCGCCATCTTGTGGTTATGTAAACAATTGAACGATGTTAGATGTCAGTGCATTACAATGTGTATAAACATATACTGTACCAAGTTCTATTGCGTTAGGTTGGTTAAATCGCTAGAAATGTATATTTAAATGTCGCAAATTCGCGTGGAAGCCATGTTGGTTTTGTAGTTATCACTTTTTCAAAAGTTACATAGGTGTACTTCTATTAGTTCCCTTTATCACCGTAAAACATTCCAGGGTGATATTGGTAATAGTTTCGGAGATATTGAATGTTGGTGAATAATTTCGCACAGTCGCCATGTTGGATTGGTGAGACGTAACAAAATTTGAAGGGCACGGTCGAGGTCGCCCGGAATAGTGCTATGAACTTACCGAGTTTCATTGAAATCGCTCCAGCCGTTTAGATTTTATTAGGGGGACACACACACCCACACCTCACACACACACACACACACGCACACACACACGGACAAAAGGTGATCTCATAAGCCTATTTTTTTTTCAAAATTGAAAATAGGCTAAAAATCATGAGAATTGAGCTCCAGGGAATGCGGGTTCCATGAAGCTAAATTCGTAAGGTTCACAATGGTTACAATAAAAAAAAAGTTACAATGGAATGTACTCGTACTAAAGTGTATAAATAGTTATGTGTGAGGGATAACTTGTGTTTGAGAATATGTGGAGTAGAGAGAGATTAATTCAATTAAAGTAGAATGATATGGAAGCCTACCAAGTATGGCTAAATGAAGGCATTATTTGTGAAATGTAAATGTCCTGAGGTCGAAGCCCGACAAGGCGGAGGCTCAGCGAAGAACAAGTTAAAGATACCCCATATGAGAAGGGGTTAAAGATTTAAATTGCAATAAAGTAATATAAAATGTCATGAAATGGATTATAAAATAATTCCAATATCATAAAGCAAGACGTAATGACGAACATTAGGGTCATTTGTATGTTGAAATTGCGGTTTATTTTCAATATTGTTTTTATGTTGTGTTGTAATTTTGTTGTTTTTGAAGTTCTTTTAATGAATTAAAGTAATAGTTATAGTAGACTTTGTTCTAGTTTTCTTTATAGCTTGTACTTCTTTATATTCACATTCTGAATACTTGGTCAGACAGTGGGATGAATGGTACACGCCCTGATCTGAGCTACTTACGGATGATGACCTTGTATTTCCGCATATCATACGGGTACAATACATCACATTGTTTGTCGCAAAAGACACATACGCAGCTTAGTCGTGGCTTGCGAAATCCTAAGTTTCTGCATACCTTATGGTGGAATTCGTGGACAGCAAATCTGGTCAGAGTATGCCTCAGATCATGTCCTCCGCGCGTCCATTCCCTGTTGATCATCGCGTCAGTTGAGTAAAAATCATCCCATATCATGGATCTCTTTAATTGCAGTTCTTGTAGTAATTCCGTGTAACTCCTTGTTGTCGGAAGTAGCAGTCTCAGTCTTATGTCTTCAATGAAATACGTCTCCTTTGCTAGAACGTATACTAGTCTGGATGTTGCATACTTAGAGACACACTGAACTCTTTTCAGGAATCAGGCCTTCAGACTCTCCTGCTCTTGTAGGCCTACTTGAATTTTCGAGAGATGTTCCCATATTATCTCCAGGCCATATATGTTGAACAAAGCCATGGCTGTCTCCAAAGATACCTGGAGGAGATGTTGAATATCACTAATGTTTCGTATAGCTGGGATAATTCTCTCTCATTTAAGTGAATTGAGATTTTTTTCCGTTACCTGTAATGTAATCCCTAGATATATTGGTTACTAGTTCGTAGCTTATGTCCTTTGCATAGGATATAATCGTCCTTCGATAGTTTTCCTCCCCTTCTGAAAACAACTAATTCGGTTTTCTTTTAATTGAGATCCATTTTATTTTCTTCAGTCTATTCCGCTATTAAGTCCATGGCAACTTGAAGAATTGCAAGAATAAGAATAATTCTACCGAAGTCAGTGTGACACTCACATAGCGGGTAACCGCGGGTTAAATGAGATCCGATGGACGTTTCTGTGACAGAAATCGCTGCTCCGCGTATTAGTTGAGCTGACGGTTAAAATAAATATTATGTATGACAATAATTAACATAATAGCAGTATTTTTAAGCATGCGAAAATTTGATTGATGTTCTCTTTAAACGGAACAAAGCACCTCTCGCCCTCCACATGTTTCCTTCCACAGCCGCGTCGTGTATTAGGACAGCAGAAGTTAGTCGTAGGTGAGGCAACTCGCTTCTCACGAGAGGCTGGGGGGAAACTTGAAAAATATAACGTAAGATTTCGGAATGAAACTCATCTCTAAAACTCCTGGTTCTTCATAGGAATAGAATGCAAATACATTTGCCATGACAGCAAAGTGTTAATTAGAGATCCGTATTGACCGTGGGTCGAAAAATCTATCATTAATACTTAATTAGATACGTTTCAAAAAGTATTGATTGGCGTAGCCTATTCTTTAACATCTTATAATCCTTCATAGGAATTCAAATTTTCACCGTTATTTCCTCTAGAAGACTGGTAAATTCTCGTCTAAAGGGATAACAAATACATGTTAAAAATAAACGTTATAATATATTCATTTGAAAACTTGCTACCTGGTCTTAAAACAAACTTCGTTGTTGAGGTTTAAAGGGCTGGAACTACGAGGTCATCTGCCCCTGTGTCCTATATAGAGCCCTGCGCGGATAAACAAAACGTTATCCGCATCCGCCCCGCATCCGCACAACTGTTATCCGCATCCGCACGACTTTTTAACGCATTCGCACGTTTGTTATCTGAATCTACTGGCATTACAAGAATATTTTAAATTAGATAAATCATAAATTACTAAATCAACTTATTTAGACATTTGAGGAAAGAGTTGTTCTCTTAGGCTTTGTATGTCATTTGCTATGTTGAAAATGATCGTCATCCAGCCAGAATTGCAACCCATTGCTGTTCGGAGTGTTAATTATGCTTAATGACGTAATTTGAATAAGACTAGCTTAAACCATCACCTTATATTTGTCATGAAAAAAAAACATAACGGAAAAATATGTTATGTCATAAGCATCCGGGTAGACTACTAATAATGGTTTTAAACGAGTTCGGATTGTATTCTAAAGACTATCCGCAAATTTTCTCCAAATATTATCCGCAGCTTATCCGCTATCCGCACAGCAATGCTAACTATATCCGCACGGCGAAAACTATTGCGGTTATTCGCGGGTTTATCCGCGGATATCCGCATCCGTGCAGGGCTTTACCTATAAAGGGTTAAGACCTAATAAAACGCTCTACATAGCTTATTAGTTTACATTTGACTCCGCTCAACCCCCTCCAGAAGCAAATCCTAGTTATTCCACTGGTACCTGAAGTATGAAAAACTCGGGGATAATTATATTAGGGGCTAGGTTTCTCAATTTAGGTCCTCGAGTAGATTTGTTTAATTTAATCCTTTTCTGCCGGTGTGTTTGTTTGTAATGACGCTAGAATTGTTTAGGAGGGGGTTGTGGTCTCAAGTACCATCCCGGCATTTGCCTGGATTACAAGTGCAAAGTGTTTTTTTTTCTTCTTTTTTGTCCTTTTAGACCATTCTTCAGCCAGCTACGACTTAAAATACAACACATACTGAAAACACAAGTACTATCAAGACATAGACGTATCCAGTATCCAATGTAGTCGGTACCACGTAATCACATGTAAGAACCGGGGACCATCCATTGTGATATTTTGTGAAGGTGGAAGGTGAAAACACTAATTTATTAACCCTATGCACAATTTGTGCGCTGTATTTTCAATAATAAAACACGAGCAATACTTCTTTCCCTTAGCCTATAATTTGTTTTCCCCTTCACAAACGTTCTTCGCTATATAATAGGGTATGTATTTTATCTATTTGATCTATATATATTGTTGGAAAAGAAGCACTACACGAGACAGACATTCGGGGAGTGATCGGTCCATACAAAGTATAAAGAGGAGAACGTGCTTCTTATAAATTTCCAGGATTCATAAAGGAACTTAAGGCTATAAATGAAATATGACAGGTTATAACAAAACAATTTAATACGGATAATATCATAACAATAAAATAATCCACCCTCGACAAAATTTAAATAACTGGTTCAAACACCAGTCCAAGAAAAGCTACCTCATAAATCAACTTGGACAGTTGTAAACGAGGGATACAAAACTATCACCTCAAAGAGTATTACAGTTTAAACAAGAAATATCAAATATACAAATTAGAACAAAAAACATGTTTATTGTGTTGTGCGCGCGCTCGGAAAAAGAAAGATTTGAGTACTTGACGGGAATTCACTTCCGATCGACCATACGATTAAGTCGTGAACCCCGTGCTGCGAGTTGGAGAATCATGATAATTATGGGAATACACTCAAAATGGCTAATAAAAAATATAAATGCACTGACATAGTCTACCCTTACATAAAATGAATCATACACGAATATTATATTTACACTTATTTGACTGCCGATCAGTCGGTCTTAAGTCATGCAAAATAACACAGAGCACCCACGTGACAACAAGGATATCGGCACGCCGTTTGCGACCTTTAAAGTGACATTTTACAATGCTTGGCAAAAATCCAAGCAACAACAACAACCAAATTAAAATGCCCCAGCGGGCTGAATACAAAAATTACATGTAACACGTCGATTAATACGGACTGAGGTATTTAAATAGGAGCATGGGCATCTATCCCAATTAACATCAAAAGCAAGCTATAATTTGCCAGGCAAGCCATCTACCAATTAGATACAGGAATGCATAGCGCGCACGCTGCTTCCTTATCAACATTCAGAGATCTGAGTGCATAGGTCTGTCAAGCTCAAATGTGCCATAGTGTGTCAGAAAAAACTCACAGCCTCTGAAATCGTGGAAAATACATCATAAAACATCAAATTTTCTTGACCAAACACCCATGGGTGTCAGGATCCAAATATCAGCAACTCGTCCCTCAGGTACGTTTACTGAAGCATGAGGAGCAACGGAAACTGGATCACCTTGTCCAAATCCTGCTACCTCTTCGAAGAATATCATATAGCACACACATCTCCATACCTGACCAATTGACCTCATTCGTACCCCAGATCCCAAATATAAATACCACACAAAAATCTAATATATGACTACAGCAAGGCGGATGGCCTTCTGTAACAACATAAAGTTGTTCAAAGCAAAACAATCTAAGCATTTGCCTGGGTAAAAATACAACCAAAGACGGGAAATCCCCCCATTGTCTAACATAAAATTTAAACGCAGTCCCATTTATCACTCTTATCTAAGGTTTCAGCCGTATATAATCTCGCTAGTGTCTTACATTCATGTGCGCAGCAACATGAAGGCAAGCTCTCTATCAAACAAAGCAACGGGTTAAAACCCAAGAAAAACACACAAGAAAATTAATCTAATATTTACACAAAGTCACGTGATGTTATTTAACTTATTATGTCAGTGAAACGAATCTACATGTAATCACAGCAAAGCAAAATTATTTACAAATAAAACACAATTTCCCAATTAATTATACATGATTCCTCCCCGTCAAAATTAAATAAATTTAATTAGTACTCATCTCTTTCCATGCTGCCCGGTGCCGAGATAGCACCCGCTATCTTCCTCCTTCATAGCCTAGCCCATAATGCTAGACATCAAATCTTTGGGTACGAGACTATCCATTCTTGAGGCCATGGTGACGATCATCTAGCTAAAGGAAATAAAGTTATTGTTATTATTCTCAGGCTCCTAATTATACTGCGTAATTGAGCTACTCGATTCACCCATAAGTTAATTGTAGTGTCGTAGACTTTCCCTACAATATGTGGACATATTCCACCTGATACACAAACACAATTCTATGTTGCCCGTCACGCAACACAATAAATTTTTCAAAGTCTTTCGTGCTGCCTAAGCACCCGCAAAAGTTAATCAATCAACGTGCCATGTCCTCAGACAGAATGACATCCTACTCGCTCGAAGATATCTAAAATTGTGACAGCGTCTAATTACAGACCACTATATTTATATGATTCAATCAAATTTCACGTGGAAGGGGTAACTCGCTCCACAAAAAATAGTAATTATACTCGCACACACTTCGGACATATCTCATCCAGCTTGTAAAAATCAGCACAAACAATTGACACTCGCGTGCAGAAAATTGCATCGTGGGAACATCTATGTATCAGAATTCGCGCGCAAACAATCTGCGCGGTCAAATTCGGCGTCTTGCTCTCATTGGCTATATTTCAAGTAATACGGTGACACCAGGGTGATGACCTTTCTCCCACTCTCATGTTTGGTCATAAACTCACTCTTCAGTTGGCCTATCATCTTCCTTCTCTAGCGTTGAATACCATGAAACATTTATACCTCTCTTTTGAACAAGTCAACGGATACATCGCTTGAATCTGCATTTCTCTTTTTCTTGGAATCAGCTATATTTAACCTGGCGTTGCTTCACTGGCGACAACGGTAGCAATGCATTGTCCATCCAGACTGACTAATATTTCAAATATGACCAAACTTTTTCTCAACTGAGCTGTATCTTAGCTGAAGAAATAAAATTATTTGAGGACTTGAATGTAGGCATACATTCAAGGGCTCAATATAATACGCTAAGGTGTATGTATCACAAAACTCAATCTCATAAACCAGAGGGAGCTAGAAGTTGTGATTTGTACTAAAATCTTCCGAATGGTCTCAATATAACAGGGAAAGTCTTGCTTTTCTTGAAAAGTCAACGGAAATATATTTATTTGTTTAAAAAGTGTGTTTAAACAAATAAAGTTGAATGTAATAACTTCACGGACAGATTGTCGCTAGGCAACAACGACTGACTCGTATCATGATAGTCAAAGCCGCACCCAAACGGCTTCGGTGGCGTAAAACTACACGTTAACATTCCAGGAATGCATTCGTTTGATGTTTTAGAAGAGCAAGCTAGGGCTATAAGCAACAGACAAAAGCTTAATGAGGCGCAACTAAGGGTTGTAGATTCAATCTTTAATGCCATATATGGAAACCGAGAAGAAACATTAAAACATAACTGTTTCTTTTTAGATGGACCGGCAGGAACTGGTAAAACATTTGTTTACTCTACATTGTTACATATAATCCGAGCAAAAGGAGATCAAGCTACTCCAGTAGCGTCTACAGGAATAGCAGCTACACTTCTACAAAAGGAGGATGAACTGCTCATTCTGTCTTCAAAATCCCTCTGATTCTCAATTCTAATTCTACGTGCAACGTTACGCCAAACACACCAGAAGCAACAGCCCTGTTGAATTCAAAATTAATTATTTGGGATGAAGCACCAATGACGCATGTGTACGCATTTTTAGCTGTGCACAGACTTCTCAAATATCTGACCAACTGTACTGAAGCATTTGGTGGTAAATTCATCTTACTGGGTGGTGATTTTCGCCAAGCCCTTCCTGTCATAATGCGAGGATCACGTTCTTTGACAATTTCTAGCTGTTTGAAGCGGCATAGCCTCTGGAATAAATTCCATGTACTTAAACTCACCCGGAACATGCGCGCTTTACATTCTAAAAAATAATTTTCAACATGGCTTTTAGAAATAGGAGAAGGCAAGACTGGGGCGGAAGTTATGGTACCATCTACATGCTATCCACAAATACAAGATCCAGTTGAACAGCTATACGGTGATTTTGATTTTACTGCTGTCACCCCACAGGAGCTTAAAGGGAGAACTATTATTACGGTCGCCAATGAAGCATCGCTTGAACTGAACAATCGAGTACTTCAGCGTTTACCTGGAGATGAGGTAGTCTACGAGAGTGTAGACTGTATTGTGAGTGAGCATGCGCAAGATCACTTGGCTTACCCTAAACATTTTTTGAACAGTCTGACAGCAACTGGCATGCCCCCACACAAACTTAGACTTAAGAAAGGTGCTATTATTATGTCATTAAGAAATATTCTACCCTCAAAAGGGGTCTGCAATGGGACAATGATAATAGTTACGGGTTACAACGTAATATCATAGAGGCAACTATTATAGATTCTGATTTGAGAGAAATTATTTTCAACCCCAGGATAACCGTTATCCCCTTTGATACGAACATGCCTTTTAAATTTAAAAGAAGGCAATTCCCAGTACGTTTGGCTTTCTCAATGACAATAAATAAATCTCAAGGTCAGACTTTCGATAAAATCAGTCTTTACTTGACAAACCCCGTCTTTACTCATGGACAGATTTGCGTAGCCCTTTCACGGGTAAGATCGTTTAGCTCGCTATCGATTGTGTCAACAAGTAACGAAATAACCAACTGTGTGTTTAGAGAAATTTTTGATAGATAAATTCAAAAATTATCTTAACAAAATGCATTATCTTGGAAGAAATGTGATTTGGCTTCTTAAATACAACTCTGTACACCCCACTCCAGAACTACTGTAAGTGAAAGAAGTCCTGGCTGTATCCCAAATGTCTTCTGTGAAGTTATCATTTCACAGCCCAGTTGGATCTTTCCTTCCTGCAGTGGTAGTTTTTCGTAAATAAATGTAATGTTACTACTAGCTCAGGCCATTCCTTACATTGCACTGTTATTGCGTAGATACTCTACGCGGGCTCTGCTAGTAATTAACATAATAGAGCAGTATTTTTAAGCGTGAGGGGGTGGAAAATTTGATTGATGTTCTCTTCAAACGGACACGTGCCTCTCGCCCTCCACACGGTTCCTTCCACAGCCGCGTCGTGTATTAGGACAGCAGAAGTTAGTCGTAGGTAAGCCAATTCGCTTCTCACGAGAGACTGAAGGGAAACTAGAAAAATATAACTTAAGATTTCGGAATGAAACTCGTCTCTAAAACTCCTGGGTCTTCATAGGAATAGAATGCAAATACATTTGCCATGATAGCAAAGTATTAATTAGAGATCCGTATTGACCGTGGGTTGAAAAATCTATCATCATTAATAGACTACTTAAATTAGACACGTATCAAAAAGTATTGATTGACGTATTCTTTAACATCTTATAATCCTTCATAGGAATTCAAACTTTCACCGTTATTTCCTCTAGAAAACTGGCATATTCTAGTCTAAAGGGATAACAAATAAATGTTAGAAATAAACGTAATAATATATTTATTTGACAACTTGCTACCTGGCCTTAAAACAAACTTCGTTGTTGAGGTTTTAAGAGGTGGAACTACGAGGTCATCTTCCCCTGTGTCCTATAAAGGGTACATACCTATTAAAACGCTCTACATAGCTTAGGCCTATTAGTTTACATTTGACTCCGCTCAACCCCCTCCAGAAGCAAATACTAGTTACGCTACTGGTACCTGGAGTACGAAAAACTCGGGGAAAATTATATTAGGGGCTAGGTTTCTCAATTTAGGTCCTCGAGTAAATTTGTTTAATTTAATCCTTTTCTGCTGGTGTGTTTGTTTGTAATGACACTTGAATTGATTAGGAGGGGGTTGTTCTACCATCCCGGCATTTGCCTGGATTAGAAGTGCGAAGTGTTTTTTTTTTCTTTTTTGTCCTTTTAGACAATTCTTCAGCCAGCTATGACTTAAAATACAACACATACTGAAAACACGAGTAGCCTACTTTCATGACATAGACCTATCCTGTATTTGTAAATTATGTGGTAAACAATGTAGGCTAGTCGGTACCACGTAATCACATGTAAGATCCGGGGACCTTCCATTGTGATATTTTGTGAAGGTGGAAGGTGAAGACACTAATGTATATTCAAATTTATTAACCCTATGCACAATTTGTGCGCTGGTTTTTTTTTTTTTTTTTTTTCAATAATAAAACACGAGCAACACTCCTTTACCTTATAATTCGTTTTCTATTTCACAAAAGTTCTTTCCAAATATGCGATGGTGACAATTCTGTAGTGCCGGGGAAAAGTGACACAAGTCAAAATATTGAATTTTAGGAGAGAGTGAATAAAGTGTCGAAACGAATAAATTATTTAGGCTAGCCTATATTTTAAAAACTTCAGTTTTCCCTTTCTGATTGCCAAATTATTCGTACCTCTCTTCTCTAGTGGGAGATTATACACATGCGCACTGGAATTAGATAAATAAATAAACAATAATCTAAAATAAATAAATAAATAAATAAATAAATAAATAATTAAAATGTTAAAATGAAATTAATGAATGAATTAATTAAATAAATAAATGAATAAATATATAACGAAGGAATATTGACCTAACATATGTCACTTTTCCCCGGCACTACAGAACTGAAGTTCCATATCGGAGAGTTATTTGGACATTGCTAAATATACCCTTATATTGGATCCCCGATAACAAAGTTGGTAGGGCCAATGCAGATAGGAAGTGGAACTTTGAGCTTGAGGAGGCTTAAGGAGGGTTTCATAAAATTTTGATTGTTAATTTTTGAACCTAGTGCACGACAGAATTATGTGGTTGCAGTCTGCAATTTCCTCAGTCCGAGTCTGTTGGACATGTTGGGGAATCAACAATCCTGATTCAGTACAAGTGACTCCGTTAACACCCATACCTGATAATGGTAGTCTAGTAGTAGGCCTTCTCACGAAATGTAAGTTATTGTACCGTAGTCTACTGTACTTAGGCTATAGGCCTATTTGTTTGGTATTTGAGTTCCAAGTCATGGAAACAAGGCTTTCCTTTTCGATATATCATCAATCCTTTAAGAATTAGGCCTAATTGTCCTCACCTGACTGTAGGATCTATCCACTAGGACTTTCCATCCATTGCCGCAAGGGCAGCTGTGGCAAGTCCGGAAATCGCAGGTTTGAATCTCGGCACTGACAGCGGCTATCTTGAGTGTGGGTTTTCCCGTTTTCTTTCACTTTTTAAATGCTGGGATAATTCCTTACTTCCAAGTCCCGAGCAACTACCTCTCACAATCACACACACTAATGCAGTCATCGCAGGAATACAGGTTATCAGACACTCAACTACACGGGAATGATGACTACGATGTCCCAAACACCCCAAATGAATTAACAAACAAACATACAATGATTTTCTATCCATAACAACTATGTCTGGCATCTTGTTAAATGAAACCTTCAGAATCCGAACAAATTAGTTCAACATATTCTTGGTACTGATTTGTTAATATAAAGCTGTCAGCTTTCAAGAAAGAGAAAAAGTATTTTCGAGTAGCTGGTACGCACAGTATTGTTCATGTGACGATTGCGAATGAGAGTTGCGCGCGCTTCCCTACAAATTAACCTGCTGCAACGTTCTGTGATCCTGGCATCAAATATGGGAAAAGGAGCATGCTTCGCGGCGGTCCGCGTGATGAGAACTTTCATGATGGGCCTTGTCCAATTCTGGATTACATTCCCAGTTCTACCAAGAAGTCTCGCTGAAATTAAGTGTGCTCAGTCTCGTAAAGACAACTGACAAAATGTGGATAATATTCCTACCGCAGCAATCAGAGAAGTGTGGTTTTTCATTTATTTCCCATATCCATTTCAGGTGAATGTTAGGACCACGGCCGCCTCCTTCCCCCACTGAACCCATAATCAGTCACACTTGGCTAATGATCAAGTACTACAACTAAATGTCGAACTCAAATCCATGTGAATACAAAGTGTATTTTATTAAATACAGTTATTATGTAAAAGGGAATCCTCCGTGGCTTAGGCGGCAACACGCCGGCCTCTCACCGCTGGGTCCGTGGTTCAAATCCCGGTCACTCCATGTGAGATCTCTGCTGGACACAATGGAGGCAGACAGGTTTTTCTCCGGGTACTCCAGTTTTCCCTGTCTATATTTCATCCCAGCAACACTCTCCACTATCATTTCATTTCATCTGTCATTCATTTAATCATTGCCCCAGAGGAGTGCGTCAGGCCTCGGCAGCCGGCACAGTTCATATCATCGCCGCTAGATGGGGGCTTCATTCATTCCATTCCTGACCCGGTCGGTGACTGAAAGCAGGCTGTGGATTTTCATTTTCATGTAAAAGGGAATCAAACAGTAGCCTACTTATTGTGAGTCAAGGTCAATATCGTAATATTGTGTGAACAGATCCTATTGGGAGTTTAAATTTTGTATTAATCTACCCGTCGCCTCCGTAGCGTAGCGGTCAGCATGGTTAGCTGCCGTCCCGGAGGTCCTGGGTTCGATTCCCGGCTCTGCCACGAAATTTGAAAAGTGGTCTGAGGTCTGGAACGGGGTCTATTCAGCCTCGGGTGTTCCAAATGAGTAGAGGGGGTTCGATTCCCACCTCAGCCATCCTCGAAGTGGTTTTCCGTGGTTTCCCACTTGGTCTTCGGGCAAATGCCGGGATGGTACTGCACCATTATTCCTAAAGGTCTTAAGTACAGATATGGATACAGTATCTTGGGAACGCCCTGTAACTTTCTAGCTAGCCTCTGAAGTCTATCATAACAGCTGGTCTACAGCGAGCAAAAGTTATGCTATCAAGAAAGAGATCGGCAGAGCTCGTGTTTCCGACGAGTAACCCGAAGGTCATCGATAATAACCATGTTGACTTTGTCTAACATTATATCGATCGATTCACCTGAGAGTGATTAATACAAATTAAAGTATATTTAGCGCTATATGTAAGCAGTTACATATGTCTGTATGTATATGTCCGTGGCAGAAAGCTATTATTAAGCAAATATGAAAAAACAGAAGATGATCTGTTAAGTCACTGCTGATTACATTTCGACTGCGATATATTTTATATCGAGTCGTGACGTATTGAGGAGTGGGGGAGCGGATGTGGTGCTCAAGCGACCTCGTGCGGAGAGCAAGTACTAGAGAAACCGACAGCGTGCAGGTTTGAGCCTGGAAATAGTGAAAGTGAAGTCGCCAGCTAACGGGATTTTAAAAACGTGTGACCGTGCTGAAGTGTATACGCTAGTTCGTTCAGCATTCTACGTGGAGTAGACACTTGCTTAATAGGGTTCAGACATGGTCTTAAACATGTAATAAGTTTATCTTTGCGACCGTGTATCCACAGCTACTAACGGGCCATGCGGGAGAATACTTTCATAATCCCGACCGCCAGCTCGGCTGTATTGTGTCGTAACACTCTGCATATAAACCTTCGTGGAAATGCAGCCTAGACTTGATTCAAACTCTTCACAGTGGCTATACTTCTTAAAAAAAAGCACATTCTTAAGCAAGGTGTCAGAGGGAAGGAATACTATGAAGCTTATATCCATTACGATGGTAGGCTAGATTAAAATAAGAATACTGCATTAGCAGGGTGGAGACATGTTGGCAGCAACTTTCATTTACCATGAAGTGTGCAAGCGACTCTCGTAATGCAAGGGGCCGCGTGGACTCTTGTGAACTTGCTCACATTCGCGTCCTTATATTGGAACTATTTAGCGGCTGTTCGAGTTCACCCTCGCTTCGTGACGAGTTGATAAACTGTGTGCGGTCCGGCCATCGGTATTCTAATATGTGTGGGAAGATATCGCCAGGATATTTTGGGATCATTTCGACCGACCGGGTGTTGTTCGAGCCTAGGAGGACTATGGTTCGTTCCCTGGAGACCCAGTTGGAGTCCGGCATGTTTTCTGTTGGTCTGGAGCTCAGTATGGCCAACGATATCCTTTTTTCCTCATCCAGATTCGCCAAAGGTACAGATCACTTCATCTTGTTACAGCAGCTTAGCGTGGACATTATGAACTACCACACATTGCCATATTTGATTTTGTAGATTAAATGGTTGAGTAGAAAGTGCAGGTTCGATGTTTATTTCGAAGCTGACCTTCTATGATGCCAGGATTTTGACTCATAAAAATGAGTGCATCCTTTGTGTATTTTGATGGATAAATTTAAAATTTCAGTGGTATTTTACAGTATTTAAACTGATATGCTATTCTTATTTGTCGAGAAATCAATGTAGGAGGAAGATCTACCTTTATTTTTGTGTAAGAACATTTTAGTAACACAATTTCTTTTGAGAACTCTGACTGAGTTTTTCATATTCTAGTGTATTGTTCTTTAAGCACTTTCGTGTGGATCATCGTATCCTTTGAGGAGAAATTTTCCTTTCCGTATTATTATTACGATATTAGGAAGTTTTCGGACCCTGTTATTTTGAATGTTACTTCGAGTCCTTTGACTATTTTTCTTCGGTTTATTAACAGATTTAACTTGTATTTTCTGAGCGTGATTTTCGAAGTGGATTGCCTAATGGGTCATTAGTCGCTTAGCCTTTGTTGCTAACCTAGATCCATGCTGTAGGACTAATCCATCGACATTTTCGCGTTCGGGAAATTCAGGGAAGATCTTATTTTGAGATTGGATTTATTTTTATAAATTGCTTTTTCAACATCAGTTTGAGTGGTTGGGAGTGTTATACTTTTCTTATTTTATGAAGTTAACACTGGATTAAATTGATATCATTGCCTTTGGTGCAATAGTTTTTCTCTATTAAGAGGGTATTTGAACGACATCCAAATTTGCGAGGATAATCCCAGGAATGACTTACTATAAGTCATACGTTTAAGAATTATGAATAATGTAATACATCAATGTAAGGCAAGTTTTCTAAAAATAGGTGGAGTATTTCTGGAATCCACTGGGCTTTGTTAGTAATCTGTTACAGAATCATAGTATTTTTTTTTTGAACACGAGTTCAGGCTTTTATTATAAACAGCTGATTTTCATAATTGTGGATTTATAACAGTAAGGCTCCAATTATAGGTGCATGTTCGATTTTAGAGAGGCATGTATTAGGAATAATGCCCTTGTGTTTAAGTATATTGATACAGTGCTTTGCGAAGCAAATTTTTCTTGTTGAGGATTGAGCCAGGTGTGCCAATCAGGATTAGATTGAGTGGGGTTTTAACCCAGAGAGGCGTTGTTTTTAACCTAGTATGGTTAATATTTGGTCATAGGTGACTTTATCGCTGTTATCGTGAAAATGCCTGTGGGAAGATTAATATTTTTCTGAGCAGTATTGTTGAGAATCCTGAGTGGATATCCAGTTCAATATTTCCAGTAAAATTAATATAACGACTTTGCCATAGGATGTATGTTTAACAAGGATCACCGATAACTATTTAATGCTGAATCTATGATTAATTTTTGCTTAACTTAACTGTTCGGCAGAAATACCCTGAAATTAGAAATGAAACAATTTTAAGCAGAAATGAATGTCGTGACATTATGTCAGTGGGAGGAGAATAATCGAAATTATTCTAGAATTTTGTGTAAATTATATTCTGTAAATATGCCATATGAATTTCATCGTTTAATAACAAGAACATATAATGCTACTGAAAATGTCGTGTAGGATTATTGGTTATAATCAGGATATTTTTGTATAAGATGTTCTTTCAGTTAATGAACCGAAATGAATTTAATTTATTCAATTCTTAAATATTTTTTTTGTGTGTGTGCTTATCCTATGGGATTGATCATTATTATTATTAATATGCCTTATATTTTAATCAACTAAAAGTTAGTTGAGATAATGGGTAATTCTTTTTTGAAAGTCTTTCCCATTTTCCATAGCTAAAAGACAATCCAGTATAATCAAGGAGATTTTTTTGATTGGTCGTGGTATCGACAAAATTGATATTTCTTGTCATGTTTATTCTTGCAATAAACTAATTTATTACTTGGTTTTAATTATTGCGTGATGCTTTATAGAGGTGATGGAAGGGTGTATTAAGGGGGCCATCGCTAGGTATTTTAGGGTTTACCACACCTTTGAGATTCTTTCTTCCTTTTGAAGAATTCTTGTGTTTTGAGCTAGTCTTTTCTTTCTCTGAGCCTTGGTCAGTCTTAATTCATCCTGTTAGGTATTCGAGTGGCCCTATTATCCCTGTGTCTGTTGGTAGAACTTGGGGGTCTTTAGAGCCGGGGAATTTTCAGGATCTACGATCCAGCTGCTATCCAGGGATTCAACAGGTATTGGTAGGTAAAAGGGTACATTAGGTGGCGCCTAGCTCAGGGGCTTCGAAAAACTGGAATACCAGAGCGAATACCAGGGAGTTGAATGCCATAATTCTGCCAAAATTGAAACTGAAAGTACAAAGTGGAAATTAGTTTTATGATCATGTAACACAGATCGCGAATTGGAACACCGTGTTTCTTGTGTGACCATGAATCAAGGCAATAAAATAATGATGAACCAATATTTTGGCACGAACTATTGGAATTCCTATGGAACAAAGCAATTACGAGGATACTCGAACTACTTGACTTACAAGTGGTATTGCAACCATTATTAATTTTTATTTTATTTTATGTATTGGAGTGGTGCCACACGCTCTGCTAATAATTTGTTCTACTTGTTTCCGGCTGATGATCATTGCTGACATCATTAAAAATAGAAGTATTTGTAGCAAATTTAAAATTTAAGTAATGGTAGAATCATAGACCTTCACCGATATAAACCAACACGCACTTGTATGTAGTCGATCCCAAATCAAATTGGGCACTTTGTGTTTAGACATAAGCTTATTTTAAGGTAATGCCAGACAATAAGAAAGAGCATGTATGGTAAATGGTGGTTGTTTGTAGATGTTCTCGCTGTGCTTTGTTGGTGTGGTATTCTTATTTCTTGTAAAGTGTAGTGAAGCATGTCTGAAGGTAATATGGTGACTGTTGGTGACGTTAAGAAGATGTTTGAAATTATTCAACATAAAATGGACAATTTGAATCAGGACATAGAAAATATTAAGGTCCAAACTAAATCTGCATTAGACCATATGTCCGAAACTGTTATTCAAAATCAGGGTGCAGTTGCTGAAGGTATCAGGGGGGAAATTGATACTACGCAATCCTCCTTGAAGGCTTTCAATGACAGTTCTAAAAGGGTAGAAAAGAAGGTTACCAGTGTAGAATCTAATATCGAAGATATCCAGGACGATAATAGAAAAACACAACTAGATATCAGTACACTACGGGCTAATGTTGGCTTGGTACAGGTTAGCCAAGAAAGAATCCAAACTAGTCAAACATCAATGCAAAATAGTCAAACTTCAATGCAAACAGATCTTAACAATATCCAAACTAGTCAAACATCAATGCAAAATAGTCAAACTTCAATGCAAACAGATCTTAACAATGTTCAGACTAGTCAAAGGGGAATTGAGGAAACAGTAAAAGATGTTAACTCTAATGTAAGGATTATGCAATCCCAAATCAATGATTTAAGAACAGATGTGGGATTAATAGAATCCAGTCAAAAAGAGATTCAGTCCCAAGTCAAAAATATTCAGAATGATGTAAATCAAATTGAATCCAGTCAAAATAAAATGGAGCTAGAGGTCCGAAAAATCGAATCTAGTCAAAATCAGACGGAGGTTAAGTTAATGGAGCTAGAATAATCTAGTAAAGAGTTTCAAGTTGAGATTAGACTAGACTTTGAAAAAAGTGTGAAGCTCAGTAAAAAAAATTTAGAAGCACTTCAGCTACAGTTTTCCCATGACACTAATCAGACCCAGAATAGCCTGGAGCAGTTGAAATGTGAAATGGGGACACTCCGAGCTCAAGTCACAGATCATACGAAACTTCTCAGGGATGATTTTGACATAGATTTGAAAGGGATCATAAGAGATAATATTGTAACATTTCTAAAGATATCAAGAAAATTAATGAGGAATGTTTTAAAGTTGAGAAATCTAAGTTAGAATCCAAACTTGCCACTGGTCTTGCAACTAATAGCAAAGACATAATAAATGTTAGGTAAGATCTAAGCAAAAGAATGGATGTAATTCAAAATACACAGGTTAATAACATATCCGATTTAGAGAAACGTATTAAGAGTGTTGAAATTAAAGTCGACCAAAGTAAGATAGAGTTAAATGAAGTCAGGGAGAAGAAAACTTCCGAGATTAATGAAATTAGAAAGGGTCTCGAGCAAATTAATCTAGAGGGGCATATCAATTTAGATACGCTAAAAGATCAATTGCGATCACTTTTACAGTCCGATTTTAGAGTTGTAGTTGAACAACCTGAAGTGATAGTACCTGATGGTAGGGAAAGGATGATGCAGGAATCTCCCAATAACGAACCCAACGTTCGGCTCAATCAAATGGAACATCCGAGTCCCATTCGAACAAGCAGGGAAACTTTTATTTCTCCGAACCACAACGTAGGCGTGGATGATTACACTTCGAAATCATTGGAAAGGACACCGAATGTAACCATAATAAGAAACTTTGATGACAAACCTAGGAAGTTTAGCAACTTGGATGGAATGACACCAATCGAATTTGTAAGGGCATTAAGAGATTACTTTTTGGAGTCACATATGCCACGTGAGCGTGAGCTACGTATGGTGGAAAGGTTTCTTACCGATGCTCCGTTGCAATGGTTCAGGGCCTTTCGTTACACATTTGACAATTTTGAACAGTTTTCGGAGGCATTCATACAAAGATTTTGGTCGATCGAGGTCCAACAAAATGTGAGATCGGAAGTCTATTCACGCAAGTACTCCAGTACAGGACCAACCAGCTATGCTGAATACTTTGCGTGTCAGTTAGCAAAACTCCGTTTTCTCCAGCCGCCGTTAACCCAGGAAGAACTCCTTGAAGCTATCTCACGTCAATTGCCTGCGGAAGTAAGGAGATCAATTATTTCTTCTGGAGTATCGTCTTTAACGTCGTTAGATGACTTGTTACGTCGATTAGATCACATGAGTATGATGACGCAACCTACCATAGTCAAAAATGCCAGGCAGGAATCGAAAGTTGTAAACGCGGTAATGATGAACCGTACACAGCAGACGGATCGTTTTGAGCAAAGAAGAGATGATAGAGTGGGTCCTATTAGAAATACCCATCAGGAAGAGAGGAGATGGGAAAACCAACGTAGGGACGCCCAGGAGAGGCCATGGCAACGTCGCTACGAGGAGAGAAATTTCTATCGAAGAGATAATGATCGAAAACGGAATGATCACCGAGAAACGCCTTATAACAGGAATTACAGATATGATCAAAATAATCGAGATAACAGATATAATAGGAATGATCACCCGTGACAACAGAGATAAGAGACAAAATCAAGGGTACTCAAGATACAACAATTATCGGACGGAGGCATCCGATAAGAAAGTGCAACAGGAGATGCTCAAGAGAGGGCGAGATAAGTCCACGGAGGTTGGACGAAGAAAATCGAAGGAAAGAAAGGATGAAAATCCAGATAAGTCACAACCCAGCAGTAGCAGAGAAGGTCGGAGTTCAGAAAGAACGCCTGACCGGGACAAAGGAAAAACATTTTCGAAAAGAAATTAAGCACTGAGATGTCACGCATTCTCCCTGTTCACGACTACAAGAAAGTGATTACCATGACAGAGAAGTCATTATAATAAAATTAAATAATTGTTATGAGGTAGTAAGCCTAAATGGAAGAGAAATGATAGGTCGTTTCAATGCAAAAAACCTGAAAAGATATGTGAAGAAGATAGTCTGAGTGTTGACTGAATAATGCTACATATGCCGAGATTACCTGGAATGGTGTAAATAAAAGTTGAGGAGACTTTTATTTAAGGTATCAAAGGGAAAATGCACCATTATTCCTAAAGGTCTTAAGTAGAGATATGGATACAGTATCTTGGGAACGCCCTGTAACTTTCTAGCTAGCCTCTGAAGTCTATCATAACAGCTGGTCTACAGCGAGCAAAAGTTATGCTATCAAGAAAGAGATCGGCAGAGCTCGTGTTTCCGACGAGAAACCCGAAGGTCATCGATAATAACCATGTTGACTTTGTCTAACATTATATCGATCGTTTCACCTGAGAGTGATTAATACAAATTAAAGTATATTTAGCGCTATATGTAAGCAGTTACATATGTCTGTATGTATATGTCCATGGCAGAAAGCTATTATTAAGCAAATATGAAAAAACAGAAGATGATCTGTTAAGTCACTGCTGATTACATTTCGACTGCGATATATTTTATATCGAGTCGTGACGTATTGAGGAGTGGGGGAGCGGATGTGGTGCTCAAGCGACCTCGTGCGGAGAGCAAGTACTAGAGAAACCGACAGCGTGCAGGTTTGAGCCTGGAAATAGTGAAAGTGAAGTCGCCAGCTAACGGGATTTTAAAAACGTGTGACCGTGCTGAAGTGTATACGCTAGTTCGTTCAGCATTCTACGTGGAGTAGACACTTGCTTAATAGGGTTCAGACATGGTCTTAAACATGTAATAAGTTTATCTTTGCGACCGTGTATCCACAGCTACTAACGGGCCATGCGGGAGAATACTTTCATAATCCCGACCGCCAGCTCGGCTGTATTGTGTCGTAACACTCTGCATATAAACCTTCGTGGAAATGCAGCCTAGACATGATTCAAACTCTTCACAGTGGCTATACTTCTTAAAAAAAAGCACATTCTTAAGCAAGGTGTCAGAGGGAAGGAATACTATGAAGCTTATATCCATTACGATGGTAGGCTAGATTAAAATAAGAATACTGCATTAGCAGGGTGTAGCGGAGACATGTTGGCGGCAACTTTCATTT
Source organism: Meconema thalassinum (assembly GCA_946902985.2). Classification (NCBI taxonomy): domain Eukaryota; kingdom Metazoa; phylum Arthropoda; class Insecta; order Orthoptera; family Tettigoniidae; genus Meconema; species Meconema thalassinum. Next base: position 2,079,288,394 of record OX336388.2, read on the forward strand.
ACCATGAAGTGTGCAAGCGACTCTCGTAATGCAAGGGGCCGCGTGGACTCTTGTGAACTTGCTCACATTCGCGTCCTTATATTGGAACTATTTAGCGGCTGTTCGAGTTCACCCTCGCTTCGTGACGAGTTGATAAACTGTGTGCGGTCCGGCCATCGGTATTCTAATATGTGTGGGAAGATATCGCCAGGATATTTTGGGATCATTTCGACCGACCGGGTGTTGTTCGAGCCTAGGAGGACTATGGTTCGTTCTCTGGAGACCCAGTTGGAGTCCGGCATGTTTTCTGTTGGTCTGGAGCTTGGTATGGCCAACGATATCCTTTTTTCCTCATCCAGATTCGTCAAAGGTACAGATCACTTCATCTTGTTACAGTAGCGTAGCGTGGACATTATGAACTACCACACATTGCCATATTTGATTTTGTATATTAAATGGTTGAGTAGAAAGTGCAGGTTCGATGTTTATTTCGAAGCTGACCTTCTATGATGCCAGGATTTTGACTCATAAAAATGAGTGCATCCTTTGTGTATTTTGATGGATAAATTTAAAATTTCAGTGGTATTTTACAGTATTTAAACTGATATGCTCATTCTTATTTGTCGAGAAATCAATGTAGGAAGAAGATCTACAATTTTTTTTGTGTGTAAGAACATTTTAGTAACACAATTTCTTTTGAGAACTCTGACTGAGTTTTTCATATTCTAGTGTATTGTTCTTTAAGCACTTTCATGTGGATCATCGTATCCTTTGAGGAGAATTTTTCCTTACCGTATTATTATTACGATATTAGGAAGTTTTCGGACCCTGTTATTTTGAATGTTACTTCGAGTCCTTTGACTATTTTTCTTCGGTTTATTAACAGATTTAACTTGTATTTTCTGAGCGTGATTTTCGAAGTGGATTGCCTAATGGGTCATTAGTCGCTTAGCCTTTGTTGCTAACCTAGATCCATGCTGTAGGACTAATCCATCGACATTTTCGCGTTCGGGAAATTCAGGGAAGATCTTATTTTGAGATTGGATTTATTTTTATAAATTGCTTTTTCAACATCAGTTTGAGTGGTTGGGAGTGTTATACTTTTCTTATTTTATGAAGTTAACACTGGATTAAATTGATATCATTGCCTTTGGTGCAATAGTTTTTCTCTATTAAGAGGGTATTTGAACGACATCCAAATTTGCGAGGATAATCCCAGGAATGACTTACTATAAGTCATACGTTTAAGAATTATGAATAATGTAATACATCAATGTAAGGCAAGTTTTCTAAAAATAGGTGGAGTATTTCTGGAATCCACTGGGCTTTGTTAGTAATCTCTTACAGAATCATAGTTTTTTTTTTTTTTGAACACGAGTTCAGGCTTTTATTATAAACAGCTGATTTTCATAATTGTGGATTTTTAACAGTAAGGCTCCAATTATAGGTGCATGTTCGATTTTAGAGAGGCATGTATTAGGAATAATGCCCTTGTGTTTAAGTATATTGATACAGTGCTTTGCGAAGCAAATTTTTCTTGTTGAGGATTGAGCCAGGTGTGCCAATCAGGATTAGATTGAATGGGGTTTTAACCCAGAGAGGCGTTGTTTTTAACCTAGTATGGTTAATATTTGGTCATAGGTGACTTTATCGCTGTTATCGTGAAAATGCCTGTGGGAAGATTAATATTTTTCTGAGCAGTATTGTTGAGAATCCTGAGTGGATATCCAGTTCAATATTTCCAGTAAAATTAATATAACGACTTTGCCATAGGATGTATGTTTAACAAGGATCACCGATAACTATTTAATGCTGAATCTATGATTAATTTTTGCTTAACTTAACTGTTCGGCAGAAATACCCTGAAATTAGAAATGAAACAATTTTAAGCAGAAATGAATGTCGGGACATTAAGTCAGTGGGAGGAGAATAATCGAAATTATTCTAGAATTTTGTGTAAATTATATTCTGTAAATATGCCATATGAATTTCATCGTTTAATAACAAGAACATATAATGCTACTGAAAATGTCGTGTAGGATTATTGGTTATAATCAGGATATTTTTGTATAAGATGTTCTTTCAGAAAGGGACACTGGGACTGAAATTTTAGTGAAATTTGTGGAAAATGTCGATTTTCGTTTTTTCCCATATTAATACACCCCTATCCCCTGCGGATCATATAGCAGTGTTTTATCCGAATTCCGCCATTTTTAAAGCCCTGGCGTAGCTTTAAAATGCACGGTGTGTCCTTTAAACGCCCCAGCACAGTAAGTGTCCTGAAGGTTCTGAGTCTTGGTGTTTCCACAATCGAAGTAATGCAGCTTGTAAAACACCACAGAGTCATGACAGAATGGCTGTAGAACTTTAAGAACCCTTAGTTGTTAAGATTATGCCTGTTTATCAAAGGCTGGCATCAGATGAGCTACTATCCAGATGCATCCGTGGTGCTACTGAAAATCAGAATGAGTCTCTGCATTCTGTTATCTGGAGGAAGTGCCCAAAAGAGATTTTTATTTCACGGAAGATACTTGAAATTGCTGTTTGGAATTCTGCAGCAGAATTCAACATGGGGTGTAGTGCAACAACAGAGTTGAAATCAGGAATAAGACTAACTTCAGTATCTTGAAAGATGTGACAGTCGCAGGAAGTATGTAAGTCCGCGGTCATAATTGGAGAAGCGAAATGCATGTCGACGGAAGGCGAAACTGACAAATGAAGGAGGAGGCTGCAAAACAGAAGAAGGAGGGTGTCATCTATGCTGTAGGACATTCCTAATGTCATTGGTAAGCTGAAACCTTGTAAATTGTGCATCATTTTAGGAAATTGCTGTTTTCTCGGATTCACTTTTTCAGGCATTCAAAATGTTACTCGCGTCATAAATCTTATGATATTGCTTTCAAAATGGGAATTTATTATCTTCATTGCAATGACTATAAACCTGCGGATCGTTTTTTAGATTGCACTTTTGGTTTGGCTGCAAAAAAAAATTCGAACTGAAAAAATACGATTTTTTTTAGAAAAAAACTTGGATATGAAAAAAAAATTAATTTCTTGACACTCATTAATGCAATTCAAAATCGGATCCGTAGGTTTCTTCCAATTGTTATAGTGCAATAGAATATTACCTAAAAGTTACACTATCTTGTTTTTTTTAACGCGGCTGACCTTTATAAAACATGAATAATTAGCACAATAAATGTACAAAATAATTAATATCAGGAGAACTAATCAACTTACAATGCTCACGTTTCCCACAGTGGTTTATAATATGACTATTCATAACCATACAAAATTTCAAAGCTGTACCTCAGTTTATATAGAATTTGAAAATTTCAGTCCCAGTGTCCCTTGAACCGAAATGAATTTAATTTATTCAATTCTTAAATTTTTTTTTGTGTGTGTGCTTATCCTATGGGATTGATCATTATTATTATTAATATGCCTTATATTTTAATCAACTAAAAGTTAGTTGAGATAATGGGTAATTCTTTTTTGAAAGTCTTTCCCATTTTCCATAGCTAAAAGACAATCCAGTATAATCAAGGAGATTTTTTTGATTGGTCGTGGTATCGACAAAATTGATATTTCTTGTCATGTTTATTCTTGCAATAAACTAATTTATTACTTGGTTTTAATTATTGCGTGATGCTTTATAGAGGTGATGGAAGGGTGTATTAAGGGGGCCATCGCTAGGTATTTTAGGGTTTACCACACCTTTGAGATTCTTTCTTCCTTTTGAAGAATTCTTGTGTTTTGAGCTAGTCTTTTCTTTCTCTGAGCCTTGGTCAGTCTTAATTCATCCTGTTAGGTATTCGAGTGGCCCTATTATCCCTGTGTCTGTTGGTAGAACTTGGGGGTCTTTAGAGCCGGGGAATTTTCAGGTTCTACGATCCAGCTGCTATCCAGGGATTCAACAGGTATTGGTACGTAAAAGGGTACAGTACCTTCTTCAAGGCCACGGCCGCCTCCTTCCCTCTTCCTTGCCTATCCATCCTGACCATCCATTACCTTCCCTCATGAGGCCCCTGTTCACTTTGCAGGTGAGGCCGCCTGGGCGAGGTGCCAATCACACCTCATCAGTTGTATCCACTCCGATTCGATGTTCCCAGCTCTAGGACACTGCCCGTAGAGGCGGTAGTGGTGAGTTCCCTCGCTGAGTCCGTGGGTTCCACCAACCTGGAGGGTAAACGACTACGAAAATTAATCTACCCTCTCTTGTTATTTATCGACCTTGGGAGATTTTTTTATTTCCTCTTCAATTCGTGTTAGCCAAGATAACTGCACGTTGGACACCATAAAACTATGTATGTCTTGAGACTGTAATACGTTTCAAGGGATGGAACCCTCAGTTTTGGAACTTACAATTTGTCATTATTATTATTATTATTATTATTATTATTATTATCATGTGCATATTTTTATATGACGGCATTTACTCTTATAGACTATAATTATTTATCAGTGGATAAATTCTAGAGATGTGACATCTATGTAAGAGGGCGGAGTTGGCCTAATCTAGTGGTATCTTTTAATTGGTTGATGTGATTTTTGAGTGTAGATTCTGGGTGATGGAACTGTAGAAGGGAGGGGGATGTACTTACTACCTCTGGAGCTCGTGAACTTGGGAAGTGACTCTGATTTAAGTTTTGGAAGAAACGGTCTTCTGTTTGAGATCGTGGAATACGTGTTCTTCTGATTTCGGGAGAGTCTGGGACTTTGATGTTTTTGTAGGGTGTTTGGACTTAGAAGTTGGGAAGGTCAAGTCTGGCTTTGCTTGATACTTCTTGAGAGTTGAAGTTGATCCGTGCAATCACGATATCGTGATCAGAGTTGGGTACTGAGCCGCAGAATGGAAAACTTCTCAACCGAGAATATTCTGCCTAGTTTCAGTGAAGTTAGCAATGACTCACTGTCTCGAAAAGCGTATGGTACTGGAAACTTAAGTCTGATTGCTGAAATTCGAGGGCCATAAATCATTAGTTAATCGGCGAATACTGGTCAAACTCGTATCATTGTGAAAGTCGGCAATACAGCCATCTTCATAATAGTCCACCAATAGTATGCGTATGAAACAAGCTAGAAACGTCATTACGAAAGTAGCCTATATATGACTGACTCTATAGGGACAATAACCCCAGAATCAATAGCTAGAGTCTACCACTCCAGAGATCATCAGCGGTAAATACAAGAATTTATATCACCATCCAAGGTTCTACAGTGTGTCATAACTTCATAGGCTATATGTTGTGCCAATGTAAATAAGATAGGGATTGTTAGGGTATTCTGTACGCGACAAAGATCTTGCCTGTGCCAATCAGTCTCAGAATATATAGGCTACAGTATAGTCTACGTTCATACCAGATTTACTGTTTAATTATTTCATCAAGTTCAGTAAGTGTGAATGTTGACCGTTGTCATTGTATCCCCACCACCCCCGAACCATTTATTAATATTGACAGAGTTATTAGATGTTATATTGATTTGATTTATTGAAGTCCATAGGGACTAAGTCAGCCCAGAGCGTGTTGAAAGTTTACAATTGGCACACAAGCGTGAGACGATCTGGTCCTTGTGTGTCTAAAGGTTACAATGTTATATAGCATGGACCTTTGCTTACATTTTTTTTCTACGAAAGTATGCATCAAATTATTTTGAGATGGTAAATGACTAATTATAGTAAGAGTTCGTCCAACGGACCCGTCTCCCTAGGCTATTCACAAGTTCTGATATCCTAATATCCAGCGAGCTTCATCGCACTTGCCCTACCTCTCTCCCCAACCAGGAGCGAACGATGACGCTGGAAATTTTCTCAGTTCACCTCCGGAGGCTTAGTGGACTCTGGACCTGACACTCTATCACCACCCTGAATAAGTTAAACTACAAATGGTGTACATCCACTTGAAATAAATTACTGAATGATGGAATAAATAATTAAATAAATGAATTGATAAATAAATAAATAAGAAAAGTAAGAAAGAAAGAAAGAGAGAAAGAGAGAGAGAAAGAAAGAAAGAAAGAAAGAAAGAAAAACTCCTAAGACAGAAGAAATAGAAAATATGGTAGGCTAAGTTATATGTGGGAAGAGAGAGATTGGAGAGCTCGAGTCTACGGTTAGGCACCGCACGCAAGAGGAGATTGAAGTTTTATGGGCACCTCAGGAGAATGAACGGGAATCGATTGACGAAGAAATCTGGATCAAAGGTTGATAAATTGATAGGATTCCAGGAAATTCAAAGTAAAAAGGACAAGAGCACTTACTGAGAGGCAGAGTGGAGGATCCACAGCAAAAGATTGAAGGATTTTAGGGAGCAATAAAAGGAAATGTAGAACAAACCAATTGTTTACATCGGCCCACAGAGGCCTGTATCGAACACAAGAGTTATATATAAGTATGGATTCATCTACGTTGAGACATTATAAAACGGCGTCTACGCACAAATATCGACGTCTCATTTGACTGCCATCTAGCAAAGAAGCCGGAAATCTATGCAGACGCCAAGCTCCTCGATTGCAATGGAAATTTAAGGCCACCTCTCCTAAACCTAGACCTTAATAATTGATATTACACGCGCTGTTATCCAATGCAATAACATAGGTTATGAAAACAGAACCATACACAGAAGCACCTGCAATACCAATGATGTCCCAAACAACAGCAACAACAACAACAACAACCTATTGACGAGATTTAATTTTCTCTTGAATTGCAGCCAATGGCCATAGCAGGGCATTTCATTTGAGCGCCCGAAGGCTCCCCAACAAGTTTAATTTCAAGTAGATCCAACTTTGGCTACCAGACGCCATTGTCACTGACACACAGTGGCGAACGTTGGAACTGATAGTACGTTTCCTCGGCCGTGACGTTTCTAACCAAATAACCTACAAATTTTGGCTACACACTAGGCCTACTAATTGTAGTGGTAGGTTCTTTTATATTTCATAAATCTATGAAATGGACCCGCTGGCTTTACTTTCCCTCCGAAGGAAGGTTTACTGAAGGATTATAATGCTCTTAAACGACTTCGACGAGGTTCTAACCCGCGATCTTTGGCATAGCAGTTCAGCATGCTACCGACTACGCCACCGAAACCGTTTAAATTTCCTCTTGTAGCCACCAAAAGTGATACCAGTTGTCTTCTGCTATTCGACTCCGCTTACGACTTGAAGTGTCGTTGATTTTTCTCATACTCGAATACTACAACATTAGCCTATAGGGCGGGTTTCTAACGCGCAATCATCTGGTCAATTTTTGGCACATCTATCACTGATCCACCAATTGTGATCAAATTGACTTGAAATTATCTTCCGGGGCTTCGAATAATTCAACTTCCCAGCAATTGTTCAGAGTGAATATGTCGAAGCCAGTCAATTGCGAGCTTTTTCATGAGTGTACAGTGTACACGTTACTTGATGTCGATGCGGATCACTCCACGTGGAGAAATTGAGCATAGTCTATAGTGCTCGTATACTGTTGCATACGAAGAATACCGTGCACAATTTTGTTAATTTATTTTGGGGCCCTTGGGACATCTTGGTCACAATGCCCGTACTGTAAACTACACGAATCCCTAAATGAAACAACATTACAATAGCATGGGTTATAACGCAGATTCCACACATACCCTAGCCCCAGTAGGCCTATACGGGACTGTTGATCACAATATCTCCAGCCAGTAATTACTGTAACAGCATGTTTGTTGCTCAAGGACATTAGATTGATAGATAGAGTGAACGTTTCTCTCTGACAATGATAGGTTGGTAGACTATATCTCAATCTGGTGAAAATCATGATTTATTGTTGCTATCGTGAGGTTTGGCACCATTTCGATATCCAACCTCCTTAGACGTCTTATATCCCTGGTAGGCGATCGACACTGTTCGTAATTTGCTCCCGTCCAGCGTGCCATCTGTGAGTGAGTGTAGATACTTGGGAGAAATGCCATCTATTATCAACTGTCCGTACCACTGGCGGATGTAGCAATGTGGGTGGAATGAGGGATCGCCTCATCCGTATTGTTGTCTATTGACTTATGCAGATTTGGAGCATATTGGATCCGGCACTGTGTACCAGGGTGTGTGTGTGAGAGAGTGAGTCCTATGCCTGATAACCTGTGATTTTGTGGTGACTGTAAGTTGGTCTTGAATGAAATTACGGTAGGCACCCTCCCCGCATTTGCTGGGAGAGATTATCGAAAATCCCGACGGGAACCCACATGCAGACATCCTAGTGCCAGTCCCAAGTCTGGATTAATGCTAGATCGTTCCTTGTAAGTGATAAATCTAAGTTCTGTTATCAGCCGATCGGTGTGGCACCCAGAGTAGGCTATAACTTATTGATCGACGAAACCTCACATCTGATGACATCCGTTACCTTGCTTCATGGTGACATCAGACTGGTGACACACGTTTAGAAACTCGAGTCCCTAGTTGATGTAGCGCCAGATCATGCTGGGGCTTCCTTTGTGTTCGCATGGTCCGCTGATCTGATCAAAGATACCCAGGGATACTAGAGTATTTGTGGTGGAATGATGTTCAGCAACAAAAATACAAGAGTAGATCCTCGGCTTAACGGAAATATGCTACCCATGCCAAACGCCTGGAAATACGTGACTAGACTATATTAAGAACGAAGAGACCAGGAACACTCCTAGAGTGGAATTGGGCAACTAATTGGGAGTAGCCATGGTCTACTAGAAGGTACCGACCAGACATTTGCCTGGAGATGAAAATTAAAACAACGGAAATACATTTCAAATATGGCCGACAAAGGACCAATTTTATGGCAGGATGCCCTTCCTGTTGTCAGCCTCATCGGAGGATGAATGAAGATGAATGGAACTGAGCAAGGAGTTGGAAGAAGCGGCCTTGGCCTATTAGAAGGTAACGTCGGAGTTTGAAATGGAAAGTAACGAAAACAAGAAATTCAAAGACGGCCGAGGGTGGGAATCAAACCCACTCGTTTTCTGAGCCCGGAGTTGGCCTGGCCCCATGGGCTCGTGTCTCATCATGCTTAGCTACGCAGGTCAGTTTTTCAAATAATAATTAGACTGTAATTAAATACTGTATTGTTGTAAATGAACTGTTTGGGAGATCGCTGGTATTGGTTCTCTGGACAGAGCGGCTATCTCTCTTGGCAGATCAAATAGCCTAACTACTTTCGCTCTCCAACTGCAAGTAAATTACATGTTCTTCGTCGCTGCACCATTGTGACCGCTGCAGTACCCTGATGACGAACGGAGGAAGAAGTATGGTTGGCCTTGCGTAGCCTACGTGCCGAGGCGATGATGTCCGCTTACCATCGCCAAAAGGAACGCTTACCTACAATAATATACAATTAATCGATCATACATTTCTTAAATTTTAGCAACACCTTGCATCTGCAGACTCAAGAGATTCAATATTGGACTGAAAGTATTCGTTTACAAACATAACGGAAATGACTGACTCCTTACCTTTCTAACGGTCTGTTTGAAGAGTAGCTTTTAGGACGTTTCAAAAGAAGAGGTCTTACAACATTGCAAGAATAATAATAATGTATTGCAACCAAATGGTCATAATATAGCCTAACACTCAGTTACTACCCTACCAGCGAATTTTTGACGGTGGCGGAAATCGCTGCACCACGTATTAGTTGAGCTGACGGTTAAAATAAATATTATGTATGACAATAATTAACATAATAGAGCAGTATTTTTAAGCGTGCAGGGGGTGGAATATTTGATTGATGTTCTCTTCAAACGGAACAAAGCACGTGCTTCTCGCTCTCCACATGTTTCCTTCCACAGCCGCGTCGTGTATTAGGGCACAGAAGTTAGTCGTAGGTAAGTCAATTCGCTTCTCACGAGAGTCAGACGGGAAACTAGAAAAAATAACGTAATATTTCGGAATGAAACTCTTCTCTAAAACTCCTGGTTCTTCATAGGAATAGAATGCAAATACACTGAAGAAAATGGAAATTGCAACACCATGAAGGCATTGGTCGTTTGTGTTGATTTTCTAGATATGGAACGATGTCATGTAGGTATTGAACCCTTGCAAAGAAGCTTATGAGACTCAGTTTCGGGGGGTGTAACAGTCCATATCGTAAGTTGTTGTTAAAGCGCTTCATTAACATGCAGGGTAACATATAACAAAATAACATGCAGGAAAAAGTGAAGCCAGGGTTATAACAAATGAATTTAATAACAGATCAGCTATTTACAAAAAGAATTAACAAACAAAACTCCCATAATGACTCCCACTGAATAAATTAAATTTGCCAAAATTAGGCCAAATCTCAGGAGAGATTATTACTCGGACCAAGTGTCCCAAAAGAAAATCAACAAAAATGACAATGTATGCGCGAGTGCTGTTCTACATGCTTCACGATGAGTACAATTGAATGCATGATTCGTCATCATCCGGAATAAACTTTCAGAAGACGAATCCGCATTACTTAGAGCTAGACAGACGCGGGGAACAACTATACAACACTTAAAACTAAACCGACACTTCCTATGCTTAAAATAAACAACACAATAATTTCCGCATGAAATTGGAATCAAGACTGCCGTAGCAAAACATTACTGCCTAAAATTAGGACTTCTCACAAATCAACACAAGTAAGTTAAACACGTGACCAACAAAGGAAAAACACATATGACCGCCGTCATTTTTACAAGTATAATACCACTACACCACACGGGCGTCACATACTAAATTACATGAAATGAGTCATAGAACAAATCACTAGGCTCAAAGCCAACATTTACATTATTAACACAACATTCCATCCATACGACATGCAATAATCCGTCACAAACATGGCGAACTCCCCAATTAATTATGGTTCAAAATAACCATCACAAAAGAACAGGTTTGCTAAATGAAAGCTTAAAGGGGCCAGTCGGAAAATAGGACTGCCTAACAAAATAGGTCACCAGGCTAGACGGGCGATTCGTGGAAATCTGCATATCTGTCAACCCACGTGTCAAAATAACCTTGGCCTCCCAAGGCACGGGATCCAGTCTCGAAGAAGCGTGCCCCAAAGCACAATAATACGTGTGTGTGTGTCGGAACGAAATACATCTCAGCATTTCCCCTAGGAAATCCAAGAATCAGCAAATGGACAAGGAACAGCGGTCTCCTCAGAGCACCCTGCCTTTCCATCAAAAATACAACAACAACAACAAAAATATGAGAGCGGTAGGACCTCTACCCCTCTTCACGTAGAATCAAAACACACACCTGACATAATAATACACACAGAATCACACGTATGGGTTTGACAGACCCTGAAATACAATGACATAAATATTTTCCACCAGCTGGCACCTCCGTCCTATGCCTGTGACTAATAAACCTGAAAAGGACTAAAAAAAAAAAAATAGAACTAAGGTGTTCTACAATTACATCTTAATTTGTTGCGCTCGGCAACCCTAATATGAATAATAACCTGTTCAGCAAACATCTTACAGTAATTACCTCCCTTTCCTATCAAAAAAATATGAACTTTAATGAAGCACCACATATCGAATGTAACGGGTTTCGCATTCGCATGGATAAAAAATCACGTACACGTGCCGTGTACATTAAATATGACTCCAAAGAAAAATAATACACAACAAACAACTTTGGCCACGCGCCAACGTACATTTAAAACATTTAGTGTCGGTACAAGAAAAACACTCTAAAACAAGAAAAAGACGAAAATGAACTATTTACAAAGTTCCCCCGCCAATCTAACTACATATTGAATAATCAATTTTTGTACATCACCGTATCAGCTTGTAGAACATATGACTTGCATCTCGGCCCATTTCCCTACGGAAAAATTAGCCCTCCATTGTTGTCTTCGTAGAAGCGTTGGACATCACTCCGGCTCCTGACCACACGTCGGACATCTTGGTGTAGTCTCTTTGGAAGAAAAGTTCAATGTTATTAAATTGACCTGGCTATAATCGCTTGTGAGTTACTAATTTCGCCCACGATAGTCCTATGCGATTAATCAACGAAGACTTTCCCTAGCTCTCGCTTACACACGCACAATACAACACTTGAAAAAATACAGTAAAATTTACATGAAATGTACACTTCAAACCCATCGTCACTGGCTTGACAATACAAGTTTTAAATCTGCCTGTGTCGCGGTCGTTATCTCGCTCGGTAATCTCTACTGCTCTGCGTGGACCTTCGCTGGGGTTGAGCGCTAATTGGAATGTTACTCAAGTCTTGCCCCTAAGAGCTGAAAATAGTTGTCTTCAAGATAATATTAGAGTACTTAAAATCACCACGCAAACTGGCGTGAAGTTAGCTCACCAGAGCTCAAAACGTTAGACTTCAAATAATATTAGAGCTTTAAAAATCACTACGCAAACTGGCGTGAAGTTAGCTCACCAGAGCTCACAAAGTATTGTCTTCAAAATAATATCAGAGTTCTAAAATCGCCACGCAAACCGGCGTGAAGTTAGCTCACCAGAGCTCACAAAGTATTACCTCGAAACAGCGTCTCGTCGATCAATTTATTGGAAACTGACAGAGTGAGGTGGAGTGGGATGAATTAAGAAGTTTTTTTCTAGAGTTTTCATCTCACACACACGGGACTAGTGTCAATCTTCATCATTTAATTCAAACGTCTCAGCGCACTCATGCGGAGATATTTCGGATCGGCGGTTCTTTAGATAATCAATTCCGCGCGCTTTTTACCAGTGACGCCACCCATCGCGTGGTTTAGGCTTGGTCTCTCCTGATTGGGTGATTCAATCGTAGGTCGGTTGCAAGAAACTCGTGACCATCCCTTTATGACTCCAATTCTGGTGCATGTTGTTACACAATTTGGCCTTGAACTCAGCTTACCCGGCCGTTTTCAAGAATAACTACCAAGCTCTGTTTCTGTGGCAATCATTGCAACACGCTAACTTGCCTTCCTCTTTGTCACCATCCATAAGTACTGCCTGGACCGCAGTAATAATAATAATAAATCATGAATACTTATTTATCGCAGATTAATAAGGGTTCAGTATGTAAACGATCAAAGTTTCAGACCCATTGGATTGTTGCTACAGGTCTCCCCACGTGATTGGCCGCGGAGGAATCAACTCCATTATACGGACTCTGGTGTAACGTAGTTGACTTGCAGTCTGTGCAGTGAACTGTTCCCCGTCAAACATGCCTCGACGACAGAGAAGAGCCCGCTATCAACAACTGTCGCCGTTTGAGAGGGCTCGGATAATTGGGCAGTGTGAGGCTGGATTATCGCTAAGGACTGTCGCTGCACGTGTTGGCCGACAGGCATCTACGGTACAACGTGTATGGCAGCTGTGGTCAAATGAAGGTACCCACACTCGTAGATCTGGCACAGTCCCAGCGCGGCAGACAACTGTGAGAGAGGATCGCCGCATCATTCGGATGGCCCTGATGGAACCCCATGCAACTGCAGCGCAAATTCGAGCAGCTGTGGCACCCCACGTTACACAACAAACAGTTGGTAATCGCCTGCGTGCAGCTGGCTTACGATCCCGTGTCCCTGCAGCGACGTGTAAGGCTAGCCTGGTGTCGAGAACGATCGACGTGAATTGACGAATGCCATAGGGTCGTCTTTAGTGATGAATCGCGCGTCTGTCTTGCCCGCAGTGATCGCAAATCCTAGTTACGCCACTGGTACCTGAAGTATGAAAAACACGGGGAAAATTATACTAGGGGCTAGGTTTCTCAATTTAGGTCCTCGAGTAGATTTGTTTAGTTTAATCCTTGTCTGCTGGTGTTTGTTTGTAATGAGAATGACGCTAGAATTGATTAGGAGGGGGTTGTGGTCTCAAGTACCATCCCGGCATTTGCCTGGATTAGAAGTGCGAAGTGTTTTTTTTTCTTTTTTGTCCTTCTAGACCATTTTTCAGCCAGCTACGACTTAAAATCCAACACATACTGAAAACACGAGTACTTCCATGACATAGACGTATCCTGTGAATGAAAATCCACAGCCTGCTTCCAGCCTCCGACCGGGTCAGGAAATGGAATGAATGAAGCCCCCATCTAGCGGCGAAGATATGAACTGTGCCGGCTGCCGAGGCCTGACCCACTCCACTGGGGCAATGATTGAATGACTTACCCGCAGAATTTGTTGAGTCAATCAAGCATATTGTAAACAATATTGATTTGCAGTGTAGCGCAGCGGTAACATTCTCGCCTGCTGTGCCCAAGATTGCAGGTTCGAATCCTGCTTTCAGTTGGCACTTGAGATTACTTAAGTACGCGGGGGCCGTGCCAATAGGTTTACTGGCACGTTAAAGATCCACTTCGGAAGATAACTCCAGCGCTCTATCGACTCTTAGCCTCTGTGTTTAAAAGGGACGTAAAACCATGATTATTATTATTTAAACAGTTGAATATTATGCTATGCAGGAAGTGACCTATAAGTAAAGAGTGGATGAACAAGAATATCTTTTTATTTTGTGGGGCAGATGACCTCGCTGTTCCGCCTCTTAAAGCAACAATAACTAACTGAACAAAATAATATTTCCAAATATGCGATAGTTACAATTCTGTAGCGCCGGGGAAAAGTGTCACCAGTCGAAATATTGAATTATAGGAGAGAGTGAAGGAACAGTCGAAACGAATAAATTATTTAGGCTAGCCTATATTTTTACCCTATTTTCATTTTATGAAAAAAAAAAAAAGGCTTATGAGATCACCTTTTGTCTGTGGGTGTGTGTGTGTGATGGTGTGTGTGTGTGTGTCCCTAATAACTTCTAAACGGCTGGAGCGAGTTCAATGAATTTCCTATGAAGATCATAGCACCATTCTGGCCGATCCCGACCGAGCCCTTCAAATTTTATTGTGTCTCACCAATCCAACATGGCGGCTGTGCAAAATATTTCACCAGCATTCAGTATCTCCGAAACTATTACCGATATCACCCTGGAATTGTGTACGGTGATAAAGGACATTACTAAAGGTTCACCTATGAGACTTTTAAAAACCCGGTAACTACAAAACCAATATGGCGGTCAAGTGGATTTGAGACTTTTAAGTAGACCTTTGTCGCGATTTAACCATCCAAACGTAATGAAACTTGGTACAGCAAATGTTTATACACATTGTAATGCACTGGCGTCTAAGTTAGTTCAATTGTTTACATAACATCAAAATTGCGGCTGTGCGAAATATTTCACTGGCAGTCTATATCTCCGAAACTTTTACAGATATCACCCTGAAATTTTGTACGGTGATAAAAGGCACTGGTACAAGTTAATATATGTAAATTTCATAAACCTGTAGAGTTAAAAACGAACATGGCGGCCAAGCGAAGTTGGAACATTTTAATAGACTTTTCTCGTGATTTAACTCTCTGAGCGCAGTGAAATGTGGTACAGCAAATGATTATACATAGTCTATTGTAATGCACTGGCATATAATTTAGTTCAATATTGTTTACATAACCTCAAGAGGGCGGCTGTGCGAAATTTTAAAATATTTTTTTATTTTATTTCTTGTGTCGTAATCATGCGATCGAAGTGAAAGTTTGAATAATGAAGCTACGCAATAAATGTCCTTTAATGATACATAACTGTATGGCCTATACTTATATCAATCCAAAATGGCGAGCATACGAAATGTTTAGACGGTTCTCAATATCTAAGAATCTTTTACAGCAATCGAACTGATTCTTCATGTTAATAGAAGCTATGAACATAAGTTCACCTAGGGCCTATAGGGCTTTTAGTAACCTGGTGAGCACAAATCCAACATGGCGGCGATGCGAAGTATAAATATTTAAATGGACGTTTCTCGCGATATAACCATCCGAGTGCAGTGAAACTTTGCACGTTAAATGCTTATACAAATTTTAATCCACTGGCATCTAATTTATTTCAATTGTTTTCATAACCACAAGATGGCAACTGTGCGAAATTTCAAAATCTCGTTTTTACTTCTTGTGTCCTAATCAAGCGATTGAAGTTTGAATACCACACGTACACAATAATCTTCATGTAAGTTAATAGTACATAAATAAAAATCCAACCTTGCGACCATCTGAAATATTTAGACGGTTTTAAATATCTACGAATATATCACAACAATCAAACTGAAATTTTGTATGTTGATAGAGGCAATTAACATGAGTAGGATATATGAAAATAGGCTGTATATTTCTTCACGGAACTACTTGTTAAAACTTCAGTTTTCCCTTTCTGATTGCCAAATCACTCGTAAGTTACCTCTCATCTCAAGTGGGTGTTAATACAGATGCGCACTGGAGTTAAATAAATGAATAAATAAACAAAAATCTTAAATAAATAAATAAATAAATAAATAAATAAATAAGTAAATAAATAACATATGTCACTTTTCCCCGGCACTACAGAACTAAAGTTCCATATCGGAGAGGTATTTGGACATTCTAAATATAGACTACTCGTAGACTATAACTTACTGGATGCCCGATAACAAAGTTGGTAGGGACAATGCAGCTAGGAAGAGGAACTTTGAGCTTAAGGAGGGTTTCATAAAATTCTTTTTGTTAATTTTTGAACCTTGAGCACGACAGAATTAGCCTATGTGGTTGCAGTCTGCTATTTCGTCAGTCAGAGTCAGTCGGACATGTTGGGGAATCAACAATCCTGTTTCAGTACAAGTGACTCCGTTAAAACCCATACCTAATAATGGTAGACTAGTAATAGGCCTTCTCACGAAATGTAAGTTATTGTACTGTAGTCTACTGTACTTAGCCTATAGGCCTATTTGTTTGGTATTTGAGTTCCAAGTCATGGAAACAAGGCTTTCCTTTTCGATATATCATCAATCCCTTTAGAATTAGGCCTAATTGTCCTCACCTGACTGTAGGATCTATCCACTAGGACTTTCCATCCCTTGCCGCAAGGGCAGCTGTGGCAAGTCCGGAAATCGCAGGTTTGAATCCCGGCACTGACAACGGCTATCTTGAGTGTGGGTTTTCCCGTTTTCTTTCAATACTTTAAATGCTGGGATAGTCCCTTACTTCCAAGTCCCGAGCAACTACCTCCCACAATCACACACGCTAATGCAATCATCGCAGAAATACAGGTTATCAGACACTCAAATACACGGGAATGATGACTACGATGTCCCAAACTCCCCAAATGAATTAACAAAGAAACATACAATGATTTTCTATCCACAACAACTATGTCTGGCATCTTGTTAAATGAAACCTCCAGAAGCCGAACAAATTAGTTCAACATATTCTTCGTACAGATTTGTTAATATAAAACTGTCAGCTTTCTAGAAAGAGAAAAAGTATTTTCATGTAGCTGGTACGCACAGTATTGTTCTTGTGACTATTCTGGATGAGAGTTGCGCGTGCTCTACAAATTAACCTGCTGCAACGTTCTGTGATCCTGGCTTCAAATATGGGAAAAGGAGCATGCTTCGCATTCACGGTCCGCGTGATGAGAACTTTCATGATGGGCAAGAAGTCTCGCTGAATTAAGTGTGCTCAGTCTCGTCAAGACAACTGACAAAATGTGAATAATATTCCTACCACAACAATCAGAGAAGTGTGTTTTTTCATTTATTTCCCATATGTATTTCAGGTGAATGTTAGGACCGCGGCCGCCTCCTTCCCCACTGAACCCATAATCAGTCACACATACAGTACACTAGGCTAATGATCAAGTACTACAACTAAATGTCGAACTCAAATCCATGTGAATACGCTAAGTGTATTTTATTAAATACAGTTATGTAAAAGGAGAGCCTCCGTGGCTTAGGCAGCAGCACGCCGGCCTCTTACCACTGGGTCCGTGGTTCAAATCCCGGTCACTCCGTGTGAGATCTGTGCTGGACAAAACGGAGGCAGACAGGTTTTTCTCCGGGTACTCCGGTTTTCCCTGTCAAAATTTCCTTCCAGCAACACTCTCCACTACCATTTCATTTCATCTGTCATTCATTTAATCATTGCCCCAGAGGAGTGCGCCAGGCTTCGGCAGCCGGCACAGTTCATATCCTCGCCGCTAGACGGGGGCTTCATTCATTCCATTCCTGACCCGGTCGGAGACTTGAAGCAGGTTGTGGATTTTCTTTATCTTTTTTTCATTATGTAAAAGGGAATCAAACAGTACTGATTGTGAGTCAAGGTCAATATCGTAATATTGTGTGAACAGATCGTATTGGGAGTTTAAATTTTGTATTAAGCTATCCTCTACTGTTATTTTTCGATCTTTGGAGATTTTGTATTTCCTCTTCAATTCGCGTTAGCGAAGATAACTGCAGTTTGGCCACCATAAAAATATGTATGTCTTGAAACTGTAATAAGTTTCAAGGGATGGAACTCTCACTTTTGGAACTTACAATTTGTCATTATTATTAGTATTATTATTATCATGTGTATAATTTATATGACGGGATTTACTCATATAGGCTATAATTATTTATCAGTGGATAAATTCTGGAGATGTGACATCTATGTAAGAGGGCGGAGTTGGCCTAATCTAGTGGTATCTTGTAATTTGGTTGATGTGATTTTGAGTGTGGATTCTGGGTAATGGAACTGTAGAAGGGTGGGGGATGTACTTACTACCTCTGGAGCTCGTGAACTCCGGAAGTGACTCTGATTTAATTTTTGGAATAAACTGTTTTCTGTTTGAGTTCGTGGAATACGTGGTCTTCGGATTTAGGGAGAGTCTAGGACTTTTGATGTTTTCGTAGGGTATTTGGACTTAGAAATTGAGAAGGTCAAGTCTGGCTATGCTTGATACTTCTTGAGAGTAGAAGTTTATCTGGGCAATCACGATATCCTGATTATAGTTGAGTATTGAGCCGCAGGATGGAATACTTCTCAACCGAGAATATTCTGCCTAGTTTCAGTGAATGTAGCAATGACTCACTGTCTCGAAAAGCGTAAGGTACTGGAAACTTAAGTCTGATTACTGAAATTCGAAGGCCAATAAGAATTTGTTAATCGGCGAATACTGGTCAAACTCGTATTATTGTGAAAGTAGGCAATTCAGCCTTCTTCATAATAGTCCACCAATAGTATGCGTGTGAAACAAGCTACAAACGTCATTACGATAGTATGGTACCCCTCTGTAGGGGACAAGAATCGAACCCATAGTATTTTATGTAGCGAAAGAAAGAATATTTAGAGGACTCCAGTACAGTTACGAGCCAGCTAGATGGTCAGATGAGCCCATCTATGCGTGACACATGGACGATAATACTCGTAAATCTGAGTTACTGCACGCAACCCGTGCATGAGATCATCCAGCCTAAGTGATCAGTGTTGCATACGTTTGATGGTGCAATATTACAGAGGAAAGTTGCATTGCTACATATAGAAAGGGGAACCACTTGGAAGTTCTGACTCAACGATAAATTGGCAACATCGGTGAGAAGAGGGGCCAGAAATTGTGGTGTAATACCGGAATTGGCAAGAACCACACAAAAATCTTGAGAATTCTCATCGGAAATATTAATAAGTCTAGAATTAAAAATTTTAAGAAGTATAAAAATCTGTAATATGTGAACAGAATAGAAACGCTGATTGTGCATTACGTAATGGAAGGTGGAGTTAGTGAGCGGCTCAGGGAGTGGGACAAAAGTATTTACGCCTACACACTACAGGAGCACCTTTTAATTTTTATAAGTAATTTGTCACGATCGATTTTTGAAAATTTATGTATCATTGAAACGTTTAGATAGTGAGCAACAAGTAGATAATTTTTTCACAAAAGTACGACGTTTAGTTTATACAATATTTTTGAGAAGGAGCAAAACTAGACTATTTTTAGAGGAATCGAATAAATATGCAGCTAAACCTAGGGTAATCATTCAGTCTACCATCAACGCCGGAAAGCGTCGTGCTGTCTCACATCATTCAGTCTTAGTGTTCCTCTGAGGAGGAAACGCTGAATCTCAACGATATTCAGTTTTGAGCGACCGCGGGGTGTGGATCGTACTGTTTCACCACACCATTCAGTTGACAGCAGACCTCTGGGAGAGGCCGTGCTGCCAAGTATTCATAACTCAGTCTACGTAGACGCCAAAAGGTCGTTATACTGTTCGATAGTACCAAGTATTCGTGAACACCAAGGGTGTTATACTGTTAAAATCAGTGCGTTCAAAGAACAAGTAAGTCATAACGTAAATTTCTATAATCTAAACTTGCCCGTGCATGGGAAGTTTAAGATACGAGTGACAGTCCACGGAACATTAGTTCGAAACAGTTCAAATCAGCAGTAGCAGTAACTATTTAAAACTAGTTAAGTTTCAGAACATTTAAAGTGATAGAATCCTAGTAAGGAGTTCTAGCGAAGAACATTGTAAATGTGGATATAAAGTGGAGAACCACATAAAACGGAGTGCCAGTTAGAAACTAGACTGCGACTCTAAACAAACGTTAATTAGTCGAGAAACACGGCAGAGTACATTAGTGTAGCCGCACCGAGAAATATCGCGCCCGGTCAAGAAGTCAGTGCTGATAGGATAGCCAGATATAGACAGTGCAGATAGGACTTGCAGAGGTGAACAGGGAACCACGGGAACCTCAGAGACTTTCAATCATTCAAGCAGATGTTAGGATCAGCTGAAATACTACACCGATACCTGCATTTCTAGGATAGGATGATTGGAGAACGTGTAACGTGAGTGGATTAGGGAATATAATCACATTGTGTGTGAAAAGGCATTATTCCATGCCAAAAGTGAAAATGTTTGTATGTAAATAGTTTTCAAGTGTTACAAAAAATTAGTGTTTAATAAATATTTTTTAGTGATAAAGTGCTAAATGAAATCATGAGTTTATTTCCTCAAGCAGAGGTTACCAGTGTTTGTAAAATATATAAAATTAAGGAAGGATCAGTGTGTATAACGTGTGTCATGATGTGTGCGATGAAGGCTTAAGCCCAAATATGTGGGTGAAAAAGTCGATTCATTGGGATCCTGGGGCAAGCAGCTCTGGAAGTCATGTAAGTAACATATTTTGATTATGTGTTGTTTCTTGGGAGAATTCGTGCAACAAAAATAAGGAGAAAGTATTCTCATCTAAAACAGGGATATGTGAAATACAGTGTGTACTGTATGATGAAATATACGGGTTTCTGAACGATAGCTTAGTTATGAAATTAACCAGATAATTGTGTTAAATAAAGACTCAGTGGAGTTGTATTCGTTTGGAATAACATTAAATGTAAATGTCAAATACTATAAAAGCAAGAATAGAAGGTTAAAACTTCATGAATGAATTAATTGTTAAATTAATATTCAGTAATAATGAAATATGGAAGGCGTTAGGATCCTTGAATTTAAAAAAATGATTGTTGAACTATATTGTTCTAGTTAAAGAAATACCAAGGATTCATTAATTGTCAGTGCAAGGCACATTATGAAGGCAAATATGTGAAGAGACGGATATTAAAAGACAGTGGAGAAATATCTTACTCGAAAGGCATCACGTAAATAATAATTATAACCAACGCTAGTATAGTGTATATATTGTTCCCAACTAGAGTTGGTACAGGATATGAACTTCCGACCTTTAAGATGAAAAGAGGTCCAGCTATGAGCTAGCAGTGAGGAAATAAAGAAATGAGTCAGGCCATGACGCAGACCATTGACAGTTTTATCTGGAGATACGTGATGCAAGCGATATGTGAATCACGGGAGCAGTCACGCTGGGATGAATCAGCCCGAGCAGATTAGCAGGGAAATCACCACTGAGTGCTTAGATCGCCACTTTTCTGACAACACTGGATTGCGAATCAACACCGCAAAATTGTGAAATAAGCCGTTTTCGCGGAAACGATGCAAAATTATAACAATAGGCCTATGGGGATCAGAATAATCCAGGAATTAAGCGAGGTTTAGAATGAATAATTTAGGCCCAGGAAAGAAGCACTTAGTCAGCAATTACGTCATTAGACGGAGCCAAGCGAAGGTAGTGGGAAGAAGATAAAAAAAACTCTTGAGGAGCCTTGTAGATTTTATTTAAATTAATTAGACGATCGATTTTCAGAAAACGAAATGGTAATGAGACGTTTGAGATATAGGGAACATAATGATGTACTTTTCAAAAACTTGCGACGTCTAGTTCAGAAGTTAGTTCCAGGAAGAAGGCAAAAGTAGTTTATTTTTGCAAGTTCCCAATAAATAGCCCAGGTTTCAACCACAGAGCATGCAGTATCCGTCAGCCAAGTGAGGCTATAGGCTGTGTCAGAAGCAGTTCGCCAGAAGCCCAGGGAGAGGCTCCACGCTGTCTCCTAAAATGCAGAAGCGCTGCATTATACTTGTCGCAGTTCAGTAAGCCCGGGGAGGCTCATCGCAAATTCCGCACAGTATACAAGTATACCGTACACAGTATTATCAAGCTGTCTGGACGGAAGTCCGTCCTCGCACTAGTAAAGACTCATCGTACTCCTGTATGGAGAAATCACAGCAAGTAACGCAGTTCGTTACCAACCGCAAAAGTGGATCGTGTTAAGACGAAATAACAATCATCAGTATCAGCGGTAATAACAAAAAGTTGTATGTGCGTGGTAAATTAAATCCGCTACGGTTGTTATAAGTGATCACTAAAGCACTTGTGCTAGATCAAAATTATTATACGCTACTCGAAAACCGTGACGAAGTAAAAATTGCGCCACGACAAATTCTGGAACAGTAATAAGCTAGAATACAGCAGTCCACATCAGTAAAGACATTACGCTGGAGATCATCGTTTCGAAATATACAGACAGGTCTCCGTGAAAGTTAAGTGAAAGACTACGGTATTGAGGGACCGATATTGGAACGAAATCCAATAATTCAAGTAAATGAACACGGGTTAGAGACCCAAGAACAAATATAGTGAACTTTAGCGAAGCTACAGTGTATCAAATAGGAACGTAGCAATAAAGTAATTCTCGTAGGAGAAGTAAAGGACAACTTGTCGCAAATAAGGACAAAATACGGTCACGAAGTAAGCGGGCCATAGGTTCGATAGACCACTACGTAAACGTAGGACAAGTAAAAATTGAAAGTCACAAATAAAATACGAAATAGAAGTCAAAATAGACTATCTAAAGGACAGAACAGAGACTAGATCTAGTGAACAATTAGGAGCCGTTCGAGTTTGCATCACGTCCAATGCAGGGTCCGGGGATCTCATCAGGGCGTGAAACACCGATAAAACGTGCCAAGATTCACTGAGAGGTGGTGAAAATGTATGCAGTGTAAATACGCTACAAGATATATGTGTTTTAGTGTTAATATAATGTTTTATAAAGTAGTATGTATGTCTACCCCTTATTATGCCCGTTTTCAACGGGGTCGGGGATGAGATGCGATGGAAGTCTTTGTGGCGATGGTTTTTACGGCCGGATGCCCTTCCTGACGCCAACCTCATGAAAGGAGTTAATGAGAGATGAAATGAATGATGGTGAATGAAACTGGGCAAGGATGTGGAAGGAAGCAGCCGTAGCCTGTCAGAAGGTACCGTCCCAGCATTTGCCTGGTGTTGAAAATGGGAAACCACGGACAACCATTTCAAGGACGGCCGACGGTGGGGCTCGAACCCACGCGTCTACCGAGTCAGCAGAGAGCTTTGCCCCATGACCTAATGCTGCGCTTTAGCCAGCGTAGCCACTACTGTCGGTAATGTTTTATAAAGTAGTGATGTGTTTAAATTTAAGTGAAGGTCGATTGGACCTAAGTGAGGTGTAGCTCACAATAGAAAGTACCATGGAAGAGTACTAATTATGTCGTTAGGTGGGTGAAATCCTTCCCAAGGATGGATCAGAAGACGGATCACGATGGTGAGTCATGATTTTTTTTATTAAAATTGCAGAGGTACGATGTACTGGCTCGATGAGATCGGTCGTAACTGGGGAGTTTAACGATCGAACTCATCGGGTAGTTGAATGCACTCATATAATTGAAATGTTGAACTAATAATAACAAATAATCGCGAGAATGACCTCGCAAAATAATTATATGAACGGGATCAGTAATGTAAAGTAATAAAAAAAACAAGAAATGAAATAATAAATAATAAATGATTTGGAGGAAGGAACCGAAAATAATAATTTAAATACCTTAAAGTTTCGCTATTGTAAAAGCAGATAATGAAACAAATGTGCATCATAATAAAATTGTTAAATTTAAATAATGAATAATGAAATATATAAAATAGTTTGATCTTATAATTAAATGGCAAATAAGACAAAAGTTGAAATGAAACAATAATTGAAAGTTCGTAGTGAAAATAATAAAAATAAATATTATCGAGTGGTTATACACTAAAAATAAAGTGATAATGAAATTTGAAATGAGGAACACGAGTAATGAACGAAACGAAATAAATTAAAATGTCTTGACGTATTGTTGTCAAATGATCAATTTTATAAATCTTTAAAAGTAATTGATGAATAAAAACACATAAAGAAATGTATTATCACAGGCTAGCGAGCCAGAATTATGAAAATTAAATGATAGACAGGCCGAGGTCTCACCGTTATAAATGAAATATTAATTTGAGATATTAAATAAACCGCGAATAACCAAGCAAGAAATCGTCGTTGCCAAAAGGGCCGAATACTAAATAAATGAGGCTAAAAGCTAGTGAATGTGCGTTAATCAGGATATAATTACTCAGGAGATGGAGAGTCTCATCGAAATGTCGTGGGTGCAAGATTCCCCTTTCTGTATTGTTGTCGTATGTAAACGTCGTATCGTATTGGGTAGGTGAAATTCCCATAAATTATAGTCATATTGAAGCGTTAAAATTAATTACATTGTAGGTCCGATCAGGCTGTGTTGAAATATTATTGTAGGCCAAAATCGTCGAATGAAATATACATGTAAGACCATAAGAGCATTGTTATAATTATTAAAGGCCATAAATCGACGAAATAACGCGTTGTAAGTGAATAGACATGTGATACCATGAGGCATTGTTATATCTAATTGTTGTAGGCAATAATCGTCGAATAAAATTTGCAAGTAAGACCGTTAGTGGCTTTGTTATAAATAGTATTGATAGAAGGCGTCATACAAATTGTTATTATATTAGGCATCCTCTCCGGAATAAGTTATAAATATCCAGTGAAAACGAAATATAAATAATGATAATAATAATAACTAAAAGCAGGAACAAATAGCTGTTTTAGAAGTGAAACGAAAGTCTTGGTAAATCATATGGTCAGAGAGATAAACAAAGTGTAAAGCGTGGTTGCTGGCCAGACGCAATAAATCAAGTAAAGTATCACAGGGGCCAGGCAGCTGTGAGCGCCGACCTACCGTAACGTGGGAGTGAGACAGAAAGTTAATGGGTTCTGCGATAAAGTGAAGGTCTGTCAAAAGACTAACAATAAAATGGCCATTATGTAAAGTTTATTAAAAGATGCAAGCTGCAATTAACTGATAAAATCAAAATGCTGGGATGGAGACATTTCTCCAGAATATAAGTTTGAAGCATATACATGAATTTTGACGGGTGTTGTCTAACACTTTTATTGCAAGTAAAAGGATTCCTTCTTCAAAAGAATGAAAGAACGGGCTGTGGAAAATACATTTTTAAGATGAATAAAGATCCCACAAACATAAATAAAACAGTGCATGGTACGCTGCAAAAGAAAGATCATCTAATGCATGAGAATGAAACTGGTAGAACAAGGGTTCGATTCACAGACATGGAATGTTCTTGTACAGTATTTTAATTATGTAAAATCTTAGGCTTTGTGGAGAGTTACTTGTAAGGTCCAAAGGACTAAATGAATGATAGATAAATGAATATTATGTAACGTTAAAGAAACCCAGAAGGGTAAAGATTTTGAAATGATTATAAATATCCAAAGCCTTGAAAAGTTGTATGACTTGAATGTGAACCCTTATTGATCTTCGATAAATAAGTATTCATATTTATTATTATTATTACTACGGCCGAGGCAGCACTTAAGGAAGTCGACTTGGATATAAGGGAGGCCAGCATTTCGTAATGATTGCAACAGGAGGTGAGCTGGTAGCTATTCCT
Organism: Meconema thalassinum; assembly: GCA_946902985.2. Taxonomy (NCBI): domain Eukaryota; kingdom Metazoa; phylum Arthropoda; class Insecta; order Orthoptera; family Tettigoniidae; genus Meconema; species Meconema thalassinum. The sequence goes on from OX336388.2 coordinate 2,079,314,336, forward strand.
GGGGGACGGCCAGAATTAGTCGAGTTCAAGGCCAAATTGTGCAACTACTGTACCAGAATTGGAGACATAAAGGAAGAATCACGAGGTACTCGCAACGAACATACGATTGAATCAGCCAATCGCAAGAGACCAAGCCATGACCACGAGGTGGACAGCGTCAGTAGTAAAAAGCCCGCGGAAGTGTGTATCTGAAGAACCGCCGAACGGATTAATCTCCGCTCGAGTAATTTGAGACGTTTGATTTATTTGGAGAAGAATGACACTAGTCCCATCTTTGTGAGACAAAAACTCTGGAAGTTTTTATCCGACTCCGCCCCACTCCTCCGCCCTTGTCAGTTTCTAATAAATAGTTTGGCCTGACGCCACTCGAAGTCATTATTTGTGGAGCCGTGAGGGGCTGACTTCACGCCAGTTTGAATTGTGATTTTTGACGCTCGAATTTTGCTAAGTCTTTCTTTGTGGAGCCTTCAGAGGCTGACTTCACGCCAGTTTGCATCGTGATTTTTACGCTCTAAATTAGTGAAGTTAATTTATTTAGTGAGCTCCGATTGAGCTAAAGTCGCAGCGATTGCAGTATCGAATTTTAAAAGCTATAATACATTTTGTTTTATTCTGGAATCTACTTTATTTGTGAGCTATATATTTCACGCCAGTGCGTGATAACTTGTAACATTCAGTTAAAGACGACGAGTTCAGCTCTAAGGGGGAAGTATTGTATCACCCTAATTAGCGCTCACTGGAGCCGAAGTCCACAGTTGGTGCATTCTTGGAATACACGGTACGAGAGATTAAGATTTTGAATGCTTTTGCATGTTCTTTCCTTTCTCTTTGTCAAACAACAACAGTGATCTTTTGTTCTCTCTTAGGGGTTCAGGTCGCTTATATTTTGTATGAGTCTGTTCCAGATATATATTCTATGACCCACCTAGCGTCATATAACAGCGAATCTCTGAAGCTCTTCAACTCTTCCTCGCGCAAGAGGAATTCCTTCTCCATCTGGCTACCAGATTTTACTGCCATCGCCAGCTATTATCTCCATGAGCAAGAGAACTACGTCTACTCTTTTACTCACCATGCTGCGCTAGTATCATCTGTTGTCAACTCTTTGAAGACCGGCTCAGCAAGAGATCAATTTTTTGTTTTAAAGTTGGCAATGCTTATATGTTCTCCTTTTGTCTCCTACCCCCCACTCTTTTCCCCTTCCTTGGTCTCTCCGTGCTCCGTTGAGCAGGTCTCACTTCTCAGTCGGCAGTTGACTCGATCAGTTAAAGCTCCACTCGAGCTAGCCTCCTCAAACCAAGAGGCATACTCTCTTCTACGCCATGTTGGCAAAGTAGTACGGAACTTCGCCTTCAACATGAAATCAAGATAAGTACCATTTTAAAGGTTTTAAGCTCATCTTCATCAATTTTATCTACATGTTTTTTTTGTTTGATTATTTTATAGACAGCGTGAGATTACTTGTGGGGCGGCAATCATTCTTCGCGGGATTTGCCATGTTGAGCTTTTGCTTGTATAAGCCAACCTTACTAAAAAAGAGCTTTTCTTAAGCTATTCAAATGAGAAATCCTCTCGCTACGTGGGATATTATCTAATACCCGCTGTCTATAATTATAAAGCTAGTTCCTCCGTTGGATTTTCTCAACCCCATTTTCTGCTAAGGTCGTTCTGGAACCTTCGAGATCTTGTACTCTATCTGCGAGTCTTGCCGTCAAGTATTGTTCACGCACTTGTGAAAATACTAGTAAAAATGAGGAATCTTCCTTAAATTACTGCAATAGCGAACTTTCTTCCCCCGTTGGAACATTCTATGGCGCATTTAATTGTAAATCACAACTTTTTCAAGAAATAGACTCTCACCTATATAGTGCAATCAGTTATTTCCATAATTGCAATAACTTTCTTTCTCATAAACTTCAGTGTTTCTATAGTGAACTTTGCATCCATCTTTATAGACTACAGTGATAATCAGTGCTTGCTCCACGTTTCTACCGCGTCGCGATCGTCCGGTTATATTAAATACGGCCATGAACATAGATCCTATATCCCAATGATCTTTCCTCAACCTTCTACTAACCACCAACATTAATTCTGTATAAATATAAGAAGTTGTTGGAACTTCTATCTTATTTTTCATGTTTTTATTATTGTTATATTCGAAGTTGTCACTTTTTCTAGAACATTCTCTCAAGAATTTCTTAAGGTACACTCTTTGTACCCCAATTCACGTTCAAACTTTAATTACTTCATTGTTTATTTGTTTAAATCTTACAAAGATTTTAGAAACATGTAAGGTTTGAAACCTTGTAAATTGTCAATTGCCTGGAGCAAACATTTAATGTTGAGAGGTCTGCAACCCCATTTGTTAAAAAGTTCAAATGAACTATGTTTGTCCAAATTATATTACACGCTTGTTAATTTCCTCAAACTTCTTTAAATTGTTAAATAAATTAAATATTTGTTTTTGGATTCATCATTTCTCTGATACTACAGTTAGGCAGGATCCTGGCTTTCCTAGCTCTTCCTAGGTTTATGCCCTCGTTCATACTCAATAAAGCTTTTACTATCTGTCTGGCCAGACCATCACCCTTCCCTATAGTAGTTTTATATATGCTTGAGAGGGATTATACGAAAGCCACTCTGTTGCAAACCGCCCAAGTTCTATCTGTGTTTCTCGTCAGCTTAGACCAAGTCCTTACTCATTTTAGGTATCCGAAAGCGAATTTTCGGTGGCAACCACCTTTAAGTGTGTTTAAAGCTAGACTTATTAATTTTGTGGGACTCTCCTCCTATTTTTCTATCCTTCTTTTCCAATCCCAAATCTACTTCCTTCTCTTAATCATCTTCCCTTGGTGGGTGGGTTATTCCTCAGTCAATAAACTACCCAACAGTACAGGACGGAAATACCGAACGAGATAGCGACTGCTAGTGCAGCCAGGATTTTGAACTTGTTAACGAGCCAGTGGCGCGGACTCGAGATGTATATTTTATGTACAAATTACAGTGTATTTTATATGTGTTTTTATGTTGCGTGTATGCGAGATAATTAGGGCCAGTCTTCGCTATTAATCGCATTAGGACAATTGTGGGTGAATTGAGTAGCCTGCAAGCGATTATAGATAGGTAAAATAATTAACATTGAACTTTTCTGCCAAGGAGTCGATACCAAGATGATCAGCACGTGGTTTGAAGTTGGGATGAGCTTCAACAAATCAACGCAGACGACTACTATGGAGTGCTAACTTGTCCATAGGGCGATGGGTTGAGGAGGATGTCCTTAGTTCTACAAGCAGAAGCGGTGATGTACTAAAATTGGATTATTTCAATTATGTAGTTAGATTTGGCCGGGGAACTTTGTAATAGTCATGTTTTCTTTTCTTGTTGTTTTAGAGTTTTTCTTGCACCGACACTATACTGTTTAAATGTCCGTTGGCGCGTGGCCAAAGTGTTTGTTTGATATTTTGTTTTTCCTTGAGTCATACGTAATGTACGCGGCGTGCGTGCGTGATTTTTATCCTTGCAAATGCGGAACCAGTTACATTCGATAAATGGTGCTTTATTAACGTTAATATTTGAAATAGGAATGGGAGGAAATTATTGTAAGATATTTTGCTGAACAGGTTATTATTCATATTAGGGTTGCCAAGTGCACCAACTTAAAAGTAATTTGTAGAACACCTTCGTTCTAATTTTTATAGATTTTTCTTGAGTCCTTTTCAGGTGACTAGTCACGGCATAGAACGGTGGCGCCAGCATGTGTATTTTATTTGTGTCTTTTTATTTCAGGGTCTGTCAAAACCCATACGTGTGATTCTGTGTGTGTTAATGTGTCTTGTGTGTGTTGATTCTACGTGAGGAGGGGGTAGTTGTCCTACCGCTCTCATATTTTTGCTGCTGTTGTATTTTTGATGGAAAGACAGGGTGCTCTTGGGAGACTGCTGATTCTTGTCCATATGTTTTTCTGACACACACATGTATTATTGTGCTTTGGGGCACACTTCTTCGAGATTCGACCCCATGTTCTGGGAGGTCGAGGTATTAGACACGTGGGTTGACAGACATGCAGAATTCCACAAACCGCCCGTTTTGCCTGTGACTTATTTTTGATAGGCAGTCCTGTTTGTCCGACTGGCCCCTGTAAGCTTTCATGTAGCAAACCTGTTCATTGTGATGGTTAATTTTTAAGCCATAATTAATTGGGGAGTTCGCCATGTGTGTAACGGCTTGTTGTACGTTGTATGGGTAAAATATTGTGATTAACGTAAATGTTGGCTGTTTGCCTATTGCTTTGTTTATGACCCGATTCATGTAAATTTTGTGTGTCACACCCGTGTGGTGTAGTGGTAGAGTACTTGTAAATTTTGACAGCGGTCATTTGTGTATTTTTCTATTGGTCACGTGTTAATGTACTTGTGTTGATTTGTGTGAGAAGTCCTAAGTTTTTAGGCAGTAAATGTTGCTACGGAAATTTGATTCCAATTTCACGCGGAAATTTTGTGTTTGTTTATAGTAGATTTAGGAAGTGTCGGTTTAATTTTAAGTATTGTAGTTGTGTTCCCCCGTGTCGGTCTAGCTCTAAGAAATGTGGATTCGTTGTCTGAAGGATTATTCTGGATGATAACGAATCACGCATTCAAAGTACACATCGTGATGCATGTAGAACGGCATACACGCATATATGGTCACTTTTGTATTTTATCTTAGGGACACTTGGTCCAGGTAATTAATCTCTCCAGAGATATCGCCTAGTTTTTGGCATTTTTATTAAGCGGGAGTAAGTTGGGTGTTTTTGTTGTTATTTGTTTATGTGTAAATATGGTGATTTGTTATTAAATTCAGTTGTTTTAACCCTGGCTTCACTCTTTCCTGCATGTTATTTTTTTATATGTTACCCTGCAAGTTAATGAAGCGCCTTGACAGCAACTTACGAATATGAACCGTTACACCCCCCGAAACTGAGTCTCATATGCTTCTTTGCAAGGGTTCAAATGATAGGAGCGCTTGACGCCTTAGTAAAATATATTACAAGTAATTATAATTAGATTTAAGCAAGACAAAGTGATTACAAAGTGGTTATGAAGTTCGTAAAATAATGAAATGACATTATAGTGATCTTGATAAAATTTTGCAAAGTGATTTTTTTAATGACACTTGAAGAGACTATGCCAAGTGATTAATTTTTGATATTTCGAGTAACACTTGAAGAGACTAAGCCAAGTGATTGATTTTCCTACATGTTTTTGAGTGAAAATATTTTTCTTGTATGAATTAAATTTTGTAATATTTAAAATGTTGTGTTTTTCCTTAATATCCTTGTGAACCTTGAGTATTACATATCAGATGTTTAATCAGCGGTGGAGGGAACGTACCATACCCCGAAACCGCAAGAGGAAAAGCCGAGTGCTGATTAATCATAATCCGTGTATACGGGCACAATATATAATATTCGCGCTAGTATTGCTGTGATCTTATGCCAGGACGAAATTAATTGTGGGATATAGTTGCGCGCGGTAATGAAGAAATGTGTGTATTTGCTAGATGCAAATTTGGAAAGGGTGCTGAATTCATATTGTGTTACGCGCAGGAGACTGTGCTGAATGCCGCCCGGAAGTCGCTAATTAAGGAGGATTGGCATTAAGTGCCCTCGCTCCGTCATAAGGGTCCTAAGTCCTCCCAAAATGGAATTGCCTTGGAGGCCGGCCAGATATGAACGTAGGTTCAGTTACTTCGAAAGCCCCTTTATTTATGGTTGTATTAATCTCATACCCGCCAACGTGGATGCTTCACAATTAGTGTTCTTACCTGAGCCAATATGAGCGGATGATATAGCCGCATAATTTAGTAAAAGAAACTATTGTGTTGCTTTTCGAGCCTTCTAAGTGGAGAGACCACACGGCTCCCCTCATAAATAAACTTGAGTGCCATGACAAGAGAGAAGGGTCGCTTCTAATGATTGTGGTAGGTCAGGAATAGTCCCATGTGTTCATGCGGTCTGCAAAGGTGTATAAACCTTTGAGATGATCCGGTAAATAGCACCGAGATCCATTTATATTAACTATTCTTGCTAAGGATCGTTCAGGATCGTACCAATAATGATATAATCGGTATGGAAATTATAGTAAAAATCCCTTTTGTTTGATAAACAACATAAATATTATTCCCGAGTTATGAAAATCTTAAGACAACCTGGGGGGTTTGTCTTAATTTGATATAGTCAGTAGTTTCCAAAACTCCAGGGGTGCACGAATTCTTTCCGGGCAATACAAGGATAGTAGAATTGTAGAGAGAGAGATGGAAACTTAAACTCATGTGCACCAAATGAAATGGTAATTGTTATTATCATTATAAATAATTAGCACAGTAAAGTAATACTCTAATATGGGAGTCAAGAGTGTTTTGACAATGTATAATTGGTAAATGTAAACACCGAGCCATGAGAAGCTCGTAAGTTCAGTTTAAGGGAAATGCTATATGGAAGTGAATGTCATTTTAAATCTTGTCAGGTTCGATGGAACCTTAACTATTGAATTGTAATGGTAATTTCTAATAATTCCTTGCTCATTTAGGCGCAAGTGTGAAATATAACCTTGTAAATGTTTATGTTTTGTAGCGCTTAATTTGAATTAAATTAAATAGCTTTTATATTTTGATTTTGATGTTCATTCTAAGAGTTTTAGGCTCTGATCCAAGATACGTGAATCATTGACTGGGAGAATGTACCATGCCCGAAAAACCGATGAGCTAGCGGACAATGATCGCATATTTATTGCTTGCAAGTGTATATATGACTGATTCTATAGGGACAATAACCCCAGAATCAGTTGCTATAGTCTACAACTCCAGAAATCATCAGCGGTAAGTACAAGAATTTACATCACCATCCAAGGTTCTACAGTGTGTCGTAACTTCATAGGTTATATGTTGTGCCAGTGTAAATAAGATTGGGAATGTTAGGGTATTCTGTACAAGACAAAGAATTTGCCTGTACCAATCAGTCTCAGAATATATACAGTATAGTCTATGTTTATACCAGATCTACAATTTAATTATTTCATCAAGTTCAGTAAGGCTGTATGTTGAATCCCCACCACCCCCGAACCATTTATTAATATAGACAGAGTTATTAGATGTTATATTGATTTATTGAAGTCCATAGGGACTATGTCAGCCCAGAGCGTGCTGAAAGGTTACAATTGGCACTCAAGCGTGGGACGTTCTGGTCCTTGTGTGTCGAAAGGTAACAATGTTAATGGATCTTTGCTTTCATTACATTTTTTCTACAAAAGTATGCATCAAATTATATTTTGATGGTAAATGACTAATTATAGTACGAGTTCGACCTACGGACCCGTCTCCCTAGGCTATTCACAAGTTCTGATATCCTAATATCCAGCGAGCTTCATCGCACTTGCCCTACCTCTCTCCCCAACCAGGAGCGAACGATGACGCTGGAAATTTTCTCCGGAGGAGAACTCCGGAGGCTTAGTGGACTCTGGACCAGACACTCTATCACCACCGTGAATAAGTTGAACTTCAAATGGTGTACATCCACTTGATATAAATGACTGGATGATGGAATAAATAATTAAAGAAATGAATGAATAAATAAATAAGAAAAGCAAGAAAGAAAGAAAGAAAGAAAGAAAGAAAGAAAGAAAGAAAGAAAGAAAGAAAGAGAGAAAGAAAGAAAGAAAAATCGTAAGACAGAACAAATAGAAAATATGGTAAGTTATATGGAGGAAGAGAAAGATTGGAGAGCTAGAGTCTACGGTTAGGCACCACATACAAGAGAAGATTGAAGTTTTATGGGCACCTCACGAGAATGAACGGGAATCGATTGACGAAGAAATCTGGAACAAAGGTTGATAAATGCAAAGGATTCCAGGAAAATCAAAGTAAAAGGGACAATAGCACTTACTGCGAGGCAGCAAAAGATTGAAGGATTTTAGGGAGCAATAAAAGGAAATGTAGAACAAACCAATTGTTTCCCTCGGCCCACAGAGGCCTATATCGAACACAAGAGTTATATATAAGTATGGATTCATCTACGTTGAGACATTTTAAAACGGCGTCTACGCACAAATATCGACGTCTCATTTGACTGCCATCTAGCTTAGAAACCGGAAATCTATGCAGATGTCAAGATCCTCGATTGCAATGGAAATTTGCAATCCAGAGATCCGAGAATTGAATTCCATTCGATCCTGAGCTATTATTTGTCTTATTTCCACACTTGCTCCAAGAAAGTACAACGTTGGCACTTTCTTTTACGTCCAGGCCACCGATCCTAAACCTAGACCTTAATAATTTCTATTACACACGCTGTTATTCAATGCAATAACATAGGTTATGAAGAAAAGAACCATACACACAAGCACCTGGAATTGATGACCAATGATGTCCCAAACAACAGCAACAACAGCAACAACAACCTATTGATGAGATTTAATTTTCTCTTGAATTCCACCCAATGGCCATAGCAGAGCATTTCAATTGAATCCCCGAAGGCTCTCCAACAAATTTTATTTCAAGTAGATCCAACTTTGGCTACCAGACGCCATTGTCACTGACACACAGCGGCGAACGTTGGAACTGATAGTACGTTTCCTCGGCCATGACGTTTCTAACCAAATAACCTACAAATTTTGGCTACACACTACTAATTGTAATGGTAGGTTCTTTTATATTTCATAAATCTATGACAAGGACCCGCTGGCTTTACTTCCCCTCCGAAGGAAGGTTTACTGAAGGATTTTAATGCTCTTAAACTACTTCGACCAGGTTCTAACCCGCGAACTTTGGCATAGCAGTTCTGCATGCTACCGAATCCACCGCCGAAGCCGTTTTAATTTTCTCTTGTAGCCACCAAAAGTGATACCAGTTGTCTTCTGCTATTCGACTCCACTCACGACTTGAAGTGTCGTTGATTTTTCTCATCCTCGATAACTAACTTATAACATTAGCCTATAGGGCGGGATTCGAGCCAGCAATCTTCTGGCCAATTGTCTGGCATATCTATCACTTATCCACGAATTGTGATCTAATGGTCTTGAAATGATCTTCGGGGCTTCGAATAATTCAACTTATCAGCAAATGCTCAGAGTGAATATGTCAAAGCCAGTCAATTGCGTGCTTTTTCATGACTGTACACATTACTTGATGTCGATGCGGGTCTCTTCACGTGGAGAAATTGAGCATATAGGCTAGTGTTCGTATCATACTGTTGCATACGAAGAATACCGTGCACTATTTTGTTAATTCATTTAGGGGGCTGGGGACATCTTGGTCATAATCCCCGTACTGTTAAATACACAAATCCCTAAATGAAACAACATTACAATAGCGCGGGTTGTAATGCAGATTCCACACATACCCTAGTAGGCTATACGGAACTGTTGACCACCATATCTCCAGCCAGTAATTACTGTAACCGCATGCTCGTTTGTTGCTAAAGGACATTGGATAGATTGAGCGAAATTTTCTCTCTGACAATGATAGGTTGGTAGACTATCTTCGATCTTCGATCTGTTGCTACCGTGTTGTTTGGCGCCATTACGATATCCAACCTCCTGTGATGTCTTATACTCCTGATAGGCGCGCGACACTGTTCGCTATTTGCTCCCGTCCTGCGTGCCATCTGTGAGTGAGTGTAATTGGGTGAAATGCCCATCTATTATCAACTGTCCCTACCACTCGTGGATGTAACAAGGTGGGTGGAATGGGTGAGCGCCTCACCCGTATTGTTGACAATTCAATTTTGCAGACTTGGAGCATATTGGACCTAAGTACTGCGTACAAAGAAAGGTGTGTGTGTGAGAGGGAGAAAGTATGCCTGAAAACCTGTGATTTTGTTGTGACTGTAAAATGATAGGCACCCCTGGTCTTGAATGAATTAGGGTACCCTCCCTGTATTTGCCGGAAGAGATTATAGAAAATCCCGACGGAAACGCACATGCAGACATCTTAGTGCCAGTCCCACCAAGCCTGGATTAACGCTAGCTAAATCGTTCCTTGTAAGCGATATGCTCAGTTAGAGCTCAGCAACTTGAAGTGAGACCCTGGCGACAGCGCTAGCTCTGTCAGCCAGTGTGACAGAGAGGAGGGCAAGCTTGAGCGAGAGAGTGGACTGTCATCGCTTGTCAACACATCTATTGGCTCCCGGCCAGCGATGGACTACACCCCTCTGTACAGATATTGGTCTTGCTTGAGTTGGTCAGAGCGGGCAGGGGGGAAGTACTTTTAGTTCGCATTTTTTCCGGGGTTTCAGTTCGAGTTGCTGAGCTCTATCAGCCGATCGGTGGTGTGCCGCCCAGAGTATATTGATCGACGAAATCTCACATCTGAAGACATCCGTTATCTTGCACCAACATGTCAGCAGACTGGTGGCACACGTTCAGACACTCGAGTCCTCTAGTTGAAGTAACGTCAGGTAATGAATGAGCTTCCTTTGTGATGGCATGGTCCCTCTGCCTGTCTGATCAAAGATACCCTGTGATAGTACAGTATTTGTGGGGAAATGATGTTCAGCGACAAAAATGCAATCTTAGATCCTCGGCTTAACGGAAATATCAATGCCAGACGCCGGGAAATACCCGATTACAGTAGACTAAATTAAGAACGAAGAGGCCAGGAACACTCTTAGGGTGGAAATGGGCATGGGATCGGGAGTAGCCGCGGTCTACTAGAAGGTACCGACCCGACATTAGCCTGGTGATGAAAATTAACAAGTAGTTCCGTGAAGAACTATACAGCCTATTTTCATATATCCTACTTATGTTAATTGCCACTATCAACATACAAAATTTCAGTTTGATTGCTGTAATAGATTCGTAGATATTGAGAACTGACTAAGTATTTCGGATGGTCGCCATTTTGGATTTTATATATGTAGGTCCTAGAGTTATGTACTGTTACATGAAGCTTATTGTGTACGTGTAGCATTCAAACTTCATTCGCATGATTAGAACACAATAAGTAACAACGAGATTTTAAAATTTCGCACACCTGGCATCTTGTGGCCATGGAAACAATTGAAATAAATTAGATGCCAGTGGATTAACATTCGTATGAGGATTTACTGTAACAAGTTTCACTGCACTCGGATGGTTAAATTGCGAGAAATGTCCATGTGAATATTTATACTTTGCGTCACCGCCATGTTGTATTTGTGATCACCAGGTTATTTAAAGTCCTATAGGTGAACTTAAGTTCTTAGCCCCTATGAACATAAAAATCAGTTTGATGGCCATAATAGATTCGTAGATATTCAGAGCCGTCTAAATAATTCGGATGGTCGCCATGATGGACTGTTAAATGTATAGGCCATAGATTCATGTACCATTAAAGGTAAATTATAGCGTAGGTTCATTATTCAAACTTTCACTTCTATCGCATGATTACGGCACAAGAAATAAAAAACTTAATTTTAAAATTCGCACAGCCGCCATAAGGACGTTATGTAAACAATTGAACTAAATTAGATACCAGTGCATTAAATGTGTAAAAACATTTCCTGTACCAGATTTCATTGCGTTTGGAACATTAAATCGCGAGAAAAGTCTATTTAAATCTTCCAACTTCGATTGGCCGCCATGTTCGTTTTGTAGTTAACCGGTTTTTGAAAGTCTTATAAATTAACATTCAGTAGTGCCCTTTATCTCCGTACAAAATTTCAGGGTGATACCGCTAATAGTTTCAGAGATATAGAATGCCGGTGAAATATTTCGCACATCCGCCATCATGTGGTTCTGTAAGCAAATGAACGAAGTTAGTTGTTGGTGCATTACAATGTGTATAAACATATACTGTACCAAGTTTTATTGCGTTTGGTTGGTTAAATCGCGAGAAACTTCTATTTAAAAGTCGCAAATTCACGTGGCCGCCATGTTGGTTTTGTAGTTACCAGTTTTTCAAAAGTCACATAGTCGAACTTCTAGTAGTTCCCTTTATCACCGAATAAATTCCAGGGTGATATCGGGAATAGTTTCGGAGATATTGAATGCTGGTGAAATATTTCGCACAGCCGCCATGTTGGATTGGTGAGACGTAACAAAATTTGAAGGGCACGGTCGGGGTCGTCCGGAATAGTGTTAAGAACTTACCGAGTTTCATTGAATTCGCTTCAGCCGTTTAAAGGTTATTAGGGGACACACACACACCTCACACACACACGCGCACACACACACACACACACGGACAAAAGGTGATCTCATAAGCCTATTTAAAAAAATTGAAAATAGGCTAAAAGCAACGTAAATACATTTCAAAGATTGCCGAGAAAGGACCGATTTTACGGCTGGATGCCCTTCCTGTGGTCAGCCTCATCAGAGGAGTTAAAGATATAGGCCTAGTCTATGAAATAAATGAAGATGAATGGAACTGAACAAGGAATTGAAGAAACGGCGATGGTCTATTGGTAGGTGCCGTCGGAGTTGGAAATGGAAAGTAATGAAAAAAAGAAATTCAAAGACGGACGTGGGTGGGGATCGAACCCACTCGTTTTCTGAGCACGGAGATAGCCTGACCCCATGGGCTGCGTCTTAGCATGCTTAGCTACCCAGGTCAGTTTGCAAATAATAATTATAATTAATTAATTAATTAATTATTGTGTCGCCTTCGTAGCGTAGCGGTCAGCATGGTTGGCTGCCGCCTTGGAGGTCCTGGGTTCGATTCCCGGCTCTGCCACGAAATTTGAAAAGTGGTATGAGGACTGGAACGGGGTCTACTCAGCCTCGGTTGACCCAAATGAGTGGATGGGGTTCGATTCCCACCTCAGCCATTCTCGCTTCCTTGCCTATACATCCTAATCTCCCCCTTCCTTCCCATCCCTCATGTGGCCCCTGTTCCCTTTGCTGGTAAGGCCACCTGGGCGAGGTGCTGATCACACTTCCTCAGTTGTATCCACTCCGTACAGATGTTCCCAGCTCTAGGACACTGCCCGTAGAGGAAGCAGTGGTGAGTTCCCTCGCTGAGTCCGTGGGAAACACCAACTTGGAGGGTAAAATCGATCTGAAAAAATGTTTTAAATGAACTGTTTGAGAGATCGCTCCTATTGGTTCCCTAGACAGGCTAACAAATAACTTTCGCTCTCCAACTGCAGGCAAATTACTGCACCAATGTGACCGCTGCAGTACTCTTAAGACGAGTGGAGGAAGAAGTATGGTTGGACTTGTGTAGCCTACGTGCCGTGACGATGATGTCCGCTTATCATCGCCAAAAGGAACGCTTGCCGACGATAATATACAATTAATCGATCACATATTTCTTAGATTTTAGCAACACCTTACATCTGCAGACCCAAGATATTTATTTAATATTAGACTGAGAGAGTCCTTGTTTACAACCATAACGGAAATGAATGGCTTCTTTCCTTCCTAACAGTCTGTTTGAAAAGTATCGGAAGTTTCAAAAGAAGGGGTCTTACAACATCGCACGAATAAGAATAATTTTACCGAAGTCAGTGTGGTACTCACCTAGCGGGTAACCGTGAGTTAAATGAGATCCGATGGACGTTCATGACAAAAATCGCTGCTCCGTGTATTAGTTGAGCAGACGGTTCAAATAAATATGATATATGGAAATAATTAACATAATAGAGCAGTATTTATAAGCGTACAGGGAGTGGGAAATTTGATTGATTCAAATTGATTCAAATGGTACAAAGCACTTGCCTCTCGCTCTCCACATGTTTCCTTCCACAGCCGCGTCGTGTATTAGAGAAGCAGAAGTTAGTCGTAGGTAAGGCAATTCATTTCTCACGAGAGGCAAACTAGAAAAATATAGATCGTAAGATTTCGGAATGAAACCCGTCTCTAGAACTCCTGGCTCTTCATAGGAATACAGTGAAAATACATTTGCCCTGATAGCAAAGTATTAATTAGAGATCCGTGTTGATAGAAGAATTGGCTATAAGATGTTAAAGAATACCTACTGTACGTTGAGAAGACGTCATCGTAGGTCGCAACATGCATCATCAATATTACTTAAATTAGATATCTTTCAAAAAGTAATGGTTGGCGTATTCCTTAACATTTTATAATCCTTCATGGAATTCAAATTTTCACCGTGATTTCCTTCTAGAAGACAGGCAAATCGTTGTCTAAATGTAGCCTATAACAAATAAATGTGAGAAATAAACGTAATAGTATATTCGTTTGACAACTTGCCTCCTGGCCTTAAAACATAGCCTACTTCGTAGTCCACAATGACACACTCTGTAGCCTACATAGGTTAGAAGGGTTCTCAGAATTCTGACCTACGCTCCATAGTAGTCTACAACAGAGTTGCGATTAATCGATGTGATTTGGAGTAAAAATAAACTACCGTAATTATAAAGCAAATAATTAGTTTGATAATTATTACTTATTCATTAATGAAATTGTGTCAAGAGCGTGTATGCACGTAGCCTACGTAGGCTATATGAAAAGTTTGTTGTTGCTATTTTATCAATTTAAGGGGTTGGATTTCGTGATCATTTATTAGCTCCATTTACTTGTGTGTGTGCATAGCCTTTATCTAGAGAGAGAGACTACTGCCTCGATAGCACTTGGAAAAGTGTACCAGACAGTGGCGTAACTACGGGAGAACATAAGGGGGAGCCAAATAATAACAATTCGTAATTCGATGGAATGTTCATTGTGAATAAAATCAATATTCGGATTGATGACAAACTACAGTAAGTTTACTCCAAGGTATTTCTCTTGACTCGTGTAAAACATTTAGTGTTACGTAAACTTAACACTGGTTTAAGTAAAACTTAAAGTGACATTTTCGGGGGCGTGGTGACGCAGCGGTCAACTGTTGGCCTCTCACCTAGGTGACCGGGTTCGAATCCCGGTCAATGCATATGAGATTTTTGATGTGAAATGCAATGTCCTGTGGTTTGGATTCCACGTAAAAAGGAGGACCCGTGGCTCATAATCGTACGATTAACGGCCACGTAGAACTACAAGCTTCCTTCTTTTTTGTACATTTTCGAGTATTTTGCACATTGATTCTTCAATATCTTGAATATGTCGAGTGAAATATTGTAACCTTCCCAGTTTGCAAGGGAATCGAACCCTACTTTCGGGAGGTGAAATTTTATTAATCATGTGTAGCCTATATTTTTATTTGATGCTTTTTCATGTCTTAGAATTATTTATTAGAGTTTATATGATGACGCAATTGATTTCTAATTAATTTGTTTAGAGTGTATGTATTGTAATTTAGCAGGATCCGAGTCTAGGAAAATGGAAATATTTTAACTTTGGAAGGATGTAAAGTTTTTAAGCTGGATTTGTGTTCTTGACGAGGAAATTAAGTTGTTGTTGAGCCAGGGTTTAACCCGAGCGCCGAGTGGATTATGAGTCACAGGAGTGAGACTTGACATCACTGTGCCAGCGAGGGCTGTCTGCAGGTTCCATATTTGGTTATACTTTGAGTCGGGTATTGTGATTAGTTGGATCCCGTGGGTGAACACATGTAGAACGATGTTTTGGTGGGGGAGATTGACGGTTACTTAGGGTTCATTGGAGCAGAGTGGCCTGACTTGATTTTCAGATCCCGTGAGGATCGGGACTTGATTATTGGATCCCGTGAGGATCGGACTCAAATTTCAGACTCCGTGGGAGAAGGTCTTAATTCGTGGACTCCAGAGGGACTGGGACTCGTCTGTAGGTTGTGTTTTGTTGGTCGAGGAGGAAGTCTTACAGAGTAACACCAATTGTGTTCAGGATACAATAACTGAGTTGCTGGCTATAAGTTCTTTAGGGAATGATGAGCCTAGTTTTAAGTATATCGCCAAGGTTAGTGTACTTATCTCGAACTGCACATACTATTGTGATCTAATATCTGTACATCTGTATTCCGAGACTATTGCGGCAAATTATTATTCAACGAATGCTATTCAAATATGCTAGGCATTATTAAATTTAGCAGCGAACTAATTGCCACGGTCCAACACACGGATTCAAAGCATTTATATAGTATCAGATCCACGACGCAATTTGAATCGTTGGATGCTGGTCATGAAAGTAATATATCCAATATTCATAATAGCAAAACTAGCGTGTGAAAGAAGTAGAAATGGTGCGGCAAGTATTTAGGACTGATTCTTTGGGAGCAAACTTACCCCAGAATTAGCAGAGTAAGGTCGCCACTGCTGAAGCCAACATCTGTAAGTACCTGCCAATATTATTCCCGAGAGTCATCTATATTATGTCATATGTGTATCTGTGTAACTACGATAGGGAGTGTAATTAATTGGTACGATGAGTATCCTGCGAGTGTTTGGTCTATGTCTGGTATGATAATACACGATCGTTTTTACCAGAATTTCAAGTGCTTTTATTTATCAGGTTACCAGTGTAGTTAGGTGCGCATGCTTATTGCTGTTGATTATATCGTACAGGTGTTTAACCCCCACGCACCCCGTATATATATAAGTATTGAGAGGCGGGTAAGTTACAATATGCAAAATCTGTAGTTTCTAATACCACCTGATACCTTCCTTGAAACTCAGGTTTAATGCCTTAAGGTGGATTGTTAAGTTTGTTAAGAAAAGCTAGATCCCTTAAAAATTCTAGGCTTTGAATTTCTTCTTCTAGTTCTGTGGTATCGGATGAAACGAACTTATTAAGGAATTCGGGAATGTCCTTACTGTACCTGAGGGCATTATGCTGACTGGTGGCGAACCCGATACACTGGGAAAAAGAGAGTAGTCAGGGACTGCCGAAGAGGAATGAACCCAGGATCTTTAAGAGAGTTTAGTTGAGACAAACCCCTAGGAACATGGCATATGAAATTACTAAGGTAATGTGAGAGTAATTCTGATGTTATAATTGGAGATAAGATATTGCTGAAATGCACACGATTTCCTAGGCTGAGCACAAGGATTTGGAGTCTGTGACAGGAAAACAAATTGCTCCAGTTCAAGAGGCGTGTCATTTTGGCGACACTTCAGTCACTCGGTACTTTTTACAGCGTCTCGGGAGGGTGAGAGTGCCAGATGTGGACCAGAAACTCCCCCAGTACACAAAGGAATTGAGCATTGGTGGGAGAGTTACACCTCTGTGAATGGAATTCCAGAAGGCTAATTTTCGAGCCATCAAGCATCCCAATCGAAGCTGGAACAAGGAATTGGGTGGATGCACTCCTTTAAGGGGGTTGGCGGATGTCGAGCGGGCATTCACCGCAGAGATAGCGTTATGACGCCGTGGAGGAATTAATTATTTATAATTAATTGGCTGATCGGATCACGTGCACGCGAGCAGTTTTGGAACCTGCATAACAAGACGAACCAGGAAAACGCTTTTCCAGGCCGGTAAAAGGATTGTGAAGAAAACTGAAGCTCCTACGAATTAATGGAATTAGTTTTTGCCCTAAATCCCTTAGAAGCTCGGAAGAAGAGTGGAGCGTGGTCAGTTGAACCATATCGCAGTGCAGAGCGCACGTCTCTCAGGACCATGAAAGACGCCACGCACTAAGACTTAAGCTTTTTATAAGAGTCATTGTATTGTGCCCATTTAGACCGGAGTCCGCACGACCACATATGCATTTTACCAATAATCAGTCAGCACGAGAGTCAAAATATCCCGGAGCGCCAGATGGGTTAAAGCAAATCGCAAAAACGACATCAAATGAAAAAAATGCTTTACTGAATTTTGGCTCAATGCAACAATAAGGATAGAAGGAGATTCAATTGGTTATAACACATCAAGTAAAATTATCTCAGTTTATTTTGAATTTAAAATTGACTGCAAAGATGCTCAAAGCAGCATCACTCACGAGTGGCGACCCACACTCCTATTTACACAATATACAGAAATTTTCCAAACACATTTGACAATTATTTTTTTGGAAACACAAGTCTGATTAATAGTCCTGTAGACTGTGTTCCAAAATTATTTATGATTAAATCCAGTTCAAATTTAATTGTCTCTACTGGAAATATCGTAGTTCACTGTTTGAATTTTTACATAATATTAACACTCGTAGAATAAATGTTCATAGAATTTTAACTTTCACTTATTTTTCCAGTTTCAAAAATATATTGTCGAAAAATATTATTATCATTGAATCAACACAAATTATTTACACATATTAATAACATCTGAAAAGTATTTGACCTTGAGCATAGCATCGAAGAACTGTGCGAAGCACAACAAAAATTAATTGTTCTTCTGACATTAAACATTTGAGAAGTGACTCGATTATGAACTTCAAGTTCCTAACAAAATATATGATTTCTGAATCATCAACTTGATCAATAAATGGTTGAACCATTCAACTATTTGATTTTCCACTTGGAATCATTATTATAAAAAATATTTATATTCATGGCCATTTTTAGTAATTTTCACAACTTGCAGTTCTTCGACAGAATGCGGAAATAAGAATTGTAGCTTCATAAGAAATTCATTTAGTTCATGGCACTAGGATTGAAAATATCCTTCAAATTATTCGTGGTTAAAGAATTATTTTTAAATTGGCAGTGGCCCATTCTATTATTTGTGTAAG
The DNA here is from genome assembly GCA_946902985.2 of Meconema thalassinum. NCBI lineage: Eukaryota > Metazoa > Arthropoda > Insecta > Orthoptera > Tettigoniidae > Meconema > Meconema thalassinum. Next base: position 2,079,332,834 of record OX336388.2, read on the forward strand.
AACACAATATTACAACAACAACGGCAAAGGTCTTCCTCTGAAGAAGAATAAACTACTATCATGACAAATCCGGGTTCTAGCAAAATCAAAGTCTAAATGGAATTCGTAAAGAAGGTTGAAATAAGAACTGATGGTTTTTAAGAAATAACCTTCGGGTCATTAGCCATCGAACCTGCTATTTGATTGAAGCTCGAAATAACCTCCTCATTCCTGCGACTTAAACATGCGCACCTGGGAATGGCATTTCAACTACTCCACTCATATAAATTTTCTTCCCAAAATTTATACAATAAATCAAGCCTCTGCTTGTTATCAACACTGGAAGATTAATAAACTTACAAGTTTATTTTATTTTACCATTCAGTTCAACCCGTGAATTTACCATACTTATGAAAATCTTTATTTCACTTTCGAGTGTATATACGTCATGATTTTATATAAATACAAAAATATCCTATTTGATACAAATATCATTTGCTTCCCGTTTCATGCCTCTCCGTGTTATCTGTAAAATATACTTTGCTCATTGCAAATATCAACTGTTCAACCAGAACTGACATGTTGGTTGAATGCGGGCTTGCGCTAACCACTCTCCTTCGGAAAATCTCCTGTTCCAAACTAGAAATGATTAAACTACTTCATAGGCTCTTTCTCAATACATATGATTATTAGAAAATATAATATCCAAGAATTATTTAGAAAAGTTATAAAAATTATTATTATTATTATTAGTGGATTATTATTATTATTATTTGTTATATTATTTTAAATATGTTTAACTATCATCTCATTATGTGAGAATCCACATGTTCGAACCTTCGAATATGGAAAAAATATCCATTCCTCAACAAAAATAATTATTAACTTTTACAGTTACATCGGCTGATTACCGTGATTTCCCAAAAATATGAAATATTCAAATAAATGCTCGAAATGCTCGGTCATCGATCCTAAACTGTTCTGAGTGCTGAAAATACTCAGAATAACTCTAATATGTCTTGCGTAAATCATTGCAAGATTTAAATACGAAGAAAAATAAATAAATGTGTTGGTCATCTGCAGAAAAATAGTTTGTTCCAATTAGCTAGGCATAATATAATTCAAATGTGGCTTACATTTCTTGATGGTCTTGAAGCGTAGCGAACCTGGTCTGTACCAGATCTATCCATAGACATGCCCTATCGGACAAGCATGTATAATCCTTGTATCGGCCGCCATTATATACCCACAATCCGTCTAGTCAGACATAGTGGTAGTATCTCTTGACGTTTGAATTAACTGTTGTTCCATTTTAATATGGGCTTCTATCAAAGCCATAACAGTTTGTTTAAATGGGGTCAGATCTAAGTGATCTATTCTTAGATATGTCAGTTGTAACATAACTCACGGTAATCTTATCAATACAAGAAGACACTGACAGTCTAACCAATCAACGGCTGTTCTGAAGATCGTTCCCTGGGCATGGCTTCTCGCCATCTACCATGCGCTAAGCAACCTGTAATTTCCCTTGCGTAGACTAATGAACACCACCGTGATAGACTGGTCTTCAGTGTACTGATAGATCGAAGTGGTTAACAAGTTACCAATATGAAAACTGACTGAAATGGACTTAAACATCCAAGTATTAGGTTATTACTGGACTGTGACAAAGTACTAATTCTAGACAAAGTCTAGCATATGTCCATGTAGAAACATAACTATTTCCACTAATGTCTGTAGAAAAAAAAATTCAATCACCTCAGTGATTCTCCTCGCCGGAAACTTACTAAGTTCCACTTCGTAGCGCAGCACTTTTTGTGACTATCACAACTTTGAAAATTACTTCTGCGTAGATCCGGCAACCATGTGCCTTGGCTCAGCGCAGCAGCAACTTGCTCTGCAAGTGCTTGTGTTGGAATGAGCTATCGATGCCTCGGCCGGCCGGCTTTTATTCAAAACTGCCAGGGTCACGCGTCATCAGCTGAAATCTGGAAATCCTCATATCTCTGGTATCCCTGGTCCGATTTACTTGATACTAATTGCATTCTCATTCATTTGGCCGTGCCAGTAATCTGATCCATGTCTCAAGTCTCTACTCCATGGTTAACTATTTAATCAATAAATAGCCTCGACCTCTGCTATTACTCGCTACGTCACTTGACATGCAAGTATCGGTAAATTCTTTCCAATTGCTTCGAGAAGCAATGGAGCGCGATATTCAAATATCTCAACTTTCAAAAGCGGCTGTAGCCTTTCCCTTGATATCTAGGTGTCTGAATCTTGGAATACCCATTCCTAGAGTTGGGCACATCCACCCCACACCTAGCAAAAAATATCCTATCTACACATTAAATTATCTGGTTCTTGAATAATAAATCTTCAAATTCGATGCATTATAAGTTCCCACGATGTTACCAGTTCGTGTATTAGCGACTTCATAGCTTCCATTGTTGTTTACTTCCACAATGCGATAGGGTCCAGCGTAAAGGCTTGCAAACTTCGAGTACACTCGATTTTGCACGTCAGAGGGTGTAGGTCTTTTCACTAAAACAAGAGTTCCTACGCGCAAGGGTCTGCGAAAACGCTTTCCTCTCACTCTGCGCTCTCTTTTCTCAGCTTGGCTCCTCAACTTGTCTAAAGCTAGAGTTTCCCTCATCTGACCACTTGGTTCAATCTCAGGTGGAATAGAGATGATTCGATCCCATAATCTTGTTGGTTTAATTCCATGATGAAGCAACATGGGAATCTGTCCAGTACTCTCATGAATTGTAGAGTTGATGGATTCGGATGCTAAAGAGAGAACATCCATCCATTTCCAATGCTCATTTGGACAATAGAGGCGGCAAAATTTTGCTATTTCAGCCATCACGCGTTCTGCTGGATTGCTCTCAGGATGTCTGATAGAACAAAACAATTGTCTAATCCCAAGATTATTCATGACGGTTCGAAATTCTAAAGATGTAAATTGAGGTCCACGATCTGATAAAAGGGATTCCGGTTTGCCTGCTTCCGGAATCACGTTGTCTCTAATTCTCTTCGCACAATATTTTGCGTTTGCCTTCTGAATTGGGTGTAACATAGTGTATTTGCTGAAAACATCCATGGTCACCAGAATATATCGGTTACCTCTTTTAGACTTTGGGAGAGGACCATATACAGTAAATCAGTCGCGAAGATTTCGCAAGGCTTAGAAGGAATAATAGGCCTTGGTAATTCTCTCAATAATCTAGAATTATGTTTACTCCTTTGGCATAAGTCGCATTCTCGAATAGTGTTCCTGACAGTTTGTCGCATTCGCTCCCACGAAAATTTCTCTTGAATCATGTTGACCGTCTTATCTACTCCAGCATGACCTGCGATTCGATGTGCCATCCAGATAATGGGTTTTTGCATTCGTGGAGGCATCACTACTCTCAGCTTCGTATGGTCAGGATCTGCAAACTTGTAGATTAAACCATCTAACATCATAAAATCTCTGGAAATTCTTTCAGTTTCCACAAAATCATCATCATTTGGATCCATGTCTCCCTGTAGAAAACGAAAAATGTTTCTAAGACGTCGGTCTCTCCTCTGGGATAAATGCAACAATCTTAACCTTCTCAAGGTATCCTCATCCTCTTGCGTCAGGTTAACTTGAAAAACCTTAGATGTAGACTCCACTGCTCTACTCAATAAATCAGCTCCAACGTTCAACTTTCCAGGAGTGTGTTCAATAACTAGGTTGAATTGTTGAATAAAAAGTGACCATCTAGTTATCCTATCACTGGCAAAGTTTGTTCTCAAGATAAACTCCAATGCGTGGTGATCAGTCCTCACAATGACTGAATGTCCAATTAACATTTTCTTCCAAGACTCCAACGCGAATATTACAGCAAGTGCTTCTAACTCTGTGGTGTAATAATTTCTTTCTGATGGACGAAGTTTCCTGCTAATGAACGCCAGGTAATGTCTCTTGTGGTCGTCATCTTCTTGAAGAAGAATAGCTGCAATCCCTACGTTGGATGCATCAGATTCTATGATGAAATTCTTGGTAAAGTCAGGATACTCCAATTTCACGCTGTTTACCAATAACCTTTTGGCATCTTGAAATGATTGTTCACTATCTTCATCCCATTTCCATTTGTTTCCTTTCTTTAATAATTCCTGCAATGGAGCTACCGTCTTGGTGAAGTTTGGACAATGCCCTGCAAAGAATTGGCATGTCCCGAGAAAACTGCGGACATTCTTCACTCTAGTAGGTCTAGGGAAATTTGCAATTGCCTGTATCTTCGTCTCATTGGGACGGTATCCTTCTCCATCCAAAATGTGACCCAAAAATTTTATTTCCTTTCGAAAGAACTGACATTTTCGAAGGTTTACTTTAAAATTCGCTTTTCTCAAATCTGCGAATAACATCTGAAGATGTAACAAATGTTCCTCTTTAGTCTCGGATGCAATTAAGATATCATCTATACAAAGAATTGCTATCTCTTTTACTTCAGGACTCAAATTTTGTTCCAGTGCTCTGATCAAAATTGATCCAGATGTTTTGACTCCAAATGGTAGACGGCGGAATACATATGTCTGCTGGTCAAACATAAATCCTGTAAACTTCTTAGAATCTTCACTAAGCCTAATGTGATGGTAGGACGAAGTGAGATCAATATTAGAGAACCAGACCTTGCCTTGGAATTTCCTTAACAGTTCCCTAATGATTGGTGGTCTGTCATACTCTGGCAGTAATCTTGAATTCAAATTTCGCGCGTCTAAACATAGTCTCAGACTTCCATCTTGCTTAGACACTACTGCTAATGGATTGACATAAGATGTAGTGTACTTTTCAATCACATTGTTGCTTTCCATCTCCTTGATAAGCACTTTTACCCTTTCTCGATGCTTTTCCGCTACCGGATACAATTTAGCATGAAAAGGTGCATCATCATTTACACGAATATGATATTCAAAATCTTTAATTTCACCAGGTTTAATATCAAAAATATCGTGATACTCTTCCAAAATTTTCCCTAGCTCTGGGGACTCCTCCTCAGTGTAGACTTCTCTTCCTTCAGCTTCATGAAAAATCATAGACCATTGAGCATCTCCCTCGATGTCTTCCTCTTCTTTTCCCTCGAAGTTAATCTCTTCGGTATTCTTGAATCTGATCGTCTCTGTCTTCATGTCTATCACTGCTTGATATTTCTGAATGAAATCTGCTCCCAATATCATGTCAAAAGCCATGTCCTTCATTACTACAAACACATGTCGAAAATCATGTCCTCCAATCGTAATACATAAGTATAATTGTGTTTTACACAGATATATTTTGTTGGGTATTATTCCTTGGATCTTAATTCCTGATACTGGAATTTCCTCTAAATTCTCTTTGAGCTTCCACAGAATATAAAGCTTCTCACTCACAAGACAAAGCATAGCCCCAGTATCAATCAAAGTATCGACAGGCATACCGAATACTTCGCATGATATGATTGGCATTCTAATTCTCGTACCCATTTCTTTCCGTTCGTCATTCTGTTGAATTAAGTCATCATCCTCTGCTTGCCATTTAATAATTCTGGAAGTGAAAGTGTTTAAAATTCTATCTTCTACTGTGAATTCGAAGTGTTTTTTTTTTCGTTTCCATTCCCCCGGGATTGTTGTGTTCCCGATGGACCTGGTTCATTGGGCCTCTGCTCCAAAAACTGCACGTTATCTTGGTGTCTTGCTTCCAAGTTTTTCCTCGTCTCCTTGTTGAACTCTTCATTGGACTGACGAGTATCCACATTCCCTCGGTTATTGTAGTTGTTTCTACCATAGTATCTTCTTTCCTGGTACCTTTCTTGATTATCCCGTGGCCTTCTCCATCGAGTATTGTATCGATTTCCACCATCTGGTCTCGCATAAGGCTTGTAACTCTATCTGTTACTGTACTGATTCCATCCTCTCTTATTTGAATCTTCCCTCGGCGTTTTCTCTTCTCGCCCCTCTCGAATCTCTCGAGGTGTTTGAGAATAACTATCGGCCAAAACAGCGTACACAGCGTTGTTACTCTTTCCTCCCTTCTGATGGAAGAATTGAGCGTTCGTATGATCCAGCTTCTGTAATACCTCGTCAAATTGCTCCATATTATATATGTCAGCAGCTATCAAAGTCCTCTGGACGTCTGCTGGAAACTGACGTATTAACGCAGTAATCAATTCATTATCTGGCATCGGCGGATCTAAATGTTGAAGTTTAGAAAGCTGTCCAGAAAAGTACGTTGAGTATCGAGTAGGTTGTGACGTCGAGAATCTCTTCGAATATAACTCTGCTCTGACTTGCTGTTGGGTTTCCGGGGACCAAAACCTTTTCAATAACCCACGAGAAAACTCCTCAAAAGTGGTTAGAGTGGAACTAAAGGCTCTAAACCAAAGAACTGCAGGACCTTCCAAAAATTTCCCTATCACTCGGATCTGTCTTTCCTTATGGATCTTAGAATCTTTCAGGTAATCCCCTGCTTCTCTCAAAAATTCTACGGGTGTCACAGAATCTCGCCCCGAAAATTTAGAATACAGTTATGGGGTTGGATTGAAATACTGTCCTGACCTCCTCCTGTCTTTGACTGTCCGTTTCTCTAGCTGCTCCTAGATTTATCTGTATCTGTTCCTTTCCCCTTACACTTGGCATTTTCAACAGATGGTCAGACTGTTTCTCGTCCTTGATTTGAGTTTTCATAGCCTCAAGTTCCTTCTGGTTTTCTTCTGCCATTTCCTTAATTGCTTCAGTTTCTTTGCAATTCTCCTTAACATCAGTGGATATCTGGTTCATAACAGCCTCATGACTTTTCAATGACCCTGTCATATCTGATATGTCCTTCTGAGTTGCTTGGATATCTTTGGAAATTACTTGAATATGGGATGACAAAGATTCCCTAATATCCTTGATTCCCTCTTGATTCTCCAGCTTGAGTGTGTCTTTAATTTCATTGACAACTGTGGTTTTAATTTCAGTTTGCAATTCATTAATCACACTTTCTCTTATTTCTCCCATTACAAGTTCTTTGAATTGTTCTGTCAACCGTTGAACAACTAGAATTCCCATCTCATTACTCTCCTTCTTCACTCTGACTTCTAGGTTGATCATGTCTTCACCAACTTTCCTAAGACCATGTTCTATCCTATCAGCTAAGCTTTGAGATCGAAGATCGGCATCGCGAAATTTATCGTCCATTAAACTTGCGTTAGTAGCTAATGAAGTTTCGAGCTCATGTGTTTTTTCGCATAATTTATGCATTTTACTCTCAAGTGTCATTTTCAAAATTTCGGAATTCTCTTTAAATTTACTCTCCATAGAATTAAATTTACTATTTAAATTTTCTTTCAAGTTACCTTTTAAAGAATCAGAACTTTCTTTAAGTTTATTTTCCAAAGAATCACAATTTTCTTTAAGTTTATCATTTAAACTTTCTTTAAGTTTATTTTCTAAAGACTCAGAATTTTCTTTAAGTTTATTTTCTAAAGAATCAGAATTTTCTTTAAGTTTATTTTCTAAAGAATCAGAATTCTCTTTAAGTTTATCGTTTAAATTTTCTTTAAGTTTATTTTCTAAAGAATCAGAATTTTCTTTAAGTTTCCTTTCCAAAGCCTCAGTATTTTCTTTCATAATGGCTGCTACACGCAGTCCAGCCTCTTTTGAACTCTCCTCCAAACTCCTCATCATCCTCATCATTTCTTCCATAATTTCAATTATTATTCAAAACTTAGGGGTATACAATATCGGCAAACACAAGCTTATAACTAGAACAAGAAATATGAATAGCTAATTGGAACACTCTAATAAAATGAGATTTGTCCTAATGTCGACGTGATGGAAAAACAAAATTCTCTACTTTTACGAATTACATTTACCACAATATCACAAGAAAAATATGCAAGTTCTCAAATATCCTCCACCTGGATTCTAATAATGCGTATGTCCAGTCATCGAACGTTTACTACTGAATTTACTTGACGCCCTAATGGCTAAGCCATTATCAAAAATAATCAAACCCATTCTAATTATTAATTCAGTTAATTTTTTAATTTTCCCCACTAATTGGGTTTCCTACTAATTTATTCATCCAAACCAGACATCTCTCAACTCCCAAAATATTTCTATAAAAATTATCACAATTTAAATCGGCATGCGATTGACCATGTCTAAATCGAGACCCACGTTCGAAGCCATTTCTCTCTCTATCTTATTTTATGTGCTCGTTTAGACCGGAGTCCGCACGACCACATATGCATTTTACCAATAATCAGTCAGCACGAGAGTCAAAATATCCCGGAGCGCCAGATGGGTTAAAGCAAATCGCAAAAACGACATCAAATGAAAAAAATGCTTTACTGATTTTTGGCTCAATGCAACAATAAGGATAGAAGGAGATTCAATTGGGTATAACACATCAAGTAAAATTATCTCAGTTTATTTTGAATTTAAAATTGACTGCAAAGATGCTCAAAGCAGCATCACTCACGTGTGGCGACCCACACTCCTATTTACACAATATACAGAGATTTTCCAAACACATTTGACAATTATTTTTCTGGCAACACAAGTCTGATTAATAGTCCTGTAGACTGTATTCCAAAATTATTTATGATTAAATCCATTTCAAATTTAATTGTCTCTACTGGAAATATCGTAGTTCACTGTTTGAATTTTTACATAATATTAACACTCGTAGAATAAATGTTCATAGAATTTTAACTTTCACTTATTTTTCCAGTTTCAAAAATATATTGTCGAAAAATATTATTATCATTGAATCAACACAAATTATTTACACATATTAATAACATCTGAAAAGTATTTGACCTTGAGCATAGCATCGAAGAACTGTGCGAAGCACAACAAAAATTAATTGTTCTTCTGACATTAAACATTTGAGAAGTGACTCGATTATGAACTTCAAGTTCCTAACAAAATATATGATTTCTGAATCATCAACTTGATCAATAAATGGTTGAACCATTCAACTATTTGATTTTCCACTTGGAATCATTATTATAAAAAAATATTTATATTCATGGCCATTTTTAGTAATTTTCACAACTTGCAATTCTTCGACAGAATGCGGAAATAAGAATTGTAGCTTCATAAGAAATACATTTAGTTCATGGCACTAGGATTGAAAATATCCTTCAAATTATTCGTGGTTAAAGAATTATTTTTAAATTGGCAGTGGCCCATTCTATTATTTGTGTAAGAACACAATATTACAACAACAACGGCAAAGGTCTTCCTCTGAAGAAGAATAAACTACTATCATGACAAATCCGGGTTCTAGCAAAATCAAAGTCTAAATGGAATTCGTAAACAAGGTTGAAATAAGAACTGATGGTTTTTAAGAAATAACCTTCGGGTCATTAGCCATCGAACCTGCTATTTGATTGAAGCTCGAAATAACCTCCTCATTCCTGCGACTTAAACATGCGCACCTGGGAATGGCATTTCAACTACTCCACTCATATAAATTTTCTTCCCAAAATTTATACAATAAATCAAGCCTCTGCTTGTTATCAACACTGGAAGATTAATAAACTTACAAGTTTATTTTATTTTACCATTCAGTTCAACCCGTGAATTTACCATACTTATGAAAATCTTTATTTCACTTTCGAGTGTATATACGTCATGATTTTATATAAATACAAAAATATCCTATTTGATACAAATATCATTTGCTTCCCGTTTCATGCCTCTCCGTGTTATCTGTAAAATATACTTTGCTCATTGCAAATATCAACTGTTCAACCAGAACTGACATGTTGGTTGAATGCGGGCTTGCGCTAACCACTCTCCTTCGGAAAATCTCCTGTTCCAAACTAGAAATGATTAAACTACTTCATAGGCTCTTTCTCAATACATATGATTATTAGAAAATATAATATCCAAGAATTATTTAGAAAAGTTATAAAAATTATTATTATTATTATTAGTGGATTATTATTATTATTATTTGTTATATTATTTTAAATATGTTTAACTATCATCTCATTATGTGAGAATCCACATGTTCGAACCTTCGAATATGGAAAAAATATCCATTCCTCAACAAAAATAATTATTAACTTTTACAGTTACATCGGCTGATTACCGTGATTTCCCAAAAATATGAAATATTCAAATAAATGCTCGAAATGCTCGGTCATCGATCCTAAACTGTTCTGAGTGCTGAAAATACTCAGAATAACTCTAATATGTCTTGCGTAAATCATTGCAAGATTTAAATACGAAGAAAAATAAATAAATGTGTTGGTCATCTGCAGAAAAATAGTTTGTTCCAATTAGCTAGGCATAATATAATTCAAATGTGGCTTACATTTCTTGATGGTCTTGAAGCGTAGCGAACCTGGTCTGTACCAGATCTATCCATAGACATGCCCTATCGGACAAGCATGTATAATCCTTGTATCGGCCGCCATTATATACCCACAATCCGTCTAGTCAGACATAGTGGTAGTATCTCTTGACGTTTGAATTAACTGTTGTTCCATTTTAATATGGGCTTCTATCAAAGCCATAACAGTTTGTTTAAATGGGGTCAGATCTAAGTGATCTATTCTTAGATATGTCAGTTGTAACATAACTCACGGTAATCTTATCAATACAAGAAGACACTGACAGTCTAACCAATCAACGGCTGTTCTGAAGATCGTTCCCTGGGCATGGCTTCTCGCCATCTACCATGCGCTAAGCAACCTATAGTTTCCCTTGCGTAGACTAATGAACACCACCGTGATAGACTGGTCTTCAGTGTACTGATAGATCGAAGTGGTTAACAAGTTACCAATATGAAAACTGACTGAAATGGACTTAAACATCCAAGTATTAGGTTATTACTGGACTGTGACAAAGTACTAATTCTAGACAAAGTCTAGCATATGTCCATGTAGAAACATAACTATTTCCACTAATGTCTGTAGAAAAAAAAATTCAATCACCTCAGTGATTCTCCTCGCCGGAAACTTACTAAGTTCCACTTCGTAGCGCAGCACTTTTTGTGACTATCACAACTTTGAAAATTACTTCTGCGTAGATCCGGCAACCATGTGCCTTGGCTCAGCGTAGCAGCAACTTGCTCTGCAAGTGCTTGTGTTGGAATGAGCTATCGATGCCTCGGCCGGCCGGCTTTTATTCAAAACTGCCAGGGTCACGCGTCATCAGCTGAAATCTGGAAATCCTCATATCTCTGGTATCCCTGGTCCGATTTACTTGATACTAATTGCATTCTCATTCATTTGGCCGTGCCAGTAATCTGATCCATGTCTCAAGTCTCTACTCCATGGTTAACTATTTAATCAATAAATAGCCTCGACCTCTGCTATTACTCGCTACGTCACTTGACATGCAAGTATCGGTAAATGCTTTCCAATTGCTTCGAGAAGCAATGGAGCGCGATATTCAAATATCTCAACTTTCAAAAGCGGCTGTAGCCTTTCCCTTGATATCTAGGTGTCTGAATCTTGGAATACCCATTCCTAGAGTGGGGCACAGTATATCTTATTCACAAGTGCAATGTGTAAGTAGTCAGTTGAACCATATCGCAGTGCAGAGCGCACATCACTCAGGACCATGAAGGACGCCACGCAAAAAGACTTAAGCTTTTTATAAGAGTCATTGTATATCTTATTCACAAGTGCAATGTGTAAGTAGTCAGTTGGAACAAGAAGCCACACAGAGCGCACGCCACTTTGAACCGTGAAAGGACGCCGCGCGCAAAGACTTTGTCTTTTTACAAGTATAAATTGTAGTTCAGTAAAACAGTGTGGGAGGCGTCATACTTAAAGACGATGTATTTCATACAAGTGTAACTTGTGATAATACAGAACAATGTGGAGAGCACATCGCTCAGGAAAATGTAGCACGTGCAGTCTGAAAACAGTATGTTTTACATGTGTATAGGTGTAATGTACAATGCACAAGTGCAGCGTAAAGTACGTCAGAGAGCTGAAATTTCGTTGTCTATAAGCGCACAGAAACAGCAATATTTGTTAGGCGTAGTGAAGCAAAGTAAGAGAATGTCACATTTTATAGTGCTTAATGAATGTTAGAGCGCAATTCATGTCATTACCGACAATGTGCGAGTGTATAGCATTTGATAGACAATGGGAACAATGGAGAAGCTGAGATATGTATATTTCCAGTGTAATTACATCTAGGAACAGTAACTAGAGTAGAACTTTGGTGATTGCGAGGGATTGCCGCAAACCAGTTCAAATTGATATCTTCACGCAGAGAGTACGAGACTTTCATGTAAAGAATCAGGTATCGTTCTGGGAGGGAACTCAACGGAACCGGTATTTCTGGAATTCTGCAGTGAGAATCGCCGAGTGAGGCCAGTGTAAATAAATATATCGAGTGTTTTAAGTGTTTTATATGTGTTTCAAGTGTAGTGTTAAATATAATATTTGTGAAATGTCAACACGAAGCAGTAGCTTCATGTTTATGTATCAGTGTAAAGTGACATTATTAGTGAAGAATCCACGCAACATGTGTATTAAGAAAGTGGATATGGCTTGCTAATTTATGCCAATGCGGTGGGCAATGCGGAGTATAAATGGGCGAGACCACCTGAAAACAAACGTGAGTACATGAAACCATGAATATATTGTAGAAATGTAGCACACCATATGCCGAAATATGTAAAGTAAATATTATACCAGTGAAAGTTTAAGTCTATGAAGGAATGATTTCCATTCCTCATTGTTGTGTTGAACTAATTGTCATATTTAAAGATGTTTAATTTACGTCAAGTTTTGAGTAAAGGCAACTTCATTGCAGATAAAGTAGTAATGGCAATGTGATTAAATGGTCAGGCACTCATGAACTCGGATGTTCATTATATTGATGGTATAAACCGTTACGTTGTGTCAAGTCAAGCTAAGGTGTGTCAGCAATAATAAGAAATAAATATTAAACATCAGGGATTTTTTGTATACATGTTAAAAGGTAATAACTGCAGAGCTAAGCAGTGTTGTTGAAAATCGAGGGACCGCCAAATGTAATGTCAACGTCATAATGTCACAAGTAATCAAATAGTAACAATTTACGGGAAGTAATGAAATAATAACAATGGAAACGAAAATGTTTAACAGAGATTTTTAAGTGATGCTTAATGTTAAGCAAAGTAAGAATAATTGTTAGATATTTTTCTTAATGATGCAAGGAACAGGTCATTAACATCGGTAGTCGGGATGTCAGGTCTGCTAATCATCGTGTAAATCTCGTATAGCCAAGGGGCATACGAATCATATAGTGAGCGATTGGGAGTATCTAGGAGGTAAGCCTAACCCAGATCTGCATATGGAGCGGCAGGGCATTTGGATCACTGACGTGTGGGAGGAAATCAATGGAAACTCTGCCATCACGAAGGATACCAACCCTTAGCCAGCTGAATAAATGAATTAATTCACCTCTGGGAGAGTGAATATGACACGGAGGGATAACTGAGTACCCTACCATAGTTAAACGTTAGCCACCGACAAATCCAAAGGGCTCCATGTTTAGATGAATCTCTTCCCTCGGCTTGAATTTTAAATGTGCCATTGCAGGATAGCCATTAATGATAGGGTTATAAATGTTTTCAACAGTTCCGTCTACCCAATGAACTCTGCAGGAAGCAGATTGCCCGTCTAGAAACGCCAAGGGCAGTCTTGAGCCGGTTTTTTTTATACTTGTGAAAGAATGGGTGAAGTTTGCTCTGAGTGAGAGAGCGAGAAAGTGAATGTGTGACAAAGAGAGGAATGGCGGCCATGTTTTTGTCAGAAACCCCGGTGTGGAGGGCTATTGTATACGAGACCAAGGGTCGGACCAGGCCTCGGTCACTTGTTATACTGAAGTAGAAATTATGAGCATGTAAATTTTTGTATCCTGAAATGTCATAAATTGAATGTTATAATAATGAATGTCAATTATGTGTGTGTTAAGACATATTGCTATCAAAGAATCATCCAGATATCTTAATATTTAGCCCAATTAGAAATTGGTAAATATTGTAAGTATGCACTGACAGGAATGCCTAGTTTGAAGGAAATAAACCTCCCATTTTACGCTATATTAAGCGAACGGTTAGCATAGTTTGACGGCTTGACACAATGATAACTAACTAATGACTTGAAATGACCCAATCACGGCATATGGTGGGGCATACAATTAAAGGTTTGGAAGGAGCATGGTAGACTCAAGTAATGTTTTGGTGGGATAAAGAGGAAGGCATATATACGCACAAGTTGTATGGAGAAAGTATATGCATTGTTTAATGTAGGAAAAGTTGTAAGATAAATGTATGATTACAGACCCGCATGCTATATGCAGGGATTGATTAAAGTTGCTTATATTTATATGAATCAGTGCAGAAGGGTGATTACAATGGTGATCACAGTGTAATTAAAATCAACTATTATTTGGATTTTGTGATGTGATAAAGTGTGAACAATTTTTTATTAAGGGAAGAAGTATAATAGTTTGGATTTTTGTGAAGTGAGGTAGAACAGCATGGTTGTGGAAACCTGATGGACTGGCCTGAGGACTGATCAGTGGATTAGGATACCAGCCATGGAGGGCAGAGATGAGGGTACTTTAAGGGATTATCTTTTTTTTTGTGTGTCATCTCAAAGCTCAATTTTATTGCTTTGTGGTTTATTAAATGTAATGTTGCTTGCTGTGTTAAAGCCATGATTCGGCTCAAATTAAATTGATTAGAATAGATTTGTGTATCTTATTGTAGAGTTGATACCTATTAGTCTCAAATCCTAAATATGTAACCGCTCAGTGGGAGGACGGTACACGCCCGAGGACTCGAGTTGGCTGGAGGAGGAAGCATATTTTCCATGGAAAATCATCACATGGGTACGAATAGCAAAGAAAAAGAACGTTTAAAGGACTTCCCTGCACTAAGGCCTTCTCACATGGTTGTACAGTTACAAATCTCATATTCAGCCTCCTTCAGAAAAACAGTACTCTGAAACGAGCAATGAAAGATATTCTTTCATGACATTTTAAGCGTTTCTTTTCTTTCTAAAATCTTTCGCGGGCCACAAAACATGCCTCGCGGGTCGCCAGATGAAAACCACTGCTCTACCGTATCGCAGGATTCATTCATGTTTAAATTTTAATTAAATGCAGTAGGCCTAATGCATTGAAAAACTGACCGTTCATATTGGTTCCCTAGTTCATCCGTCCCCAGACTCCTTACTACTTGATCAGCATTCAAACTACGGGATTCCGAGTTCCACTTCTGAACAGGGCAGACGTCACTGCGCCGAGCTCCGCGCAAACCGATGCCAAATTGATGATCCACCTTCCACGTCGCTTCATCCTCGCTACCACCGAGACTTCAGCCATCCAATTACCCTCTCCGATTCCCAATTCAATTCAACAATCCCCTCTCCCATTCCAAACGTTACTCATTATTGAAACCAAGACATTGTCGCCTTCCCACCTATCTCACCATCCATAGTCAAGAAAATCATATTACCCTTGAGTTACAGCCAAGCTAAACTCTTCCCTCCAGCCTTTCAGCAGCCAAATAATAAATTATCATTAATTAATTATTTAAACATTTTCCGACAGCGCACACATTGTCACGGCTACAACCGACCAACTGTTTAACCTTGTGCAACTGGTTTTAACTTCTTGGACGAGGCTAAATTATTCTATAGGCTCTACCACGGTATTTTACCCCCTGCCCACTCTAACAAGAACCAAGCCCACACACTCATTCACTCACACTTAAGACCATGAACTTCGAACGAGCAATGGCTGAACTTCAGGCAATTGCATCTGATTCTAGCGGTTCATGGTCTTATTCACCATACTCTTCATCTCACCCGTAGTACCTCAGGGACTCTTCGCCACCCCCTAAACCGTGCCATGGCACTTTTCTGGAATTTGACTTCGGAGAGCTGCTATGGTACGACTCACCTACACGTACTGCACCCAAAGGCACGCTGATTTTCATAAGCCCGCCGGGCCAAAACCAGTTGCCAGCTACACGCGAAGCAATCGTCAGCGTGCTGACACCAATAGCTAAATTTATCACTTGTGTCAAGGAACTCCGCAACAATCACTTTGCCATCACTCCTACAAAAGCAATCGTTTAAACACTATCACAAGTGCCCTTCAGAGCCATCCCTTCATTCCTCCATTCATCCTCATTCCCTTCAAACCAACAGAAACCCGCTCCAAGTCCTCTCAAACAGAACAGACACTCACTTCAACTATACCTGTTCCCCCGCCTCTACCGCCTACACTCAAGTACACAAAGTCAGCACAAACAGCTAAATCCGAACTCCTACACGAACTCACGCAAACAGAGCCTGACATAGCTGAGACATGGACTCAGACATCTCTCGCCCACATAAAACCGAAACGCAAACATAAATGTACTCAATTCACAAGCCCAAGCACACACATCAGCGCAGAAAAACAATTAACTCTGCCAACAATACAAGAACACGAAGTCTCATTCAACTCAAAACACAACTACCTCACAGACAGTCGCCTCTCCCTCTGAGAGCGACGTCACACCTGACAGCCTCCCTCCCCCTGACACAGTAAATTCATCTCCTCGGCCAAAAAAAAAACGGAGGCTACGGCGTCCCCCTCCCAAACAACACACTACTCTCATTATCCAGTGTTACAACTGTCAAAGAACGCAGCACAATGCTGCATGTTGCCCCTTCATGATCCGCTGTAATAGGTGTGGAGATAGTCATCACCACACTGTTTGCAAGATCGCCAAAGACAAGCCTAAGTGCGTCAATTGTGGCAGTGCACATGCGGCCTCCTTCGGTGGTTGCAAGTACATTAAAACAGCCATTAGGCTAATACTGTTGGAACTCAGACAACGCGCACACTCTAATATTCCGCCACTTATGTCCCTCAATGTCCCCTCACCTTCAATAAAAACTAACACAGCCCTCACACAAATTCTGTACTTCATACAGCACTTGGCTACAACAACTTTCTAACCCTCCAAATCGTACAAGTTCCCCCTACAAAACAACCTAAATAACCTCTGGTTCGGTGGTTTAATCTGCCTGGGAGGTAAAGGGTAAAACCAGCCTGCCCAGGGTGATGAACTACGGACCAGAGGACCTCAAACAGCTTACACCCAAATCAATAATTCGAACCCAGTCCTCAACTAAAAGCCTAGCGGATGGTGTTCAGCCCCGTCGGCAGTCAAGCGCTCAGCAGGCATAAACAACCATTAAACAAACAAATACTCCACCGAAACACAATAATGTACAGCCCAGGGACAGTACCCCTAAAGACCCACCCCTCCATCTTTCATCAAAACCACCCTCATAGGCATACCATAAGCCTCATACACTTCTTCAAACACAAGCAGGCCCGGCAATACTGCTGACGGCCACGCTTACATAATACACACACAAACACACTAACTGGAGCGGCAACAGTGAAGAAACGCTGACCAAGCAGTGGGGGAAGGCCTTAAAGGCTAGGCCCAGAAGAGCCCCATTATCTGTTCGTGGCCAGCGGCCCTGCTATTCCAAGGTCCGTTCCAGCTCTTCACCAGGTGAGAACTAGCCGTGTGCTCAGATTCCTTATCATTGTAACACCTACTCTGAACACTTCTGTGTTTTACACCTTGTACTTTATTTTATATCTGTCTAAACACCTAAAAGGGACAGTACATCACAGCTACTGGCGAATAAATACTTGGTCAGTAAACACCCACACTTATTACTCATTACGCCCTGTTTTACATCCTCACACCCAACCTGACCTTAGTCCTAATTGCCCCTGACCGTGGAGACCAGAAACTGTATCGTCAGGAATTCTATTGTACTCGAGCAAGCGGCCCGACTGCAGAGTGTCAAGTCACCGACTCTGCAGGTGAGCTCGCTGAATCGCTCGCTCTACTTAATTGGCAGGCTAAGTCATTAGCTCACCTTAAACATTCATCCCCTAGCAGGTAAGCGCATCCTGTAGGGACACCCCCAATAGATTATGTACTCACACCAACACACTACACTGGTAGTCTCCCCCAGTTACGGGAAACTACCCTTATTCGGAAACATCCCTTAAATTAACACATCTACACTACCCTATTTATCCCACCCCCAACAGAGGGATAAAACATATTGGTGGATGCGCCACTACCACGCAAAATGAGGGTAAGGGACTCAAACAACGAGCCCTCGTGGTAGAGCGATCCATACCGAAAGCAGCCAAGCGAGATTTGATTTTTTTTCTCTGAGAGAAAGCATTATTTTTCCCCTCCTCTCTGGGAACACAAGGGAAATTTTAGCCAACCCACCCACCCCCACCCCCCTGGGAAGAACACATTTAATACATTAGAAGACACACACATTTCTTTTAATACACACACGTAGTTCAGGATGGCCTCCCTATACCGTTTAGCTTTGCTAAGGAACATTGGGAAATACCAGGAATTAATTGCCTGGCATAAGGTCTTTGAGACAAGGCAGGACTACCTCAGGAGGTATCAGCAGCTCCTGCACGCTCAGTATATGAGAATTATAAGGGCACTTGTCCGGCCACTTTTCAGCGCCAAGAGTCGAAAGACTAGGGCGAAAATCCCCACCCTCCGTACACAACTCAACAAAGCACACTGGAAACTACACTGCCGACACGAGGTCATGTTCCAGCAATGGGAGGCACTCATCCAAGAACATAAACAAATAGGAACTAGCGGTACCAAAGTTGCCGAACAGGCCATATGCCTCAATAGGCAGTGCGCCCAAATTTGGGAAGAATATCGGGAACTCCAAGCCAACAAGGCCATCTTTGAGTTCACGACAGGGCCACCAACGAAGCCAAGAGAGGACATAGGCGTAGATACGCCAATTCAGCAATTTGCGAGGATGTCCTTCTCGACACGTACCGCCACACAAGGGAAGGAGTCTGCCGTGGCCATAGGCCAGAAATCGGTCAGGCTAGCCTCCAATACACTACTGGGCCAAACTCACATAGACACACGTCCCTCAGCTCCGGTCCGGGAGGCAATTTTGCCAGACCGAGGGGCGAAGCTTACGCCAACCCCCTCAGAACAAATGAACGAGAGGGAGTTGACGCCAGGGCTCTCAAACACATATGAAAACACAGAGAGGAACCTGGAGGAAACTATATCATGGGCTGAGGACGTAGAGAACGTGCCACAGCGAGATAAGCCCATACAGACCTACACACATAGACAGACGCGAAGGAAGGAGTCTGCCGTGGCCATACCCCAGAAAATGGCCAGACTACCCTCCAATACATTGCAAGGGCGCTCACTGACAATTACACGACCCCTACCGCCAGTTCAGAGGGTGATTTCGCCAGAATGGAGGCGGACACGAACCTGTGCACCCCCAATGCAAAGAAATACAGGGGGATTGCTTACAGTTCACCAGGGTGTAACACAAACGCCTACACGCACTATCCTGCCTCCAAAACAATGTACACGGGGTATAAGGGAGGTTTTACCGCCCACCCCACAAGACCAGGCAGACAGGAGGGCATACACGCCCACAGACACTGATAGGGTAGCGCGGAGTCAACGCAGCCCTTCAGGCGCCAGCACACCTACGCCTATTAACAGGCACTACGGTGAACGAAGGCTTAGGCTTACTTTACTTAAAACACCCCTGAAAAATAGTAAAGAAGCACCTCAATGGGAGGCGGAGGCCTATACCCTCATATCAGGGCGAAGGTATTCACCCCGTCGAGCAACAGCGCTCGGGCGGCGATAAATACATTCACAGGGGAAATCCACTCCCAACTAGACGAAAACTGGCCAACACTAAGGCAATTCGTAAGTACATTGAAATTAAACCAGGATTATGGACACGGGGACAGACAATCGCACGGGCGGCATCGCACAGACAGCATGAATACACAATCCCATAGAAAAGCCATAGGATCCCATATAGGAACTGTGCCCCATAGAGTCATAGCTAAGAATTAAGGCATGCATAATAAGTTTTATATTATATGTATATGACTGGCATATAATCATTGTGTACACATCTTAAATATACACTAGGGATGGCTTAAATGAATTACGCTAATGCCACTCACAGCACAGACATAAACACGGGAAGGTTCTTTTACGAGGTAGATACACCGACACGGGAGTATATAGCAATAGCTTACTGCCTAGAGTCAGCCTCAAGGGCATGACATGGTATCTAAGGGCCGGGATACACAAGCACAAATACGATTGAGCTACACAAGCATGAACACGGGAAGGTTCTTTTACATACGGGGAATACATGTATAAGCACATAAACTACACAAGTCTGACACAGATAGCGTCACCACGATGGCAGGGCAAAGTATAAGGCACGGTCATCATGAAGAAACGTAGGGCCTCGTGAAAACATATTTTAGAAACACTCACACCATTCGTGACAAGGTCGCAACATAAATGCTGTACACTTCAAATGTTAACAGCCGGACAGGACATACGGTCCCGGCAGCGCGTTATCACATGAAGTAACCCAACACTTTGCACGCTCAGCGCGAATACGTGACACACTGGTCGGCTGAAGGCACTCACAAGACAGCCCAGTATTACAATCGACAGAATATCATTCACTAGGGGATTCAAAACCACACTACGCCCACAAATTAAGACCTGGGTCAACCAAAAGTCGCACAGACGACATACATGAGACATACATACAGGGGCGTAGGCCCGTTCTAAGGTACTCGTTATAATAGCCTACTTAGGGCATTAACGACACCAGGACTGCCAATAGGGGACGTACCGAGAACGCCAAGCCTCTACGGAGACCACAAAATACTTTTTTTGAACCATAGCGCCCGAAATCTGAATTCGGGGGACGCCACGGGCACAGACAAACGCTCACACAAAGTAGGTAACACCACATCTCTACGGCCAAAAATCATGGCAATGTAGATTACCCCGGACATAAAATAATAGAGCAAGACACAATGGGGAAGTAATTACGGAAACAAATTCCCAAACAAGCTTGTGAGCGAAAAAAGATGACAAGTTAACACGTTGGCCTTTCTAGAATGCAAACACATGTCGACACACGGACAGTGGTGGAAGTCACGTTTTTTTAGCCTTCCTGCATATCATTGAAGACTTTCCGTACACAAGGACACTAAACAAACATACAAAAAACACTCCCCTGCAAATAAGCGAATTCCAGCGTGTTGCCACACACTGTTGCCGAAAGAAATTCTTGTAGCAGCAAGACGTGACAATGACATGCAGACATGATGACACTAACATAAAAACAATAACAATAAAGATATACAGTGACAACACGGAGTTGATACAGGAAGTGAGAGCGGCATTACATTAGGCTCCGCATCCAATATTACACAAATATTGTCGACCGGATTGATCTCGGAAGACAGACTATTATACGCCTATCACTAACGGCACAGGGTCATGTATACAAAGGTGATAACACACAGTACATGGCGCGTGACAAGTAGCC
Source organism: Meconema thalassinum (assembly GCA_946902985.2). Classification (NCBI taxonomy): domain Eukaryota; kingdom Metazoa; phylum Arthropoda; class Insecta; order Orthoptera; family Tettigoniidae; genus Meconema; species Meconema thalassinum. Next base: position 2,079,354,262 of record OX336388.2, read on the forward strand.
ACGCGGAACAAGATAAGCTCTCTCAGATAACGGCACACGCGCCGGTAGGAATTAGCAGCAGGCAGCTCCATACATACAAGAGCGCATCAATTACAGCCACGGCCGCCTTTCCCCCCACACGCGCCCAACACTTAGGGGCAGACAGGCAATTACACGCGAACATACAAACTAATTAGGGGCGGATACAGACAGATTCCACGAGGGAACAACCCCCCCCCCCGCCCAATAATTTCTTTTCTTGTTTTTTTTTCTCTCTCTAAAATCCACTACAGGCAATCATGCTATGCCGATTTATACTCACAGCCACATGCTACCCTATCCCACGTTATGAACAGGGGACCAGATTAGGCCGTGAACGACACAGCGTCACCACACTTAAACATCCTAAGGGCAGCCAGAGGGCGGTGCCCACAGACACAAACATTTTCACACAACGTAGGTATCACAGACCCACGGGCACGCCACTGACTAGTATTTTAGGAGACACTAGGTGCTATATGGCATCTCAACTCAGCCACCGTAAATCCCAAAGAGCGGGTAGAAAACACATAACGACTAAGAGAGGATGACACACTACAATAGGAGTAGAGGTGGATAATGCCATCAGGATGGCCATGGTACCAACTACGGGCTACTATCCCCATACCCTTCCTCCTACATACCCTATTACCTGCAACACTATCCAACACAGACATACAGATACATAAAAACACCTACACTACATTGCAAGGTATACATCGGGGTTGATAGACTTCATGCTTCTCACACATTAAGGTTTGCTACACCTTGGACCCGAACGCCTACACCTGAGTATTAGAGGTGATTCGGAAACAAATATTAAGCGGCGATGCACATCTCTATATAGAGAGATGAGGCCATACTGATACTAACAAATATTTTATTAAATAATCCCGCATGCAAGGGACATAAACTTATCGTATCCTAGCCCACGCCTTATCCTCAAATGAGAGCAAATACGCCTCATATCCATCTCACTGCATGGGATATCCTACCCACACACCAGGGATTGTATTACTATTACACCCGCATGACATTTTCAAATTTTGGGCACCTGGGAAAAACCCACCCCATTCACTCACAGTAAATACCTCCTAGCAGCATCATCGGCTGCCGGCCACCATAAACATGGAGTCCAACGATGCACGACCCCCTTGCACTACGCTTTAACCCCATTCAGCAAATAACACCCCCGGATCCTAATAACAAGGGACCAAACGCCCTATAAACCTACTAATACCTCCAGAAAAGTACTGTACCCGTTCGTCCTGGGGATGCGATGACCCATCTGCTATAACATCACATCCCTGGAGTTCCAGGACAGAGCGGAGTTAAATGAACCTCTAGTCAAATAAGGAATGTGTCGGAAATTCAGCTGAGTTCGTGAAAAAGCAGTGGGTTTCACGAGACAAAGTATCTCTAGGGTCGTTACGGGCTTAAGTTAATAAAAATAATTCAAATATAAATGGGCGCCATCAACTGAATTCCTAGCAAAACCACTTCCTTTCCGGATAAGCCTTACTCAAGACAAGGAAAGAAAAAGGAACATCACACCATCATCAGATCACAACTAAGATAAAAACAAATTTATTTTACTTTGATAGTCAGACAGACATTTTAAATATAAATCCTACCTAAGAGTATGGTCGAATGCAAAGTTAAATTGTCATTGTCCAAAAAATCGAACCATCTCCTTTCTAATGCAAAATTATTTCAATCCACTTATCAAGAAAAATGTATAAAGTTCTCTTGGGTTCTCAGGATCACTGTCGCACTATGTCTTTCGTCACTGACATTTGTGAAACCTGAGACCTAATTCTCTTTAATTTAACATCAATGTGGATTTAATTAAGTTACTAATCTGCCTAAACATACACATATAATAATCACTCATGTTAAATATCACATAAATTATGGTTTGCATGGCATAATTTGAACGTAGAACATGTTAATCTAATGTTCCTAAACATTTACTAATTAATTTACATTATTTACATCGTCATTAATCTCTTATCTGTGAATTACAGAAAATTCAAATTCTCATTGGTCATCCTCATCATTATTATCAAATTAAATATTTCTCACATTAATTCTCACTTCAAAATTTTAAATATTCCTGTCAGAATCGTTAATTCACCACCATTACATCATTTAAATTCACATTTCAAGTTGCAATTCCTTCGAATCATCTCTCAATTAAATTTATTTAATTTCATATAAATTCATTAATCATCAGCTTCTTTAATTAATCATCACCTTCTAATTCAGTTATTCATCATCATTACAATCGTCTAATAATTCATTTCAATCAGTTTAATTAATTCAATCTTTAATTCATCCACTTATTTAATTCATCGATTTATTTCAAAATTTAATTTATCAACTTATTTAAATTTCAATCATCTGGTTATTTAATTTTATTATTTCATCTAGTCATTCTGATTTTTATTTCATTAGGTCATTCTGATTTTTATTTCATTAGGTCAGATCGTTAATATGCTTAAATCTCAGATTATTATTTCATTAATTATTATTTTCAGAAAATCTTGTATTATCAACTTCATTTACTTGTTTAATTTCCTAACAAATTGTTTAATAGGGTTTATAGAACGTTGTCTTACAGTTTTATTACTTCCAAGTTATATCTCGTATTTAATTATCATGCCAAAAATATTATTGTCTCCACGACATCACGTTGGATCTAACTATCCAAAACGACATTATATTTCTTCAATATTCCAAATATCACATTTGAATATAAGAATTGCTACAAAAACTCCATAAATATTCAGCACATACAGCATGAATCTCAACAAATACGCTAGACTGGGTACAACGACCTCATGTCCGCCTTCAAAATACATTATCAACGTTGCAACTATCAAATGGCAAATTCCACAAAATGCCTATCACAAACTTCATTTAACCACGTTGCATGATCTACAAAAATATATAAATGGCTTCAAATTATTAACGCACATAATCTCCAATGACTGTAATTACTCTGATCACTTCTAGACAACTTCTTAAACAATTGGAAAAACATTACTTCAGTAATTTAATATTTGCTTTCAAATAGCATAAATTCTCTTTCACAAGTTTCATAATTCACATCGTAGAAAAACACCAATGTGCTATAATCTCTCACATCAAAATCTGCAATACTGATCTGCCTTAAAATAATTATGACCATTAATGATTAATCTTACTAGATTAAATTACTTTAAATCCTTCTCAAAGGTATCAAACACAATTATAAAAATCATCAAAGCATCAGCTGTAATAGCTGTTAAACTGAAATTACTCTCAAAAGAGTATAGCAACAAAATATTGGATTGGCAAACAAGAATTACTAAATGCAATCCTGTTGACATTTATCGTTACTTTATTTAACAAAATTTCGACTGATATGTGACTAGTAGTTCCTTGTTTAATTCACTTACATCTCGTGTACATTCGGATGATAAAATGAGTTCCTCAATGGCGAGTAAGATGTGTAACCACCGTGCAATCGTATAAATACGAAGGACCTCGCCCCGTCGACTTGGATGATAGTTCCCTAAACGATGGGTAAGGCGAGTACCACCATACAATCGTATAAATACGACAGACCCCATCTCGTGGACTATATGAGTGAATGTACCAGAAAGGAATCAACAAGTTTCTAGTTGTCATATAAAAGCGACGTTCATTCACTAAAGTGAATAACTTCTTAATATCTCCAAACAATCCAATGGAAAAAATCCCTACTGATGAATAATACACACTCGCTAGTATGCAATGAACTGACGAAGTAGTTTCTGATAATCAATTGCAGATCACGAGTTCGAAATACTCGTTACACAAAAAAAACTATCCATGAAAAATATCCTAGCTGGAAAAATGTCTATAAGATCAAACATCTTCTTAATAAAGTCAAACAACGGTGAGAATATCGAATAATGATGCCTGCCATATCATATGGTCACTCCATATTCTAGCAAATTCGAAGTATATAAATTCAAACCATGTCTTAATAATCAAATCACTCCTATTAGAAAAATATACATGTGTGCCCAGTATTCATGAAAATAATCGTATCAGGTAGATAGAACTCTTACAATACCTTTCATTATCAGTTGTAATATAATTTCCAAGATCGTCGATTTTCCCTACCTAAAGATTTCTCATAAGATCGGCGTGAATATCATTTCATCCATGAAATGATGATTTCCTTCGAAATCCCAAGCGAATCAGCTGTTGGACTCCTCTCGTCAGGAACCGAATCCATCGCTCTGTGGTGCCATCTTGTCTCTATTCACGTTTACTCGATCATGTTGAACCTCGGATTACCCATAGCGGATATCGTCCAACTCCTTCTCGAAAAGTTCATGGTAACAGCGGACCCCCTACTCTTCTTCTAATATACGCCACTGTTCCGATAAATGTTCAGTTTGAGAATTGTAAGTCCTCTCTCAACTTACTGCAAAGTTCTACTTGAGTAAAATAAAAATTTTACTAGATAGTGTTCATGATTACGATACACCCTGTATCTGTCTATAATTTGTAATCCATGAAAATGGCATAAGATAAAAATCTTATAAATGCACGCTGTAATGTTCATCAGAGCCTATGCTAAACATTCAGTTTACTTGAAATAGTAAAAAGTCGCTTTGAATGTATTATATAACAGCATGGTTATAATGTTAAATGTGAAAGCCTGTGTTCGAACAACGTCGAAATGAAGCTTGAAACAAAGTCTTCATATGCGATCAGTGCGGTTTTGAAATACCCCGGCTATCCACAATTGTCCTCTCGGCTAGCCCGGCTGGATCGATGACCCGCTCGGCCTCTGTTGCTCGGTGATGCGAGATATGTCGCCTACACTTGCCGTGACGGCTTACGTGTGTTGCGTGACCTTCAATGCCCGTCTCGCTGTGCTATAGGACTGCTCTGTACTGCTCGCCTCGTTGAGCCTAACTGAACTGCTAAGCGCTGCGTCCCAGCTTATGAGTTCCGAGCGGCACGTGGCTGATTCTCCCCCACCACAGTGCTCCCACGTCACGAAGATAGTCTCGAACCCGACTCCTCTCGGCTGTTCTGTTATACAATAACTTATTTCCATAAAATTATTTCCACATATAATTCATGTCATATATACTCTTCTAAGTTGTTTTAACTTATTATAATCCCATATACATTTCAATAAAGCTTCACATCTTTATTAATAATTCTATCTTCTCACAGATTTCAATGCCTCCTTGATTCTTGACCTCCTACGTCATCTTGGCTTTCTTCTTGACGCGATCGATGCGCTATCTTATCTGAATGCTTCCCAAAACTTCAACTACAGCTTAATGTCAGCTGGCGTAGCCGATAGCCTAAAATAGGTATCGGGTACATCTCTCCCGTACATCTCCTTTTTTTTTATCAGGATTGAGAAAAAAAAATACACTCTCAGGCATTCAATATATTATACATGTACACGATAGCTCTACAATTTCCTTTACTCAGCATGATGGTATTTCCTGATGCTAGCTGCATTAAAAGTTCCTACAACTTCATCAGTATCCATTCTGACAATCTTATAGCTATTATTCTGGTATGTTTGTTCAATACGGAACGGACCAGCGTACAATGGAGCGAATTTATGGTAGATCTTTAGCTGTAGGTTTGAAGTGACTGGCTTCCTAATCAGCACCTCATCATTTTCTTGAAATGGCTCGTGGAACCTCCTTCCTGCCTGTCTCCTGGCTCTCTTCTCCGCCTGTCTTCTGAGCCTCTCTCCTGCCATCTCGACTCTTCTTTCTTGTGTGGGTTGAGGATCTACTGGTGCCCTCACGACTCTATCCCATGGTCTATCTGGTTTCAATCCATGATGAAGCATGGACGGAATCTGTCCTGTGCTTTCATGTACTGTGGAATTCAAGCATTGGCTAATGATGGGTATCACTTCCATCCATCTATGGTGTTGCCTTGACACATATAAGCGACACAGCTTACTTATCTCCGGCATAATTCTTTCGGCGGGATTTCCCTCTGGATACCGTACAGAATTAAACACATGCCTGATTCCTAAACGTTCCATAGCAGTAGAAAATTCCATGCTAGTAAATTGTGATCCATGGTCACTCAACAAAACTTCAGGTTTCCCCATGCTCGGAATAACTGTTTTCTCAAGTCGATTTATTACGTACTTGGACGTAGCTTTCTGTATAGGGCATAGAGATACGTACTTCGAAAATACATCGACTGTTACTAAAACGAATTGATTGCCTTTCGTCGAACGAGGAATCAGACCAAAAATGTCCGTCGCGAAAAGTTCTCTTGGCTTGCTGGGTAATATTGATCTGGGAACTTCTTTCATTAACTTAGATGAGTATTTACTTCGCTGACAACTGTCACAGGTCTTTATGACGTCGCGAATCGTTTGTCCCATTTGTTTCCACACAAAAGTTTCTTGAGCGAGAGCCAAAGTCTTGTCTACACCTACATGAGCTGCAGTTCGGTGTATCATCCAAATAACTGGTTTGACAAGCTTGGGTGGGATCACTACTCTAAGTCTAGTATGATCCTGGTCAATATATTGGCATATAACACCTCCCATAATATGATGTCTTCTAGCCTCTATCTCAGTTCTTTGAAAATCTGGATCAGTGTTATCCATCCTACGTGTCAGAAAACGGTAAATTCTTCGTAAAGGTGCATATCTCTTCTGAGTTTGCGATAACAACTTCAACTTTTCTAGAGTACCACTATCCTCTTGAATCAAATTTATATGGTTGACTATTACTTCTTCACAAGGGTTTCTGCTCAGCACATCTGCTAACAGATTTAACTTCCCCGGTCTATGTACAACAGTTGGGTTAAATTGCTGTAAGAACAGAGCCCATCTGGTGATGCGGTCACTCGCTAAGTCTGTCTTCATAATAAATTGGAGAGCTTTATGATCTGTGATCACTGTTATGTCATGTCCAAACAACACCTTCTTCCACGTTTTGAGAGCATGAACCACTGCTAATGCCTCTAACTCAGTTGCATAGTAATTCTTCTCACAATTCCTAAGCTTGCGACTGGTGAAAGCTAAATATCTATGTTTCTTGTCATCATCCAGCTGATATAGGATTCCACTAATACCTATTTTGGATGCGTCTGTCTCTACAAAGAATCGTCTTGTAAAATCAGGATACTCAAGTTTGATATTTTGGATTAGCATTTTCTTGGCCGCTAAAAACGCTTGATTGCATCTATCGTCCCATTTCCATCGATTTCCCTTCCTTAATAAATCCTGCAGAGGTGCCATTGTCTCAGTATATTCAGGACAATGTGTTGAAAAGAACTGACACATGCCTAAAAACTGCCGTACCTCTTTAATCTTTCGTGGTGTTGGAAACTCTGAAATTGCTATTATCTTCTTTGGATTGGGCCTATAACCATCTCCATCGATTCTATGTCCAAGAAATTCAATTTCTTCATGAAAGAATTGACATTTATTGAAGTTCACCTTGAAGTTCGTTCTTCTAAGATCTTCAAAAAGCATTTGAAGGTGTCTGATATGTTCTTCCGCTGTCTCAGACGCTATAATCAGGTCATCAATATAGCTTACAACATGCTCTTTAACTGCATCTGACAAATTTTGATCTAGTGCTCGGATCATCACCGGACCACTATTTTTCACACCAAAAGGTAACCTATTGAATACGTATGTTTTATGGTCAAACAGGAACCCTGTGTACTGTTTGCACTCTTCTGCTAGCTCAACATGATAATATGAACTAGTCAGATCGATTGTCGAGAAGACACTCTTTCCTCTAAATCGGCGTAACAATTCACGAATAACAGGTGGTCTATCGTGTTCAGGAAGAACTCTTTCGTTAAGGGATCTGGCATCTAGACATATCCTTAGCTTACCGTTAGGTTTCTTGACAACAGCTAAAGGATTCAAATAAGCAGTTGGCATTTTCTTAATTATTCCATCTGTTTCCATGTCGCTTATCATTATGCTAACTTCCTCCTTCCATTTATCCGGAATGGGATATAAATTTTTATGGTATGGTTTGTCATCCATCAACTTGATGCTGTATGTAAAATTTTCTATGAGACCTGGTTTGTCATTGAATATATCCTCGTATTCTGAAATCACTTGATCAAACCGCCCCTTAATTTCTGGATTTATTTTACTAGTTATGCCAATTTTATCTTCTATAGACCTTTCAACGCTGCATACAATTTCATCCAATATATCCTCTCTAAAGAATGTCATCTCCGATTCTTGATTTTCCATAACCCCTTCTTGAAAGTACATGCGCCTACTCTGCATATCTATGATCAGGCCACTCTCACTTAGGAAATCCACTCCTAGGATCATGTCAAAATGTAGTTGACCCACTACTAGGAACATCTGTTCAAAACTTCTGGTTCCAATCCCAACCTGACTTTTACATTTCATACTCTTGTCTGGAATCACCCCTTGAATTTTGCTAACAACAGTTGGCAACATTGTAATTCTTCCTAATAATTTCAATTCATCCAGGCAACCTATAGATATCAAGCTCACCATAGCTCCTGTGTCTACAAGTGTCTTTATTTCTTTTCCCATGACTTCCACACTAATAACTGGCAATTCATGTCTATTTTCCCGTTGTATTATGTCTTCTTCCTCGATTAAATCCTCGTCCTTGACCTGATATGTTTCTACGATGACGATCTAAAATAAATAAATAAATAAATAAATAAATAAATAAATAAATGAAATGTTAAAATAAAATTAATTAAATAATTAAACAAATAAATAAATAAAGGAATATTGACCTAACATAATATGTCACTTTACCCCGGCACTGACGTTCCATATCGGAGAGGTATTTGGACATTGCTAAATATATTCTACCCTTATATTGGATCCCCGATAACAAAGTTGGTAGGGCCAATGCAGATAGGGAGAGGAACTTTGAGCTTGAGGAAGCTTAAGGAGGATGTCATAAAATTCTGTTTGTTAATTTTTGAACCTTGTGCACGACAGAATTATCTGGTTGCAGTCTGCTATTTCGTCAGTCGGACATGCTGGGGAATCAACAATCCTGATTCAGTACAAGTGACTAGTCTACCTGATGATGGTAGACTAGTAATAGGCCTTCTCACGAAATGTAAGTTATTGTAGGCCTACTGTAGTCTACTGTACTTACCCTATAGGCCTATTTGTTTAGTATTTGAGTTCCAAGTCATGGAAACAGGCTTTCACTTTCGATATATTATCAATCCCTTTAGAATTAGGCCTAATTGTCCTCACCTGACTGTAGGATCTATCCACTAGGACGTTTCATCCTTTTCCGCAAGGGCAGCTGTGGCAAGTCCGGAAATCGCAGGTTTGAATCCCGGCACTGACAGCGGCTATCTTGAGTGTAGGGTTTCCCGTTTCCTTTCACACTTTCAATGCTGGGATAGCTCCTTACTTCCAAGTCCCGAGCAACTACCACCCACAATCACACACACGAATGCAGTCATCGCAGGAATACAGGTTATCAGACACTCAACTACACGGGAATGATGACTACGATGTCCCAAACTCCCCAAATGAATTAACAAACATACAATGATATTCTATCCATAACAACTATGTCTGGCATCTTGTTAAATGGAACCTTCAGAAGCCGAACAAATTAGTTCAAAATATTCTTCGTACTGATTTGTTAATATAAAGCTGTCAGCTTTCTAGAAAGAGAAAGTGTATTTTCGTGTAGCTGGTACGCACAGTATGCAGTATTGCTCTTGTGACTATTGTGAATGAGAGTTGCGCGCGCTTCTGTACAAATTAACCTGCTGCAACGTTCTGTGATCCTGGCATCAAATATGGGAAAAGGAGCATGCTTCGCATTCACGGACCGAGTGATGAGAAAGAAAGAACTCTTGTCCAATTCTGTATTCCATTCCCCTACCAAGAAGTCTCGCTGAAATTAAGTGTGCTCAGTCTCGTCAAGACAACTGACAAAATGTGGATAATATTCCTACCGCAGCAATCAGAGAATTGTGGTTTTTCATTTATTTCCCATACCTATTTCCGGAGAATGTTAGGACCGCGGTCGCCTTCTTCCCCACTGAACCCATAATCAGTCACACATACAGTACACTTGGCTAATGATCAAGTACTACAACTAAATGTCGAACTCAAATCCATGTGAATACGCTAAGTGTATTTTATTAAATACAGTTATTATGTAAAAGGGAATCAAACAGTAGGCGACTTATTGTGAGTCAAGGTCAATATTGTAATATTGTGTGAACTAATCGTATTGGGAGTTTAAATTTTGTATTAATCTACCCTCTACTGTTATTTATCGATCTCGGGAGATTTTTTATTTCCTCTTCAATTCGTGTTAGCCTAACTGCAGGTTGGCTACCATAAAAATATGTATGTCTTGAAACTGTAATACGTTTCAAGGGATGGAACCCTCACTCTTGGAACGTACAATTTGTCATTATTATTATTATTATTATTATTATTATTATTATTATTATTATTATTATTATTATTATTAACATGTGTATATATTTATATGACGGCATTTACTCATATAGACTATAATTATTTATCAGTGGATCAATTCTAGAGATGTGACATCTATGTAAGAGGGCGGAGTTGGCCTAATCTAGTGGTATCTTGTAATTGGTTGATGTGATTTTTTGAGTGTAGATTCTGGGTAATGGAACTGTAGAAGGGAGGGGGATGTACTTACTACCTTTAGAGCTCGTGAACTCTGGAAGTGACTCTGATGTAATTTTTGGAAGAAACGGTCTTCTGTTTGACATCGTGGAATACGTGGTCTTCGGATTTAGGGAGAGTCTGGGACTTATGTTTTTGTAGGGTGGTTGGACTTAGAAGTTGGGAAGGTCAAGTCTGGCTATGCTTGTTACTTCTTGAGAGTAGACGTTTATCTGGGCAATCACGATATTCTTATTAGAGTTGAGTACTGAGCCGCAGGATGGAATACTTCTCAACCGAGAATATTCTGCCTAGATCCAGTGAAGTTACCGTCTCGAAAAGCGTGTGGTACTTAAAATTCGAGTCGGATTACTGAAATTCGAGGGCCATGAAGAATTAGTTAATCGGCGAATACGGGTCAAATTCGTATGATTGTGAAAGTCGGCAATACAGCCGTCTTCATAATAGTCCACCAATAGCATGTGTGTGAAACAAGCTAGAAACGTCATTACGAAAGTTTATATGACTGATTCTATAGGGACAATAACCCCAGAATCAGTAGCTGTAGTCTACAACTGCAGAGATCATCAGCGGTAAGTACAAGAATTTACATCACCATCCAAGGTTCTACAGTGTGTCATAACTTCATAGGTTATATGTTGTGCCAATGTAAATAAGATAGGGAATGTTGCGGTATTCTGTACTGAACCCTTTAGTATTGCAGTGTTTATATGTAAGAAATCTTAATCAAGGGGTCGCGCTCAGTTCATAGTGTGATGTTTACGTTCGCCAAACAACATGCTCTACTGAGGTAAGGGTCATAGGATTAAAACTATAATTAAGAAAGAAGTGACAAGTCGTAAAAATAATAACATAATTTAATGACTATTTGTGCAAAATGAAATGAATATAAACAACAACAATAATTTTTTTCCTCCCTGAATCTTCCCATGACAAAATATCTATTAATGATGAGGAGTCAGACGGATCTCCCCCTTATAAAAATGTGGATCCAAGTTCCACTAACTTGCATTGGATTTTATGTACGCGTAATGACTAACTACGATGAATGAGTACTAGGATGACTGTTCGTTTACATCGGGTAACAGCCACGATGCTTACGATCAATCATCTCGTAAATCAACGTTTACGGATATGGGACACAACACAAATAAAAACCCTTAAAAATTAATGCTGACACACAATCTAAAATCTAGTATTTACAGGAATCTCCCTCGGGACCCTTCTTCAATGCGGTGACGCATCTGACAAATGAGCTGCCAACCCGGCCAATTGCTCAATACACCAACAAGGAAAGACAGCATCGCACGTGACTACACGGGTCACAAATATGAAACATAAACATGGAATTAAACCAACAACAACAAAAGCCTCAACGGCTGAGATTACCTTATATGAACAAACATGCACGTCAAGCTAACGCTTCGGTGATTATAGTGATTCGTAGGCAACTCCCATTTATTTAAACAATTTTTACCATTGATCAGTTCTTATTCTGTATTTCAAGTAACTTTACGGAGCCAAAGCACTCCCTAATGACCTTGATGCAATCCTTTCAGCCCGCCTTGTGAAACCAGCTACCCCCTACCACAACACCTGTCATCGTCCAGCCCAGTGTGTAAAAATAACCAGACCAACTGTCCCGTTATCTCGTAGAATCAACAGCAACAAATCTCAACCACATAAACATATGGTAAGACATTAATCGAAATAGCCACATATGTCCTCGCAAGTTAACGATATGGGCTTGGCGTCAAGCTGACAGAAATCAGTCTACGCTGAAATTCCCGCTTGTAATGACCAATAAATACACACACACACACACACACACACACTGCTGGGAATGACATAACACTTTTCACACAGGTCGGTTGAATAAGATGCTCACAAACTAATTAAGAAAATATTAAAACCTACCAGATAGCTGACTGCTCGTCGCCACAAATCACATTGCTCCAACGGCAATAACTTCACTGAATCTGATCAATAATTAACATTACAAAGATTACTTTACCCTCCAATCTACTGCATGATTATACTAATTCAGTCCTACTTCTGAAACACAACATATCTCCGAGAGACGTTTCTCAACCGCATTACGTAAACATATGCGAACACGGTCGTCCACATAGTCACGTTAGTTAAAAAAACAAACAAGGAACTACAACTAAATAAAATTGTGCGAGCTGTTTCCATGCAAAAGGTGTGTCAGACCAAAATTAATACACTACGTTAATCAATACAAGCAAGATATTTACAAAACCAAATATGTCCCATATACCATAAGTTAATTTGTCAGATAATAAGAATATTATTCAGTACTCATCCTCAGCCAATCACCGTCAACAGACATCTGCAGCCATTTCCCAACTTAATGCTGTTTAGCTCGTCTCAAACATTTCGACGGAGTGTTGTCGGTTCCAAACTTCTTCCATGGTCAGTGATGTCATCTCTCGTGCTGATGTAAAAAAGTTATAGATTATTATACACTCGATATCTGACTACTAAATTCGCCGTTCTAGGTACTTAGTTCCCCAGAAACAGTCTGTTGGCGAATTGTCGAAGATACTGTCCCTACAAAAATAGTACAGTGACCATCTATCACACTGATTTTAACACACTTGTATTAATAAAAATCTGTGTCCTCATGACACGCAAAGTACAAGTGCCCACGTCCTCGGACGTGCAAAATGTAGTATAACCTGTGTCTTCCGACACACAATGTATAATCAGTCCTACGTCCTTAGACGCACAAATGTAATCAGTAGAAGCTCCTCGGACGCACAAAATATAATCAGTCTTCTTGGCTCTTCACGCCACTTATAAATGAACTGGCCCTAGGTATCGATAGAGGGGGAAATTATATAAAAATTTCTCAAAATAATAGTGGTACAGGAATGAAACAAATATCACTGAACTCGTAAAAATGCGCAGGTCAAGAATATGCCCATTAATTCTAGAATCGATCGTAGAGATGTTGTCTAGCCGATCTCCCACGTTAATGCTAGATATCGCGTGCCCAAGCTAGAATTGGCGCGCTCGTAAGCATTCATCTCTCATTGGTTCCACATTTTCTGTTATCTTCGCGGTTTTATCAGACCTCTGCCTCGTAGGAGTGTCCAGTGGTACCATCAACCACTCACGTTACTGCATTATATTTTTTCTAGGCGCGAATAGTACAATGCACATGCCATAAGCGTGTCTCACCACGCGTCCCTTCTATTTTGAGGTGGCCACCACCTGTCCTTCTGAATCATTGCTATGCTATTTCTTTCCACAATCCTTAAGTATTTAGGCTTTTGTCAAACTGCTGCAGGTATGTCCCAACTGTCTCCAACAAATGCTTGTAATTTCCTCATCTTCGTCTGGCTATCTCATGACGTTGGTGGAAATATTAATTAATTGAAGAAATAAAACATCGAATCATTTATCCATCAGAGGATAAAGGGTTCAGTACGCGACAAAGATCTTGCCTGTGCCAATCAATCTCAGAATATATACAGTATAGGCTAGTCTATGTTTATACCAGATTTACATTTTAATTACACACATCAAAAAAAGTTTTGCATCACCTCGGTTCCCAGATCTCCGGCATATAGACGTTGACTGTGTATATTGTATCCAAGATACAGTCCCTTTGACTGTTCATAGATGTCACTAAAACTGCTCAAAGATGTAAACAACCATGCATGAGCAGGGCCTATTAGACGGAGGGGGTACGACAGCCGATCAGTTCCAGTCATTCCACCAGGACGAAGGTACGCTGCTCATGTTGTCTGTAGTTCTACCATGCCTAGAAGGTCAATACCGCAGTTCGATCGCGTCCGCATTGTTACTTTGTGTCAAGAAGGGCTCTCAACAAGGGAAGTTTCCAGGCGTCTCAGAGTGAACCAAAGCGATGTTGCTCGGACATGGAGGAGGTACAGAGATACAGGAACTGTCGATGACAGGCCTCGCTCAGGCCGCCCAAGGGCTACTACTGTAGTGGATGACCGCTACTTACGGATTGCCGCTCGGAGGAACCCTGACAGCAATGCCACCATGTTGAATAATGCGTTTCGTTCAGCCACAGGACGTCGTGTTTCAACTCAAACTGTGCGCAATAGGCTGCATGATGCGCAACTTCACTCCCGACGTCCATGGCGAGGTCCAGCTTTGCAACCCCGACACCATGCAGCGCGGTACAGATGGGCCCAACAACATGCTGAATGGACCCCACGGAATTGGCATCACGTTCTCTTCACCGATGAGTGTCGCATATGCCTTCAACCAGACAATCGTCGGAGACGTGTTTGGAGGCACCCTGGTCAGGCTGAACGTCTTAGACACACTGTCCAGCGAGTGCAGCAAGGTGGTGGTTCCCTGATGTTTTGGGGTGGCATTATGTGGGGCCGACGTACGCCACTGGTGGTCATGGAAGGCTCCGAAACGGCTTTACGATACCTGAATGACATCCTCCGACCCATAGTGCAACCATATCGGCAGAATATTGGAGAGGCATTTGTCTTCATGGACGACAATTCTCGACCTCATCGTGCACATCTTGTGAATGCGTTCCTTCAAGATAACGACATCGCTCGACTACAGTGGCCAGCATGTTCGCCAGACATGAACCCTATCGAATATACCTGGGATATGTTGAAAAGGGCTGTTTATGGACGTCTTGACCCACCAAC